>CM052799.1:143210973-143321954 GCA_028533885.1 Nasua narica
TGATGGCTAAAGATGATGAACATTTTTTCATGTGTCTGTTAGCCATTTGTATGTCTTCTTTGGAGAAGCGTCTGTTCATGTCTTCTGCCCATTTTTTGATATGATTATTGGTTCTGTGAGTGTTGAATTTGAGGAGTTCTTTATAGATCTTAGATATCAGACCTTTGTCTGTAGTGTCATTTGCAAATATCTTTTCCCATTCTGTGGGTTGCCTGTTTGTTTTGTTGCCTGTTTCTTTTGCTGGGCAGAAGCTTTTTATCATAATGAAGTCCCAAAAGCTCATTTTTGCTTTTGTTTCCTTTGCCTTGGAGACATGTCCTGAAAGAAGTTGCTGCGGCTGATGTTGAAGAGGTTACTGCCTATGTTCTTCTCTAGGGTTTTGATAGATTCCTGCCTCACGTTGAGGTCTTTTATCCATTTCGAGTTTATCTTTGTATATGGTGTAAAAGAATGGTCAATTTTCATTCTTCTACATATAGCTGTCCAATTTTCCCAGCACCATTTACTGAAGAGACTGTCTTTTTTCCACTAAATATTTTTTCCTGTTTTGTCAAAGATGATATGACCATAGAGTTGCGGGTCCATCTCTTGGCTCTCTATTCTGTTCCACTGGTCTATGTGTCTGTTTTTGTGCCAGTACCATGCTGTCTTGGTAATCACCACTTTGTAGTAAAGCTTGAAATCAGGCAATGTGATGCCCCCAGCTTTGTTTTTCTTTTTCAACATTTCCTTAGCAATTCGGGGTCTTTTCTGGTTCCATGCAAATTTTAGGATTGTTTGTTTCAGCCCTTTGAAAAAAACTGGTGGAATTTTGATCGGGATGGCATTGAAAGTATAGATTGCTCTGGGCAGTATAGACATTTTAACAATGTTTATTCTTCCGATCCATGAGCATGGAATGCTTTTCCACCTTTTTGTGTCTTCTTCACTTTCTTTCATGAGCGTTCTGTCGTTCCTCAAGTACAGATCCTTTACCTCTTTGGTTAGGTTTATTCCCAGGTATCTTATGGTTCTTGGTGCTACAGTAAATGGGATCAATTCTCGAATTTCCCTTTCCATATTTTCATTGTTAGTGTATAGGAAAGCAACTGATTTTTGTTCATTGATTTTGTATCCTGCCACATTACTGAATTGCTGTATGGGTTCTAGTAGTTTGGGGGTGGAGTCTTTTGGGTTTTCCATATAAAGTATCATGTCATTTGCGAAGAGAGAGAGTTTGACTTCTTCATTGCCAGTTTGAAGAGCATATACTTTAAACAGAATGATGAGCTGAGAATTCAGGTGTGAAAAGAATACCTCTTAATCTCTGCAACCTGCTCTTGTAACTATCTGCCCACAGGGTGACTGCAGATGACTAGGTGGAAGGCAAGAATTCCGGGAATGATTTGGAGAGCCCAATCAAAAATAAAGGGCAGCACAGCTAGTACCTATGATACAGTACTGACATTAATGCTGCTTTATCCTCTTCATTGAGAAAACTTTAATGGCTCCTTTCAGATAAATTCTGAAATTATTTTCCTGGTATTTAATCTTTCCACAATATATCCCTGTTCTGTTTCCTATTAATGGTGTGTTTTCTTACTGTTTTGCTGGTGTTTTTAGCCTATTGTCTTGCTCACTGCTCCCTAATTATGCCTGATACTTTTATACCGAGGCTTCTACTGAATGACCAATTCATTCCTCTCCTCTCTGAATTCTACCAGTTCTTAGAGATTCCAGATTGAATTATACATTTCTTATAAATGACACAAGCCACATTAAACTCCTGCTTTTCCATATTCCCATATATTTGAAATATGAAAGGTGAAATGATGAGTTATAATTATATGACCATCCCATATTATTAACTTTTTTCCCAAAGAATATCTCTAAAGTATATCTCTCTGTAGCTTGAACATAAAGTAAGACATTGCCTTAGTAGATATGTAATTCTTAAATCATAGGTTTGATTGTGTGTTTCTGACCAGTTTTTCAAATGGCCACAGACCACTGCAGTCATTATATGTTACCTCAAATTATACATGTCAAATAGGACCTGGTTGTTTTCCCCTTCCCCCACCATATCACAAATATTCCTACCCAACTTCTCAGGTTGTCTGTCAGTGTCCCCTCATCATTTATCTTGTTTTCTAATTATTTGATATATGTCTTGTCTTGCCCACTTTTCAATAAGGTCCTTTAGAGCAAATACTGTGACTTAGATCTCTTTATTTTGGTATTCTTTTTTTTTTTTTAAGATTTTATTTATTTATTTGACAGAGAGAGAGAGAGATCAAAAGTAGGCAGAGAGGCAGACAGAGAGAGAGAGGGGCAAGCAGGCTCCCTGCCAAGCAGAGAGCCTGATGTAGGGCTACATCCCAGGACCCTGAGATCATGACCTGAGCCGAAGGCAGAGGCTTTAACCCACTGAGCCACCCAGGTGCCCCAATTTTGGTATTCTAAAATACTTATTATGGGGTTAAATTCATGGTAGTTGTTTAACAAATACTGTGAATTACAGATTCATTATGTTCTGTTTTTTAAAGTGTGGCAGGTTTAAAAAAATATTTGAGAATTTCATTTTGATGTTTGAAGAAGATTGAAAAAAAAAATGTTGACTCTTTGTACAGGTGGGAGCATTGGTATTCCAGAAGAATCAATTATAGAGAAAGGGAAGAAATTTCGGCCTAGAACCCTAAGTGAAATTATGGTGGAAAATCAAATTGAGAAAACGAGGAAACTTATATTAAAAGCTGAAAGGGCCCATCATAAGATTCAGCAGCGAAAAAAAGAATGGGAGGAACTGTGAGTGTGTTTTTGTTTTCTTTCTTCCTTTCCCTTCCCTTTCTTCCCTTTCCTTCCTTTCCTTTCCTTCCTTTTCTTTTCTTTCCTTTCTTTCTTTACCTAAACTTTTTTCATTTTAATATGAGTTTCAAAATATCTTTCAACTAGAAACAGAGATGGAGTATTGAAGACTGATCAGCTGGATCTTTTAGAGTAGTGATACCTTGGTGGAACTTCTATGATCCTTAGGGATCAGGAATTCCATTTTGTGAATGTACTCAGTAATTTTTAAGGATGAAGAAATTCCTATCTATTCTAACATCAGTATGCTTATATTTCTGGCCAAAATTTGGGAAGTTTTCAGGTATTATTTCTTATAGTTTTTTTTTTTGAAGCCCTGTCCTCTTTTTCCTTTCCTTTTGGATTCCAATGACACAAATGTTAGCTCTCTAAGGCTCCATGTGGGATTTAAAAAATATATATATATATATATTGTTTATTTGTTTGTAGTGTCTTTTTTGTTATTCAGATTGGAAAATTTCTATTGTTCTGTCTTCAAATTAATTGTTCTTTTCTCTGTCTCCTCCATTCTGGTTTTGAATCCATCCATTAAGTTTTATTTTGATTACTATAGTTTTCAGATCTAAAATTTTCATTTGGTTTCTTCTTTGTATCTTCCACTTCTTTCCAAGACTGTATTTTTCCATTTGTTTCAAGCACCTTTCTAATCGTTTATTGAAGAACTTTATAATGGCTGCTTTAAAATTGTTGTCAAATTATTCTAACATCTCTATCATCTTGGGGCTGGCAACTGGTAATCATCTTTTCTTATTCAAGTTGAGGTCATCCTGATTCTTGGTATGACAAATGATTTTTTATTGAAATCTGGACATTTGGGGTATTATGCGACTCCAAATATTATATATACATTCAGTTTTAGCTGGCTTTCTCTGACTTGAGCAGGATAAAGGGGAATGCCACCTCATGGCTATAGAAATCCAGGTTACCCATTTTTTCCCCAGTTGACACCTAAGGAAGGAAGGGGCCCTTGCTGGTCATCAGTTGGCATTCTAGATCCCTACTAGCCTGTCTCTAAAAACACTTTGCTCTCTAGTTGTCTTCCACTGATGTTGAGGGGTGGTAAAAATCTTCACTTTCCGCTAGGTTTCCTCAAACACTACCCAGCAAACAGGGGTGGATCAGCTTGTTACTACTGGGCAAGGGTAGAAGTCCAGGCTCCCTTTGGAGTCTCCACTGTAACTGTGGTAGGAAGGCTTGTTATCACACACTGGAGATGAAATCATGGTCCCCAGGGCTCACCTCCTTTAACACCATCCCTGTAGGGGTTGTGTTGCCTTGTTGAAGTCTCCTTGTAGTAAAAGTGTAGACTCCCCACTTGACCTTTGCTGGCTGGGTGGAGGTTGGATCACGTGTGTGGCTAGAATAGAGCACTTATTATCTAAAAAGGTTTCTGTCTTCCTAGTCTCTTTTCCTGATCCTTTAGCTAGAAAGAGGAAGATTTTGTTTGGCTTTTGTTGTCTAAACCATTTGGTATTTCTAGTTGCCATTTTCTTTAGCTCCACATGTGAGGTATATGAGGCAGTAAGAAAGTCTAGAGATTTTACCATCATATACTTCCTTGGGTCCCAAGGTTTTCTGTGGTCTATGGTCTTCTTTTCACCTTTCAGAATCTTCTCATGTTTTATATATAATGTTTAGGGGTTTTATTTGTACTTGCCAGGAAAGATAGGAATATATAAGTCTATTCCCTCTTCTTAGAAGTGGAAACTCTTCCCACTGATTTTATTATATTTATCTTTAAGCTAGTGATCTTTTTCAAAAATATTTATTTGAGGGACGCCTGGGTGGCGCAGTTGGTTGGGCAACTGCCTTTGGCTCAGGTCATGATCCCAGCGTCTTGGGATCGAGTCCCGCATCGGGCTCCTTGCTCCACAGGGAGCCTGCTCCTCTCTCTGCTTCTGCCTGCCTCTCTGCCTGCTTGTGTTCTCTCTCTGTTAAATGAATAAATAAAATCTTTAAAAAAAATATTTATTTGAGAGAGATTAAGAGAGAGAGAGCGTGTGTGTGTACATAAGCAAGGGAAATGGGAGAGGAAGAAGCAGGCTTTTTGCTGAGTGTACAGCTTGATCCCAGGATCCTGGGATCATAGCTCCAGCTGAGCCACTCAGGCACCCCTTAATCTGGTGATCTTGTTAAGCTCAGTTACTAGATCTAGTAGCATTTTTCTTCTTTTTTATGAATATGGTCATGTTTCATGTGAGACAAGGAGATTCTTCCTTTCCAATCTCTTTTATAGTTTATTTTTGCTTTTGTTCCCCTTGCCTCAGGAGACATATCTAGAAAGCAATTGCTACAGCTGATATCAGAGATTATTGCCTGTTTTCTCCTCTAGCATTTTAATGGTTTCCTGTCTTACATTTATGTCTTTCATCCATTTTGAATTTATTTTTGTGTATGGTGTAAGAAAGTGGTCTAGGTTAATTCTTCTGCATGTTGCTGTCCAGTTTTCCCAACACCATTTGTTAAAGAGACTTTTTCTTTTGGATAGTCTTTCCTGCTTTGCTGAAGATTAATTGACCACATAGTTGTGGGTTCATTTCTGGTTTTTCTAGTTTGTTCCATTGATCTATGTGTCTGTTTTTGTGCCAGTACCATACTGTCTTGATCACTAAAGCTTTGTAATATAACTTGAAGTCTGGAATTGTGATGCCTCCAGCTTTGCTTTTCTGTTTTCAAGATTGCTTTAGCTAATTGGTTTCTTTTTTTAATTAAATTTTATTTTTTTGGATTTTTAAAAATTAAAATTCAATTAATTAACATATAATGTATTATTTGTTTCAGAGGTACAGGTCTGTGATTCAGTCTTATATAATACCCAGTGCTCATTACAACACATACCCTCCCCAGTGTCCATCACCCAGTTACCCCATTCCTTCACAACCCTCCAGCAACCCTATGTTTCCTAAGATTAAGAGTCCCTTATGGTTTGCCTCCCTCTCTAGTTTTGTCTTGTTTCATTTTGCCTCCCTTCCCCTATGATCCTCTGCCTTGTTTCTTAAATTCCACATATCAGTGAGATCATATGATAATTGTCTTTCTCTAGTTGATTTATTTAGCTTAGCATAATACCCTCTAGTTCCATCCACATAGTTGCAAATGGCAAGATTTCATTTTTGATTTTTGATGGCTGTGTAATATTCCATCATGTATGTATGTGTGTGTATATATATATATACACACATATGCACACACACACCACATCTTCTTTATCCATTCATTTGTTGATGAACAAATGAATGGATAGTTTGGCTCTTGTGGACATTGCTATAAACATTGGGGTGGAGATGCCCCTTTGGAACACTGCATTTGTATCTTTGGGGTAAATATCAGTAGTGCAATTGCTGGGTTTTAGGGTAGATCCTTTAGGTATAAGGTTAGGTTGTATATTTGAGACTTTTCTTCTTGAGGAAGGCCTGTATTGCTATATACTTCCCTCTCATGACTGCCTTTGCTGTATCCCAAAGGTTTTGGACTGTTGTGTTTTCATTTTCATTTGCTTCCATGTATTTTTTAAAATTTCTTCTTTAATTTCCTAGTTAACCCATTCATTCTTTAGTAGGATGTTGGTTAACTTTCATGTATTAGTAGTCTTTTCAATTTTTTTCTTGTGGTTGACTTCATTTTTCATAGTGTTATAGTCTGAAAATATGCATGGTATGATCTCAGTCATTTTGTATCAGTTAAAGCCTGATTTGTGTCCCAGTACGTGATCTCTTCTGGAGAATGTTCCATGTGCACTTGAAAAGAATGTATATTCTGCTGTTTTAGGATGAAATGTTCTGAATATATCTGTTAGTCCATTTGGTCCAGTGTGTTATTCAAAGCCATCATTTCCTCATTGATCTTCTGTTTAGATTATTTGTCCACTGTTGTGAGTGGGGTGTTAAAATCCTCTATTATTATTGTATTATTATTAATGAGTTTTTTTAAGTTTGTTATTAATTGATTTATGTATTTGGCTGTTCCCAAGTTGGGGACATAAATATTTAAAATTGCTAGATCTTCTTGTTTATTATTGTACGGTGTCCTTGTTCATCTCTCCTTACAGACTTTGGTTTAAAACCTAGTTTGTCTGATATAAATAGGCTACTCCAGCTTTCTTTTGATGTCCCCTAGCATGATAAATTATTCTCCAACTCTTCACTTTCAATCTGGAGGTGTCTTAGTTCTAAAATGAGTCTCTTGTAATAAGCATATCAGTGGGTCTTTTTTTTTTAAATCCAGTCTGATACCATATGTGTTTTGATTGGAGCCTTTAGTCCATTTACATTCAGAGTAATTATTGATAGATATAAATGTAGTGCCATTGTATTACCTGTAAAGTCACTGTTTCTATAGACTGCTTCTGTTCCTTTCTAGTCTTTGTTGCTTTTGGTCTCTTTCCCTCTCAAGGGGTCCCCTTTAACATTTCTTGCAGAGCTGATTTAGTGTTCACAAACTCTTAATTGTTGTTGTCTTGGAAACTCTTTATCTCTCCTTCTATTCTGAATCACCGCTTTACTGGATAAAGTATTCTCGACTGCATATTTTTCCCATTTAGCATGTTGAATATATCATGCCAGTCCTTTCTGGCCTTCTAGGTTTCTGTAAACAGGTCTGCTGCTAACTTTGTGTCTACCATTGTAGGTTGAGGGCCTTTTGTCCCTAGCTGCTCTCAGAATTCTCTTTATCTTTGCATTTTGCAAGTTTCACTATGATATGTTTAGGTGTTAACCTGTTTTTATTGATTTTTGAGAGGAGTTCTTTGTGCCTCTTGGATTTGAATGCCTGTTTCCTTGCCCCAGATTAGAGAAGTTCTCAGCTATAATTTGTTCAAATAAAACCTTTTTTTTTTTAAGATTTTATTTATTTATTTGACAGAGAGAGAGAGAGTGAGCACAAGTAAACAGAGCAGCAGGCAGAGGTAGAGAGAGAAGTAGGCTCTCTGCTGAGCAGAAAACCTGTGTGGGGCTTGATACCAGGAGCCTGGGATCATGACTGAGCCAAAAGCAGCTGCTTAACCAACTAAGCCACCCAGGCACCTCTCAAATAAACCTCCTGCCCCTTTCTCCTACTCTTCTTCTTCTGGAATTTCTATGCTATGGATATTATTGCACTTTCTGGGATCGCGGAGTTCCCTAAATCTACCTTCGTGATCTAATAGCTTTTTTCCCTTCTTATTTTCAGCTTCATTATTTTCCATAATTTTGTCTTCTGTGTCACATATCCATTCCTCTGCTTCTTCCATCCTCACTGTGATTATATCCAATTTGTTTTCTATTGCAGTTATAGTATTTTTTATTTTAGCCTAACTAGTTTATAGGTCTTTTATTTCTCCAGGAAGGGTTTCTCTGGTGTCTTCTATGCTTCTTTCAAGCCCAGCTGCATTCTTATGACTGTTGTTATAAATTCTTGTTGAGATGTATTGCTTATATCTATTTTGAGAAAATCCCTGGCTGTGATTTCTTCGTCATCTTTCTTTTGGGGAGGATTCCTCTGTATTGTCATTTTGTATGTTCCTGAGAGTAATGCTATACTAAGAAGGGGTCATAAACTGTCCAGGGCCTGATACTTCAGTAAGTATTTCTGGTATATGCTGTGTGCACTCTGCTGTTGTGTTTTGGCTGCTCTTTCACACAGGTCAGTCCTATGCAGAGTGCCTCCTTGCTTACAGTGGGGAGAGTGTTTAGATCTTTAACTATATATGATTTGATTTGTTTGTTAATATAAGCCTAAGGTGGGGGAAGGTTGATCCAAGAAAAGGGAAAAGGATCAAAAAAGCAAACAACCAAACAAAAAACTATAAGCCTGATTCCAAAGAAAAAATATATATATAAATGTAAAATTTTTAAAAATTAAAAATTTTTTAGATCAGGGTTTTGTTTTGTTTTTCATAACCAGGCTTATTTCAAAATGTACTCTAAGAAGGGGAACATTTTCTCCCAATGTGACCCAGAGGATCCCTACACCATGCTTTCCACTCCTAGGCCTGCGTTGTCCTTTTCCTTAGAAGCACCTGAATCCAGTGAAAATCACTCACTTTCAAAACCTCAGAATTTGAGCTCCACACACTGCTTGCAGAAATTTATAATACTTAGTTCCTTTCACCTCCCCGCTCACTGGTTTTGGAGAGGTGTTTTTCTTGTGTAAACCTAACATGGTACTCTCTCTCCCTCTATTTCTCTATTCTCTCTGCAGAAACGGCTCCTTCCCCACGTTTAGCACCTTGGATTTTCTCTCCCCAGTTCAAGTCTGTGTGGTTCATACTTGCCATATTCTTTCTCTCTGACCATGCAGACCAATCCTCAGACTCATTTCCTAGGTGTTCCAAATGATTTGATGTTAATCTAGCTGTGTTCAAAGGATGAGGCAATCCCAGGGTGTTCCCACTACTCCTCCATTTTAACTCTTTTCTCCAGATTCCCTTTTAAACTGAAGCTTTAAATTAATCTGCCCATGGTCCCTCAGTCCTATATTTCCCAGTACAGTTTACAGTGTCAGGTGTGGTGGTTCCCTTTGTTACTGTGTGTTCATCTCTCTTGCTGTTCTCTTTGTGGTCTATCTTTTGAAGCTGTTAAGTCAGCCTTCAGTTATTCTTTGGAAGAAATTGCTTTATAAATAGGTATAGATTTAGTATGTCTGTGAAAGAGAGAAGTTCAGGGTCTCCTGTGTTGCCATCATAACTATATCAGCTTGGCCTGAACTCAGTTGTCTTTCAGGCCTTTGTGATTGTGCAAGCCATCAAAAATCACATGATCATCTCAAGAGATGCAGGAAAAGCATTTGAAAAAATTCAACATCTACTTGTGATAAAAATTCTCACCAGAGCGGATATAATAGGAGCATACCTCAACATAGTAAATGTCACATATGACAAGCTGACAACTAACATCATTCTCAATGATGAAAGGATGAAAACTTTTCCTTCTGAACTCAGGAAAAAGGATGTTTATTCTTGTTACTTCTCAACATAGTAGTAGAAGTCCTAGCTAGAACAGTTAGGCAAGGAAAAAAAAAATAATCCATCTTTCTTTTGGGGAGGATTCCTCTGTATTATCATTTTGTATGTTCCTGAGAGTAATGCTATACTAAGAAGGGGTCATAAACTATCCAGGGCCTGATACTTCAGTAAATATGTCTGAAGTAAGTATAGGAAGGAATTGCGAAGGAAGTACATCTATTTGCAGGTGGCATTTTATATGTAGAATATCCTAAAGACTGCCAAAAAAAACCATTAAAAGTAATAAATGAATTCAGTAAAGTGACAGGCTACAATAAATATACAAAAATCAGTTGTTTTCATATATTAACAATGAACTATCAGAGAAATTAGGAAAACAATCCTATTATAATTATGTCAAAAAGAATGAAGTACTTAGGAATAAATTTAACCATGGATGTGAAATATCTGTACTGTGAAAACAATAATACATCGATGAAGGAAATTGAAGACATAAATAGACATTTCTTTCATAGATTAGAAGACTTAATATTGTTAGTGTCTGTACTAGCCAAAGAATTCTATAGACTCAATGCAGTCCCTATCAAATTCCACAGAAATAGTAAAAGCAATCCTAAAAATTGTATGGAACCATAAAAGACCCTAAATAGCCAAAGCCATCTTGAGAAGGAAAAATAGTCAGAGATATATTCCCTGACTTCAAATTGTGTTACAAAGCTATAGCATTGAAAACAATATGGCATCGACCTAAAAACAGAGACCCAATTAATGAAATAGAACAGACCAGAAATAAATGGTCCATACATATATGGTCATTTTATGACAAAGGAGCCAAGAATATATAATGGGGAAAGGACAATCTCTCCAATAAATGGTGTTGGGAAAACTGAACTGCCACATGCAAAGAATGATACTGGACCAGTATCTCATACTATACGTAAATATTAATGCAAAATGAATTAAAGACTTGGGTGTAAGACCAGAACCCATAAAACTTCTAGAAGAAAACATAGGTGGTAAGTCCCTCAACATTGTCCTTGGCAATAATTTTTTAGGTTTGACACCAAAAGCAAAGGCAACAAAACTAGGGCACCTGGGTGGCTCAGTTGGTTAAGCAACTGCCTTTGGCTCAGGTCATGATCCCGGAGTCCCGGGATCAAGTCCCACATCGGGCTCCCAGCTCCATGGGGAGTCCGCTTCTCACTCTGACCTTCTCCCCTCTCATGCTCTCTCTCACTCTCTTTCCTAATAAAGAAATAAATAAAATCTTAAAAAAAAGGCAACAAAACCAAAAATAAATAAGTGGGACTATAGCAAACTAAAAAGCTTCTGTACAATAAAGGCAACCATCAAAAAAATGAAAGATCAACTTAGGGAATGTATTCACAATCATATATCTTTGATAAGGGGTTAATATCTAAAATATAGAAAGAACTTTTACAACTTAATAGCAAAAAACCAAACAGATTTAAGAGTGGACAGAGGGTGCATATAGACATTTTTCAAATGAGGCCTACAAAAGGCCATTAAGTACTTGAAAAGGTGCTGAATTTCACTCATCATTCAGGGAAATGAAAATCAGAACTATAATGAGATCACCTCACACCTATTAGAATACCTATCAAAAGGACAAGAGATAACAAGTATTGGCAAAAATGTGGGGAAAAGGGAACTTTGTGCACTATTGATGGGAACAAAAATTGGTCCAGTCACTATGGAAAATGGAATGGAGCTTCCTCAAAAAAATTAAAAAATAAGATTACCATATGGTTCAGCAGTCCCACTTCTGGGTGTATAGCCAAAGGAAAATAGTCTTTGAAGAGATGTCTGCACTCCTGTGTTTATTGCACCATTAATAACAATAGTTGAGACCTGGAAACAACCTAAGTCTCTGTTAATGGTTGAATGGATAAAGAAGTTATGGTACCTATATGCACTGGAATGTTTTTCAGCCTTAAAAAGTGAGAAATGCTGCCATTTGCAACAATGTCAGTGGACTTAGAGGGCATTATACTAAGTAAAATTAGAGAAGAACAAATACTATATGATTTTCCTTATATGTGGATCTAAAAAATCTGAACTCGCTGAAACAACATATTGATGATTGATAGAGGTGGGTAGTTGGGGGGGGGAGATGGTCAGATGGTACAAACTTCTATTTATAAGATAAATTCTGGAGAGGTAATATACAATATGATGACTAGTTACCAATACTGTATTGTGTATTTGAAAGGTGCTAAGAGGGAGCTCTTAAAAATTCTCATCACAAGAAAAAAAATTATAACTATGTGGACCAATGTTAACTTATTGTGGCAAACATTTTGCAATAGATACACGTATAAAATCATTATGTTTTACCCCCTAAACTGATATAATATTACATTCAGTCATATCTCAATAAACTGGAAAAATAGGCTTTTGACATTTTCCAAAAATATATATTGCCGGATTTGATTTACTGGCATTTTGTCAGACTCTTCTATCTTTTTAAATAAAGACTATTGGTCTCTAGTTTTATTGTTATGTAATATCTTTTCTGGTTTGTTATCAGGGTAAGACTAGTTACATAAAATGAGATGAAACAGTTTCCTTTCTCTTCTATTTTGTGAAAGGTTGTGTAGACTCCATATTATTTATTTCTTAAATATTTGATAGAATTTATCAATGAGCCAACTGGACATAGAATATTATTTAAGAAAATCATGGAGGGCATTGTGAGAAGGAAGGGAAGGGTGAATGGGGGGAAATCGGAGGGGGTGATGAACCATGAGAGACTGTGGACTCTGAGCAACAAACTGAGGGTTTTGGACGGGAGGGGGTGGGGGGTGGCGAGCCTGGTGGTGGGTATTGAGAAGGGCACGTATTGCATGGAGCACTGGGTGTGGTGCATGAACAATCAATCTTGTAACACTGAAAAATTAAAATAAACATATTTGGGGAGAAAAAAATATTATTTGAGGGGTTATAAATACAAATTCCAATTTTTCATAGTTATAATGTTATTCTGATTCCATATTTCCTCTTGGATCAGTTTTGGTAAGTTGTATCTTTCAAGGAATTTGTGCATTTTATTAGGTTATCAAATTTATTGGCCTATTACTTTAGTTTGCCTTATTACTTTAGTTTCTGTAGTATCTATTGCATTGTCCCTTGTTTTATTTTTTATATCATTCGTTTGTATCTTCTTTTTCTTGATCATTCCAGCAAAAGACTTATCAATTTTATTGATCTTTTCAAAGAACTAACTTTTGGTCATAGATTTTTAGAAATATTGCTTGTTGGCTTTCTATGTCATTGATTTTTCTGTTCTGTATCATTTCCTTTATTCTAATTAATTTGGATTTAGTTCATTCTTGCTACTTAAGTTTTGAGTTTAAGCTGTAAGCTTTGATTTTATACTTCTTTTTTAATTAGAAGAATTTAAAATATAAATTGAAGTATAAATTTAAAGTATAAATGAAACACTGAGCTTCATTTCACAAGTTCTGATATGTTTTCAGCATCATTTTGTCCAAAATGCTTTTTTTAAGGATTTTATTTATTTGAGAGAGAAAGAGAGTGAGCAAGAGAGAGAGCGTGCACAAGGCAGGGGGAGAGGGAAAGGAGACTTCCCGCTAAGCAGGGAGCCTGATGCAGAGCTCAATCCCAGCACCCTGGGATTATGACCTGAGCCAGCTTAACCAACTGTGCCACCCAGGAGTCCCTGTCCAAAATATTTTCTAATATCCCTTATAATTTCTTGTTGATTATGATTTATTTTTTTAAGATTCTATTTATTTATTAGAGAGAGAGAGAGAGGGAGGGAGAGAGAATCTCGAGCAGACTAGGTGCTGAGTGCAGAGCTGGATGCAGGGCTTGATAACACAAACCTGAGATCATGACCTGAGCCAAAATCAAGAGTCAGAGGCTCAACCAACTGAACCACTCAGGCACCCCATCATTTATTTTTAAGTATGCTATTTAATTTCCCAATAGTTTGCATGGCTTAAATGCTTATAAAATTATTGGGAATTGTATGGGCTTGCACACAGTGCATCTTCATGAAAATTCGGGTGTGTCCTTGAAAAAGAATATATTTTCTTGCGTTCTTTGGTGTAGTTTTCTATAAATGTCAGTGAAGACTGGATGATTGATGACGTCCAGATCCTTTGTTTTTCCTATTTTGAAAGCATGACTCCTTAAGGGTCTCTACTGATTGTTCCCTACCTTTAACAAGGTCTCTCCATCCGATGAAGTCATGAGTGATTTCCAGCCATGTGTAAACTATAAAATTTACTTGTTTTACAGCTTCCCAGTAATTGTATTTTCCCCAGATGTTCTTTGCTTATCTTCATGATATTTCACATTACACATGTACAGGTTAATACTTGGCCAAAAACTTAAGACAGCCTTATGTGCATTTCTGAAGGCATTGTTTTATATGTAGCTCTGATATTTCTGCCATAAAATTCTAATTACTGTGGCTTCTCTGAACTCTCACCTTTGTAACCTTAATCATCAAGATTACTGGGCTAATACTTTGGATCTCAACACTATTCCACAGTCTGGTACTTTCCTCCATGTAGAAATAGAGCTAGTAAGGATTAGTTATTTTGTTTCAGTTCTCACATGAATTCTAGTTCTGTGCTGCCTGTTATTCAAGGTTGGAACATAGTTGTTTCATATTTTTTGTTCAATTTTCTACTTATTTATAGCATGAGGATTATTAGGGCCTTGTTTCCCTTACAGGGCCAGAACCAAAGTATCTGCTTGCTCTTTCTTTTTGTTCCTTCTTTCCTTTATTTCTCTGTCTTCCCTCCCTCCCTCCCTTCTATTCAGGTTTCCTCCCTTCCCTCCTTTCCTCCCTTCTCCCTTTCCTTTTTTGTTCCTTCCTCTTTCTTTCCTTTACTTCCTTTCCTTTTAAAATTATTAATCCATCCTTTTAGTGCTATTCTACACAAAGGAACAATTGTCAATTAATACATTAGATAACATGTTTCCTCTGCTATTGTCTATGTTTGTTTTCCTAAAGGGCTGACTGCAAGCTTTGTGTACATGTTCATGTTGATTGACAGGCTTCACTTTAAAGAATTAGGTAGGTTGGGTCTTTCTATGTCTGTGCTTGGAGCCTCCTAGAACTTCTACTGATAAGATCATATCCAATCTTTTTTACAGCCTTCCCCTGGAGATATTCTGGGTGACAGTTTTCTCTGGTCTGATTTATCCTTTAAAATTGCTATCACTGGTTTGCTCATAGCTTTCTATCTTATTTCCAACCTTCCCAATTTATTCCCTTTAATATCTCCACACCATCATTTCCATGGAATTGGGGGAGAGAGCAGGAGACAAATATATATATTTATATATATATATCATTATATCATTTTTAACTAGATGCCTTTTTTGAAAGTTCTATGACAAATCACGTTATTTAAAAAAAAGGGAAATTAAATTTTTACTGATTAAAATACACTCACTCTGTCTCTATGGCCTAATGACTGTTGAAGGAATAAATAACTATCTTGATATAAATCACTTGGAAGTGAACGAAAATGATTCAGATTATTTCAGCACCCTCTGGTAATTGGTTTTTTATTTATTTCATTATAACTGCATGAGGTGCTATAGAAATATAGATAGTCCCCAACTTAAGATGGTTTGACTTGATTTTTTTGGCTTTACACTGGTGTGAAAGTGATATGTATTCAGTAGAAATTGTACTTTGAATTTTGATCTTTTCCCAGGCTAGTGATATATGCAGTATGAGACCTTCCCATGATACTGTACAGAAGCAGTGAACTACTGCTCTAAGACAGTTGCATGGTGTTGGGGATAAACTATCAAAACAGTTATAACCATTCTGTTTTTTTATTTTCAGTACAGTAGTCAATAAATTACATGAGATATTCAACACTTTTTTGTGAAATGCGCTTCGTATTAATTTTTCCCAACTATAGACTAACATAAGTGTTCTGAGTATGTTTAAGGTGGGCTAGGCTAAACTATAATGTTAGGTAAGTTAGGGGTTTTGAATGCTTGCGATTTATACTATTTTCACCTATGGGTTTATTGGTACATAACCCCATTGTAAGTTGAGTAAGGTCTGTAGTCATTAACTTAAAAAATGGTTAGACTCTACAGATAAAATAGTACCACAGATTCAGAATTATACTTTTGCTTTATGACTGAATTTGATTATATACACATAGTAGACAAACTAAAGTTTATTGTTACATTTGTGGCTGGATTGCCTATTTTTCTGATAGGTACAAGAGTAAACCTCAGGATGACTTTGAAGATCCCAGAGATGTTCAAGCCATCAAGGAGGCTCAGTTGTATATGGGAGACTTCAATCTGAAGACTGCTGCAGACTATAAGATACCTGAGCACATGAGAGTCAATGCTGCCAAGAAGGAAGAGGAACTGGGACACCTAGACAGCCTGGTACTTACCCACAGCTTTCATGACAATGAGAGGCACCCTGAGTTTTTAGTGGAATCCTTCTGAAATCAATCCTTTCACTAGATGGTCTCTAAGGATATAGAATCAAAAAATCAGGGCCCCTGGGTGGCGCAGTTGGTTGAGCGACTGCCTTCAGCTCAGGTCATGATCCCGGAGTCCCGGGATCGAGTCCCACATCGGGCTCCCGGCTCCATGGGGAGTCCGCTTCTCACTCTGACCTTCTCCCTTCTCATGCTCTCTCTCACTCTCTCTCTTTCCTAATAAATGAATAAATAAAATCTTTAAAAAAAAAATCAAAGTGGAAAAGATCTTCATGATTAGAATGCCTCCATTTTACAAAGGAGGAAACTGAGGCCCATAGAGGATAAGAGATATGTCTGTGGTTATTAGCTAATGTGGCAGAGCCAGCCTTCAAGTTAATTACTTGGCTCAATACATTTCACCGATGAAAGTACTGTGTTCTGTAGACTTTGAATTTCTGAAATTCAAACATGTCTTTGTTGGATATAGGTTTTGGCTGCTGTGGATTGCCAAAGACTTAGGGAAAAGGCTGACCATTGTTTGGGCTTTTTCATTTTTTAGGACTTAAAAATTTTGTAGGTGTCTCAGTAATAACCAATTAACATATTCCTTTTTAAAAATTTTATCTGCATTCTGCTAAACTGCTTCCAATTACCCTGATTTCTCATCCCCATTTTCTTACTAAAGTGTCCTCTCCCTGTCCTAGTCATTTCTTAATTTGATGGACAAGTGACTTTTCACCCATAGAGACTCAGAAGGTATCTGAGCTACCATTTTGAGAATTTGGCACATGGTCGCCTACTATGGCCATGCAGATTGCACAACACAAGGCATCATATTGAAAAGAATGCCAATCTTATCACAGATATATTAGAATATTTTATCTTTTTCTCACAAATGAAAGTGAAGTATCTTGAAGAAAGAGTCTTTTTTTCAATTTCACCAAAGATGCAGTATATACCAACAGTACAGAGAACCCTGTTATGGCAAATCATATTCATAAATAAATTTTCATAGCTCATAGCTATGCCTTTCTGTTTAAACAGACACTTTGAACATTTTCTTAGTGGCCATTTAGATTGTTTTTCTAGCTGTCCATCTAAGATAATTCTTGTTTCATTTATCACGTTCCACTCATCATCATAGAGAAATGTTTTTTTGACTACAATTTACCAGTCATCCAACCTGAAATTTCATAATCCTAGCTAGAGATGATGGGCAGGTATGATGTCTTCTGCTACATTACACTGAAATCCATCTTATTAAAACAGCAGCATAAAATAATGTAAAGCACACTATTCTACAAGTCGGATCAGAATTCTGTTCCCATCTCTGCCACTTAATAGCCACATAAACTTTGCTGGTTATGTCAATCTCCCCAAGTCTCAGTTATATTACCTGTAAAAGGGGTATTAATAACACTTAACAATACTAAGACCTATCTAGTCTACCTCATCATGTTAATATGAAGGTCACAGTCAATAAATGGTGATCACTGTCATGACTAAATTAAAAATCACTGAAGTATCAAGTTTTTTTTGAAATAGCATAATATATTTCCTTGCCTATGGCCAGTGTTTAGGTATGTATGGTATTTGGAAAACCATACTTAAAAAGGAAGTATCAGTGTGTAAAGAGCGTTCCTCAAAACGGTGAGCCTTACAGTTGTCGGGCTGGCTTAGGTTTGTTTTTTAAGCTTAATTCTCAGTCCTCTACGTACTTCAAAGAGGTTCCCCATTCACATAGGTACTGGATTTTGAGCTTACTTTAAATGCTTTAAAGGTTTATTCTTAACTGTGTAAAACATCTCTGTTTTCTTACAGTGTTCTTGCTTCATAGGTAGTGATACAGGTAAGTTTTGTAAGACTGCCTGGAGAAGTGCCTTTTTGTTTTTTTGAAGTATAATATTTAGTGTTATTAGTTTCAGGTATACAATATAATGACTCAACAAATCTATAAATTACTCTGTGCTCACCAAAATAAGTGTCATCACCATCTGTTATGAAACATTGCTACAATGTTATTGACTATATTCTCTATGCTGTACTTTTCATCTGTGACTTATTTATTTTCCAACTAGAGATTTGTACCTCTCAATCCCAATCTATTTCACCCAACCCCCACCCTACCTCTGGCAACCAGCAGTTTTCTGTATTTGAGTCTGGTTTTTTATTTGTTTCTCTTTGTTTTGTTTCTTAAATTCCACGTGAGTGAAATCATATGGTATTTGTCTTTCTTGGGGTTATTTCACTCAGCATAATATACTCTAGGACCGTCCATGTTGTCACAAATGGCAAGATCTTATCCTTTTTATAAATGAGTATTTCATTGTATGTATATACCACCTCTTTGTCCATTCATCTATGGATGGACATTTGGGTTGCTTCCATATCTTCGCTATTGTGAATAATGCTGCAGTAAACATGTGGGTGTATATATCTTTTCAAATTAGTGTTTTTATTTTCTTCACATAAATACCCATGAGTGGTATTGTTGGATCATATGGTAGTTCTATTTTTAATTTTTTGTGGAACCTCCATACCATTTTCCACAGTGGTTGTACCAATTTACATTCCCACCAATAGCGCATGAGGATTTCTTTTTCTCCACATTCTTGCCAACACTTGTTATTTGTCTTTTTGATACTAGCCATTTGCATTTCCCTGATGATTAGTGATATTGAGCACCTTTTCCTGTGTCGGTTGGCCATTTGCATGTCTTCTTTGCAAATGTCTATTCAGGCCCTCTGCCTATTTTTTAATCAGATTGTGGGGTTTTTTTGGTGTTGAGTTGTGTAAGTTCCTTATATATTTTGGATGTTAACTCCTTATTGGATATATAATTTACAAATATCTTCTCCCATTCACTGAGTTGCCTCTTGATTTTGTTGACTGTTTCCTTTGTTCTGCAAACCCTTTTTATTTTGGTGTAGTCCCAACAGTTTAGTGTTGCTTTTGTTTCCCTTGCCTTAAGAGACCTATTTAGCAAGATGTTTCTATGGCTGATGTCGAAGGAATTATTGCCCAAGTTTTCTCTTAGGAATTTTATGGTTTTAGATCTCACACTTAGGTTTCTAATCAATTTTGATTTCATTTTTGTGTATGGTACAAGAAAGTGGCCTAGTTTCATTTCTTTGCATGTAGCGGTCCAATTTTTCCAGCACCATTTGTTGAAGAGACTATATTTCCCCCAGTATATATTCTTGCCTTTTTTTTGGTAGATTAATTGACCATATAAGCATGGATTTATTTCTGGATTTTCAATTCTGTCCATTGATCTACAAGTCTATTTTTGTACCAGTACAATACTGTTTTAATTACTACAGCTTTGTGGTATATCATGAAATCTGGGATTGTGATACCTCCTCCAGTTTTGTTCTTTTTTCTTAAGATTGCTTTGGCTACTTGGGATCTTTTGTGGTTCCATATAATTTTTAGAATTATTTGTTGTAGTTCTGTGAAAAATGCTGGAATAGGGATTGCATTAGATTTGTAGATTGCTTTGGGTAGTATAGAAATTTTTAAAAATATTAAGATATTAATTCTTCCAATTAATGAGCATGTAATATCTTTCCATTTATTTGTGTCTTCTTCAATTTGTTTCATCAGTGTTTTATAGCTTTCGGAGTACAGATCTTTCACTTCCCTGGTTAAGTTTATTCCTGGGTATTTTATTCTTGTTGGTGCAATTGTAAATTGTTTTCTTAATTTCTCTCTCTGCTACTTTGTTATTAGTGTATAGAACTGCAACAAATTCCTCTATATTGATTTCGTATCATGCAACTTTGCAGAATTAATTTACCAGTTCTAGTAGATTTTTGATGATCTCGTTATGATTTTTCCTATATATACTATCCTGTCATCTACAAATAGTGACAGTTTTACTTCTTCCTTGGATGGAAGTTAATATGGATACCTTTTATTTCTTTTTCTTGCCTGATTGCTGTGGCTGGGACTTCTAGTATTATGTTGAATAAAAGTGGTGAAAGTGAACATCTCTGTCTTGTTACTGATCTCAGAGAAAAAGCCGTCAGTTTTTCACCATTTAGTAATAATGTTAGCTGTGAGTTTTTCACATAAGGCCTTTATTATGTTAAGGAATATTCTCTCTAAAGCTACTTTTTGGGAGCTTTTTTTTTTTTATCATGAATGGATGTTAAATTTTGTCAAATGTTTTTTCTGCATCTATTAGGATATCATATACTTTTCATTCTTTCTCTGGGTAATGTGATATATGACACTTACTGATTTGTGAATATTGAACCACACTTGCACCCCTGGAATAAATCCTACCTGATTATGGTAAATAACTTTTTCAATGTATTGTTGATTTTGGTTTGCTAGTATCTTATTGAATTTTGCATCTATGTTCATCAGGCAAATTGGCCTGTAGTGGCTTGGTCTGGTTTCTGTATCAGGGTAATGCTGCCCATGTAGAATGTACCTGGAAGCTTTCCTTCATCTTATATTTTTTTTGAAGAGTTTGAAAAGAGTAGGTATTAATTCATCTTTAAATATTTGGTAAAATTCACCTATGAGTCCATCTGATCTTGGACTTTTGTTTTTTGGAAATTTTTTGATTACTGATTTAATTTTATTGCTACTAATTAGTCTGTTCAGATTTTCTATACCTTATTCAGCTTTGGCAATTTATATGCTTCTAGGAATTTATTACTTTCTTCTAGTTTGTCCAATTTGTTGGCATACAATTTTCCATAATATTCTCTTATAATCTTTTTGTATTTCTGTGGGGTTGGATGTCCTTTCTCCTCCTCCACAACTGATTTCATTTATTGAGTCCTCTCCTTTCTTCCTGATGAGTCTAGCTAAAGGTGCATCAATTTTATCTTTTAAAAAACAGCTTGTTTCATTGATCTTTTATTTTTTTATTTCTATTTCATTTATTTCTGCTGTCATCTTTATTATTTCATTCCTTCTACTAACTTTGGGTTTCTTTTGGTTCCTTTTCTCTTTTAGGTATAAAATTAGGTTGTTTGAGATTTTTCTTGTTTCTTGAGTAGGCCTGTATACTATAAACTTCCTTCTTAGAACTGCTTTTGCTGCATTCCAAAGATTTTGGACTGTTTTCATTTTCATTTTTTTTTTTCCTGCCTCTTTTATTTCTCACTCAACCCATTCTTTGGTAAGTAGCATGTTATTTAACTTCCATGTAGTTGTGTTCTTTCCTTGCAATTGATTTTTACTTTCATACCACTGTGGTCAAAACAGATGCATGATATGATTTCCATCTTTTTGAGTTTTTGAGACTTGTTTAGTGGCCTAACATGTGATCCATCCTGGAGAATATTCCATGTGCACTTGAAAAGAATGTGTATTCCATTTTTGGATGGAATATTTTATATATATCTGTTAGGTTCATCTGGTCCAAATGTGTCATTTAAAAGCCACTCTTTCCTTGTTGATTTTTTGTCTGGATGATGTATCCATTGATGTAAATGGGATGTTAAAATCCCCTATTACATAGTATTACTGTCAATTTGGAGAAGTGCCTTTGACCCCTTTTTCAAACCTGTATATTTATGCAAAGTAACTCTTAATAGTCTTTGGACCATCTTGTTGCCTAATTGTACACAGGATTAGGGTTGCTTTTGCTTATAGGCTCTGGTAAGAGCATTTTGGAAACAGCTGGTAATGAGGGAGCAATGGGCCACTATGGCTCCTGTGGCTTGAGGCAGGGGGCATAGTTTGGCTTAGATAAATGGAGAAGGAACCAAGAAAGTATCCTGGAATCTCTTGGTGTGCATGATACAGAAATTTAAGATCATGACATTGCCTACACAAGAAGTAACAGGAATAATATGGCCAAAATGCAGAATAAAAATAGGCTAAACTTTAGTTTGGCCCTAAGCAGGCAACCCTCAATATATCTAAGCCAGTGGAATTTGAGTTTCCATCAGCGCTAGGCGGTTATATGTTTATGTTCCTCACCAAAGAATGACCTTCCCCTCTCTAGTCTCTGGGTGAGACTAGACAAGCTTTCAGGAAGGACTTCCCCTCGTAGGTTAGAAGAGGACAACAGAACTGAGCCCTATGAGGCAGCTGAGGGATACCAGAGGTCACATCCACCCTGTCTTTCTCTTTTGGAGAAGCTAAATGGGAGAGAAGCTAGAGAAAAGAGTAAGTTAGTGAATAGAAATGATCAAATACATTTTTTTTCTTGGATATTTGATAGGCATACCAGTCAAGGGACAAAAATTGTATTTCAAACTGTCCTTTGTGAATGGGTTGTCATTTTGTTTCCTTCTGTTCTTTTAATCAGGCCCATTCAAAGAAAAAGAACATGAACAAAAATATCATCTCTCTTCGAGACCTTAAAGTGGCCGTCATTGAGGAAATACAGTGCCTGGTTCAAGAACTGAAGAGCATCCAGTCAACTCTTCATGTATCCAAGCACATTCCTATTCCCCAAGTCCCCCAGATACACCCGGAAGAAGTTCCAGAAAAGAGATTTCAGTATGATGAGGAAACTCTCCTAAATTTTAAGCGACAGCAGAAAAAGATTCAGGATAAAATGTCCTCCCAGCTGCAACAGGGAGAGTCTGCAAGCTCAGGTGGAGGATTCCTCAGACTTTCTTCTAGAAAGGACAGTGATTTGACGACAAGGGATTCATTGTCTAGATCGTCAAAGGCATCAGCGTTCAGTGTAGATGCTGCGAAGTTTTCGGAATTTGAAAAAGCAGACCCAACTGACATAGAGCTGGAGGTTATGAAAAGGGACGAGATTAAACACTTGTACATGCAACAGTATTTAATCAACAGGGTAAGGGTGACACTGCCTTTTTAAAGTGGAAAAAGAGGGGGGCAGGGAAGAACTAGATATACTTCCTTATTTATTGATTTAAATTTTCTCTGCAGTAATCTTTCCCAAACCCTGACTGGCCCACAACTCACTGATGGTTTAGCTTCCTCCCCATCCCTGGCCTTCTGATGATTATTGTGCTCTGCCCAAAAACTTAAGAGCTTTTAAACGTTTTGCTTTGGGCAAAGCTAAGAATTAAGGGCAAATCCACATTAATTGGCATCTAACTGAAGTCTTGGTAAAGGGGAAGTGATGGAGCAGCTTTCAGATGAAGGGTGGCACATAATTTAAAAACCTTCCAGAGAAAATGGGGCACCCTCTGCTTTTTACATCCTCCTCTTTATCCGGTGTGTGATTTGCCTCATCAGTGAGAGTGTTCGTGGTGATGACCAGCTTCAAAAGTGTTCTGGAGATGGAATGGCAGCTATTTTCATTTCCAGGAAACCAGACCAGGTTGGGGCCAGTTGTACAGGAGGTGCTCTGAATCTGGAAGGAAAAGGACCTTTGCTGGATAGATGGCTCCCTGTTGCCAGCCCCGTAGAGTTCCCTTCTTCAGTGTCTGTCTGGCTCCACCCTGAGAAGGCGCCCCACAAAGCTCCCCAAATGTATTCTTCGCTCATTATCTCTACTTTGTCCAGCCTAGCTTTCTCTCTCTTCCTGCTTCTCCCCACTCCCATTCTGAATTTTGTGTTTGCTTTTACCTTTGCTGTTTCCTCCCACCTGCAGTGATTTCCTTTCATCAAATGTGAGTCATCCTGTAAAATTCAGTCCCGTTCCAAACCTTCTCCAGAATCTTCTGTCCACATTACATATTCTTCTTTTGTCTAAACTCTAATTGCGCTTATAAAGCAGCAGCCCGTGTTTTCCACTTCTCTTTGCTTCTCTTCTTGCTGTTTTATGTGTGTTAGGTTTTGTGTGTGTGTGTGTGTGTGTGTGTGTGTTAGTTTTTTAAATTGAGGTATAACTAACACACAGTGTTATATTAGTTTCCAGTGTACAATATAATGATTCACCAATTCCGTACATGACTCAGTGTTCGTATGTGTTAGTTTTGTCTTGCAAATTACATTACACAGTTCTTGAGAGAAGGGCCACATAGAATCATCTTTGGTTCTCCTACAGTGTCTGGAAAATGCCAGACACATAGTAGATATTAGTAAAAATTTTGATTGATTTAATTATAACTAATTTATTTATGGTATGAACTTAACACATTTCTTGGACATTATTTGTGCAGTAACAGTTCTAGTTAGGTAGCAGGGATGCAATAATACTCAAATCAGACATATTCCCTATCTTCATAAAGCTTATGGTCTATCAGGTGAGTGAGAGCAAAACAAGTGTGAGCCTTACAAACTTAAACACCTGTGTGGTACAGTTTTAGGATGGTGTTACACTGAAAAAATACAGTCCTGCCTCGAAAGAAATTTAAAAATCAATCAGACTTGAATAAACATGAAAGAGGAGTCCACTTAGTCTACAACCATCCATAAGTAAAAATTTAATTTTTTTCTCCTTTTTTTTTTTTTTTAAAACTCAAATTCTAGCAGTAGTTTCGCTGTCCCAAACCCACAGATCTCTTCCTTTTCCTCATCCACAGGCTGGGCCCTCCCTCATTACAAGTTTCTGACTGTTGAGACTCCCCATCACACACAGCTTAATGCAAAACGTGGAATGGTTTTGTCTTCTACCCATGGTACTAGTTTTCTCAGGAGAACCAGCCCGCAGGACTCTCTCTGGATCTGTTCATTGCCTCTGGGAGAGGGTGAGGGAGAAGCTGTGCCAAAATCAGAGCAGAACTGAGTCTTTAAAATCACTGGGATGGCTGTGGGAGAAGGTCTAGACCGGGGCTTGGGACACTTCATTCTTATTCCAGCTCTGTCACAAATTAAATCACCTTTTGAAATGTTTGAAAACTTTTAAAATAAATTGAGGGGAATATGTACTGCTTCCTAGATGAAAGGCAATGTAGAGACACTGGGGTAAGTGGAGACAGATAGAAACTCACAAGGAACTCCTGGCGTCTGATTTAAACCATATAGTACAGCAAGAAGAATATTCTCGATTGATGGCTTAATCATGGTAGAGAAATAGCTGGAAGGACTACAGATACAGAATCCCTACTGCTTAATAAATTTATATAAGTTTTATAATATTGCTAAATTGATTTCTAGGACTACACATACATACATACTTGAGGCCATGTAATTCCTTCTCCACGATAATGATATGATGACAAAATGCTTATACCTAAACAAATGAGGATTGTAAGATAGTTTTTTTTTTTTAAAGATTTTATTTATTCATTTAACAGAGAACACTAGCAGGCAGAGAGGCAGGCAGAGACAGAGAGAGAGGAGCAGGCTCCCCACGGAGCAAGGAGCCTGAGGCAGGACTCGATCCCAAGACGCTGGGATCATGACCTGAGCCAAAGGCAGCTGCTCAACCAACTGAGCCACCCAGGTGTCCCATGTAAGATAGTTTTAAAAGTACACTTACTTGTTCTTAACTTATAACATACAGTCAAATCTTTTTCCACCTCAGATCAAAGAACTGATAGTCACTTTTGATGCAGAACTCCATCTCCTGAGGCATCAGAAACTGAAACTAGATACTCAGATGAAATTATCTGACCTTCACCATGTCACATTATTTCAAGAAATGCTTCTCCTCAAGAATTTTGAGAAACAGGAGAACACACTTCAGGAGCGTGTTAATTCATTAGACAAAGAAGAACAGGATATGCAGGTATGAACAGTCAGGAGAATGCTTGCTGGCCGTATCCTTAGTTATGGAGGGGACTTGTTTCTTTGTTTCCTTCTTCATCTTCTCAACTTAATTTCCCCTGTTGATCTGGTCCTTCTCTCTTGTCTTTTGTCCCTCCTCATCCCCCACCCCCACCCGCTCTTATTCCTGCTCGCTTTCCTTTTGGAATTCTTGGTCAGAGAGAAGGGAATCGGACTTTACAGTGAACTTGATCGGATGTTTTGTACGGTAGGAAAATAAGTTTTCAAAAGTGAGCCTTCTATTTAGTTTACAAATTTTAAAGTCTATTTTTATGGTCACTTGCTAACATATAGAGTTGAGTTTTGATTATATGTTATCCTTATGAACATACTTAGAAAAGAAGTTGGCTAGTTTCTCAAATATGATAGCTAGTTTCACGGTAATATATAATTGAGTATCATAGGAAAGTAAGTTTCTTTGTTATGTATATGTTAAATTTAAAGAGATAAATGATACCATCCAACTTTTATCTTGAAGGAAGAGAAGGATTCCATCAAATAGATATTACATACTGAATAGTAACATCATTTTTAAGGCAAAGCTGCTGCACTAAGAGATGTCTTTTTGTTTTAGTCGTCACGTATTCATATGAAAAACATCTTTTGTTTTTGAAGCCACACATGCGAAAATAATAGCCGACATTAAAAATTTCACTTTATTTAGATTTTTTGAGGAAGCTAATCATTAAAAAGCTAATCTTATCCGATTCTGAACTTAACTGATTTTTACAAGAGAATTATAAAATTTTAACCAAATAAATGGATGGCTCTGCAAACATCAGAAATGTAAACTTCTATAGAGAGTTAAAAAAATGTTTATGAACTATAACCTTACATTATAATATATAGTGTTCTCTGAACCTGGTTTATCAGAAATACTTTCACTTATTCCTGTTTTTGTTCCTTAGTGGAAAATAAGTGAAACTCTTAAAGAGATGGAAGAAAAGAAGAATGAAATTGCCAAGCTCCAGGACCAAGAAAAAGCACTGTATGCTGGTTTCCAAGCAGCTGTTGGAGAAAACAATAAATTTGCTAATTTCCTCATGAAGGTCCTAAAGAAGAGGGTTAAGCGGGTGAAGAAAAAGGAGGTTGAAGGAGATGCCGGTTTGGATTTCTTTTTAACATATGATCCTATTTTTTTCTCATTGGCATGAAATAGAGAAATAACTAAGGACATATTTGATACCTTTTGTTCCTACAACATAGAGGTTCTGTGGACTTGAAGGGGAGACGATATAAACCTGTAGGTCTCTAACCCTATGGAGTTAATTTGTGTGTGTGTGTGTGTGTGTGTGTGTGTGTGTGTGTGTGTATCTGGTTTGAGACAGCTTAGGGTAGTTTCATGTAACAAGCACATCTTCTCTTGTGTTTATTTGCCAACTGAATATCATCTTTGGTAAAAGATCTCTTCATGTCTTTTGCCCATGTTTGAATAGGATTTTGTACTTTTGTCCTCTTGAGGTATAGTCTAGGCACCAGTCCTACGTCAGACAGGCGCTTTGCAAACATTTCCTTCCATTGTGTAGTTTGTTTTTTCATTCCCTCAACATGGTCTTTCACAGAGCAAAAGGTTTTATTTTTGTTGAGGTCCATTTATCAGATTTGTTTTTGTTTTTGTTTTTTTGAGTTTTTGTTTGTTTCGTTTTTTCAGATCTTGCTTGGGTGTCAAAGTTTAAGAACTCTTTGCCTAGCCCTAGGATCCAAAGATTCTCTATTTATTTCTAAAAGTTTTATAGTTTTACATTAAAGTTTGTAATCCGTTTGGGCTTAATTTTTAAATAAGGTGCGAGACTTAGGTCAAGGTCTTTTTTTTCCCTCCTGTGAATGTCTAATTGTTGCAGCATCATTTGTTGCAAAAAACTGTCTTTATCCCATTGAATTGCTTTTGATCTTTGTCAAAAACCACGTGGGCGTATTTGTGTGGATCTGTTTCTGGGTGTTCCATCCTGCTGATTGGTCTGTCGAGCTCCCCACCAGAACTATAGTCTTGATTATGGAAGTCATTGAGTTCTGAAGTCAGGTCAACTAATTCCTCCCATTTTAGTCTTCCTTCTCAGAATTGTTTCAGCTACTCTATTTCCTTTATCTTTCTATATTTTGGAATAATTTTTTTTGTATCTACAAAAAAGCTTGTTGAAATTTTGATAGCAACTGTGTTAAACTTTTGTGTCAGGTTGGGGAGAATCTGCATCTTTGTTGAGTCTTCCAATGAGTGAACACAGTCTGCATTTAGAGCTTTGATTTCTTCCATCAGCATTGTGATTTTCAAAATTTTCACGTTTCAATTTATTTATACCCAAGTATCTCACTTTTGAAAGTGACTTTATTATTATTATTATTATTATTATTATTTTTTCAAAGAGCGAGCAAGTCAGTGGGGAAGGACAGAGGGAGAGAGGGAGGGAGAGACTGTCAAGCAGACTCACTGCTGAGCACCGAGCCTGACGTTGGGCCTTGACCTCACCACCCTGAGATCAAGACCTGAGCTGAAATCAAGAATCAGACGCTTATCCGACAGATCCACCCAGGTGCCCCTTAAGTGATTTTAAATGCTATAATTTTTTTTGGTAGTAGAAATATTTTATTAAAATATCAGACAAAGGACACTTGAGTGGCTCAGTCAGCTAAGTGTCTGCCTTCAGCTCAGGTTGTGATCTCACGGTCCTGCGATCAAGTCCCATGTTGGGCTCCTTGCTCAGTGGGGAGTCTGCTTCTCCCTCTCTCTCTCTCTCTCTCTCTCTCTCTCGAATAAATAAATAAAATCTTTTTAAAAAGTCTCACAGAAAATCCTAGAAAATAAGTGGCATATTAAGAGTATACACTAGTATAATGTTATAGTGTTATTATTTTAATCTTGGTATCATATGTTCACACTGGTATATAGAAATATAATTCCTTTTTAGATGTTGATCTCCTATCTTGTTACCTCTCTTATTAGTTTTAGAAGTTTTTGATAGATTCCTCGGGAATTTCTATATAAAAAATAATTATTTCTGCAAATAGGTTCAGCTTTATTTCTTTTTTTCTGATCTTTATGCCAATTTCCTCTTAATGCCTTATTGAACTGTTTAGAACATCCAGTACTACATGGAAATGAGAGCCGACATCCTTGCCTTATCCATAGTCTTCGGCAGAAAGCATTTATTGGTTCACCATTAAGTGTGCTACCTGTAGGTATTTTATAGACAGTCTGTCAAGCTGAGGAAGTTCCGCTCTGTTCCTAGTTTTCAAAGTTTTTATCATGAATGGGTGTTGAATTTTGTCAGATGTTTTTCTACATTGATTGACGATTATGTGATTTTTTTCTTTAGCCTATTAATATGGTGGGTTACATTTGGCTGATTACTGATTATTGACTCAGACTTATACCCTTGAAATAACACCCCAATGATGTATAATTCTTTTTATATATTGTTGAATTCTATTTGCATATATTTTTATTAAGAAATTTTGTTCCTAGAGGCACCTGGTTGGCTTGGTTGATAAAGCATGTAACTCTTGCTTCTAGGGTTGTGAGTTTAAGCCCCATGTTGTGTGTAGAGCTTACTGAAAAAAAAAAGAAAGAAAAGAAAAAAAAAAGAAATTTTGTGTCCATATATTCATGAAGATCATTGGTCTTTGTCTTGCTTTTTTCTCTTTTTTGTACTACCTTTGTCTAGTTTTAGTATCATGGTTAATACTAGCTTCACAATATGAATGAGGAGGACTTTGATTTTCTGGAATATAATGTGTATGGTAGTATCCTTTAAATGTTTGGTAGTGTTTTCCAGTGAAACTATTTGGACCTGTGGATTTCTTCAAGGGAGTTTTAAAATTACAAACTCAAAGGTTTTTAATATAGATACAGAACTATTTAGACTATCTATTTCATATTGGGTGACTAGTTGTAATTTGGATTTTTGTGTGTGTGAAATAGGTCTCTTTCATCTGAGTTGCCAAATTTATGTGTATGGGGATATTCATTGTATTTCCCTGTTACCTTTTTAATATCTGCAAGGTCTATGGTAATATCTGTTGTATTCTTGATATTGGTAACTTTTTTCTTATTTCCCCATTTTTTCTTAAGACTCACTGGAGGTTTGTTAATTTGATCTTTTTGAGAACAAACTGGATAAGTTTGGATAACTTTGGATAGGTGATTTTTAAAGGTTATTTTTCTCCTTTTAATTTTATTGATTTCTGCCCTTATCTTTACAACTACCTTCTCCTGCTAGGTTTGGATTTATTCTGCACTTCTGTTTTTAGGTTTTGAGGTGAGTGTGAATAATTGATTTGAAACTCTTCCTCTTTTCTGATTTAGTGCTACAATTTCCCTCAACATTGCTTTAGCTGGATTCTACAAATTTTGGAAAGTTACATTTCCAATTTTATTCATGTCACTGCAGTTTTAAAATTTACATTGATCTTTCCTCTAGGCCCCATGGATCATATAGAAGTGTGTTGTTTGGGTCCAAGTGTTTTGAGATTTTCTTGGGATCTTTCTGTTATTGATTCCTAGCTTGATTCTATTGGGGTCAGAGACCACATTCTGCATGATTTCAGTTCTTTTATAGTTGTTGAAATTTGTATAATGGTCAAGCATATGGTCTGTCTTGGTGTACGTTTTGTGGGTACTTGCAAAGAATGTATATTCTGCTGTTTTGGGTTGTCTTCTATTACTGTCAGTTGAATCCTGTTGGTTAATGATGCTATTCAGGTCTTCTAAGATAGTCTTGCTGATTTTCTGTATAGTTCCAATCAAATGTTGAGAGAGGGGATGTTGAAGTCTCCAAATATAATCATGGGTTTATCTATTTCTTCTTCTATTTCTGTCAATTTTTGCTTCCATATTTTGCAGCCTTGTTTTATACATATGCATTCAGGATTACTGTGTCTTCTTGATAGATGGACACTTTTATCATTATATAAGGTCTTTCTCTGTCCAGAGTAATTTTCTTTGCTCTGAAGTCTACTTTATCTGATGTGAACCAGGAGAGACTGTGGACCTGAGCAACAAATTGAGGGTTTTGGAGGGGAGGGGGTAGGGGGGTGGGCGAGCCTGGTGGTGGGTATTGAGAAGGGCACGTATTGCATGGAGCATTGGGTGTGGTGCATGAACAATTAATCTTGTAACACTGAAAAATTAAAATAAACATATTTGGGGAGAAAAAAAATATAGCCACTCCTATTTGACTCTGATTAATATTTGCATGATATTTCTTCTACTCTCTTTACTTTCAATTTCACTATGTTATATTAGAAGTGAATTTCTGGTAGATAGCACAGTGTTAATATTATCTATTCTTTGTCTTTTAATTGGTGTACTTAAACCATTTACATTTAATATATTTGGGCTTAAGTCTGCCATTTTTTTATTTTTTATTCTCTCTGCTTTCTATCTTCTACATTTTCCTACTTTCCTATGGGTTACCTAAACATTTTTTAGAATTCCATTTTACTTTTTGCTAGTCTTTTGAGTGTAACTCTTTGCATAACTTTTTTAGCAGTTGCTTTATAAATTACATTATATAGACATAATTTATTCCAGACTTCCAGTGTTATCATTTGGGGGCTTGGGAGCAGGGCTCTTTACCAGCCAGCAGGGATAAATGTCCTGGTTCCCTGCTTTGCCTTCTCTGACACTATCCTGGGTGATGAGAATTTGGGTGCCTCCTTGCAGCTTTGCAAGGGTGGATGTCTAGGTTCCCCAATTGGCCTTCACTGGTAGGGGTGGGAGTAGGACCACAGTTTTCTTCCTGTGGTGTTTGGTTCGGATATTATCTAAAAGTTTTGTCTTGTTAGGCCATCTCTTTCTTGGCCATTTAGCTAGAGAGGGAAGGCTCTAGTTGGACTGTTTTATATCCATATCTACTGCTGTCTCCAGGTTGTTGACTTACTCATTACTCAAGTCTGAGATCTAAGAGGTAAAAAGAAGACCCAAAAAATTCACCACACTGTTGTTCCTCAGCTACTGAGTTTCATATTTAGTCTGCTTTCTTTCCATTTTTCAGACTCTTATGTTTGTTCTACATACAATATCCAGGTTTTAGTTATATTTTGCAGGCTAGATAAGAACAAAATAGATCTAATTTATCTTCCCCAAAGCAGAAATCTATGTAGGAATTTTAAAGTCTAATTTTAAACTTCGGAGATTTATTTCATAAGGTGGCACAGACCACTTAAAGTAAATTTTTTTCACTTAAAGTAATTAAGAAAAATCTTAAATTTAAGGAATCTTCTAAAGAGTATGAGATCTCTTATTTCTAATTTGATGTTTCATGAAACAGAAATTATCAATTGATGATTTATGGTTAATAGATGGCTTCGATATGTTTTTAAAAGAAAATGGGGGTAGAACTGTGTGGAAGAGGTCTACAATCCCTTATCTGAAACTCTTGGGGACAGATGCGTTTTAGTATTTTTTATATTTTTTATTTTTTATAAAAGATATTGTATATGACACAATATGTATATGTCATATTGTATATGACATTATATGACATTCATGGCACTTGTTAAAGAATAATAAGGCAGACTTTATTCAGGGGCACTACCACAGTGGGATTTTATAATAGGAGAGAGAGAGAGATCAGCTCAACTCTGAATACAACAAGGACAAGTAGAAATTTATAGCCAAGGAGTCGGGTGTGAGTCAGTGGATAGAAAATTACTAAGAGGTAGGATAATTCTTTGCTAGACTGACCTAGCAGGATTTTCGCTGAAGATCAGTTGGAGTGAAAAGATAATGAGGGTAGGGATTAAGGAAGCATCTGATCATATATCAAAGGTGTGAGATTTTACTAAACTGACTGAGCAGGATTCTTGCTAAAATTGGACTAAATGGGTCAAGGACTGAGATCATGGTCCACTCTGGACCGCGAGGAGCCTGACTCAAGTTTGGTCAAAGGATGGAGTCCTCATAAACTAACACCCCCAGCAGAGCTTAGTGTGGGATCTCTAAATCAAACACCGTAATATTTTTGCAGCAAGACACAAATATTCACACTAAATAGGTTAAATAAAGATAGTAAATAGCATTACTTCAGATAAGTTATGAATGTTCCTCCCCGCCCCCCCACCAGCAGAAGCAACTTGGCAGTTTGGTCTCAACCCTCTTTGATTCAGTGCTTTGAAATTAATTGAACAATCATCCTCAGGCATTTGAGTTTGGGTCTCTGTGTCCCCAACCATTTACTTATTTGCTTGTTTCTTTTTACTTGGTTATTTTATTTTGTAGAATTTTATTATTATTTTAAAATAATTTTTTTATTGAAGCATAGTTGATACACGATGTTACGTTAGTTTCAAGTGTACAACATAGCGACTCCACCACTCTACGTGTTATACTGTGCTCAACACAAGTGCAGCTACAATCCGTCCTCATGTAGCACTAATATAATACTATCGATTATATTCCCTATGCTGTACCTTTCATCTCATGACTTATTCATTCTGTAGCCGGAAAGTCTGTGCCTTCCACTCCCCTTCACCCATTTGCCCCTCCCTCTGCCCCCCTTCCCTTCCGGTGACTATCCGTTTGTTTTCTGTACTTACGGTTCTGTTTCTGCTTGTTTTGTTTATTCCTTCATTTGTTTTGTTTTTAGATTCCCTGTGTAAGTGAAATCACATGATATTTGTCTTTCTCTGACTTATTTCACTTAGTATTATACCCTCTAAGTCCATCCATGTCATTGCAGGTAGCAGGATCTCATTTCTTTTTTGTGGCTGAGTAATAATCCATATCTCGGTCGTTATAAATAATGCTGCAGTAAACGTAAAAGTGCATATGTCTTTTTGAATTAGTGTTTTCATTTTCTTTGGGTAAATACCAGTAGTGGAATTACTCGATCATGTGGTAGTTCTATTTTTAATTTTTTGAGGAAACTCCATACTGTTTTCCACAGTGGTTGCACCAGTTTACATTCCCACCAACAGTGTGTGAGGGTTCCTTTTTCTCCATATCCTTGCCAACATTTGTTATTTCTTGTCTTCTTGAATCTAACCATTCTAATAAGTGTAAGGTGATATCTCATTGTAGTTTCGATTTGCATTTCCCTGATTATGAGTAATGTTGGCCATCTGTTTGTTGTCTTTGGAGAAATGTCTATTCAGATTCTCTTTCCATTTCTTATTCAGATTACTTGTTGGGTTTTCGTTGTTGTTGTTGTTTGTTGTTTTTTTGTTTTTGTTTTTTGGTGTTGTGTAAGTTCTTTATATATTTTGGATGTTAACCCATTATTGCATCTATCCTTTGCAGATATCGTCTCCCATTCACTGGGTTGACTTTTTAGTTTGTTGATGATTTCCTTCAGTCTGAAAAAGCTTTTTATTTTGGTGTAGCTCCAATAGTTTATTTTTGCTTTTGTTTCTCTTGCCTTAGGAGACATATCAAGAAAGATGTTCCTATGGCTGATGTCAAAGAAATTACCGCCTACATTTTCTTCTAGGAGTTTTATGGTTTTAGGCCTCAGCTTTAGGTCTCTAATCCATTTTGAGTTCATTTTTATGTATGGTATAAAAAAGCGGCCCAGTTTCATTCTTTTGCATGCAGCTGTCCAGTTTTCCCAGCACCATTTGTTGAACAGACTGTTTTCCCCATTGTGTATTCTTGCCTCCTTTGTCATAGAGCAACCATATGAAGTGTGGGGTTATTTCTGGGCTCTCTATTTTGTTTCCTTGATCTATGTCTATTTTCGTGCCAGCACCATACTGTTTTGATTATTATAGCTTGGTATTATATCTCGAAATCTGGGATTGTGATACCTCCAGTTTTGTTCTTTTAAGATTGCTTTGGCTATTCAGGGTCTTTTGTGGGTCCATATAAATTTTAGGATTATTCATTCTTGTTCTGTGAAAAATACTATGGTGTTTTGATAGGGATTGCATTGAATCTGTAGATTTCTTTGGGTAATATTTTTTTAGCCATTTTAAACTCTTCTATAACTGCCTGACTTATCTGTTATTTTCCTAGTGACTCACTGAAAAAAAAAACCTTTATTTTTTAAAATCTGAGATTTAGCTTAACACAGGAACTTCTCTGCTTATTAATAATGCCTTCTCTATTTAGATGAAGATGAAGAAAGTGATGAATCAAGTGAAGAAGAATCTAGCTTAGAGAGTGATGAAGATGAGTCTGGATCTGATGATGAGGTTTTTGATGATTCTATTTGCCCAACAAGTAAGTTGGATAAAACCATATATTCTCTGCGATGTGCGAATACGGACTGATAATATCAGGGAGATCCTTTTTTAGTTTCTCAGTTGTCTCATAATAAAATTTAAGGGAATCTAATGAATACTTTTATTAGGCTCTCTGGATGGTTTATCTTCTTTTCCCTTAGGCAGCCATTTATGAATGACAAATAATTTGCAGATAACTGATAGTTGATTCAAAGTCAAATTATGTAGGAATAACAGATTGTAGAATGTATATGTGTGTGCGTGTGCACATATTTTTTTTTTTACAAAGCTTTCTCTTTTTGACAAACCTGTTCAAATTTTCATATTTAAAATCCATTTTGGGGCCCCTGGGTGGTGCAGTTGGTTGAGCGACTGCCTTCGGCTCAGGTCATGATCCCGGAGTCCCGGGATCGAGTCCCACATCGGGCTCCCAGCTCCATGGGGAGTCCGATTCTCACTCTGACCTGCTCTCTCTCACTCTCTCTCTTTCCTAATAAATAAATAAATAAAATCTTTAAAAAAAAATAATAAAATAAAATAAAATCCATTTTGTAAGAGCACTTTGTGCTGGTTTCCTGGAGATGTTTAGCAATTTATATTCTCTGTTTTCACTGGTAAAACGAGTCTGAAGCAGTCAGACCAATATTCTTACAGTCTCAATAGATTAGTAGTCCAGAACAGAAAAAACAACTTCTTTTTGGTATGAAATTTATTTTTGTAGCCACTTTATATAGATTTTAATCAAATTTTAAAGCTTAACTTCAAATACAGTTTAAATCTTATTTTAATGTTATAAACAAGAGTCTTCCTAAAATTATATGTATGAGTGAAATAGAGCTGCAAAGATTATAATGCAACTTGTTACAGCAAGATCCTTGTAAACAGTCCTTGTTTACAGCAGGATTAAACGACCTAAAAAAAGTCTCACAGCTAGTTTGGAGGGGGAACTAGGGCTAGAACTCAGGTTTCTGAATTCCATTGTAGTGCTCTTATTTTCACATTCCTTATCTATTGCTTGGTGGACTGTGGTGTAATATAGTGGAAATTAATACAGAGATACTGTATCTGAATTGCATTGGGTCACAGATCAGTTACATGACCTCTCTGAGACTTGTCACCTATAAAGTAGAAACAATAGTTTCTATCTTGCAAGGGCATAGGAAACTTGAGAGAGAAGATGTACATAAAAGGCCTAAAAAAAAGCCTGACTCATGATACTGCTCAGAACGTCACTGCTGGTATCAGAATTACTTATATTATTATTAATTTCCCCTGGAACAGTGGGGCCCGAAGTGGAATGAAAGTGCGCTGGAGTGGACCCCTAGATGGTCACTATTAAATTCTGAAGCTCCAAAGTCCACGCTTCTAATATCAGTATGTTCCATATCAGTGGGGACTTCTTTCAATTTTGACTGTCTTTTCAGATTGTGATGTGGGTCTTTTTGAAATGGCCCTTCAACTTCGAGAGAAAAGGCTGGACATTGAGGAAGCCTTAGTGGAAGAGAAGAAAATTATCGATAACCTCAGAAAGGAACATGATACACTATCCAAAAAAGTATGATGGATTATCCTTACTTACTTATCCTCTCCCAGCATGCTAGCCACCCTCCCACCTATTGTACTGCTGTTTCGTAAACATGACATGAGTTAGGCCTTCTCCCCAGAGAAGATCACTGTTTTCCCCACACCTCCACATTTTTGTGATTTCCGTGAGCCTGATCACATAGCCCCCTATGTATCTCTCCCTACTTAGCCCCTCCTGACCCTTACTCATTCCTCTGTCTGGAGTAGTAACCCTAACCCTAGCCCTAACCCTAACCTTAGAGAATGGGATGGTGACCACTCTGGCTGCTTCCTGCTGAAATGGGGTGGCGGGCTGTGTGACAGTTAGACTCTATCCAGGGGTCGGTCCAGGGGCCTGTGGTAGGGGTCCAGGGGGTCATGACAGGCAGCAAACAGTACTTACATCAGCACATGCAAAAGGATGAACATGAAACTAGTACTAGGCCCCAAATTATTATAACATCCCTTAGATAAGATCCCCAATTACCAATTTTGTCAACTAGATCAGTGGATATCTTGATCTTATTTAGTTGATCACAAATGTCCTTCATTAATTGGGACACTTTGCAGAGTTAACTATAATATTAAAACAACACATGTGAGGAAATTTTTCACACCCCAAATGGTGTAGCAATAATAGACAGTCAATAGTGGCGTGGTTCTGAGAAGTCCTTCTCTGACTTCATTTAATTCTTTGGCTGAGTGCATCGTGGCTGGAAAGTGTCACTTAGAGTTCATATTCACAAATATATATATATATATAGCTAGAGGTTTTTAGGCTTTTATTTATTTATTTTTATTTTTTCCAATTAATATTCACAAATATTTTCAATAGATTGCTTCTCCTCTTGCAAATAGAAAATGATTTGGAAAACTTTCAAGTTCTTTAGATAAAGAACATGCTTTATGAGTACGATAGTAGTTTTGTTGCTTTAAAGGGTTTTTTCCTTTTGTTTATTGAGGTCATTGATGGCCTAGTGAGATTCCCACCATCTTGACAAAGACATTCCACGCTGAGAGCTGCTTTTCATGAAAAAAATAAAAGGGAGATGAGGACAGGCCTTCTGAACTCTTAGTCACGAGACCTTTACTACTCTGGGGACATAGGAATGATTGAGAAAGTAGTGTGGATCATGACTTAGCAGGAAGAAACTAATACACATCCCTGGGCTACAAACTGGGATCATTCATTCAATCACAGCCCAACGGAGCAGGTCCTGCTTATCTCCCAAGATGTCCCCATTTATCACATTTCACACCTGGGGCTTTCCACAGGTAAAAGTTGTGGCGGCTAACCTGAATGTAGCAGAGGAGGCCCTGGAGGCTTACCAACGAGAGAAGCAGCAGCGGCTGAACGAACTGCTCGTCGTGATTCCCCTCAAGCTCCACCAGGTGATGGTTCTGGAGACCATGCCCCACCCCATCTGAGCAAAGAGCCAGCACACCCAGGCCTTCCCAGAAGAGATCCAGGGGACGCTCGTGGGTAGAAGTGCAGCCCTTTGCTGAGAATTCTACCTGAATAATGACACCCCAGCTTTTCCGATCCATTCTCAGACTGTTGTGAAGGAGTCATAGCCAGACATACATATTTCCTTGATGGCCCATTATCACTTCCAAAGTCCAATTAATTGTTTCAGGTCTGCGGAAATGAGGAGCCTAGGACTTAATTGTTTTGAATTTATTTCTTAGTTCAAGAGTCACATGCTTTTCCAACCGAGTAAGCCAGGTGCCCCAAGGAGCTTATGATTTAAGAATGGAATGGCTTGGAAGCTGAAATCTTGGATCTTGTGCCCATGTCCCTTTTCATATCATCTTCAAATAGACATGAACTAATGATGCAAGAATTATCATAATCTCTGCTTGTTAATGAGGGAGGGCGAGACAAAAGGAAAATGTCCTTTCTCTTTCTTCCTTCTTTGTTCATTTCCACTCTCATTAGAAGTACAGCTTATATTAAGGTGCAGAGATGCATTTCGTACCCTATCTTGTCAGGTAAAGAGAGAAAACTATTTTGGAAGGAAAAGCTTAGATCGGCCTCACGCATATTTTGTGTAACCTGACCCAGACTGGATTGACTTTATGTAGCAATTTGTGTAAAACGCCCACCATGAAATGATTGTTCCATGGGTATGCAGCAGAAATTAGGCATGGTCTGGGGGAAGATTTGCTGTACACACAGGGACATAATGTGGCTTACTATCTGAAGGCAACTCCAGCTTTTACCTTACTCAGTGGTAGGAATAACAGAGGTCCGAAGGCAATGACCTAAACAAGGGACAAAAAGGAAGTACTTTCTATGATCTTACATTTAGTTTGATCTTGGTTTTGTTTTGGTTTTGATAGGTAGAGCATATAGTGTTTGGAGAAATTCCTAATGATCTTTCTGGAACCTTGGTCTTTTCTAACCATTCCTTGGGACGGCTGCAAGAACGAATCATACAGCTCCATGAGGAAAATTCCAAGCAGCAAAAACTTAACAAGGAATGCCGGGAGAGGCGCAAGCAGCTTATCCGAGAGAAGAGAGAGATGGCAAAAACTATAAGCAGTGAGTAACTAAGCCCATGGGTTATCTAGTACTATCTTGATAAGAGAGGGAACTAGTAATTTCCCTCTCAAAGTTGGACCAGCTCCAACTTTGAAAACAGTAAGTAATCACAGAATCAGAACCACCGAGAGCAGGGAAACACTTTCTCGTTTTCCTAGCTACCATCTCTCCGGAGACCACTGCGTGGTCACCCTCTTGTTTTAAAAGAAGAAATCCTTCATCGTAGAAACTAATTCTCTTAAGTTTAAAAGGTTTTACACATGATGAAATATAGAGTAATGTAACCCACAAATTGACCACCAAACTTAAGAAATCAAAACAGGGCAGATGCAACTGAAGCCCTTCCTCTTTCTGACACTGTTCCGCTGGCCCCTTCCCAGGTCAGCTGGCAGGTCAGCGCACGCGCAGATGTGTGTCTCCACACACAACATATGGAACTACTTTGCATGTTTTTAACTGGGATGTTATTCGTATTGTTTTGCAGTTCATTTTATTAAACCGATTTTTGAGAGGTATCCATACTGCTGTAATTTATTCACTTTAACTGCTATGACAGTATTCCATTGTAGGACTCTGAAAGTTTAATTTTTCAATCTTCTGTTGATGGATATTTCGGCTATTTCTAATTTTTCACGATGAAAGAGCTATAGTGAGCCTTCATGTACACATCTCCCTGTGCATGGGAGAAGGTGGATCCCCAGGATTAGGGTGTCTGGGGTGTAAAGGGATGTTATGCAGCCTGGCTGCTCTCCAACGTGTTTGTACCATTTTATCTCACTCCCTTTCCCCAACCGTCTGCCATTTCCCTGGCAGTGAGAATGGCCCAGGCTCCATATTCTCAGGAACATTTGCTGCTGTCAGACTTCAATATATTTGCTAGCCTTGTGGATGTTAAATCGTATTTCACTGTAGTTTTTATTCATGTGTCCTGGATTCTGATAAGGTTAAACATCTTCATGTAGATTTATTTGCCATTTATTTGGATTTCCTTTTCTGTAACTTGCCTGTTATAAACTTTACCCATTTTTTACTTTTACTTCTTGTTTTCTTACTGATTTTAGGGAGTTCTTTCTATTTTCTGTATTTTTTTTAAAAAAGATTTTATTTACTTATTTGAGACAGAGAAAGAGAGTGAGCAGGGGAAAGGGTAGAGGAAGCAGAATCGCCACTGATTAGGGAGCCCGATGTGGGACCTGATTCCTGGGTCCTGGAGTCATGACCTGAACTGAAGTCAGACGCCCAACCGACTGAGCCACCCAGGCGCACTATATTCTGTCTTTTAAAGCACTTCAAATTCCTTCTAGTTTGTGACTTGCCTTTTTACTTTGTTTAGTGTATCTTTTTGGTATATAAACATTTGAAATCTTAATATAATTAATTTTATCAATGTTCACGGTTTGTGCATTATGTCTGTATATGTCTTATTTAAGAAATCCTTTCCTGTTTTAAGATCATAAAGATATTTTTTCCACAGTTTTCTCTATTAGTAGTGTTCTTCATATTTACATATTTCATCTATCTGGAGTTGCGGAAATTATAAGATGTGCAGTGTAAATATTACTATCCTTTAAAATACATTTTGAATATTTGATATTTGGAACACAAAGTGTAAGTTGTGAAGTTTCTAACTTTAAAAACAGTATTGCCAATACCTTAGTATCTACTTTAATGCCACAGAACTGTACAATTAAAAATGTTTAAAATGATACATTTTATGTTATGTATTTTACCACAATTGAATAAAAAAATATATTTTAATTTGAAAAAGAAAAAAAATGGGAAGCCTATAGTGGTCAACTAGTCAACCAACCTAAGTTGCCTGGATTTGTAGAGGCCAGTTTCCAGAGAGTGTTGATGGTTCTGCCTTCATGGGGGAGCTGGAGTATAAAATAAAAAAATACACATTAAGACTGCATGTTTAAATAACACTGATTTGAGACACCCAGTTTTGTCAGGTGTAAGCCTTGAGGTCCTAGTGCTTCTCATGTACTTCTCATTCCCTGGTTTCGGTAGGCCATGAATGTTGTTTATATTTGAAAGTACTATTCATCGAACCAAGGAATAAACTAGTATGAAAACAAGGAGAGAAGCTTGTTTCAGTTTGGGTAAACTCTCAGTTTGGGAAAATGTGTGAAGAGGAAGTATGCAAATTTTCAGAGTGTTAATGGAAATAAAAGGGAATAGTTCCATGTGGTATAAGTTTTATTCCGCAACTTTCAGTACTTTTCCCCACCTGCCTCCACCCCATTTTCTGAAAAGCAAATTTTGAGTGTGGTTGAAGTTCTCCTGATTCTTCGGTAGAACTAGGAGTGGGTTCCTTTTCTGTAAGGCGGAGAACAAAGGCTTGGCAGTGATGAGAAACGCCACAGTGGGCTTGTTGCCTTCCTCCTTCCACAGACTCAGTGAACAAGAAGAGGAGAGTCTAGAACATGGTGGTTGGAAGTGGTAAGTTTACTTCATTCCAAGGAGAACACAACTCTTGGCCATGGAGAAGGCATGTGGTAAATATTCCAGAAGGCTTTATGTCCCCGTAAACACGAGTTGGCCTAATCAAGTCAGGAGAAGGGCATTAGGCTGGCTTCACAGGGGGAATGGCAAGAGTCCACATCCTGGTGCATGAGGCTGTCAAGGGAGAGGGCACTAGCTGGAGAGAGTCTCAGTGTCCTTACTGAGGCCAAGCAAGCAGCTGCAGGCTAGCACACGTGTGCAAGTAATCTAAGCATCGCTCGGTTTTTGCATCACTGATTATCACGGCTGCCACACTACACATGGGGACTGCACACACGTAGAATGCAAGATCATGCACCACGGCAGTCATGCCAGTTTTATCATTATATTTAGCCATAACCAGATACACACTTCCACACCATTGCAGAGCTGTGTCATCTTCTGATACCTTAGGGCCTTCAAGACCTCACTGAGGGGATAGTCTAGTGACTGAGAAAGTCTTGTTACAAGAATACATTTTCTTGGGGAGCTCAGACCCCACAAATGGAATTTTCCCCAGAAGTTCCAGTGTTCTCATGTTGAGGAAAGACAGTGAATAAAAGTAAGATATATTATATTTCATGTTAGATGGAGATCATTGCTAAGAAGAAAAATTAAGAAGGAACGGGAAAGGAGAGTGCTCAGGTCTGTAAGAGCCAGGAACAGCTCCCTGGAAAGGTGGCATACTGGTAAGGTGTGGTTTTCCCTGGTTAGAGGATGAGGACCTGCTCTTGGTTACCCCCTCAGGACTGAGTGTATCAGAAATGAGCCTTATGACTTGCTTCCAGAAAATGGGCTGGGTGGCTCACTCAATTAAGCGTCTGCCTTCAGCTCAGGTCATGATCCTGGGGTCCTAGGATCGAGCCCTGCACTGGGCTCCCTGCTCAGTGGGGAGCCTGCTTCTCCCCGCCCTCCCCATCATTCGCCCTGGTCATGTGCTCTCTCTGTCAAATAAATAAAATCTTAAAAAGAAAAAAAAGAAAAAGAAAAGAAAATGGGCTGGTGAAAGGGAGCCATGTGGCTATTTGGGGAAGAACAAGAACATTCCAGTCAGTGGGAACTGAGATGAGAGTGAGCCTGGAATGTTTGAGACTCAGACTTTAATTTTTACTTGGAGTAGGATGGAAACTTCCTCTAAGTGCCTGCTCTGTTCTTAACACTAGATGCTGTGGAGATCAGTAAGTAAAAAAAAAAAAAAAAATCTGAAGAGTTCCTTGTCCAGTTGGGGCCCTTGCAGTCTGAGGAGGGGCACAGCAGAGGGTGGAAGCAACTGGGGGAAGGTGGAGTCTGCTTTACACAGGATTTTCAAGTAGATGAAAAGACAACACAGGATTGAGCATTTTAAGTGAGGAAAGGGGCAGGTGAAGAGTCACAGAGGAAAGGCCAACTGGTAACATAAAATCTTTTACCATCTTTTTACAAAAGCTGTTCTTTGGAATGTTGTTGCTACCGGTATTGGTATTGTTCATTTAATAACAATGGGGGCCACGGAACAAACTAAGACAATGACATCTTCTTTTAGAAATGGAAGAAACAGTCCATCAACTAATGATCAGCAAGTTTGGCCGTGTGATAGACCTAGAAGCCCTTCAGACGCTTTCTGTGAACACAACGCTTGAAGAGCTAAAGATCAGAAAACTTCGAAAGGAGCTAACGAATGCAAAGGAAATGAAGACGTGGGAGGTATGGCTGAGAGGACAGGTGACCCACCTTGGCTGAATGTGGGTCAAGGCAAGAAACGCTGTCAGTGGGGTTCCTGAGAAACGTCTGAGTAGCTGGAGACAAGTCTGTGGGGGTCCCCTTGGTTCCCCCATGATCTTAAGCCTATCTCAGCATCCTGACCATTCACTTAGTTGAAGGGACTTGCCTGTCTTGGGGTGAAAACACCAGCTTAGGTTTTGGGGTCCTAGGTACTGGAAATATGACAAAATGGAATGGACGATGACCAAGATTCCATTTTGAGGTTTACATTAGTGTAAAATAAATGCTCTGACAGTGTTAGAGATGGATCCGCTGTGCTTTGAGGATCCCAGTTGTAGAGCTCCCTCTAGCTTTTACATGCCCTTTGGATCTGGAAACTAGAAAACATTTCTAAGTAACAAATTCTATAACCAGGTATGGACTATTTCGCTGGTAGGGTCTTAGAAGATGTTAATGCCTACATTGTTCCCTGAGCTATGAGAGGAGGCAGTGCCCCAACTGTAGCCAGATTCAAAGATAGGAGCTTGTATAAAGGTTTTTAAGCCCTCACGTCCTTATGACTTCTCCAGTTTCCTGTCTTATCTCATCAGTAGACAGGACAGGAAAAGAGGTTCCTAGTGTCATCTTATCTCATCTTTGCTTATCCAAGATTTTCAGGGGAATGCTGGAGATAATATGTGCAATCTAAAATAATATTTGAGGAGCGCCTGGGTGGCTCAGTGGGTTAAAGCCTCTGCCTTCGGCTCAGGTCATGATCTCAGGGTCCTGGGATCAAGCCCCGCATCGGGCTCTCCACTTAGCAGGGAGCCTGCTTCTCCTCTCCCTCTCTGCCTGCCTTTCTGTCTACTTGTGATCTCTCTGTCAAATAAATAAATAAAATCTTTAGAAAATAAAATAATTTTTGGAGCAGTAAGAGAACAAAGGAAAGCCATTAGGAGATGTATGGCCACTCAAGCTGGCTACTTGAGGATCTTGGGTCAAGACTGGGGAAAGAACAATATATGAAAGTTTGCTGCTTAAATTAATATTCTTCCTTTTAAGTAATGAATAGCAGCACTCAGTATGCATACTGATTTCATTCTTCAACAATGAAATGATACCTATGCCTATCTTTTTTACCTCCTTTATCTTTGAGCATACCCACATTCTTCAGATTGAGCCAGAGCCAATGCAGTTGGCATTTCCGATTATATTTCCGATTATATTTTTTCATATGCATATTTGCTGAATGGTTTTGATCAAATCTGAACATGTATTTTTCTGTTTCCTCTCTTCTTCACTTAACCTATTCTACATCCTCCCGCCCTGGCAGGAAAAGATTGCTCAAATGCGATGGGAGTTGATGATGAAGACAAAAGAACACACCAAAAAGCTTCATCAGATGAATGATTTATGTATTGAAAAAAAGAAGCTTGATTCTCGGTTGAATACCCTACAGAACCAGCAGGTATGTTCCTTTTCTTCAGACCCTTTATCAGAGCGGGGAAGCTCTGTGAAGGCAACTATTCACAAGAATATCAAGTGCTGGCATTTAAACAAACCTTGATCTTGGACCACTTCCGGGCCACCTGCGTCCCTGAGGACATGAAGTTGCTAGTTTTGACTTTATAGGTGAACCTGAGGGACTGACTTTAACATATGCCATTTGGGTGCCACGGGTTTACTATGTACTAATCTGTGGGGTTTGCCTTAGCCCTGGAGAAGTAAGATTATTTAGGTACAAATGACACCAAAATAATCCCTAAATTTATAACAAATACCCATTTCCAATATTTACTTCATTTGATTTAAAGTGGGTATCTTTAATTGTGGGATCTCATATTTATTAAAACACTTTTTATGGCTTTCAACTTGTTCTTATATAATGTTTATTGAGCCTGACATAATACTTTTAATATATGGTATATGGTGGATAACTTATTTCATACAGGTTCGCCTGATTCAAAGTTCACCTAAGTGAGGTGTCCTCCAGAAACCTAACACATATGTGACATGTTTTGAAATATATGTCATATTCTTATATGACATATGTTTTGAAATATATGTCATATTCTTATATGATTCTTGTCATATTCATACAGTAGTAGCTGCAAAAATGCCCATTGTTTCCCTTGGTTTTCTTTAAGCATCCTGGAAATGGTCTAAGCCAGGGGTTCTCAAAGTGTGATCCCCTGAAAAATAGCATCAGCATCACCTGGAGAATTTATTAGAAATACAAATTCTCAGGCCCAGCCCATAGATATACTAGTTTGAGTAGAAGATCAGTTGAATGGGAAAGAAAATTAGTAGTATATGTCTCTTTACATAGCAGATCCTTACATACATAGCTTTACATAGATAATTTTTATGGTATTAAAGTAATATATTTTCATGTATAGTCTCTTTACATGGAGTATGTCATACTACTACTCTCAAAACACTAGTTTCCAAAGCTCAGAGTAGTTCAGTAACTACCTCGGAGGTAGTAATGCACGGTGCTTAGGTTTTAAACCAAGGTCTGTCCACCTCCAAAGCTGACTCCATTGCTATTCTTCTTCCAGCAGTCTAGGCATAAATTGGGATATAGGTGGCAAGAACAAAAAAAGGATCAGACGTTTAAAAATAAGAATAGCCAACCCTTGACTGGATATGGTGAGGAAAATGAGGGAAAGTTACAGTGACTTCAAAGCAAGCAGCTGGAGTGATGCCATGAGCTGAGGCCTGGGTTTAGATACAAGGAGCCAAAAGCCCTGTGGAGAGTAGCTTAAACAAATAGGGGTCATTTTCCTCACTTAACAAGATGTCTGGAGGTGATGACTGAGGGGTTTTGGCTTAGTGGGCCTGTCGTGCCAGGGCCAATAGCTATCTGATTCTCCCAGTGATTCTTTGAAGTTTCCTTCAAAGTCACATGATGGCTGCCTCAGCTCTAAGCACAGAATGGATCCTACGGAAGTGTCATCTTCTTCCCTTTAATGTGCATCCAAAGCTTATTGAGCGTGTACTTAGGTCCTTAGGTCGCAAGCCCTAGGATGGGAGCAGGGTAGGGCGGTGAGATCCATCTAGCTCTTAAAGGCACAGGATCTTGCAAGAAAGATCTCACACAGGCATTTAGGTTGAACCGTATGAAACTGCCACTTTTTCAGCCTAAAAAAGGAGTCTCAGATATAAATTTTAATGGTTCAATCTCATAATCACAATGATATATGATGGATGTTCTGAAAAAACACAGAACAGGAAATCCTAATCTAGTCCACAGGAGAAAGGCCTCCTTCAAAGTGATGTCTGAAGCATAAGCAGGAGTTGGCTGGATAAGCGAAGGAATCGGAGGAGGAAATAGAGATTTCCTTTTTGGGAAACAAAATATGGGCTGTACAGAGAAAGGGGGGGTATCCCATCTTTTATGATTCCAGTGCTGATCTCTCTACAGTAGGAATAACAGATAGCTCACTTAATAGGATTTGCATCTTAAAAGTTACTTATTAGGCCAGCGGGGTACATTTCTAATGGTGGGATTTCAGTGGAAGAATTGAAGGCCCCTTAAAATAAGGAGTAATGGGTATTTAAACTGATAGTAAGATAGGTACTCCTAACATAAGAAAGGGGAATTATTCATATCCCATGTGATGCTTAAAGCAGGGAGGTGTTTTCTTTCAACAGGGCAATGCCTTCCAGGGCCCTCGGAAAGCAGACATTGTGGCAAGAGAGAAGGTCACTGAACTGATCCAACTGCAGGCGGAAAGGATTTCGGCCTTAAAGGAAGAGATTGCTCTCTTGCGTAAGAAAGGTGGTCTTATCCTCCCACCCATTCAGCCTCCACAAGAGGAGATGAAGCCCATGGGCCTTTAAGTTTGCTTTTTTTCTCAAATCCGTCCAAGATTCCCGACACACAACTTACCAGAAGTTCTGTTTCCTTGCTGGCTGCAATAGTCCTCTTATTTTAAAGTGAATTTATTTAAAAGTCTCAGACCAGATCTAGTCATATGGTATTAATAACTTTTCTCCAATTTGGTTATCTTAGAATGGACTCTAGCACCCAACATCTATTTCCTGTTGAACTGAACCATTTTAGATCTGATTGGAACCCACTGGATTGAATATGGAGTCTCAGAAGGCTGTATGTATCTCATAACTGCAAGAAAGCATCTGCAATATATCTTGTTTCAGGAAATTTGTCTCTTATCTGAATTTTTAGCCATCGGCAGGAAAAAACTAGCAATCTGTGAGAAAACTTGCTTTTCTCAGTCCTTGGAAAATAAACTCTGATATTCAGTGTTTTCTGAGAGAACAAAAAACAAAAGCACAAGCTATTCTGCCAGCACTATCTTCGAATGAGATGCAAATCAGAAATCTGACATTGTTAACTTCACAGAGCAGTTATTTGAGGGCTCAGGCTGCAGGAAACGCAGAAAGAGCGGTCAGCTTTGGCCTGGCAGAAAGCAGGAGATGACCCAGCTTCCTGAATCACCCCTGGTTGCAGCAAACGCCTCAGCTCTGAATGGAGCAGAGTGTGTTTTGCAAAATGGTCAACAAGGCGGCTTTTCTCTGAAGGTGTTTGCAGCTCTACCAGTTTGCTAAGTATTCCCACAGTTTCTCATGTCCTCTGCATTTTCTTTCGGGTTCTAGTCGAGTCATTTGCTGTTTTTGATGTCAATCCCTTAATAGTCTTAATAGGTCACATCACTCTCAGAGACTGTCCCTAACCATCACTTTTGCTTGTGCGTGACATTTTAAACTAACTTGATTGTCCTTTTCGTTTGGGGGTGCGCAGTGACGGAAGTCGTGGCTGTGCCCTGTTAGGAATGAGCTCCCTGCTGCTTGGGTCCCTGGTAGTAACAGAGCTTAGCACTTTAGATCCAGAGCTCCGTGGGCCCACATATGTGAGGGAGCCCCCCACCCCCGCCCCCGAGCAGTCCCAGAATAGCAGTCAGCCGTGGAGAAGGAACGGTGAGGAAGGTGATGTTACATCAGTGTGGAAAGTGACCCAGCAGCGTCACCTTCCTAACCTGTGACTCGTCTGCTGACCTGTCTCCCCACATTAGTAGGACTTACTTCCTTTTAAAGGTTCTTTCCTGTTCCTAGTTAAGAGATCCTAATAGTTTGTGCCCATTAGCTTCAATACTCTGGGGAAGCAGCTCCTCTACTGGAGCCGCCCGCTACTGCTTTCTCCCCTGTGTGCCCTAAACTATGTGTGCCCTTCAAGCATTTAAAAAAATGTGCTGGCCGTAGCTCTGAGGGTTTTACTTACTTACTGCGGCATGAAGTTCCCCCTGGGCTTACCACAGCAGGCGCTATCTCACCCAGGCTCCTGAGAGCAGCTGAGCGGGCTGCTCTGGGCTGTCTCTCACGAGGCCATGGCCACAGCCCTACGAGGCGTGGCTGCAGCCGGAAGGGCAACTTCCAGACGCGCTCACTCAGCTGTTGGGCAGGAGGCTTCCGTTCCTCACTGGCTGGCTCCCACAGTGAGCGGCTGCCGGAGAAAGGGGTTGGTCTCCGGGGAGACATCGTTCCCGAGGTGGTGGTGAGCGCCAGGGGACGTGACGTAATCTTCCTGGGCCTCATTTTATTATCTGACAAGTGAAGGATTTGGATAAGCTCTAAGTCTCTTTTCCATTCTGAAATTCTGTGATTCTAATCGCAGCAAGAATGACTTTAGAGTCTATGGAAGAGCCATGGCAAAGGTATCCTGAGCTTTTCAACTCTGTAAAACCAATCAGGATTATTTTTTTTCCTCCCCAAATTTAGACTAAATCACCACTTACATCCACAATAGTCGGGCTTTCATCCTGTAGGTCTGACCATATAGTTAATACTCAGTTGTTTTTTATTTTGAATTGGACAAGACCTATAACTAGGTAGCTAGCAAGATAACTTTCGATTCACCCCTGCTTTCCTGATCACACTATTCTCTGCCTCTGGCTGTGTCTCAGAGAAAGCTGCCTTACCTCTGAGAGAGGGGCTGAAATCCGTCCACAATGCATTACCTCTGGGCCAACTGCTAACGTAACTTGGCTATTTTGAACTCATGTCCACAGTATCCTCAAAACCCAACACTGAAAGAAACACAGCGGCTGCCCTGAAGCCCGCATCACAGTGGCTCGCTGTTGGATCCAGCTGTCCTGTCAGGGAGGGCTGCTGCCTGCGGGGGGCGCTCTGGCCCGGAGTTGCACCCCCACCAGCGCCCGCCCACTGGGTCTCACTCTTCCCTTGGTGCGTTATAAAGCCTTTGCCGGCTGAATCAGACTTTTAAAAGGGGCTATAATAATCTGAATCTAAAGAAATGGAAAATACAATGAGATCGAATAACTAAGCTGCTTCATTTTCTAGGCTAAAATTTACAGGCCCCCTGTCTTTCCTCTTTTCGTGCAATTGGCTAAGGTAAATACTCATCTTTATCTCATTTAGTGTGCCTTAGAAGTGATTTTTCTTTCCCAGAGTTTTTTGGGTTTTGTTTGTTTTTTGGTGAGCAAAACCCATTCAATATTGTTATGGTTCCGGGGCTATGCAGAAAGCAATTTTACAGATCACTTTCATAAAGTTCACCAAAATTCACTTTGATAACTACCTGGGATCATCAAGGAGCAAAAAAATAAAACTTAAAGCCAATGGACTAGGAGTTGAGTTACAGCTCAGCTCTGAGAGGCCCTGGATTAGCTGAGTGAAGACTGAGAGTGTTGGCCCTGTCCCACTCTTAGAAGTGACTTTTGGGCCCACACTGCAGGGTCATGGGTGAAGTTACATCTTATTTCTTCTATCATTTCCATGTTCCTTACAGTCCTTCATTTTATTTCTTAAGATATTTTTTAAATACAACTTTTTCTGAAGATCATGTCACAACTCGCTGAGAACGCTTTATCCAGCTTAGCTGTGGGACAGAAAAAGCATGCGACGAAGGTAAGCGCAGGCCCGGTGTCCCTTCCGGCCAGTAGAGGGCGCACTTGTCCGAGAATCTGGCTTCTCTCAGGGTGACTAGGGCTGGGCGAGTCTGGCCCCAGGACTCCTAGCCAGATGGAGGGGCTCAGGCCGCCCTGAGTCTGTCGCTCACCTTTGCTGAAGTCCAGCACACAGATTTCCCTCCTGAGAGCGACGAGCCTCAGGGCTTTCCGCGCGAAGCTGTGGCCTCCAGCTGGCGCCAGGTGCACTTACAAAGGTGGGTGCTGTGGTCGTATGGACGTAAGTAAATGTTGATTTTTAAGCAACTAGTGACTCAACTCCTTTGGCAATGTCGGTCTATCTTTGGAAAGAAGGAAAGTGAATTTTATCAGGCACCACACGTACAGCCCAGCACGTAACTAAGTGGCATTCTGGAGAAAATACTGCATCTTCCAGCTCTGTCTCTGTGACCAGAGCTCTGCCTCGAGTCCATTCAGTTAGAGAACTGCAAGTCTGCTGCTTTAACTACTTCACGCTGTCTCCATCTCGGGCTAAACAGGTACTGACACAATGCTTAAAAAGACAAAGGATTAGACATCTGCTACCTTCTCCAGCTCTCAAACTCTTGCCAGAGCTGAGATGTCACAAGTGATTTTCTTCACATACTCGAACTGAATCCTAACCTCTACAGAGGATGCTGACTCATATGTGACCAAGTTGAAGGTTACAGGGAAGACTAAACCTTTATTTAGACGTTACAGTGTTTGTTTTTACAGCGATAGGTTGCCACAGATTATTGATTCTGGAAGGCTTGTTAATGCTTATAGGACTATACAGGTCTTAGTCTGTGCTCAGGAGCATCTTCTTCTGAAAAGGTCTCCTGTAGAGCCCGGTCCAGCTGTCTTCATGAGCGTCTCCAGCCTGTGACACTGGGCCCCTTGCTCTTCCCTCATCGTCATCGCGAACAGTGTGCCTCAGATTCTTCCTCTCAGCAGCTTCTCGGGGGGCCTTGTGCGGCCTCCTGGGCGGCGGCAGAGGTGTTCGGTGAAGTCTGTGTTACTCTTGCCAGGTGGAATCCTGTTATGGGGGTGTCTCTGATTTCCCCCTCATACCTCAGTGGGTAGGATTCTCTGTGTCTCTCCAGAATTATAAAAACACATACACATTTATTTACAAGTGCATAAATATATAAATATAGCTATTATAGAAAAATAAATACCATTTTTTTCCTCTTTTTAAAAACAATATATAGTCTTTCTGGGATACTGGTATCTGCTTAAATTGTAGGAGGTGGTGTTTCAAAAGCTACATGCACCGGCGGGCTGGGGGAGAGCCGCATCCCCAGTTCCTGCCCGACGTAGGCCCCTGCGGGGTGCTGGGAACACCAGTCTCCTCCACCCACGTGGCAGGAGTTAGGACTGTCCACCTCTTCAACTGGTACAAGGCCCAAGCAGCACGGGGGCCCTGAGGGGAGAGAAAAATGGGAAACATTAAAATCCAGACTGGTCAGGAACCGTTGCTCAGTGGTACCAGGTCTGTGATGGGAGCTGGTTATACTAGCCCTAAAAGACAGGCAGAAGCACATAACTGGCAAGGGGGGATCCTGTTTACCCATGTCCCTCCTACACATTTCAGTGATGGAACCCCAGAGACTCTTAAGCACTAAGCCTATACCCTGGGGCGAATGAAGTCAGCTGAGCCCATGGAATGTGGAAGAAAGCCCTGTTCTTTCCAGATGTAAGCTGCCAGTCTACCCCTCTGGTATGATTTCTCTGGGCATAACCATCCCACCCCAGATGGAGTCCGGTTTTAATGATGCTGGGGTCTGGCTCTAGGAGGTCCCTGTCTTAGAATTTTATCTCCCAGAGACAGAGTCTAGGATCTGCATGTGAACGGACAATTCATGTCACGGAAGCTGAGAAGCATTAGCCAATTGTCCGAACCAGCCTGTGCCCCAACCAAGCGCCGGGCACGAAGGGGGACCGTGGGGCGTGCACTGAGGCCCCCGGAGCAAAGGCTCTGTGGAAGCAGAGTTAGGATGATGTGAGAACACGGCTGCTTAATGAGTGATACCATCTCATTCCTTAATTGAGAGACAAGACCCAACAAAGCAAGGTATTTGGGGTGATTAGACAACGCTTCTTGGTGTGATGAGAAGCGGCAGGAATCTGGGAATGGTCTTAAAATGCTGAGACCAGAGGGCTTCTTTCTCCGAAATGGTGTCTTTTTCTCAGCCTTTGAGGACACAGCTTGCCGTGTTAGAGCCGGACCCACCTGGTTCACCCCCACGGGCTCGCTCCCGCTCCCTCCCCTAGAAGAGCTCTCGGATGGCTCTCACCACCACCTCTGAGGACTGTTCTCTAGGTCACGGTGGGGCTGTGGACGCCTAGCTCATGTCATCCGCAGCCCGTGCAATTTCCTGCCCTGCCCCTGGCACCAACCTCGGTGAAAAAGAGGGTCCCGGGCTGCTTCCAGCCTGGGACGCTGGGGCACGTTCCTCACGCCTGGCGGGCCTGTGGCGGCGGGCTGCTCCTGGAGGCGGTGGCAGTCGTAGTGGGGCTGGAGCAGCTGATGAGTTGAGTCATCAGGCAGCGTATATAAGAAAGAGCCCTCGTCTGCGCTGGACCTGGGACCCCTGCGGGCACGAGACCAGATGGGGAGTGAGGTGGGGCAGAGTGGGCCTGGCTGCTTCCCTGTCTGAGGGCATCACGGCTGCTCAGGGCTCAGACGGGGCAGGGATGGCTCCCTCTGAACATTAAGAGCTGTCATACTGCACTCCCACGGGTAACTCTAGTCCGAACGCGTGAAAGGACGTGCAGTCCGGGGCTAGGGGCCTGTGGACAGAGCCGGTTGTACGTGGCCGCTGTCGGACAGGCCGACCCATGCCCCAAAGCAGAAAGGGCGTTATAACTGCCAACCGCACCTCCTCAGGAGACGAGTCTGGCGGAGCAGGCGGTCAGGGGGGCCCCCCTCCCCGACCCCCCCAGTGACTGAGATTGGGTTTGAGGAGCTGACGAGAAAGCAAGCTCTGGAGCGGAAGGCAGGGATGGGAGAGGCCTGGTTACCTGGGCATTTGGTGACTGGGGGGGTCATATCCAGTGCCAAGAACGGTCTGCGTCAGCAGGTGGCTGGTGTCATCTTGCTGCTCGAAAGAAAGAGTAACAAAAGGGGCCCATCAGAGTCCAGGTAACTTTCCTGTTTGGGGTTCCACAGAATGGAGCTGTTCCTGACTAAAGAGGGCCAGGCCCAGCAGCCCAGGGTTAGAGGCCGGCAGGGAAAAAGCCCCAGGAGGCAGCCGGACTCCCCCTGCGGGCCCGCACCCACGTGCCCACGTTCCCAGGTGACATTACCTGCCGAGGCACCCTGGGGCAGTGCTGCTGAGGTTTCACGCCTGGGTAGCCTGTGGCGGCTGCAGGGCAGCCCCTGTTCACATGGGTCCCACTGGCACAGGCCCGTCTACTGGCGCCACTGAGGTAGGGCTGCCCACTGGCTTGGTGGCCTGGGAGTCCTCCCAGTGGCACCATGGTGTACTGGCAGGAGGAGGAGAGAAGGGCACTTTGAGGAAAACCCAGTTCTGTGGTATGTTCTGGAAGGACAGAAGAATAGAGGTATGCTTAGGCCAAGGAGGCCCAGGGCTGCCTCCAATACCATAGAAATCTCGGAAAATTTGTGACTACATAGGGTAAAACGAGGTACGCAGGGAGCTGACACTGCCCCAGGGATGAGACTATTCTCTCTCAGAATATTCTTGCAGTCACCCACTTCTCCTAACATCTAGACTCTCCTGCCGTGGGGAGAAGGGTGAGGGGATACAGGGCACAGGTCTGGGGGAAAGACGCGGTGAGCCAGGAGAAGCAGCAATAGTTAAATGAAGCAAGCTGCCCAGATGTGCTGCCGTTTGAAGCAGAAATGAGTGGTAACAGGCTAAGAGGGGGAGCTCAAGGCCGCCACAGACCCAGAGAAGCGGCAGGGCGGAGGGGGGCTCCATTTTCAACATGAACATGTGGTCAGAGCAGCAGCTTCAGATGTGAAAAGGAGTTGGAGCCAGATAAGTACTGAGTTCCAGAGACACAGGGAGGACCGGTCACATTCCATCTGCCAAGGCCCATGAACTGGGAGGAAAGGGGCCGGGTTTGGCGTATTTTTCTCTCTCTGAGCTCTGTGGGGCACCCAGGAGCTTATGCTTCAGTGAATGTGAAGCAGGCGCCTCCTCCCCTCCTGAGGCCCCTTCCGTGAGGTGCCCGGGGGGTGGGGGGAGGCGGTGGTTACTCACTCTGCTTAGACCAGGCCCTCCACAAACAGAAGGGGATGAAGGCGACAATGATGAGGACGATGGAGCCCAGGACGACCCCAACAATCAGGTAGGGCAGGTCGCTGGAGCGTGCCACCATGGCCCCGGTGCCCACCGGCCGCTCTGCGGTTTCAGGGGGTGGCAGCTGAGGTGCGGCCAGAGTTGGGGGTGGGAGCCGACCCGGCTGGCCAGAAGACTTCCGAGCTGTAATTGTGGACAAAACTCACTTCAGCATCATTACTGACATTTCCCTCACAGCAAAATAACAGCACCAACAACAAACCCATTCCATGGGAGTGGGAAATGGGGCCACGCTCACAAGGCAGTGCCTCAAAACTCTATCAGATGAACGTGGCGTCCAAGCTCAGCACGAAACTGGCCTCTAACGGGAGATCGGGTGCTGCCGAAGGGAAGGGAACGGTTCCTTCTATTTCAATAAACACCCGGAGCTATTTGTGAGCCAAGCACTGGCGCCACCCTGGGTCTTCTGGGCAGAAGAGATGTAGGGCTTCTCTCAGAGAATAGCCGGTGAACTTCGGGAAGAAAATCTTTTTAAAAAAATGCATGAAACCAGCAAGAGAAACTGGGAACGGCAGAATTTACCCATGGATTTGCTATTCCTGGGCAGATAAGGGATGCGAAGTCCGGGGTCTGGGCCTGGCCGTAGAGCAGGGAGGAGGCGGGGAGGGTGGGGGGAACTCCCTAGGACTGACAGTAACTGGGAAACACCAAGGCTCCGACAAGACGGCGACTCGTCCCCTGGCTCGCGCTTGTAGCAGGCTGGGTCTGACCCGTGACCTCTCGCTCACAGCGTCTCCCTCTCAACTCTGACTGCACACCTGGTGATTTCTGCTACCTCTTCGAGAGCTGCTGCTTACGTTTTTCTGTCTTCTCCTCAGAACTGGGAGCCCTCCTTGTCCCTCTCGGGCCACACTCTATACTCTGTCCTGTGTCCTGATGGCTGCCAAGCCCCTGTGCCTGGGGCCCTCCCCCACCAGGAGACCTGCTTCTCTCCCAGGGTCTCGGAAGAATCAGCCCCAGGAAGTCTCCGAGTGGCTTCCCCTTGTTCCTTCCTTTTTCCCGGGCTCTGCTTCTCTTCTGGCTTCCCCTTTCAATAAACGGTAACATTGTCCATGCGCACTTTGTGCTAGACGCCTCACGGTTCACCTTGAACTCCCCTTACTCTCCCCCAGCCCCGAGGTGCTAGCGGTCCCTGGTCCTACCCACACGTCCTCAGAAGAGGCTCCAACTCATCCCTTCTCTTCGCCTGTACTTCACAGCTGCCGTACTCTCCCCCAGCCCACTCCTGTAGGGACACCAGTGAGTCCTCTCGACCTCACGGCCGCAGGGTCCTGGAGGATCCAATGGCCACGCACCACCCGGCCCTTCCCTGAGCACTCCCTCTCTCGTCGTCCTTCTAGGTGCCGTACCCTCCCACCACCTGGCACTACGCGCAGGCTGGTCCCGCTCCATCCAGCCCGAAGAGTCAAGCCTTCCGGCCCAGGGTGCAGCCTCTGCTCTTTGCCCCGGGGCACTCCGTGTGCGTGTGTCACTCGCTGCAGGATTTCCAGCCGCAGTACCTGTAGTGTTTCCCGCCCCCCTACCCCCGTGAGGCCCAGGCTGGAGGCGGGCGGGGAGTGCACACAGGAGGCACTCAGCATTTGCCTAACAGGGGAAGGAAAGCAGTGCAAAACTAGACAGACGATGTTGCCCATGTTGGGGAAACGGATTCTCGTCTCTGTTCCTATCCCTTTGTGGTCCTCTCCTGATTCTGTTCTTCGCAACATACCTGTGTCATACATTTCCCGTATTTGCAAAGTAGAGACGGTGACTTGACCAACATGCAAATACTAACAAGTTATTATGTGGAGGTGTTTAACATGTTTCAGTGCAGAGAAAGAATCCAGGCCTGTAGCTAGACGAACCTGGCCAAGGCGTGCTCCACCCCTAACTGGCTAAGTGAATGTGCTCAGTTTCCTTCCTACCTCATGGCGTAAATTCAGTAAACCAACAACGTAGGCACCAAATGTTATAGGACTACGGTGTTTACAGAAGGTTCTGACCTTAAGGATGGGTTCTATTCCTTGAGTTCCTCATGTATGAGTTAATTCCCCAGTTCCTTGAAGCCATCAGGATGGCAACCCTATCCATACTTGAGGCCCAGGCAAATGAACGGAAGGGTTAAAAATGATAAAGTTTAGGAGTACTTAGAAAATAAGGAGTCCTCATGAGGAAGAGCTACCAGCCTGCCGCATGGGACAGACGTGGTCCTAGCTGGCTAGAAATAGCAGGAGGGGAGCAGAGAGCCTAGACAGAATCACCTTTGGTTTCACAGATCATCACGTTGCTGAACTCACTCTCCCCGCCCTCATTGAAGCACTGCATCTTAATGTCGTAGGAGGTCTCTGGCTGCAGGTGGCTGATGGAGTGCCAGTATCGATCCCCTGGAAAAGACAGCACGAAGGTCACACGTAGTGCCGTGCGACTGGGCTGGCGGGAACCGGTCACAGTCGGACTCGGGGGCGTGCGTCTGGGCTGGTGCTGTGAAGGCAGCAGGGCACCCTGGGGGGGGGGGGGAGCCCCGGAGGAAAGGAAGCATGTGGGCTTGTGATCCCGACGACCCCGGGTGTGACACAAGTCCATGGTATGAGCATAGATGCTCTGTGTCCCGCCAGCCCAGGTTTCGGACTTTCCGCAACACGGAGGCCCCCTGGCCAACAGAAAACCGTATCACCCGACGTGCTTCTTACCTTCCACCATATCCTTCTTGTAGTCACTATCATTGTCACTGTCTGTGGGTCGATAATAGATATAAAAGCCATGGATTGGGGTGTTGTTGTTACTTGCTGGAATATACTACAGGGAATGGAGAAAAAAATCAAATTGACCAGGGAGCAGAGAAATCATGTGGATAGAAATTTTACTCCAGCCTAGAGTTTAAAAATTCACCGAGGGAGCCTGGAAAATACTTCTGCTGATATCTCCAAGGCTTCCTGGGGGAAGGCTGTAAGATCACTTGTTATTTAGCCTAAAGGTCCCCCCAGCTCTTGGAAACCAGAAACAGCCATTTCTCCAAAGACGTAAGTCCCCTCTGAACCTGGCTGTGTACTGTAAGTTGGAGGCTCTCTGGCTCAATTCCCAGGTTTGGGGGGTTTGGGGGGTGGCCACTTAAGGGGAAGGAACTTAGAAGAAGGCCAGAAGAGAAGAGTGATTCCTTCCTGCTCCTGCTGCGGCAGCCAGCTCCCGCCATCATGAAGCTCAGCCCGTCTCCCCGCTGCACTCGGCGAGGCCACTTACCATCCACTTGAGCATGATGGTGGTCTCGTTGACGGCATCCGTGAAGGTGATGTAAGGGCCGGCCACAGGCCTCTCGTACACACGGCCACTATAGCTTGACACCATGTATGGCCGGGAGGGCGCGCTGGGCTCACTCTCCCCCAGCATGTTCAGAGCCCTGACGCGGAACTTGTAGGAGGTGCCTGGTTAGAGACACTCACTTGAACCCAGGATCTAGAAAACACTTCTGACCCACTCCCACTCCCACCCAGCACACCCAGAACCTGGAGGGATCTTTTGGGTAGCCCTTCCCCAAATGCAAGTCCCCAAAGGACACAAGAACTCCTACCTTCTTCAGAAAGGAGCCACAGAGGGGCTAGATACGGACCTCTTGCGGAGAGAGGGAGGATGAGGAAGGGCTTGTAGGATGGAGGGGACACTACCAAGAACAACCACATAAGCAAGAGGGCAGGTGGCAGACCAGCAGAAAGAAAAGCCTCCAAAGTTCCGACTACTCTCCAAGGGGTCGGGGACAGCTGGGGGACCAGGTGGGATAGTGGCCAGACCCCTACCTTTCTCTAGGCCAGTGATCTCCACTGAGAGCCGAGAAGGAGGGATGGCACTGGTGGCCAGAATCCAGTCCCCCACTTTCTTTAGCTTCTTGTACTCCACACGGAAGGACTGGATTGGGAAGCCACCATTCCCACGGGGAATCCAGGTGACATACACCGATGTCTCAGAGGCCATGGAGATAGTGGGCCTGTCTGGAGCTTCTGGGGCTGGAGGAAACAAGACGTGAGGGGAGAGGAAGCAGAAGGGACACGATAAGTTGGTTATATTGCAACTGGTCTTGGGCTGTTACTGATTGGGCCTATTCTTCCTCCGGCACCCCCCTCTGGTGGCCATCTCAGATCTTCCAGAACCACCTGGGTCCCCTTCTCCCAGAAGCAGCCTTTGAGCTAGGGCCCCTAGAACCATGCTTCTGCAGAGTCAGACTGCGGAGGGTCCAGAGTCTGTGGCTGTCTCCTCTGTGCTATCTGGACCCACAGGGTTAGCTTCCCCCACCCCCCACGCCAGACCACCATGTTTTACGTGAAACCCTCCCATCTGTTTTCTTAATGGGGTTGGCTGGGGAGATGCCAGGAAAACGTCAAGGCTTCTAGGACCCACAGAACAAGACCCCATTCCACCTGCAGCAATGAGCCTTCTGAGGCAGTGGACCTGGTTCCAGTTCTGAATCCCGCTTGCTCCCGCCCCTCTGAACTGCTGGGGGCTTACGAGAGAGGCGGCCATGGTCTGGCTGGCTGCCGCCCTGGGGGCTGGCTCCAGGGTCATCTCTCTGGATCTGCTGCTCCTTGCTGGCTAGGATTTCAGGTTTGGGCCGCCGTCCTGGATGGAAATGGATTGAAACCAGCAGGTGGGGGAGCAGGTATTAGGTCTCCCTTTCCAGAGAGTCCCTTCAGCCTGAGACTCTGCTGGGGGCAGGGGAGGGGGTGTCTGACCATCACGGTGCTGTGCCTGGCCCCAGCGTGTGTGTGTGTGTGTGTGTGTGTGTGTGTGTGTGTGCACGCGCCCATGTGTGTGTTCCAGGGCGGGGGGCGGGGGCGGGGGGCTTGGTGGCCAGAGAGACCAGCTGGCAGCTCTCCTGATAAGACACAGGACCTCAGCCTGAGCTCATAAACCATAGGGAGGCAACAGTTGAAAGGAAGATAAAGTTCAAAGTGAATAGCTGGGCCAAGGTGAGCAGGGCTTCCGTCGTGGGCCTAGCAAGATTTGCTCTTGTAAGGGGGCGACGTTTGACCCTCACCAGTTCGGAAGGTGACCATGGCTGTCTGGCCTTCGCCTGCACAGTTGTAAGCTGCCATCTCCACTTCGTACAAGCTCCCAGGGTCGAGTCTGGTGAGGGTCAGGCGGTGCTGGCTGGCTGCAATGCTGGAGACGGTCCAATCGTCGGAGGAGTTTGTGACCTGCTGGAGAAGGTAGCTGGTATCAGAACCGGCATCTCAGCCCAGAGCTACTGGTGGCCGAGGTTTGCGGGAAAAGCAGAATGCAGTCCACCCGGGCAGGAGGAAAAGAAGGCCGGTGGGCCGGATCTGGGGAGGGGTGGTGCTGCCGAGCACAGACGGGTCCTGCCAGCCCTGGGACTTCCATCCTCGCTGGGACAGTGAAGTAGGCTCCCTGGTCCCTCATCAAACCATCCCGTCAAAGAAAATTCGGTGCAGAGGGTCGAAAGGCCTCCTACTGCTGCGAATTTCTCCAAAGACCTTCTCTCTGTATTTCTGAAAACCTCCGCATTTACCTTTCTTTTCTCCTTGCTCTATTTAAACCAAATAAACAGAGTCCCTTCAGTTTATATTCTGGGGAGATAATTAAGAGGATAAAAGCAGCAGCACCAGTAGAAAGAGTGTCAGTTGCTGGGTGCTTACTGTGTGCTCAGCATGGAAGCAAGCACTTTACAGGCCCTATGAGGAGCCTTCATGACAACAGCCCGAGAGACAGGTGTAGTTTTACTGTTTCACAAATGCCAAGGCTTGGAGACAGGAGTCATTTGCCTAGAGCTACATTGCTAGTGAGTGTAAAAATCATGACTTGACTCCAGAGGGCACATCCATAATCATATGAACTTATCCTAGAAAGAAAAAGCGTCTGGGAGCCAGAAAATTTGGGGTTTAAATTCTGAGTCCAGCTGTGTAACCCTGAACCAGTTCCCTAACCTCTCTGATCCCTAAGGTTTTCACTTCTAAAAGGAGCCAAATAAAAGCTCTCCGCTTCCTCTGAAGATTAAACAAGATGGCAGGCACTGAACTTGGCACACAGTAGGTTCCCAGCGAGGGCTCGGCCCCTTCTCCAGACTCACTCCACATCCTCCTCGGCAGGTTGCCGCCAATTCAGTCCTCCTCTTTCTGCGCCTGCCCTCAAGCTTTGCTTTGTGTTTAAAAACTGTGAAAGAATTGTAACTATTATGGATTAATCTTTAATGGCCCCAAATTCCTAGCTCTTTAAAGAAAAAAATCCAGGCTTCTTCCCTGACAGGTGATGCTGAGAGGCTGCTTCATCTCCCTACTCCGCCTTTCAGGACAAAAGGCTTACCTGCCAACAGTGCACATCTCACACAGTCTGCTGGGACCTGAAGCTGTGGTTTGCTCGAGAATGAAACAGCTGGTAGGAAAAGCCCTTATCCCTAAGCACAATATTCCGAAGAACAAAACCTACTATTCACGGGACAGGGATGGTCTGGGCTCCCTTATGTCAGACTTTCCGGATTTGTTCCAAGGGGAGAAGTTTTTACAAACTGAGAATCCTCAGTGGTACTGGAAACCCAGACACAGTAGCCCAGGCTCTGCAGATGCGGCAGGAAGTGAAACTGGCTTCACAAATGGGAAAAAGTGAAAATGAGCTGAGTGATTCCCAGTCTCCTGCAAGAGAAGGGGCTGGAAACACAACCCAGACACTGGTTTTTCACTTCAAAAATTCTTTCTGGTGTGACAATCCTTAAGACCTGCTAGTCCCTCGAGAAAGGCACTGCTTGCAAGACATAATTTCTGTCTTGGCTATGTCCACTGAGCAGCCCCAGGGCCCCGCAGGCCAGAGCCTAACCGAAGCCAGACCCGGGGGGGCTCGGTCCTCTCACAGTCCTGTGCCCCTTTCTCCCTTGGCCCTCCCGGCGCTGGCCTCATGCTGCCACTGGGCTCCGAAACAAAACTAAGAAATAGCACGGTCATTAGTCACCGTCACGCGCACACAGGGTGAACGTGGCCTCGGCCTGGCACTTCCGGGTCACCACGCGTGGCCTTTGCCAGCCTGCCTCTTGGTGAAGCAGTTTCATGGCCACCTATTGGCCTGAAAAATATGATTCTTGTTCTCATTGCTGGTTCTTGTCTCCTGGGGACTGTGAGCATTTGGCCTGCCCTGAGCTCTGTCTACAACTCCGAGACGGAGGTGTCTAGTTACAGGAGAAACAAGGATTAGGACCGGCCCTGCCCTGTAACCTGGGCTGAACAATGCAGCTTTTTGTTAAAAATATAGTCACCCCCTTTGCTGGCTGGCTACGAAGAGGCCCGCAGACCGAGTGTTAGTGAGAGAATGCGACCCCAGCCCCCACCTAGGAGGCAGTTTTGCCTCAGGTGTCTTTCCTAGGAGCCAGTGTGTCTGTGGACTTGTCCTGTGCCAAGGTCATAGAGGGAAAGAACCCAATGAGGGGCCGGCGGGATCCAGAGCAGGGGAAAGACCCACTGCACAGCCGACACACCGCACCACACAGGCCTGGGTTCATTTTTTGGTTTTGGCGGGGAAGAACAGTTGATAAATACTTTTAACATTTAAAATACGGCACCCATGATACATTACCAAATAAAATTTTAAAAAATCCATTTAAGAACAATAATTTTCTACTGTCAAATGGTCTCAGAAAAAGAAGCCCACATCTGGGATGAACAGAAATGCTCTTCCAGGACATTTCTTAAAGGGAATCTTACATCCTTCTCCCCTGTGGGGTAACAGCAGGTGAGCCCACAGCCCCGTCCCGCCTCACAGGACACTGGGTCCAAGAAAGTGGCCTGGCTGGCTGTCCCCATGCCCTGCCAGAGCCGGAGGAACCCTCCCTGCTAGCTCCTGAGATGTCCAGCTGGATAGGCCTCCTTCTGCCAAGGAGAAACAGCTGAGGTCTGAGCAACATCACGGGCTTCAGCTCCAAGGGCGCTGGTCAAAGCCGAGCCATGAGGGCCCCTGAAAACTGAGGGGGTATTTTGTAGCCCTCAGAGAAAACACTTGCTCACAAATATGTGTTTTCCCTGCCCTAGAGCTAGCTTGCCATGTGGAGTTCCTGCAGGTATGTGCCCAGTGGAACTTCCTTTGGTTAAAAAACAAAACAAAAACAACATCAACGACAAATGACAGAGGGAAGGGGGAGGGCAGGTGATGGTGAACAGGGAGACTGCTAACTCTCGCCCGGGAGGAGAAGGGGCTGGCAGCTTCTGGGAGACCAGCGCACAGAGAACCCAAAGGAGCGCACATGACTTTTCCTGGGCCTCTTAGGGTCCCACAGCCTCAGCTCACAAGCACCTTCCCGGGAGGTGGCAGGAAAGTACAGTGGAGGAAGAGAAGGTCAAGATCAGCAGTAGGACTGCTGGTCCAGGCCCCAGGAACTCAAGGGGGATGGCCAGCAGGCAGAAAGCCCTACCCGGTCGGAGAGACCTGCCCAATGCCAGGTAGCATACCTTGCGGTGTTTCACTATGTAGTAGAGGACCGGCACCCGGCCACCACCCTCGTGCCGCGGCCGCCACACCAGCTCGTACGAGTCCGTCTTGGAGGTCCGGGGTGAGCTGAGGATGATGGGCGCCTCGGCAGGAGCCACCTGCCCCTTCTCTCCGGGGCACTGTGGGGAAGCTGGCTGCACTGAGGTCAGGGGCTTTGGGGGTCCTGGGTGCCCCCTCAGCATCTGGTCAGGGCTTCCGGGTCTGGAGGGCAGCATGGAAGGCGTGGCAGTGTCCAGCTTAGCATCCCGCCATGGCCTCAGGGTCGTACCTGGAGGAGCAGGAAGGAGAGAGAAGAGAAGGAAGAGGATGTTGGTTCTCCTGGTTATGGGCTGAACAGTTGTCCCCAGGGAGAAGACAGAGAGAAGCAAGTGAGAAAACCTGCAGGGATAGGAAGAGCCCCCAGCTCAGAGCTCAGAGCCATCAGCCCACCGCACACAGCCCACCGCACACAGTCGGGCTCTGGGAAGAGAGGGCTGCGTCATTGCCTGGCCAGGGGAGGTGGGCAGCCTGGTGCCCTGGGCCCAGGCTTCCTGCAGTGGCCCAGGGCGGCAGGCAGGCATCTCTGCAACCTGCTTGTTCCCCCGAGCCCATACACCAGCCTCACCTCAAGTGAAGCTTCTGTTTACTCCTGAGGGACGCTGCGCCCTCCTCCTCACGCCTATGTTGGGGTGGGGGACAAGAGCCTCCACTGCGGGGTCCCAGCACCACGAAGCCTTTTCTCACTCCACTGCAGCAGCCCGGCGTGCGAGGTGAGAAGCCGACCGCAACCCCCTCTGAGAATCCAAGAGGCCAGGAGAGGCAGCACCTCCTTCACGAGGCATCTGCAGAGTCTGCCAGTGCGAGCTTTCCCTTTACCCGACCTCCTGAACCACAGAAGGCTGGCGTCTGATCCTGTGGATTCAGCACTGTTCTTGGTCCTATTTTTCTCGAATTACTTCCTTGGCGAATTTAGTCTCCTCCACGAGGAAGCTCTCTCTGTTATGTGTCTCTGCGCCCCCCGCGCCCGTCATCTAGTCCAGTGCCGAGCACATAAGGAACTGCTCAGTCAGCACAGGGGCCAACTGAAATCAATCAAGCTGAAAAGCACAGATTTGCTTTTCTTCACTCTAGACCAGTGGTTGTTGGACTGGATGTCATGGAACCCTAGGTACCCAGACTCCACAAAATAAAAAGCATTTTTAAAAACACAACAGTAAAGGGGCTCATGGGTGGCTCAGTTGGTTGGGTGTCTGACTCTTGGTTTTGGCTCAGGTCATGACCTCGGGGTTGTAGGATCGAGCCCCGAGTTGGGCTCTGTGCTCAATGAGGAGCCTGCTTGGGATTCTTTTCCTCTTCCTCCCCTTCTGCCCCTCCCCTCAATCACGTGGGCTCGCTCTCCCTTTCTCTTAAATGAATTAAAAAACCTTTAAAAAATACAACAGTAAAATGAATCACTTTCACCAGTGAAAATGTATACTTCTGACAATGTAAACTTGAACTTACAACTAAAAGCCACTTTTATCTATATTATATACTGGGGTTCTAGGTTGGATTTAAGTTGAGGAAAGAGCTCTGTGAATGCGCAACTGAGATCTCCGGCCTTCGGGCTGCACTCACCTGGCCTGGCGGTCCTCAGCTGGACCACGGCATGGGCGCTCCCAACTTCATTCTCAGCCATGCACTGGTAGACGCCTTCGTCCTCAGGCCCTACGCTGACCACTCGCAGGGCCCTGCGGGACAGTCGGAGGCGCTGGCTGGAGGCGAGGGGCACGGCATTCCGCAGCCAAAGCACAGAGGGTGGGGGGTTCCCACGCACCTCACAGGTGAGCTTGGCACTCTGGCCCCATGGGATCACGAGCTGGGACAGCTCCATGGTGACCTCAGGGGGTTCTGCCAGGAAACCAGAGCAGGGGTAAGAAAGGCTGAGGTCTTCCCATCTGGGACCGATGGGCCAGGGAGTGATCTGTAGTCAGGAATGGGTCCCTCCTTCCCTGTGACTGTTGGTAGAGGGAAGGAAAGTCTCCCGTGTTTCTTCTGTCAGTCACGACAAGAAAGGGCTAGAGAGGGATGCCAAGCCCATATCCTAGTCCCTGGGATCCAAGCATCCCTGACTCCCTCCGTCCTCCTCCACTACTGACTGGGCATGGGACCTCTCACAAGGCACCCGACCCTGTCTGAGCCTTGGGGTTAGGAGTAGCTGGAAAGACCACACCGACCACAGAGAAGGCCGAGGGGAAGAAAGTCTGCAGGAGACACTCACCGAATACCTGGACGTTATAGAGGATGACCGCTGCGCCAGGCTCCCCAACCCCGTTGTCGGCCATGCAGCGGTAAGTCCCCGAGTCCTCCTCACTGGTGGCGTCGATGAGGAGGTTGCTCAGCAGGAAGCGTGTCTTGTTGTAGCCCGCGACGCTGGACCCATCCTTGGCCCAGGTGACCCGTGGGGGTGGGATCCCACTGGCCACACACTCCAGGATCAGACTCTGGCCCTTGGTGACGATGATGGTCTGGGCCTCTGGGGGGTAGATGATGCGAGCAGCCTCGGCAGTGGAGCCTGGAGGGGCCGGGAGGTGAAGGGCAGCATGTGGGACCAGGACTCAGTGCAGAGGATCCCCTCCGCCCCGCCTCAGGTGGCTAGGCCCCAGGAGGCAGGCCCAGACAGTGTGGACGTGGAATCAGACAGCCCTTCAGGGGCTTGCGACCTTCATCAAGTGAGGCCAGTTACTGAATTCCCCTGGGCCTTGGTTTCTTTATCAATAACAAGGCCCTCCTTCTGCAGAGAGCTGTTGTAAGAGAGGAGGTAATATACTGGAATAGCAGCACTGACACAGCATACGTATGAATAACCATGCATGCTGGCAAAGAAGAAGATGAGGGGGTACACAGAGAAACAGGTGGTACAGGTGACTTCTCCTGCTGGGGTGCACTCCCTCAGCAAGTGCACCCCAAGTCGGAGGATGAGCTAGGAGACAAGGAGCCACGGGATCCCCCACACCCCCCGGGAGGTCTCAGTGCTCAGCGGCCCTCACGGCGTGAGCACCTCGTGGAGCAGAGCGGGACCCACTGTTTAAAGACAGGCATTTCCTTCCTTAGCTGTACAGAGCTGCAGGTCCCGGCCCGGCCGCTCAGCTAAGGAAGGAGTGATCTTTTGCCAGCGCCGGGGAAGCAGTGGCACAGCGCTTGCCCTCCAGTGCCCGCCCCCCCCCCATGTTGGTCTGTGTGATTCTGCTTTAGGTGCCAAGCGGGGGCAGATCCGGGTTTTATAAGACCTGAGACTTACACAGCTTGGGGGACCCTTTAAGAACCAGAATGCCCAATTACGGAGACAAAATCCCGTGACCGAGGGACTGCTGAGGTTTGGCTTCATTAGCGACACAGTACATCTGCCTCCGGTGCTGCCTCCAAAACCCAACTCCACAGCAGACGTCCCTCCACTGAACAAGCAGGAAGCCTAGAAAAGTGCCTGCCCCCAGGAAATGCTTGGCAAGGGCAGCCGCTGTTTCCATAAAGCTGGGGGGGTGTGCGGGCCTCCACGGATGTCACCAGAGGGAGGTGCTGGGCACACCTCAGGGGCGCAGGCAGAGTAGGCTCGGCAGGCCCTGTGGCCTCACACGGGCACAAACACATCACCGTCTTTCCGACGCACGTGCTGTCAGCTGCTGAGAACCAGGCTGTCCGGCCCCAGCAGCCACATCCCAACGGACCCCCGCTCTGGAAGTCTCATGGTGAAGAAGAGCTCCCAACAGGCAGGAGAAAGGGACCAGCAAGCACAGCTGCCCCCCGAGCTAGGCAGGGGACCGTGCCACTAGAGGGGAGAGTCCTGGACACCCCGCTGGCCTGAGCCCCACAGCTCCCACCCCCACCTCAGAGAACACAGATTTGGAGCATGGCCTATGCCCCCCTCCCCCGAACCCCCTCCCTTCTCAGCCTGACCAGCCCCTTCCATCAGTGAGACACCCCTCCTGCCCCTTACGGCGCACGCGGAGCCGGTCACTGGAGCCCGAGGTTTTCACTTCCTGGGTCACTGGGTTGTAGGCGGCACACTTGTACATTCCCTCATCCTCCTGGCTCGCATTCACAATCTGGAGGTTTCCCGACGGCATGATCAGGTAGTTATCTGAGAAAAGGGCAAAGTGAAGGGGACATGGGATGAGTTTGGGCCCAGAATACTGTAGCCAGTAGTTCCCAGTGGGCAGGCAGGGCAGGAACCATGAGCTACACACCAGAATCCCAATAAGCCCAAACTGAAATGCTATTCTCCTCATAAAACCTCAAATCAAGGAGGAACAGAGATGCCAGGGAGTAAAACTAACCAATCAGCTAAGTGGCTAGCTAAGTCCCCTTAGTACATAGGTCTATGGAAGAATATTTTATACTTTGGTGGAAAGAAAGGGTGGAAAGGAAGCAAGATTTGGGGTCTACCAGACCTGGGCTTAACCTTTCGATCTGCCACACACTGTGTGATTTTGGACAAGTTGATTAACCTCTCAGATCCTGTCTCCTCATTTGTAAAATGGTATAATATGTGCCACCTCCGAGCCACTGCAAGGATTCAGGGGCCCATGCTGTACACCTGGGAGAGGGGATGATCATTCCTGCAAGCCATGAGGAAGGAGGGAAGTAAATTTAGAATTTCCCATGAGTCTCTGTCAGGGTCACATCACTGAGCCACCTCACTACTGGATTTCCACAACCAGGGAGGAATATTGTAACTCTCAACCACCACCTTCTCCATGAAGGTCACTGAAACCCTTGTTCTGCGTCCCTGGTTTGTTAGACTTTGTCTGCTTCGGGACCAGGGGTGCCGTGGGGGAAGGGTCCCGCAGCTGCGCTCTGCTTCTTTCAACAGGAGACAGATTCATGGCTTCTGGACACCCAGGTGATTGGGATGGTGTTCAGCCTCCCGGTAGACAAAGCACCGGCCATCAGCTCGGAGCTTTCTGGTGGCCTGGCCTGCCCCAGGAGTCCTGGTGCCTCTGAAACCGAGGCCCAGCGACCGGCACTGGGCTGCCCCAGGCCTGCGCAGCTTAGTTAATGCCTGACAGAATGGGAAAACCCCGACTCCTGTGGGGTGGAAGCTGTGTACAGCCAAGGTCCTGCTAGGGACAATGGAGACTGATGCTCTTTTCCTCTCAGTCTCCAGTTATCTCTGAGTGGCAAGATTAGGGGTTTTATCCTTTCAAAAAAATTATTTTCTGTATTTTCTATAGTGAATGTATCTATCCCTCACAGAAATACAAGGACATATATTCCTTTCATAATCAGAAAAACTTAATCAATGAAAATATTTAAGTGTCTATAGGATATTGTAAAAGGAATACATTTTGAATCGTGTCTACTTGGCCTTGAGTGAAGGGTCAACTATGGGAAGAAGCTGCCTTCATCTTGAGAGACATCCCCTCTCCTCCCTGGCACTCTGTGGACCACAGCTTGGCCCCACCTAGCCCAGTTGTCACATACGCTGTGGCCTGAGCAGGAAGCTAGGACATCTGAGCTAGCTGCATGACTAGGAAGGTGGGGAGGGAAAAACCCGAGTCCCACGAGAAAGCTTCCTCTGCTGTGTGGTTAAGAACTCCACCTCCCACTGGGCAACACTGCAGCCCCACGGATGGCTGGGTTTGTTGGGCCGCCTCGCTGTGTGTGCCTGGTGGCAGGGAGCACACACACGAAGAATCCAGAACCCTGTGCTGACAGCCTTGATCAAATGGTGACAGCTCAGCGACATCTTCCAGAGCCTCAAAGGATGAAGAAATTCCTCTAAACAGGGCAGAAGACCTCCATTATGGAAACCAATCCCTTTCGGATCCTACAGGGCCGAAGAGCAAGGCGGAAGACAGCTGACCAGCATGAGGAGGGGGCCAAGAGCATGTTGATGGGAGTTGGGGAGGCAGTAACCAGAGGTGGTCAGCTTCTCCACCCCTGGCCTTGGCCTTGAGGACTCTGCTTGCTCACTCACCTCTAGATGCCTCCAGCCACTCCTGCTTGACACTGTATCGGACCTGGGCTTTCGGGTGGCTCTCAGGAAGGTGGCAGGCAATGACCGCTGTGTTCCCCTCATCCACTTCAATCACGTGCTGCACGTCCAACTTGAAGTCCTGGAGGTCTATGGAGAGAAGGGAAGGTGCCAACTGGGCCTCAGTGGAGCAGAGAGACAAAGTACCATTTTAGGGTGGGCAGATGCCTTGCTGTCTTCAGTCACAATAAAGAGCTGCTGCCTCACCCCTGGAGGCTTTCCAGGAGTGGCTCAAGTCCTTCCTCTACCCCTTCTGTTATCTGTAAGAGTTTACAGGACGGAGTGTGTGGCCTCCATCACTGCATGAGTGTTCAACTTGGTATATGTACATAAGCTGGAGAGTGGGGACATGTGTAGAGAATTTCACCAGGAGATGCCTGTGACACAGACTGGCCTCTTCTGTTACTCTGAGACATGGCGTCCAGTTGGCCAGGCCCAATGGCCCTACTGAACCTGGCAGGAGATGGGTCAATGATCAAGGCCTAAATGCCCTGGCACAGCTCCACTAATGAAGACTGAAAGGAATGATGAAAGAGAATTGTGATTTCTTCTCTCCAGTTCAGTCAAGTTCCCTGGTTCTTCGACATCCCCAGTAAAAGTGACAGGCCCAAGAGTCCGCTCAATTGCCACCGATGGTTGTGAAGGAAGGCTGGGCTACCCAGGAACTAGTCTTTGTCATGGCTAATCCTTTCTTGGGGCTGGGGGTAGGGGATCTGTGGATGCTCCTGGGGCTTTCTAAGGCAAAGATGGATCTCCATGATGTGGCTAACGGCAGTGGAATAAGGGAGGGCTGAGGGTCCTAGCACTAGGCTGCAGTGTCTGACAATATGGTGGCCATCTCTTCTGACTTGGCTTGGTGGCAAGACTGGGATCTAAGCCGGGAGAGGATGGAGATCCATATGTAACAAGAGCAGGATGTTTCCCAAATAATCCAACAGTTCAAACAACAAAACTCTCTTTGTATGAGTCAAATCACTGATGTTGCTGAACAAAATGAGACACCTGTGCAAAAAAAGTTCCAAATTTGTTTTTCAGGACTGTGGTTGAATTTAAGAGAAGAAATAAAATGAAAGGGGAATAAGATAAGAAAGACGAGAATATTTACCCAGACGCTCCCTCATAAAGGTACTTAGAAAGACCTCGAGGCACCCTCTCTGAACGTTGACCATACCCAATTCGGCTCAGCTCTTGAGAATGGATGCCATCAGAGTTTTTACTGTAATTCCGTTGCAAGACCCCACCTGCCTGTGTTGTTTCCCCGGGAGATCCAGAGAAGGCAAGAAGGCGACCGGAGCAGGCAGGAATCAGGTTTCTCACAGAAGATAAGAGGTAATTACCAAAAACAAACTACAGTCACCATAGGAGAGCCCAGGGATCAAGGCACGCAGTGAGGTCATAAGGTTTTCCACTTAATGCAACTTTCCAGAAGCTTTTAGACAAGCCACACCAGGATAGGAAAGCCCTTTTGTTTCTTTGAAAGGATCATTGTCCCTCTGATTACAGTATTAGGATGTGAACTTTTCAGGCGCAGGCACCAAGTCTTGTTTGTATACTTGTTCTCTGAACCTGACCCAGGCCTGGCCTAAGTAGATGCTCCGTCAATGCTGAATGACCGAATGAAGGACTATCTTGGAAATTGGGACCCTCAAATCAGGTACAAGAGGCCCATTTATGTTGCCTATGAACTCAAATTATCTAGTTGTGTTTTGTCTACACTGCAAGCTCAAGGACAGAGGCCTAGCACAACACATTTTCTAAGAACCTTTTATCTAAGTATGGTTATTATGAAAATCGACTGCTGCTCGAGAGGTTACTTCTGGAGTCATAGAAGAGATGTGAATTAGGTCTAATGAAGGTGAAGTAGGAAATACGTGTTGTTCGCAAGTGGCACGGCAAAGAGAGACAGACTGCCCCATTCATTTCTATTGCCCTCTTTTACTTTTACTTTCCCAGCTGAACAAATGATACCTGGGGGTCAAGGGGAGCTCTCCCTTCCGGATTCCTTCCTTTGGGTGGGTATAGAGCCTTCTGGGCTTTTGAAGAGTTACCTTGTCATTGTTTAACTTTGCATATGTGATCATCTGACTCCAACTGAGCTGTGAATTCCTAGGGTGCAGCCTATTAATGTTACATCCCACGCCCCAACCCCAAGGCCCACCGTACAGTAATTGGGACACAGCAAATGCTCTGTAAATCCTTGCTGAATGAACGCACAACTGGGAAGGCTGAGCCCAAGGCCAGCTTCCTGGGAGTGCACTCTGTGCAGCTGCGTGTAGCCCCACGTGCGGAAGGGACCAGTGCTTGCTTTAATGCTCTGCTATCACCCTCTTCAAATCCTGCGCGTCTGAGCCAAAGACTCCACATTTTCATTTTGCATTAGACCCCCACAATTATGGAGTCCAGTCCCGGCTGAGCTTCTCAGCCAAGACAGCGGATGTGTTTTTTCTCAGAGAGGAAGGAGATGCGGACTACGGGAGAGGGGGGATGGCCTGCGCGCAGTGTGTTCTGACTAAATATTGCTAACTGCCTTTCAGAAGCAATGCATCTAAACAATGCAGAGGCCCCAATCCTCCTCTGCGCCCAGGGTGTGCTGCACCTGCCACGTCAGGAGGCTCCCCACAGAGCGAGCTGTGAACGACTGTCCGCTCAGGGGCATTTGGAAAATTCCTGTCACCAAGAAGCACTCTCCTCCACGGTCCAATAAATCTAAAACTACTCCACCAAGAGTTTCTGAGTTGTCGTTTTTTTTTTTTTCCCCTCCTCTGCTTTATTTCATTCCAAGGAAATTTGCCTCAAGCAAAGATATACTTAAACCGAACAGATCATTTAACAAGAAAGAAAGGAGTTTGGCACCAGAATGCCATCTCCATGTTAATGGCCCAGGCTCTTGCCCCATTGTAACTGAGAGCTTATCCAGGCACAAGGCACGCACTCCCCCATGCACCCACCTCGGCGACCCCCCACTACGAAGCGCAGCCACCCCCTCGCTCCTCTTGGCTCCTTCTGCTAAGCTGGAGACAGAAAGCTGTGCGGAGGGGGAGGCCCAAAGCCGGGCACCGGTCAGCCATGTGGCCCGACAGCCCCTCTGTTCGGATGCCAACATGTGCACAACGGCCCGTGTGGGCGGGGCCGAGGACACCCCAGCTGGGCACCCTCCTGGCAGGCCTGCCTTCCTGGCTTCAAAACAAATAAGCAGTACTTCGGTCCTTGGCCCTGTCTCCTCCCTGTTCCTCCCGAGCTTCAGCCTTAGCTGTTGCCTCACTGGACAGACACATCCAATTTGGCGGCTGGAGCAAAAGTGGAGTTTCACTGAGGGATCAAAGGCAGAGGAACAAAGTGACGATGGATCTGAAAATCAGAGCACCCCCTCTCTAGTGTTCCTGGGCAGGAAGGAGACTGGGGAGGGGGCGGGCTGGAGACGTGTGATCAGTAATGGTCTACTCAGCCACCAGATGAGGCAGATGCAGAGATCTAGTTGGCTACCAGTGAGGGAAACCAGCCTGTTCCCAGGCCCCTTTGTCTGCAAAGCTGGGTTCTGGCCAGTGTCCGGGCTGCTCTGGGCACCACACTGGGCCCGGGGGGGCAGGCCCTTCAATTCCAAATGGGGTTAACAGGCCGCCCTGCAGAACGATGGATTGGGTTTCAGGGGGAAGTGGTTGGACAGGACACCTGCCCTTGCTTACGGGCTGGTGTGTTGGGGAAGTCCATTACAGGAATGTTTTTGCAGCTTTAAGCCTCTTACCTTCCCCCAGAGCCCTCTTGTGCATCCTCTCTGTGTATTCTTTCAGCTATTTTAGTAACTTGCCTGCACTAATCGAGTGCCAATAGGCCCACTCTTGTTTCTCAGTTCTCAACGGGCCAGGCGCCCTGGTCCTTGGGGCCATCTCTCGGTTTACGGAGTCTCCTTTTCACAGAACTTTGTGCTTTCCGACAAAGCCCAAACAGTTTGGGCTCCATACACAACTCTGCCCAGTTCCTTCCTTCTAAGCCCTCCATCTCTTGGCAGAAGATGTAGCTTCTGATGCATCACTTGGATGCATCCGATGACAGGGATTCATTCAGACACAAGCCGTGTGACGGGCTCCGGGTTTCCCCCTCACATTTCTAGGGTACAGCAGGCACCTGCCTTCCGAGCCAAGGGAAACCAGGAAAACAAGAGCCTCGAGAAGCACGTGGGTGTGGCTGCCATCACCAGGGTCACATGCCACACTACAAACAGGCAAGTTTTATCTCGAGCCCCTTTGAATTTCTTTTCACCTTGTAGCCTGGATCCTCCCTTCAGCTCAGCAGAGCTACGAATTAAATTACAGTGTTTGGAATAAGTTCATGAATTCCCATGACACAAAACTGTCAATCTTAATCGCCGGATCCTCCCCCCACTGTTCTAGAATTTACACATCCAGTCTCGGGGTGCATCGCACCACAGCAGAATGGCCCCAGTGCGATCCAGACAGCGTTTCAGGGCGTTTCCTCATCTGCCCCTTCTCTCCCTGAGGCCTCTCTTAGGCTGCAAGTCAAAGTTCAGTGTAGTAAGAAGTCAGATAAAACAGTGCCTTTTGGCTGCAGGCTACATGGCATCACCTAATCCCCACTGCCATGAAGTTGGGCACCTGTGTGGCTCAGTGGGTTAAAGCCTCTGCCTTCGGCTCAGGTCATGATCTCAGAGACCTGGGATCCAGCCCTGCATCGGGCTCTCTGCTCAGCAGGAAACCTACTTCCTCCTCTTTCTCTGCCTGCCTCTCTGCTTACTTGTGATTTCTCTGTCAAATAAATAAATAAAATCTAAAAAAAAAAAAAAAGTCCTTTTCTACCCACCCAGGCATTTCTTAAGTGGAGCCAGTGTCGTCCCACTCCCTTGCCTCAAGAGAAGTCTGTACTCATCTGCTGAGGTCTGGATGGGATCCACCAGATCGTGGGGGTGCCGCATGGGGGCCCCTTGGCAATACCATCAGTATGGCTCAGGAGCCTCTTGGCCACTGGTGGGTCTCTGGGCCGATAATTCTACTCCAGAACTCTCATGGTCTCCGGGCCTCAGTTGTCCTTGCTGCACCTACGGCTAACGTCACAAAGCATAGAAAGACTTCGCCCTGATGCAGTCGTCCTCAGTGACATGCTGACCCTGTGGCCCTTCCTTGCACCTTGATGACCTGTTGGGTGATGGCAAAGGTTCAAGGGAAGTAAAATGAAGAGGTTTCTCTGGTGGAACCCGTGGCTCGCTGCTCTCCGGGATGGACTCAGAGGTGGAGTGTGAGAAGGTGAAGGTCCCAAGCACTGGCTCCCTGCGTGGGCCTCAATGGGGTGTGGACACCCACAACGCTGCTCTCGGCCTCTGGGTTGCCTGAGGACCTACGCCTTGACAGGACCCCAAAGATCAGCCCTCCGAAACAAAGGGCTCTGCAAGTGGCAAACCACAGCAGTCAGCCCAGAAGCAGAGCGGAGCCTGGAGCAGAACCGTGCTTCCGTAAGGCCAGAAAGCCAGGCGCCCAGTCAGGATGGGGTTCACTGCAGCATGGGCAAGCACCTCAGAAGCCATGCACCCCAGAAGCCATGCACCCCGGGTAGTGATGAAGCCTTCTGCCAGTCTGCAGCCCTGCCACATGGACCATGGTTTGAAGCCAAACCGAACTGCGGCCTGCGAGGCTGAGCAAAATCAGTCTACCCCATAGTAGATGTCTGGCACGCGGCACCCTCTCCAGACATCACTGACTCACTCGTTCGGCCAGGAGCTACGGAACTGTCTAGTATGTCAGGCACTGCAGAAGGGATCACGAAGACAAAAATACAGTTCCTAACCTCAGGGATGTTTACTCCGATAGAGAAGACAGGTAAAAACAACACGCGAAGCAGAATACGATAATTTGTAAAAGTAGTACCTGCAGGCTTAGTCCCTACTATCCCTACCAGCATTCCAGCCTTACATCAGGTCACCCTGAGCTCCGGAGCCACTTAGAAAGGGCAGAGGGGGTTGGCAGAGGCAGCAGTCGTCCTCCTTCTCCAGGCCAGCAGAGGGGATAAATATGTTTGTTTTCGTTAGGAGTTTTTTCTTGCCTGTCCAATTACACAAATAATTTTGGCTCCAAAACTCTCTCCTGAGAGCCATGGAAACATGGCACGAAATTTCTCAAACACACTTTCCGATGAAAGCAGGGCATGCTGTCTCTTATTTAAATAAAAACAGTTTCCGTGGGGGTAAAAAAAAGACTCTTGTGGATGCCAAATACATTAGTTGCTCCATCTTGTGTTTCTTTCTTTCCCCTTGAGTTGAGGTGGGGTCTGCACTCAGATTTGAGCTGTGGGAGAAAGTTGAGAATGTAGGAAAAATGAAAGAACTAGAAGGATGAGGGCAGAAGATCAAAGCCAAGACTGGAGGTGAGCAGGAGAGGAGAAAGGGTACAAAGGGAGGAGGGTGATAGGAAGAAGGGAAAATAAAAAGAACCCAGTTTGCAATGTCATTAAATGATGTGCAATAAACTGGCCTAAGGCTTCAGGAATTTCTTGGCTTAAATCATTAAAAATATATTTTTTTTAAATAAGAGAACAAGAAATGTGATTAATCCTTGAAGGCAAGGCAAGGATGGGAGCCATGTCCCCACGGAGTCTGGCAGCCAGATGAATAGAGATGTCTGTAGGCCATCTCCTCTATCTGACTTCAGTGCTGCAATGAGGTAGGGCTGGTTAGCAGAACTTGGGAGTTTCTCTTGGACTCGATGAAGGAATGAAATGGTTTGAAAAATACACTTAAGAAAAAGAGGAGGAAAAAAAAAAAGATTTACTTGCCAGCAACCCACATCATACAGATTTCTCTGATCAACCAAATATAAACTACAAACTTAGTAATGGGAAAATTAACGTGAATCCTGGTGGTCTAGGATCCTGAGAGCCAGGGCTGGATCCTGGCAGAGTCTTTGGCAGGCTGGCGGCCTGTACAGGAAGAGGGAGGGGAGAGAAAATGGAGGCCAAGGCACTCAGGAAGAATGGAGGGGAGAGCCCCGGCATGGTTCTTACATGCAGAACCCTGGGTGGGAGGCATGGTTACTGTCCTAAGGCCAGCGGGGCCCATGGTGGTTCCACTTTTTCTGCCCACACACCTGGGAACTACATATTCCTGCAAGCAGCGGTGGCTACTGATGCAAACTGCCCCACACCTCTGGAGAGTGTCCCACGAGGTGTCTGATAGGATGCCGAGCCCCATTCACTGGCATCTCCCTTTAAAGTTTCCAGAGTTTCCTCCAAACGTATCGATTCCTTTTAAACAGCGCTTTAGGCTTCTGACATCCATCAATTTTTCTGAGCCCTCCCTGTTTATATCCTAAGTCCTTGCTTCATCCTTTTTCACTTCCTTAAGCCTCTTCATAGATCAGGGTTTGGTGAAGAAATCTTTGCTCGCCTTTCGCATGCCCTTTCTGACCTTCTAGACTTCAAAGACATCTTATCTGGGAGTCTTCCTCTTTCTAGACATTCACTGAAGGCCTACTGTGTGCCAGGTCCTGTGGGAAGCCGTGTGGTCACAGAGATGAACGGCAGCAGTCCCTGTCCCCCAGGCAAACGAGAGGGCTACAAAAGGAAACCCAGGGTGGTGAGGAAGCTGGGAAGAGGAGACCCCGCTCCAGACATGGGATGTTGAGGACGTCGAGAAAAGACCCCCAGAGAAGATACTCAAGTCTTGAAAACTGAAAAGGAATTCGTTATCCCAAGGGAGACAGGCACGTTCTGGGTAAGGGACTGGAAAGGATGGCACTGCAGGCAGATGGGGCACCATTCCAAAAACAAGGGGAAAGGGCAGGATGAGATGAGGAAGCGGCAGAGTTTGGTGGGTCTCGAGTGGGAGGCGAGGCTGAGAGAGGGGCCTAAGCGCCGCGCCACAGCCCGCGTCCTGTTCTGTGATCCCTAGAGTCTTCACATGTTTGTAAGAAAGGAGCACAGTCACTCAACAGTAAAATTTTCCCTCAGGAAAAAAATGGTTTTGCCTCAGCAAGTTTTTTTTCCCTTTTGTTGACATTTCTTCTCACTATCGAGGCACTGTCTTTATCTTAGATGTGAACACTGACCTACCTGCAGGACAGATTCACTGTTCTATTGTTCTCGGGGTTATTGCCAGACTCCAGGAAGGGTTGAAAGTCTACGAACAAGGTCAAGGTAGAAATCCCTAAGCTTTTCCACACACAAAAAAGGGGGAGCCACAGGATTCATCTGCTCTCCTGATTTTTTTTTTTTATTTTAAAGGAACCATCTTGCATCATGTTCCTTAGAGGGCTCGAGTGATTTCAAGAAAGCTAATCAATGCTTCCCTCACCTTCCTGAGCAAAGTCTGCTCTGGCTGGTTGAATTTATAGGTGGTACATGCTTAATACCCTGTGAGGTCCTCCCTTCGCTCTTAGAAGATGGACCTAAGATTTTTACTTATGTGTGTGGCTGTGTGTGCAAAGAACTTAAGCATGTGGCTGTGTGATGAGGAGAGGAGAAGGGTAGAGTTGTAAATGTGTCCTTAGTAGAAGACGCACCATGGACTTGAGGTCTTCTTTTAGGTAAATTGTGACCATCGCTAGAGAATTAGAACCCTGGCTGTTTGGGGCAGACAGTTGCTGCCACGATGCCCTGAGCCGAGCTCACACCACAGGTTTGTCTGGGCACTTGCACCAGGCCTGATGGGATTAGTGTCGAAGATTTCACCAGAATACCAAGGGAAATTTTTGTGAGGCATGAACTTCTGCCTGTATCCAGTAGAAAACAGTACTTTGGTTAACAGGACTTGGTTTAAGGCTATAAGGTATTCCTTAGTGATTTCCTATGTAGATACTCAAGTTGTTTAGGTCTTTTGGGGTATAAGTGGTCACTAATTTTCTTGTCCAATTGGCGAAGTAAAACAAAACTTACAGTCTAACACAGCCAAATCTCACACTGAGGCTCATTCTCCCTTTCCGGCTGTGTCCTCCGTAGAGCGGCCTCGGTCTCCCCAGGCTGGCAGAATTGCCAGCCGGGCCTCCAGCCGTGGGCTCTCTTCCCGTCCTGGGCCGGCTCAGGACGCCACCTGTGTTTCCTTTCCTTCCTCAACTCTTCTTCCGGCCACCACCCTTTTGCTGCAAAGCAAAGGGCTTGCCCAGGATCCCCTCAGATGCCTAAGCTAACAACAAATGTTTTCCCAACTTGGGGCGAATGGTTCCTTCTTGTTTTGTCAAGGAGTCACTGGCTGGCTGAAGCGGACCGGTGGAGAGGAGTGGCACTGGAGAAAACACTCCGAGGTTTCCTTTATTAATCACAGAGCAAACATCTCAAAGGGAAAAGAGAAACAGTGAGAAATGGGGGAGAGTTAGGGGAGAATCCGATGGGGTAGCAAGAGAGAGACAATCATCGAGTGGCTACATTCAGGATGGGACTGAACTTGCCATGGAATCATCTCTCTATGGAAATCAAACTCCCTGCGGATGTAGCTGCACTGTTCCAGAAACTGCACCGGGCTTAAATCTAAGTACGCAATGCTAACAGCAAAATTTAGTTGTTGAAGGTCTGAGAAAGGTATAGGAGAACTCAAGAAATGAGAGATAAAGACTGTCCCACATGCACTGTTTTTAAGGCTCAACTCCCAAGTCTTCCTCCAGCCCCTGAAATTGAAATGAATCACTGTCAGCCTGAGCTCCCAGGATAACCTGTCTCTATCCCCGTTGGGGACTGACTGGCTTTAGGGCTAACATGTTACTGCAGTCAGTCTTTTCCATTAGATTAAGAGCTCCTCTAAGGCAAGGGTTAGGTCTTACTGTGCTCTGCTGGAAACGCAGAACACACCCCCAGTTCTCAGGACAGCAATCTCCAGAACATCCCAACACTGAACTCACTGCTGGAGAACGGGTGCTTTGCGGTTTGCGGGCGGGACTCCCGGATCTCCAGCCGGCGGGCTCGCTCCACAAATTCTGGACTCACCAGCCTCTGCAAGCCTGTGAACTAGATCTTTAAAATAAATCTTTCTGGTTTTGCCTTTATTTCCTTATCTATATACATATACAGCCATACCTCATTTTATTGTACCTTTTTTTTTTTTATGAATTGAAGGTTTGTGGCAATCCCGCATCAAGCAAGTGTATCAATGCCATTTTTCCAAAAGCATTTGATCATTTTCTGCATTACATTTTATTAATTCTCATATTTCAAGTCTTTTCATCATTATTATATTTGTTATGGTGACCTGTGATCAGCGATTACAACTCGCTGCAGGCTCAGTGGATAGTTAGCCTTTTTAAGTGACAAAAGTATTTTTTAATTAAGGTACGTACCTCTTTAGTTATAATGCTATTGCACACTTAACAGACTACAAGATAGTATAAGCATAAGTTTTATAGGCACTAGGATACCAAAAAATTCACTTGACTCATGCTCTCGTGAGTCATCTGGAACAAAACCCGCGACACCTCCAAGGTGTGCCTGTACGTAGAAGCCATTCTGCTTCTCCGGAGAACGAACGGGACTCAAACACGGATAGAAAAAGCTAGAAATATTTCAGTGAAGACATGTCCACAGTGGTCCTTTATGGCTTATTCTGGTTCAGGGTCTGAGCCTAGAAGACCTCCAGGAAGTATCTGATAGGAACCAGAGGTTGGGGGAGCTGAACAGAAGGAAACATGGCTCCTGCTTGTGGGGTACCCCCGCCCCCGTGCTGAGGGCCAGGGGCCTCCCCGCCTGCCGGCACAAGCCAATCACTACCTGGTTAGAAGAATGAGCGGCGGTGAGCGACCAGGAGCATAAATGGGCAGCTCTGTGGGTAGAGGGACAACACACAATGCAGTGACACCACGGCCACCCTCCAACGCAGCGAGGAGGGAGGAATCTGGGCTGGAGCTCATGTGTATACACATTGCTGAGAAATTCATAGGAAACGGGCTAGTTCTCTCTTCCCAACGAGCCAGCCCTGTCTCTTGGCTCTGGCTAGGAGTGGAAGCTTTGCCGCTGCCGGGACTTGTGCTTCGGAAGGCAGCTCCCGGAGCGGGGCTGGGCAGCGCAGGGCTGCACTCAGGCCCCGGGGCCCCCACAGGCGGCCACTCTTCAGTGTTCGCTCACCAAACGAGTGAATGTATAAGGCCTGGCATTTATAAAAGGCTTCAAAATAGTACTATTTTGAACTATTACATCATTTGATTGATCCTCAAAACACAACACACACACAAACAAAAACCGCATGATACTGATGCTGTAATTATCACGCTGCTCATTTCAGAGTTGTGGCAACCTGAGGGATTAAGTGACTTGGCCAAAGTCCTGTCAACTCCTAAGGGCAGAGTCAAAACTTAAGCCCAAGGGTTTTTTTAAGTTTCTTTTTTATTCTCCATTACACCAGTTTGTCTCTTCTTTGTATTCATGGGTTAAATGATGTCACCTTCTGACTTTCCTCAGAGTGGGAGTCACGGAGACAGCTGTCTAAGGGGAGCTCCTTCCTTTCCTGTCAGCAGCCTCGCCTTCTGACGTCTGGGGTCAGAGAAAGGATAATTCGAGTACAGGCCTGGGTCTTTGTGCTTAACAGCCTTCTAGAGGGGTTACATATCCAGTCCCAATTAAACCAGCAGGAGCTTAAGACTTCACATCAGCTTGAGGACTAAGGTTCCCAGTTACAGAGTTACTACCCAGTTACCACCTGCTTCATTTCCAACAATGAGTGGGACCTAGGGATGATAGGAGAATGGGAGAATTAAAGAATAAAAAAAAAGGGGGTGAAAGCTAAAAATGAAGAATCATGTAGAAGTTTATTGGAGTATTAGAGGTAAGGAATAGCAAACAGCTTTCACAGTGTATGCCAGCTTGCTGAACTGTGATTACTTGCTCGGCTATGTTGAGAACAATTCGAAGGCTGAATCAGAGTACAGAAAAAAGGAGTATGGTGCCCACTGGCAATGCCTGCCACTGGTTCAGGTGCAGAGAGTGGGAACACATGAGCCATGTAGAGTGGGTGGCTTCCTGGTGTAAAGCTTGTTAAAAAAGGAGAAAGAAAGAAAGGAGATCAAAGTCAAAAGTATTTTGAGAAGCAAGAATTAGACAAGGTGGTCTGAAGTGAGGCATTAGCGGCAAGAAGTTTACCACAGATAAAGTTTAGGTTCAAATGGAGAAAAAGTTCTGCAACAGGAGAAAATGTTCTGCAAGAGGAGAGTGGGACAGACGCCTCCACAGGGAGTGAAGACAGCAGGTATCCACGTGGCTTCCGTTTTATTTGAGGACCAGAAGCCAATGTCCACAGATAGGCGTGAAGTCCAAGCGTAACCCCAGCCCCCAGCATCTGAGTCAGAGTCAACTTTCCTGGACCAGGAAAGTTCTTGCTAGAGGCCCCCTCCATACCCCTGAATCCTCAAGGCAGGTCCAAGCCCCCACCATCCAAAGGCCCCAGTGATCTAGGAGTTCACGAAGATGCAGGGGGCAGCACCTTGCTAGGTAGGCCCAACAGCGAGTGCTTTGTCTGAGGATGAACATCTGAACGCATGCAAAAGAGGCCAGAGGCCTTGAGTGCTGAGTGTGGGCGGGCACGGGCGGGTGTGTGTGTGCGTGTGCGCGGGCACGCCACTGCCCAGCCTTGCCTCTAAATGCAGACCATGGCTTGGTAATCCCTTCACCACTCAGCCTCCCTCCATCAGCCAACCAGCAAAACACAGCCCCCATTCTGCTCAGGAATGTGCTTTCGGAAACTTAATCTAACTGCTGAGTCTGGGCCAAATCCCCATGGCATTGGCCCAAAGACAGCACCCCGTTCTGCCGCCGCTCCCGCCTTCCCCCTGCCTCCTCCGAGCTGGGGAGGCTGCAGTTCCACTCCGCAGCCACAGCCCCTCAGAGCCTGCTCTCGTTTCCAGCACTTCTCCATCCCTCAGTCAGCTCCAAACATTTCAGTTCTGATTCATATCTCCACAACACGCCAACAGTTCTTGGCTTTCAAGCCAGACTCACTGGGCTTCTGCACAAGCCACTTCTTCTCTCACTGGGATGCAACCAAACGCTCCCCTTTGTCCTCACTATCAACTGCAGATCCCCTCAAGCACCACAGAAAGAAGTGGCCAGGAATTTTTAAAAAATAAAGGCGAAAAATGGTTTCTCCTCACCTGGATACACCTTGAAGTAGGAGGACTCCAACAAATCTACTCTCCAACTATCCCTTCCTCCGAACAAAATGTTCAGCCTGACTCCTAATGAGGCCAAACGAATGGTTATGGAGTTTCTTGAGCCTTCACAGACATGTGCCGACCATCTGCAGATAAGTGGTGCTATCTTTTAAAGGCACGAACGCTACTAAAAGGCACATCTCACTTGTAATAGTGAACCACTGGAAGTGACCTAATGGCCCAGCGATCAGTATATATGGTAGAGCCAATCAGGGGATGTTCGAGGGCCATTGGTAACTCTGATCCTGCTCTGCTGGGGGCTGGGGGGGACAGATAACTAGGTAAGGGGCATGGGGGAACCCACTAGAGTGATGGTTACCCAGGGTGGATATAAGAAAAATGCATCAGGTTGTTGACTTATTAGTGCACTTTGTGTACTTTACTGGATGGATTTACACTCAAAAGAAAAGTTAAAGTAAATATGGTCAGGTGCAGAGAGTGGGCCAAGGAAAATGCTTACAATGCTGAGGGGGAGAGAACATGGACAGAAGCTGTATATTCAGTAGATCACTATGACAGTGTGAAAGTATGGGCATGCCATTATGCTCAGTGACATAAGTCAGAGAGAGACAGATACCCCATGATTTCACTTACAGGTAGAATCTAAAAAACAAAACAAAATAAAACCCAGACTCACAGACAAGAGAATAGAGTCCTGCTTGCCAGAGCGGAAAGAGGTGGGGGGGGGGGTGTGGAAAAATGGGTGAAGGAGATCAAGAGGTCCAAGCTTCCAATAATAAAATAAGTCATGGGGATATAAGGTACAGCACAGGGAATACAATCAGTAAAGGTGACTGTGTGTGCTGAGAGATGGTAAGGAGACTTGTTGTGGTGACCATTGCACAAGGCATACAAATGTCAAATCATTATCTTGTACACCTGAAACTAATATCATGTCAATTATATACTTCAATAAAAACAGACAGTATGGGTATGCATCAAGACGGGAAAGGTATCCTCCAAAATGGTAAATGGTGGTTGTGTGACAATGGTGGGCTGAGGGGAAATGTTATTTTCTATAAACTCTGTACTTTTTGTAATGTAGTTTTCATTACAATTGGAAAATATAAAAGAGGAATATGATCGTGGGAATGCAGCTCTGACCTCGGCCTTTCTTGTATGATGAGATGACCCCTCCCTACCCTCAACCCTCCTCCTTACACCCCACAAGCACAAGTGGAAGGGAGGGCCCAGCTGGTGGCCCAGGGCCTGCCTCCCTCACTGACCATGCACAGCCTGCTTCCTAGAGGCCCAGGGTCTCAGATTCCTGTGCTCCTTCCGCCACCAAGGCAAGTGGTTCCCACTGTGTGGGGAGGCTGCAAGATGCAGCCCAGGCTCAGCCTGGTCCCCTGGGGGGCACCTGAGGACCCACCCTGCCTTCTCCCTTCTCTGAGAAATGGGCAGGCTGCTTGACTATTTCCAAAGAAAACAGCAACACTGCCCGCGGCCTCAGCTCTGTTCTCCCATTGAGGGACATCCCTCCAGGGTCCTGAGAACCGGAGGGCAGAGAGGGGTCTTTTCTCCCTTGCTGGTCTACTTCCTCATCTACTGCTTTCCTCCCAAGACTCATGCCTTACACACCCCAGGGACCCCAGCCAAACTTTAAGGAGCACCGCAGAAGTTTGTGGCTTTAGGGATGAGCCCTAACACACATCGCTCAGGAGGGTGATGACGAGGGTGACATGGAAGTCTGAAGCAAAACTGTCAGCGGTAAGGGGACCCTGCTAGGTCATGAGGGAACAGGCTCCAAGGAAGAAGAGGTCATTCTTAATATTTCCTGGTTGTAGACTCAGCATAAAAGAATGGATGTTGGGGCTGCCCCGCAGCCCTCAGAAGTTTATTCCCTAAGTCTTGTCTCCCGTATATACAATGGGTAGAAAATGAGGCAATGTGTGTTTTGCACCAGGATACCATAATATACCCAAGTGGTAATTACAAATTAAGAGTAGTATCAAGTCTTCACTTGACAGCCTCCTTGGACCAAACTGTACCCCAATCTCATCCTCTTTTCTGTTCTCTTTACTCTTGGTCACAGTTTCCTTTTCATTGTGTTCTGCTGTTTATCTATCAGGCATTTGGAATACACTTGCCGGTCAGACAGACAGGAGGCCACGTATGGGATGGGCAGCTCTGTTTGCACTACACATGGCCTTGTAAACGCTCTGACCATAACTGCCATGGGGACGGAAGACAGGGCCAGGGCGGGGAGGACGGGCAGCAGCTGGCACAGTCACACCCACAGCCAGAGGGAAAGCAGAAAGGCGTGGCCTGGAAACAGTTCGACCACGTCGAGTTCCCCTCTTTCTAGACACTCACTCCGCACCAGGCCCCTACTTCGAGAGCAGCTTCCCAGGGGCACAACGGTCCTCCACCCCTGGGGACTGCTGGGCACCTACCACTCTCTGGTTTGAAATTTCAAATTGTAAGGCCTCCTTTCACATGAACACTACTGAAGAGGTGTACGGATGGCCTGGGGGAGAGGGAAAGGGAGAGAGGAGGACAGAGGAGCACCGCGGCCGAGGAGCAAGGAGCAGCACTCACTGGCTAGTGTCACCGTGGCTGGCACGCTGGCCACGGCTCCCGCGGGCATCCGGGCCACACACTGGTACCGTCCCACGGTGCGGTTGCTGAGGGCGGGGACGACGAGGGTCCCGCGGCTGATGAGGACGCCCAGAGCATCATCGGAGCCGTTCAGCTCCCTGCCGTTCAGGCGCCAGGTGGTGTTCATCCATGGGGGCTCCACGACGCAGCCCAGGATCACAGTTCCTCCCAGCTTCTGGACCGTGGAAGAGGGCTGGACAGTGACCTGAGGGACCTGGTCTGGAGGAAGAACAGGGACGGAGCACAGTAAGTGCTCAGTTAAGGGCAGTTATTATTACTTCTCCCCTGGTAGATATTTAAAAAGATTAAAATACTAAAATGCAACCTATATGAGGCTTCCAAGATGATGTCTCATCTTGTATTAGGGAGTGTACCCCCGAAGGCCAGTGGCAATGAAGTGTTCTTTGACATCCAGGAAAAGGAAGGCCTTGTTAAAGGGCCACCACAGAATGTGACATGAAGGGGCCAAAGTGTTCTTGTAAGAGGGGCAGGCTGAGAAAGGGAAGGAAAGCACTCACTCAAGTCAGCAAAGCAGCCTGCTGTTGCTAAGAGGAGGCAAGCGAGGGTGACCTCGGGCTTTTTTCCTCTCTGAGTTGTCATCGTCCCATGCAGCACGGTGTCACAAAGGGTCCGAGCCAATGTCCCATAGGCCAGCAGACTCACTCCAAGACGTACTGCGATCCCCCGCACCGCTCTGTGGTGAGAAAGAGAGAAATGGCCCTGGTGAGCGAGGCTGCCTGCCACAGGGCCTGGCTCTGCCCCCTTGCCCCTGCCTCCAGCACACATGCCGGCCACATTCAAGATGTTGACCTGAACAGCTGCTGGAAGACCGAAGAGCACTCTCCTGTCATTTCTCATCTACAAGAAGCTTCTTTTAAGCAGCTCCCCTGAGCCAGAAGGGCATTTTATTGTGGCACAAGAGCTAGAGGCTTGCCGCGTGGATGGGCAGCAAGGCGGGCAGAGGAGCCCAGCAGTACAGGGGCTGGGACCCCAGCCAGGGTCCGGGCTGTGAGCATCTCACACACCTGTTGCGCCCCATGTGTTTGCAGGAGGCCAGATGTCCCCGGCCACATGGCAGTCCATGCCACCACTACTAGGCTACTGTGGACAGCATGGTCACATGCATAATGCAGGCTGAACCCCTTGGTTAGGGGGTGTTCCTGATGAATCCTAGGGTCTCAGAGACTCCAAGAGGATCTTTTCAAATCTCTGTATTTTAACCACAACAGGAGCCTTTTCACATTTTTTCTATCAGTGCTCTGCACCCGGTGGGGAGCTTAACAGTGTTGGCATTAGGGGATGTAGAACAGTGAGGCATTTTAACAGTGAGTCCGAGAGGAAAATCTCGTTAACAGATTTATAAACTAATACCAAAATGCAAGTTTTGGTTTCCACTCGATTTTCCAGATACCTGCTTTAATTCTCTACTATTCCCCAACGAAATAACCTATTTACCTAGAACACTGAACGAATTACCAATGAAAGGATTTTAGGGAACTGGATGCTGCTGCGATCCAGTTTGCCCAACTCCTTAAGAAAATTGCCGGCATCTACTCTGTCCGTGCCTCAAGAAAGGAAGGAAGGGAAGGAAGGAGGCGGCGTGGAGGCAGGAAATGAGCGCGAGGTAGAAAAGGGCAGAAAGAAGACAAGCAGACAAAGAGGACAGGAGGGCTGTTTCTTGTCTGAGCGCAGGGTGGCTACAGAGGTGTTGGGGCTGTAAAGTCCACGAAGGTTTCACTGAGGAAACTCAGCCCAGGCCTCCTCCTGCTTAACGAGGACCCGCCGAACAGTTACTGGTGCTTCTGCACCCTCCGTCATTTATAGGATTCAAAATGGAAACAGACCCCACTTCTGCTGCCAGCCACCAACTCGCTTTTTATAAGCAACCAGGACACGAGAAGGCATCTGGGGAGGGAAAGGGAGTAAGAGAAAATAGGTATGTAAAGAGGGAGAAAGGAGTTAACTCACTAATCCCCACGATAAGAGTTGTAAACAGATACCATTTAATGACCCCAAAGCAGATCTTGCAGAGTCTCATTCACAAAACGCAGAACTACGACAAGAATAGGGAGGAAGGGGCATCGCTGTAGCTATGATGCCTCTTATTCAGCAGCCAGGAAAAGAGTTGTTTCCTGGACCGAGTTACCTGGTGAGCTTGGTCTAGAAAGATAATCCCAAAGATACAAATTTCTGAGAATTTTGTTGTAATGATAAAAATAAAAGACAACTAAGGCTGAATTGGAATTCCTACTTGCAGTGTGGCTCCGTCCCACTGTTAAATGAACGAGGTACAATTTCGCAGTTGGGTGCAGGCAGCAGTAAGGCCTGTTATTTTTCTTGGCAATGCAAAGTATGTCTAGATCCTTCTTATTTTCCACAGATTTTCTCAGAAAAAGAGGAGAGATGAAGGAAAAAAAAATCAAAAACAGAGGGGAGAATAAATTTTTGACATGAATTCCTCATTGAGGCCTAGGTACTTGTTATTTTTAAGGGTTATTTGGACACAGAAAAGAAAAAGAAAATGTGTCTGAGAAATTTAACTGCCGACATCCATGCTCCCACTGAAATAATCTCCACCAAACAGACATTTTCGAAACTTTCCAAAAACAACAACAACCGAATACACTTCTGAGGTTGAGACCAATGAGAAAGTACAGCCGCGGGGTATTTATTTTGTGAGAAAATTACAAACAACTGCGAATCCCTCAGCAGCAGGAGGCAGCCAGCTCCACCTTCTCCCAAGAGGACGGGCTGGAGCAGAGGCGAGACCCGGCACAGGAGCCCACATCCCTTCCTGCGTCCTGGGTGAGCGGACACTGCAGCTGTCTTGGAAAGAAAGGGAAGCCTCTGTGGTCTTAAACACAAAGCACACCCTTTGGATATCCTCTGGACAATAACCATGACGAGTGAAATAGAAGAACATGTGATCTACCAGATACCATAGAGAGACTTATTTCTAAAAAAGCATTCTTTCCGTGACAAGAACAAGACCTCACGAAGTTTTTTTGTTCCACTGGTTGAGGGGGGCTCGCCACATGAAAAAAGAAATATTTCTGACCCAGATTACGTTTTTGTTTGTTTTTTGCAAGTTCCCAATTCTGTAGAGTAAGATTCACTTTTCCCAAAAGTCTTTGAAGGCAGGGAGAAGTTTTTCTCCTAAGAGGTGATGCCAAGTGGCTGTGGGAAGGCGGCGGTGACTGCTGGTAGGCCCCTGGCCTCAAGAAAGAGGGTGGCACTCCTGCTCAGAGGAATGGCATTGGGGGAAATCCCCGGGAAACAAGTGAATTTAGTTCTTGAACGGCTGAATACGTGAGTTTAAATAGATTTAGGAGAAGAGTTTAAGAAAGGTCATTTTTACTTAAAAAGTTGTAGTTTTACCCATAGACCTAATTAAAAAGAAAGATTTTAAATTAGGAGGGACCTCAGAGAAAATAAAATAATAGCTTGGAATAATACTTCTGGGTATTGAATGTTATAAATGAGAAAAGCCAGGAGCAGACAGACTAAGTGATTTGCAGAAGGGCTCCCAGCTAATTAAGAGAGATTCAGGGCTTCAAGTCAGGTTTCTGACTCCTAGTCCCAGGCTTTCTCTACTATCCAAATACTGCCTCCTAGCAAACAGTTTCTGAGGTCATATTTATCAACTGCTTCGAACTATTTTTAGAACAAATCTACTTTCTTATGAAGAAATGTAATGTTAACTGGATCATTATCTAGAAGAGTAAGTTTCTCTGGAGGGCCTGGGTGGCACAGTTGGTTAAGCATCTGAGTCTTGGTTTCTGCTCAGGGCCTGATCTCAGGGTCCTGAGACTGAGTCCCATGTCAGGCTCTGCGCTCAGTGGGGAGCCTGCTTGTCTCCCTCTCTCTCTGCTCCTCCACCTCTTACGAATGCACACATGTGCCCTCTCACTCTCTGAAATAAATCAGTCTTTTTTAAAAACAGAAAGAGAGTAGTTTTCTCTGTGGTTGTTTTCATTCTTTTACCATTTACATCCAAATCTAGAACAATCTCTTACTGTTCTCCACACAATCGCCTTCAATAGAACTTTCTGCAATGGGGAAAATCTCCTACATTTGCACTATCAGCACTAGTCACTAGCCACTTGTGGCTATCAAATACTTGAAGTGTGGTACTGTGACTGAGTAACTGAATTTTTAATGTAACCACACTGGGCAGTGCAGTTCTAGACTAACATCTAGAACATCTACCCAGACCACTCTGATGTCAAACAGGAGAAAATAACAAAACTTGATGTTCTTAAGTATGAGCCTTGCTCTAGCCAGCCTCTAAATATATTCCTAGCTTATTCCTTTTTCATTTTTAAAGACTTTATGTATTTGAGATAGAGCAAGAGCGAGAATGAGAGAGCTGGGGGGGGGGGGGGAGCAGAGGGAGAGGGTGCAGCAGGCTCCCCACTGAGCAGGGAGCCTGATGTGGAACTTGATCCCAGGACCCTTGGATCATGACCTGAGCTGAAGGCAGACGTTTAACTGACTGAGCCACCCAGGTGTCCCTCTAGCTTATTCCTTAATCAGATTTTGTCTGGGTACATAGTAAAAACTAGGATATTGTGATTTCACTATAACCAGGTAGGAAAAATAATACTGTGATCTCCCATAGAAGACAGTATGCAAGTCACTGTATTAAAAGACAGATTCTGTCCTGAGGAACACACAGCTTGGGACGTTAAGTCAGCTAGTGTTCAGCAAATCTCCAGGAGCTCCTCACTTCCCAGCATCCTCTGCAGAGGGCTTAGAGCCATGTGACTAGCACTGGCCAATCAAGTGAGAGCAAATACGTCCTGTGTCCCTTCTAGGCTATGGCTGTGAAGAGCTAGAGAACCAGAGCGCAGCTTTCATTTCTCCCCTCTCCAGTCCCGGTGACACATGTCACGTGTTTCAGGAGGCCTAGCTCCAAGGTGGAAGAAGTCAAGATAATCCAGGACAGAAGAAATAAACCATTGTTGCACAAAACCACTGAAGTTTGGGGGATTCCTCTCATGTAACAACGTTAGCAATCTTTACTTTAAAACCTTAACTGATCGCCAATTCAGACACAAATGGGAAGGGGCAAGTGAGAGCATAGGAGGGGAACATTTTCAATATTGGGTCTTCAGGAAAGGTTTCCTGGATAAAGGGTTTGGAAGGCCTCTTAGGATGTGCATATATTAAGAGCTAAGGGCAGGGCTGGTGGGAAAGGTCTATCTGGAGGCTGGTACATCAAGTAGTTTGGTTGTTACAGAAGGTTTATCTAGAACAGTGGTCTCCAAACTTTTCAGGTCTTGCTTTCTTAGGAGTAAAATATTCTGGGCAAATATCCTAACCCATTCACATTTATTCAGAAATCAAATGCATGGGGCTGCCGAACTGAAATTTAAAAAGAGTAGGTAAAAGTGAAACCCTGTTTTAATAACATGTTAGTCATGATTGTTTGTAATGTTGTTTATAATGTAATTAAAGCTAATACTTTAAGACAGAAAGCCTGTTTAGGATTACGTGCATCAGTAATGATACGGCTATAACCTCTCTCAAATACTCTGCTGGAATGTTACCTGTTTTGCTGACTTCTCATCACATGAGATTCCATTAGCATTGTTTTTACTTCCTTATGTGGCTTGAAGAGGGTCAGCTCTGCTGTTCTCTTCCTGTTGGCGTGTGCTTGGATTAGCTACACTCTTCAGCCCCAGTTTCTTTGCAGCAATCTCTTTCAGCCACTTGTCCTTTTGTGAGCATTAATTTAGTCAAAAGTAAATTATATAATCTGTAAATCCACTTAACAGAGAATAGGAAAAGTGGGAAGTGATTAAGCAAGTGAGGTCTCCACTGTCAAGCAGAGGCGATCTCTCACTGCTGTTGTGACACATCACCCTGTGATATCCAGACTAAAGGTGCCACTGGCAACCCTAGTATTAAATATCAGGAAAGCGGAATTTCTTTCCCTTTACTTTTTTTTTTGACAGAAATAAACCTTAAGAGCATCTCTAATATCTTCTTCTAGTACTCCAGTGGAATTTCTTATATTTCCCCTGTGGAGTTTGTATCCTATTTTGGTGACTTCCAGAAGAATGGAAAAAGGTAAGGTAAGAAACTGAGATTGGGTCATGCTGTGGAAGACTAGGGAAAAGAGTTTGAGATGAACACCACAGACAGGGGACTCACTGATGGTTTTTGAGAAGGCAATAAATAAATAATCAAAGTTGCTTTTGGCCAACCTGGGCACATTTCACCTCATTTCACCTCATTTTCACCAAATTTCAAAATTTATAACAAGTTGGACCAACACAGACAGAACCTATGTCCACTGAGGTAGGTGAACCCCTTCACCATCCATGGAAGGGGAAAGAAGGAATCTAGACACACCATCTTGGTTCTGGGGAGGAATCCCTAGAGAAGCCATCTTCGCCTTCCGAGTAAAGGGAAGATGTGGGCTCTTGATTTGCCCACTGGACAGATCTAATTCTCTCCCAGCTCTATCACTTGAGGAAAAAGTTACGAGGGAGTCACATTTCTTTGTCACACATACTCCTTCCTTAAATTTCTCTTTAAGGAAATTTAAAAATCTAGCCATAAAGGAGGGTGGCAGGGGGGCCCACAAACCTTAAAAGAAAAAAAAAACACACTTCCTTTCTTCTACACTCTCTTCTCAATTCCCCCACCCTATTCCATATAAATTCAATTTGACAACCCTGCTAATTGGATAAATGCAGCTCCTACACTCCTAGAAAGCCATTCCCCCCTTTTTTTGTTTTTTTGTTTTGTTTTGTTTTGTTTTTGGAGGGCTCAAAACAGGGTGATTGTGCTGTTCTTTAACATGAATTCCATCTGTTTTATTTCTCTCTCTCCATTCACCACTCCTCTTGAATATTTATGAGGCCTTCCCTCCTTGCCTATCCCCTTTCCACCCCACCTCCACCCACCTTCCTCCCTCAATCTCCCTCAACCCACCCTGCCTCCCGAGCCTCCTCTCCCCTCTCTCTGAGCCAGACAAAAACCCTTCCAAATGCCCCCCCCTTCCTTGCTTTAGATAAACACAGGCAGTGTCAAGTGTGAGGAGTAGGGGGAGCTGGGAGGGGGTTCAACTGCCAGTCAAGCCCCCGGCCTTCAATGAGGCCCAGGGGCCTACCCTAATCTGCTGCATGCTTGCCATATGGGGGCTGTGTTGCCCAGGGAAACACTAACAGGCAGAACGGAGCTTAATAGAGTCCATATTCATTGTAATGCAGTGAGATAGCTCAAGGCACCACTGCCCCTTCGGTCCAGTTGCATTCTTCTGCTTTCCTCTTTCTTTCTGGTTTTCCTCCCTTTTTCTTTCTTTCTTCCTTTCAAAAGGAAAGGGTCCCCAGAAAGCTCTAACCTGAGAGGCCTGGCTGGCAGAAAGGCTGGGCTTTGGGGTTAGGAATGACAGTGCTGGGGTGGGGGCTGCAGTTGGTGGGGAGAGGTGAGAAGTGGGGGCTTCCAGGGGGGCCAAGTGGGGAGAGGGGGACAGTACCTTCAAGGAGATGTATTGTATGTGTGCAGGTGTGTGCAGGCTTGAATCTGCGCACAAGCGGAAGGGAGAGTGTGGGGGGTAGATACGGCCCGTCACGGCCCTGGAGCACAGAAAGGTTCGTATTTATTCAGCTGTCTATGCCTAGGTATCCCAACACCACCCCCAATGCCAGTCAATTCGAGGTCATTAAAGCCAGGGACACCTAACTACCTGAGGTATCAGACCTTTGGCCAATTCCCAGCTGTTCACAACTGCCTTGAAAAGTCACAGGTAGTGCAATGGGATGAAACCACTTCAAACATTAATCTCTGTAGGGGCAGAAGACCTACTGGCCTGCCACACTGGGGCTGATTTCCTCCTCTGGCTGGTCGGCATGGAGGAAGAGGTGACCGCTGTAGCCCGCCACAGCCCAACCAGGGCACACAGAGCCCTCTGCATTGAGGGAGTGGGCTGTCTAGCAGATGAAGCCTTGTCATATGTGTATCTGCTGGAAGAGAGACATGGGGCTCCCAGAGATCAGAGGTGATCCTTCCCCAAGGCCCGATAGGAGGGCAGAGAATGCGGGAGGGGAAAAGAGTACATTTCTCCCATGTTTCAGAAAAAATAAAACTGGTACCCAGGATACAAGAAGGCAAGAAGTCCTCTAAGAGTAAAGAATCACTTTCATAAGTTGTGAAACACAGCTATTTGTTCTGTGACCGTAAAAGTCACAAATTTAAAATCAAGATAGAAAACAAAAGCAAAGGAAAGCAATTAAAACTTTCACGTACTCTCCTACAGAAAACAATTAACCCCATGGCATCTGGCCTGTGGAAAGAGATCAGTAAATGGTTGCTAATTGAATGAAACCTATAAATGCTCCTATAGTTCTACCACTGCTGACCAAGAACGTGAAACTCTTTTTTTTTTTTAAGATTTTATTTATTTGACAGCGAGAGAGATCACAAGTAGGCAGAGAGGCAGGCGGGGTGGGGGGGATGGGGGGGTGGGGGGGGTGGGAGGGGGAAGCAGGCTCCCTGCTGAGCAGAGAGCCCAATGTGGGGCTCAATCCCAGGACCCTGAGATCATGATCTGAGCTGAAGGCAGAGGCTTTAACCACTGAGCCACCCAGGCGCCCCAAGAACGTGAAACTCTGGACGCACACACCTGACAACTACAGTCAGGGTTCCGATGGGTGACAGTACGTTAGCAGAAGCACAATGCTCCTGGCAAAGGTATAGCAAAGCCCCTGCCATAGCGATGCCAGGATCCATCACCAGGCCATACTGTTATCCTCGTCAACCAAGGCCAAAGCCAGGCAGGGTAAGTCAGATAAAGCTTCTCCAAGCAAGGCAGATACTGGTGCCTATTGTGGTTTACTCTTTGCCTTCCAAACTAGGTATCTTCCACTTGCCTTGCTCTTACCCACTAAGATGCAGCCAAAATCTGTGGTTTCCTGAGCTCAACCCATAGGAGACCAACTGAGGGAAAGTATATAAAAATTCTTATAAATTTTCTTTGCTTCTAACCTTTACCTTGATTTTAAGGCTCTATAACCCAAGAACCCTACAGGAAATGGTACAGTGGATATTTTAAGAGCTAGGTAAAATTTCAATTCCTGGCTGGAAAACCTAAATAGCATTTGGTTATCTGAAAGGCTACCTGGAGGAAGCCACCCTCAGCGTCAAAGCCATTTACATCATAAAGGCGAGAAGAGTGCTTCTCTGACTCTAAACCACACAAGGAGCAGGGTTGTACCGACCTCAGTGCACTTATCCCCCTCCAGAAGCAGCCTGTCCCTCCACCTTCATTTTGTCTATGTGGTCTTTTTCCCAGTTGTGTGATTCCAGAATACTGCACGCGTGATGGAGAAGCGCGCCACAGAAGAGGGAGCGGGACGCCCGGTGTTTCTCTGCCAGCCTGGCCTGAAGTGCTCTGCGAGCTCAGCAGAGAAGTCACGCTCTTCCCAGGCTTCTCTGCAACGAGCACTTCGGTCAGAAATCTTACTGCTGTGTGTGACTTGGTTAAGAGCCAGAATGGCCAACTCAAGGAAAGTGGGGACAGCTTCTCTGGTCTAGAACAAATGCTGGCCTTTCATTTCATTGCTCAGAGGACACCCACTAATGATCTGCTTATGTAAACACACACTCAAATGTACCTACTCCTCCTGTCTTTCCTGCATGTGATCAGTCATACGGACTCAACGCAGCCAGAGAAACTCAATGCAAGCCCCATATGTCATTTATGGTTTTCTAGTAGCCACATTTTAAAATCAAGTGAAAATAATTTTAACATCTTTCAACACAGTACATCCAAAATAATATGTTAATATATAATATAAAAATTAACAAGGTGTTTTATATTCTGTTTCATACTAAGTCTTCTCAACCTAGTGTGTGTTCTATGTTTACTACACATCCCAATTCAGACAGACCACATTTCAGCCACTCAACAGTCACATGGACCAGTGGTGACTACTAATGGCCTCTGTGGGTCTAGCGCTGAGCCTCAGGCTGGCTCCCTGAGCTCTCCTCTCCCCACTTAATCCACCTCCACGTTGACACGTACCTTCCTTCTAGAACATCCAGCTCAACCAATCAGTGAAAATGATAAGTGGACAGCCACCACTCATTGAATAAGTGCCTCCACCAGGCCATAATTCATAATTCATCTCATTTGAGACAATCTCCACAATGTATCAATGCACTGTTTATGATCAACGCATTTTATAAATGAGGCAGGTTTATGATCAACGCACTTTATAAATGGAGAAATTAAAGCTCAGAGTGATTAAATATTTTGTCCAAGATCACACAGATGGTAAATCACAGTCAGGATTTGAAGAGCTTCTAACTCTAAATCCTTTTTGGTTCTTTTCGCTCTACTGCTTTAAATAAGCTATAGCATAATAACTGATGGATTGTTATACAGCCATTAAAATGGTAATTATAAAGATCAGGTAGAAACATGAAAAATATGTAAAAGAGGTTAAGTAAAAAAACATAGATCTCATTTTGTAAAAAGCATGTAAGCATGCTTTTTAAGTTGGCGGAGGCCTAGAAAGGAAACAAAAGCAGCTGACTTGAAAACCCGAAGGAAGGAGGAGTGATTTTTTTCCCCTTTGGACGCTGGTTAAAAACAAACAAGCTAAGGAGCTAACAAATCCACCTTCCACAGCTCCCCAAAAGAGTACGATAAAATAAGACCCAAACTCCTTCGCACAACCTTCCAGGTCCTTTATAACTGGGCTGCCACCAACCTTTCCCAGGTCTTCCTCCCACAAGCCCTAAAATCTGGGCAAGCTGCATTTTCACACCCTCACTTCGGACAGAACCATCTCCCCTCCTCCCTTCATTCCACCAGAGGAACTCTTAATTACCCTTCAAAGCTTACCTCACGTGTCACCATATGATGCCTCCAGTGACTATTCTTTGTCCCGGTTTCCACAGCGCTTTGCTCATCTATTATAACATTTCCACAATAATTTATGTGGGCGATCATGTGTGTGTCTGTGATGGGCCTCTGACCTCTACCCTCTGACCCCAGACTGTAAACTTCCTGAAGGCAGCTTCTTAACTTAATCTTGGTAACCCTAGCATCTAGAAAAGCCGTGGCACATCGCAGGGGCTCAGCCAATGTTTGCCAAACTGAACGGTTTTTCAGAATAGAAATCTGAGCTGGAGAAGGACTGTTAATCTGGCCCTGGACCTATAGGAGGAATGCATACATAGAGAAAGACACACAGTTATTAGTGGTGGAACCACGGGGTTTTTCTAGGGGCAAAGGACTAGAACCATGGCCTTTATTTTTCAAAACCAGATGGCCCTTAAATCAGTGCGGGCAGCCCTGGAGGGGAGGGCCAAGCCCTCGGACAGAAGTCAGCACCTCTGCAGAGGCTCCTATGGCTTGGAGCTTCATTCATAGACCTGCTTTGTTTTCTTCCTTATCTCTCTTTCCAAAACAAACACCCTACGAAGCTCGAGACTTCTGGCTTCCTGCAGCCCCTGAACAGCAAGGAATCTAATCTAGGAGGATACTGTGAGTAGGTGTTATCTGGCCAACATCAATATGACCCTAAGCTTGAGGCCAGCATAGAAGGAGACAGGCAGAGAGGCACAAGAGAAAGAGGAATAAGGAAGCTGTTGCATCAGAAAGAGAAGGATGGGTTGAGGCCTGAAGAGAAAGCATGAGGAGGGAGGACTGAGGAGAGCAGAGATGTGGGAAAGGCAGTTAAATATGCTCAACTCCTACTCTTTTCCAAGCCCAGTGCTGGGGGCTTCATGTGCTCTGATCACTTTTAATCTTCACAACCCAGGGAGTGTTACTGTCCACATTTTACAGATGGAGAGAGAGGTTATCAAAACCCTTCTTGATACTTTATCAAAGGAGGATTTCAGGGGGCATCTCGAATTTTTATTATAGATGTGCTTTTCTGCTAAGTGACAATGCTGAAATCCAGCGGGATCAGGTACTGAAAAGCCACAAGCCTTGGCTTTAGATAAGAGCTCTGCCATTCTACCCCTGGTAGAAGGCAGCTTTGGGTAAATAACTTAATCCTGAGTCTCAGTTTATGCTCCGTAAAAAGGAAAACAATAACACCTCCTTTGCTGAGCTGCTACAAAGAGTTAGTGAGAGGGGCACCTGGGTGGCTCAGTTGGTTGGGCGACTGCCTTCGGCTCAGGTCATGATCCCGGAGTCCCAGGATCGCGTCCCATATCAGACTCCCAGCTCTGCGGGAAGTCTGCTTCTCCCTCTGACCTTCTCCCCTCTCATTCTCTCTCTCTCTCAAATAAATAAATAAAAAATTAAAAAAAAAAGAGTTAGTGAGATTGTGTGTGAAAGCAGCATATAGCAATATGGCATATAGCAATCATGCAACAATTTGAGGGGACAGGTGTCATGGAAGCCATTCCCTGGAGGTCTAATTTCATACAGTGGCACTGCCACCGAGTGGGCTTTTAGATTAAGGTAGTTTAAGAATTAAAGATGTTACATTTTAAGAACTCCAGACACAAGTGATACCATCTCTTTGCTTATTCGTTCTGTGCTATAAAAAATTAAGCAAATTTGCTGTACTATACACATATGCCTCAAAGTTCAAGAAATATTGTTTAAAAAAAAAGCAATAATACCTACATTCTGTATAGTGTTTTACAGAACTTCACAATAGCCCTTAGGACAAGAGATCCACAGAGAATGCTAGTGTTCCCAAGTTTCCAGCAAGAATTGCTTTCTAGCCTCTTATTCTCTACCCGACTCGAGTCCACATTTGTATCACTTAATAACCGCTCCCCTCCACCTCTCCCTCACCCTGTTTATGCCCTCTCTCTGCACTCTCTTGATGATGATAATGACGATAATGATCATAATTTCTCCGTGATGTCTCTACATGTTCAGAGAGAAAGGGGAAAAGATCCCCATTGGACAATAGGTCATTTGGGACCAGAAGTTATGGAGAAGTGTTTATAGAGAGGAAGACATTCCCCTGATCCCTTGGACCCCCACTCCCAACCCAGCCCAGAAAGGAGTTCACCTCTGACCTTCTCAGTGAATGAACAAAGCCACAACAAAGCCACCTGCTCCTATCTACTTACCTGTTTCTAATTACAGCCTCTGGTCAGGGCTATATCCGAGTAAACAATGAAGTAACATAGCGACTGGAGAGGAAATAGGAGCATCCACTCCCAAGCCTTCTCATGCTCACGGTTGACAAAAGAGCCCACGTAAAAGGAATTCGTTAGAGTCTGGGGAGACAGCACGAACAGGGTATATAAACAAACCTGTCCTAGGGCCTGAGCGGCACTTATAGCAGATTTTAACAGCCTAATGTCCTATCGACTAGGACAAAGGAAAAATGATCCTGTTTAAGTGATCAGTAGGTAAACACAAGCCTTACTACTTGTCCTAAGCAGGCTCGAGGAAGGCTGGGACTCAATTCTATCTGAAAGTATCCACTGAAAGCAACGGAGGCCTGAGAAGAATAGGAAATAAGCCAGGAGCGCTCTGGAGGGAAGCACTGCTCAGTCTGCAGCATACACAAAACCCCAAAAATAGCTTCTCCCCCAGTCCTCCGGAGAGGGAACAGGATTTGTCTCAGATGCCCAGTAAGACAAACAAGGGCTCTCTACTTAGTGCTCATGCTGACAAGAGCAGGGAATACTGCTGGCAACGCCAAGTTTATGATGAGAAGTCCAGGTCCCTGGGGGAGGCTTGGGCAGAATTCAGGTCAGTTCGGCAAACCTGCACTGGGCACCCATGAGGAGCCACACACTGACAGAGGTACAGGCAGCCTCCCATCCTTAAACAACTTGGAACCGAGTCAACTTTCAGCTTTGGCAATATCTTTCCATTATACCAAAATTAAAATGCATCATGGCTTCAGGAAAAGATCAAAGATAAGCCACGTATTTTACTAAGTACAGGCAAGGAACCAGACCCACTAACAAAGGCATTAGGGGACTGACAAAAGAAATGTGTGTCACACACACACACACACACACACACACACACACACACAAACAAACACTCGGGCCCTGCTCAGCACAGAAGGTCGGTCCTCCAATGTAGCCCCTTTCTATTGTCCATGTTCATTCTCAGCATAGTTCTAGAAGATCAAAGCACATCAATTAAGGTAGGAAAGAGACTTGGAGCTAAAGAGGAGGCCAGTGAGGATCTCTTAAGCCTCAGCTTTGTCACTGTCACATCTCACACTGTATCATAACTTGTTTACAAGTCTCTCTTCTGGACACATAGTAGGTACTCAATGAATCTTTGCTAAGCTGTAAAGACCTACTTCCAAGATCATTTCCTCTTTGGTCCTTGAAGTTTGGCTCTGATGAATCCCCAAGGGTGCTCTCGCTGCAAAGCAGAGCTTGGTTGAATTGAGGAAAGTGATGCTTGGGTGTCTGATACCCCTGTTCCTATCCCCACCAGGATGTGGTTCTTTTTTTTTTTTTTTAAAGATTTTATTTATTTATTTGAGAGACAGAGAAAGTGAGAGAGAGCATGAGAGGACAGAAGGTTAGAGGAAGAAGCAGACTCCCCGTGGAGCTGGGAGCCCGATGTGGCACTCGATCCCGGAACTCAAGGATCATGACCTGAGCCGAAGGCAGTTGCTCAACCAACTGAGCCACCCAGGCGGCCCAGGATGTGGTTCTTATTATTCAGTGGAGAAGGCAGGCCAGACAAGCATAAAGTGGGTGGGGGTGGGCTTGCCAAGGAGGAGGTGAAGAAAATGTGAGGAGACATAGCACCCAAGGAAACTCTCTTCTGTTCAAGGCATGTCCCTGGCACCCACTGAGTGTCAGGCAGTGGTTAGGAACCCAGCTCTTGTTCTTCTAGAGAGTCCTGCACTTCCCCTGTGCAAGTACCAACACATTATTTTCCATCTGCCTGGGTACTGGATGGAAGGCTTCAGGGATCGGGAATGGTGAAGATATTTACAAAGCGTCATCAGCATCTAAAACAGTTCTAGATATTCAGCAAATACCTGGTGAGTGACCCAATAACAACCTGAGACACAAAAGGTGAAAGGTCATGGCAGAGATAAAGAGCTGTCGTCATCTAGTCGAGGAGCGAGCTCTTCCTTAGAAGCTGGGTTTTTAGGAAGCTCTGGGGGTTGAAAAGACTTTGATTTAGTTTGTTAGGTGACATAGTCACCACCAACTCCAATAAGCTGTCACCTGCAATCATTTTCTGTGCCTCTTCCTCCTGAGGATTCAGCAGCCAATGGCACCAGGCCCATATCCACAGCCTCCACGGGACTCGCAGCTGGTCTCAGGTTCTGTGACCCAGAAGGAATGGCGATCAGGCGGCTGCTTCTCGGTCTATCTGGTTTCAGGGTTGATTCAAGCAGCTGTTGGGCAAAGTCGGCCCCAACCCCCAAACAACAACACACACCACTCCTAACAGGCTCCCGCGTGCTGGCAGAGAATCTGGAAGCGTTCACACGAAAAGCTAAGCCTTGGGGCCAAACTGCTGAAGTCAGGGTCAAGACAGGCGATCAGGAGCCTGCACTCTTTGGTTGGCGTCTGACTGTACTGTGACATGAACAAGGGCTCTCCCAGTCCTTCCTACAAGCCAGAAACCCTTACCCTGAACTTAGAAGGAACCACTTTGATGTAGGACAATAAAATATCACACATAGGGATGTTGAAGAAAAAATAAATTACCTTAGGAAGCCATCTAGCATAATGACTGGTACAAAGTAGTTGCTCAGTACATGACAGCGACTTATGAAACTTGAATGATTCCCTTTTGGGATCCTTTTAGGAATACTTTCATTAGTCTGATCATTGTTGCATATCTATCCCTAGTATTTCAACAAAAGAGGGTTAAGAATAGTGTCACGGGCGCCGGACACGCCCAGCTGCGCTCTCCGGGCGTGTGCACTCACCACCTCTTGGATGGACCCGCATCCACACACGTGTGTGTGCACGTGGTACTCACACAGCACCCACCGCCAGCTCCAGCTGGTAAGTAGGCTTTAGAACCACGACAGTTTACTTTCTTTCCCATCTGACCTCATGCAAACCCACTTTCTTCACCACCTCCCTGACCCCCAAATATACACATGCAGTCTGCAGCCCACCCTCACTCTTTCTCGATCACAAAACTCTTTTAAACTACCTAAAACTTAAAATAAATACATACCAATTTGGAGACCTGAAGCATGCTCCAGTCCATCTGTCAGTCCCTGCCTTCCGCTGGAAGCCCCCGACCCCATCTCCCGTCAGTTCTCCCCAACTTGTAAAGCATAGTGGCCTTGGTGCAGGCCTGGCACACGCAGAGAAAACAAACACATGGAGTCTTGCCAGCTGGGTCAGGCCCCACTATTTATAGCAGGGGCAGAGCGTGGGGAATTGGAGAAGTGTGGTGAAGGGTCAGGAGCAGCAGGGGTGGGGATAATTCTAGCCTGCTGTTCGAGGCTCCAACAGCTGCAGCAAGGATCCCCTGCTGAAGCTCTGCCATTCCCAGGTGCAAGCCATCCTAGTATGACTAATACCATCGCAGCACGGGAGGAAAGCCAACGTCTCCCAGAGCAGAGAGCCTGCTAGCTTGCTCATTCTCATATCCCCAGCAGCGATTGCAGTGCTCGACATACAGTAGGAGCTCGACATACAGTAGGAGCACGGTAAGGATTTGCTGATTAAATGAAGGGAGGAGCTCTTTTCTTCCTGCCTACCCCACAAGATTACACCACAGATGGCAGGTGGAGGATAGGATAGAGAGGGATGCCTAAAATGGCCTTCTAAAAATCTACTGGATGTAAAAATGTGATGATAAAAATAATTTAGGGAAATGCTATGTTAAGAAAAACTAATTAGGTTTTTTTTTTTTTTTTTACTGCAGGCCTTTTCAGAGCCTTTAATGTGCTGTTATGCACTGTGACTCACCAAGAGGTAGATAGAGTATGCACTGAAGACTGAACTGAACTGAACCACAGACCTGGACTTATTTGACCACACTTACTCTTTTTTCTCAGAGTATCATTAATGAGGAGAATTTCATCAAATACACTTTGGGAAATAGTGGCCTAAGAGGTTTCTGGAGAATATCCCAAAAGCAACTTGTTAAACAGCATGATTCCATTTTTGTGATTTAAAAAACTGTATATGATATGTGGTATATAGTTATTCAGAGGTCATGAAACACTTAAATGTTAATATCATTTATCTCTGAAGATTAGGGGATTTGTATTTTTTACATTAAATGTTTCAGAAATATTCAAAGTGGTTACCTATGGAGTTACCACTTTTGTTATTAAAAAGACAAATTTGAAAAAAAAAAAAACAAACTACCTCCAAATAGTGTTTCATCACTGCTATTTTATCTTCCCATAGACCTGAGGACTTCATTTCCCAACAACCCGTTGGGACATAACAAGGCTGCTCTTTGTGCCATTATCATATCAAAAGAGATACCTGTGTCCATTCTCTAACATTCAACAACTTTGGCTTATAAGGAACATCTCCTCTAATTCCAGGATCTGCTGCTTTCATACAATATGGACAAGTGTTACGGGAAAAAAATGTAAACCCATTTAATATTCTGTTAACCTTTACAAATCTGAAATTACTTTGTTTAGTAAACTAATAAAGTATCCATCAAGAAGTTAGTTTGCTGAAATTATCATGTTGGGCATATTAACATTTAAAGACTGACTTTTTTCCTCCTGAAGTACAAATTTCTTAATGTAACTGATTTGTAAATGTAATTAAAAGTCATTGAGACTTATAAATATAACATACCAAGTTTTGTTGCGATACGGGATTAAGGCATACCTTTGGAATTAGGCAAAAATCATCAATCTTAGTATAAATCAAAGAAAAGTACTTGACCATCTGTTGAGTTACTATGTGTGAGACATGCGCATTATCTTGTCTTACCCCTAAGCAACTCTATGAAGTACTGTCATCACCATTTTACTTAAGCAATTGAGGCTCAGAGAGATTAAGCATCTTGCTTAAGTAAACAGTTCAAAGCCATGACTTTTCTGCTTCCCCTGATTGTTGGTCTTGATGTCCTTGGTCACTTCAAGCAGATACACAATGACCTGTTTTCCAAAGAAGGAACTCCCGAAAGGCTGAAAAAACCAAAGTCAGTTTGAGCTGGAGTCACGCACTGGCTACTGTGTTACGGGAGGGACTGGTCTGGTATATCCCACAACGTACTCTGCACTCAACTCCTAAAGATGTGTTGTCCCCAGCCCCACTCAGAGTCTGTCCTGAGGTCTGAGTGCCCAAATCCCATCCAAAAGTTGGCAGCAGTTTGAGCTGGTTGGAGTCTGGATCCAAGTTACATGCACCAGCATGTAGCAAGGGACAATAAAATTCTTCCACTTCTTAATCTGGCCTCTCTCATCTTCCTTCTGCTCTAACATAAGCATTAGATCAAAGGTTGCCAAATCTAGCTGCCCAGAAGAATCATCTGGGGACACTAAAACACCCCAATGCTTGGGCAGCACCTCACACAAATATAAGCCCCGCTCTGGAGAGGGGGCCAAGGCAGCAGTGTTTCACAACTCTTCCCTGGAAACTGCGATGTACAGCCAAGGTTGGGAAGCAATGGGTGTCCCTGCCATGGATTTGGGGGCCATTTTGACTCCAAATGTATATCAGAAATGCCTTGATTACATTGGATGCCATGGCTGGAATTGAGAATTTTGTATAAAGATGTTCCCTATGAAATTATTTTAAGGAAATTCTTGTAATTCTTAAAGCTAAAAACTTTTTTCTTCAATTCCAAAAACAGAATATCTTAATACATTTTAAAGAATAAAACATTTTCTTAAAGCTTCTCTCATATTTCCTCAGATATTTTTTGGACTTTCAGATTCCTAGCTTTCTCCTCTTCACACAGAAATAAAAACCCAAAGGGGAGCCCACTTGCAAAGAGCACCTAGTCTGGGGTAGAAAAGGAGATTCAAATAGTTCTTCAGGTCACAGTAACCCTTTCCAGACTGGGGCCATCACCACTACTTCTGGGGTCTGGGAGGTCAGCAAAAGACAAGAAGTTCTTCAAGCACATGCACATCTTAGTGCTTGCATATCAAAACCTGAAATGGCTGCAATGAGTCCCTTCAGAAAGGCAGAACAGTCTCCAGCGGCTCACAGACCCCCTGGAAGTGGGACAGGGGCTGACCGGCCAGGCTCCCACAGCCCCTTAACACCACACTGGACCAGAGGGCTTTGGCTCCACTGGAACCGTCTCTTCGATGTCCCAAAGGGTTAATAGCTTAGCCTCAGGTCCTTTTTCAGTTTGGTCCCTACCAGGGGAGGAGATGGCTCCCCACCCGCGCCTTAGAGACTTGGTCCCCATCCCATCCCCTCCCCCTCCACGGCCCGCCCACTCCAGGAATGAAGCTGCTGCTGCCCAACATATACCCAGACTGGTTTCATCTCCTTCCAAATCCATTTTGTGTCTTAACTTCTGCCAAGAATAAAAATTAAAACACTAACACACACATCATGAGTGTATGGGAGGGGAGGACAGGGCTGGAAGTTTAAACTGAAAAAGGCCAGGCAGTGAGCGGGTGGGGCAGGTCACTGATGAAAGTCAGGGCCTAGAGACTTCGGCTGGGGTCTGTTGGGGCCCTTGGCCCACCCGGCCTGAGGCCCCTGCTGGCTACACCCAGAGTTGGACCTGAGGGGAAGTGTCTGCAGCATCTGCCCTCATGCTCCTCCAACACCCCCATTTCATATCCTTTAACGTCCCCGGCGCTGCCCAGATGGGCACAGCACTTGGAGCTGCCCAGCACTGCAACGGCTGGAAGCGGACTCCCCTCCCCACACTCCCGAAGGAGCCTCGTTCCTTGCCAATGCCACCGTGAATAAAACAGCACTTGGAATGACACGCAGGCCTGGTGGTGCAGGCGGCTTGTGGGCTGTCTGTGGCCACCCGGACGAACGGGTCTGGGGCTGGAGCCTCATTCTCAGAGCTGCTCCGCCCCGCCCACAGCCTGCAGCTCCAGAATCTGGGGGCCAGGCAGAGAGCAGCTCCAGTCCCGTTCTCTCCTGCTGCTATGATCTTCTTTCCCTCTTTCGAGGCAAAACAGGAGCCCCTTCACTCTGGAATGATGAAGGCTAACCCTTTACACACTCAGGGTCCCCTGGGGTTCAAATAATCACCCCCTACCCAACTCTGAATCCCACCATCTTCCCACTTCGGGTGAACTGCTCCCCAAATGGTGAATGAAGCACGCACATGATTTGCACCTGTCCAGATGGAACCCACCTGTCTCATGGAATCACTCGCCTTACAAGTCAGTCGATGCTTACTGAACACCCACTCAATACCAGATCTTCAGAATCCAAAGGCAAAGTTCAAGCTTTCTCTACGAGCTCAGCATCTGGTAGGGGGGAACCCAGAAACATCTCAGAGCGCCATGGAACAACTGGGAATCAACCTCGAGTGCCCCAGGCTGGTGTTCTTTCCTTCCTATGGCACTGTGAGGAGGGCTGGGAGATGGGATCACACAGGTCTTTTGGAAAGAGCAACCTTGTGGCATTCATCCTTGTCTCATCCGGCGCTCAGATAGTAATGAAAACGAACCAATATTAAAAAACAAAACAGGGCGCCTGGGTGGCTCACTTGGTTGAGCAACTGCCTTCGGCTCAGGTCATGATCCCGGAGTCCCGAGATTGAGTCCCACATTGGGCTCCCGGCTCCATGGGGAGTCCGCTTCTCACTCTGACCTTCTCCCTTCTCATGCTCTCTCTCTCTCTCTTTCCTAATAAATAAATAAATAAATAAATAAATAAATAAATAAATAAATAAATAAATCTTAAAAAAAAAAAAAAACAACAACAAAACAGAACAAAACAAAAAACCCTCTGTCCTGCTAACTGTTGAATCTGGGTGATGGGTAGATGGCATTCATGATACTATTCTTTCTGCTTCTCCGTGTTAGAGTTTTTAAATAAACAAATAATAAAACTTGTTTTTTTCCAAAGGATAACTAGAACATCTCAAACCTTCCCAATACCACACTGACTCCCAGGAACCACTTCCCCCCCCCCCCCACCTACCCACCCATTCAATGTCCTCTTGGTTAAGCCAAAAAGCATTTTCAAAAGCAGGTTCAGTGAGTGCCCAGGTTTTGGTGGGGAAGGGGTGCTCTGTTTGACTGTGAAAGGCTCCCCGGTATTGGGCCAGAGAGGCAGCCCCATCTCTGCAAGGGGACTGCTGGCCACAGAGACCTAGAGAGCCTATCCCCCCAGCCTCTGATGCGGGGACCAGAGTGAGTGGGCTGCACCCCACACCCTCTGTTTCCTTTCCGGGGTTTCTCTGCCTAGGATGGGCCTTCCCCAGGACCCTGAGCATATCTCACCAACAACACGCCCCCAGCTCTCTGCCTGGCTTTCCTCCACTACAGAACTAACCAAGTGCAGACCTTGAGGCCCAGCTGAAAGACCATCAAGAAAACTGGCTTGGACTTCTGAATCTATTGCTTTTCTCTGGACCTCCATGTCTCTACTAGAAAATTCCCAACCCACCATAACTGACAAAACTCTTTTTAAATAGCCAAATGCTCCAAGAATACTGGCTTAGGAAAGAAGTCTAAGTCTCCAGTTTATCTCAACCCAAAGCAATAATGATGACGATGATGATAATGGCGAGCATCTAGCACGTACCCAGACCCAGAATTTTTCTAGTGAGAGAATGTGGATGATGCCATTCGGTGTGAAACAACCTCTGGTTTGGATTTCAGAGATATTCATAATCCAGGCTAGAAGTGTCTCATGGGCAGCAGGCACAGGGCTCAATGATCTGTTGACTAATCAACTGAAAGGCCACTATTGGATGGTCTAGAACATGTCTGGAGGCCTATGCCTGATGAAGCACGGACAGCACTGCTCTCAAGCAAGGTTCACTGCTGGCTATTTGGAAGGAAACTGTAAGTGACTCAAGCGAGGCAGTCCGCCGGCATCATGAGTCTCAAAGGGCGGCACTCCTCACACTTGGAAGATAAGTCAGAACCCCCATCCTTGGGCAGGGAAACACACCCCATCTTGGCTGAGATGTAAAGAAACAAGGTCTTTCTGCCTTTCCCCCCATGCAGACCAAGGGTCTTAGTGCCCGCATTTTTGTTCATTTCCTGGGTGTGTGTGGGGGGGAAATTAGTTCTGCCTGCCTAGGATTCCATCTTAATTGCGCACGCTGTTCCTTTTTACTTTCTGACTTTGAAAGCACATAGACCTTAGTTAATAAGGAGCTTCCGTTCTGCTACCGTGGAGGCTGGCTTTTTCTAAAGAGGGGAGTAGAGTGGCAGTGAGTGAAACTGGGACCCTGCCTTGATTTCTGCATAATTCTCCTGGAAAGCATTAGAGAAGACCTAGACTGCACCAGAGACTTCCTTCCACCAACACTTGCTGAAGCTCCCAAATCAAGCAAGGCCTGTGCCTCCCTGAGCATCCCATACTAACAGGCAACCACATCTTGGGAGGGTTTGCCATGATCCCCACAAAATGCCATTCTTTATGCTAAAGGTTATTTTCCAAAAAATGCACTGCATTTATAAATTTATATTTTAGTAAATATAAAGGGTATTTGTAAAATCAACCTTCTTGAGATTTCTTCCACATACCAATCAGGAGGAAAAAAAACCTCAAATCCCAAATGCTTTGTCAGATCATGTATTTATCTCTTGATTCAGGAGAACTGCCCCTGCTCCTAGGCACACCCTACCTGGCATGTACCTCCAGGAGCCCGTCTGGGATTCTCTCTCAGGACTCTCACTGTATCTCCTGTGGGGACAGGATGTTAGGAGGAAAACAGGGGTGCAGGCTGGATTTGGTAAGGAACACGGGGCCCACACTCCCACGATTCAGCAGTTTTCTGTTGTCTGCCTCTTTGGGCAAACGGAGGCAAGGGCCAAGGCTTCCCCTGTGTTGAGGGTCAGTAATCATTGTCACAGCCTCCTAGGCTCTAAAATTAGAGTCAGGATGACGGGGGCCAGGAGGCTACACCGATTCCATACCTAACCATAAAGTCAAGGACAACTTGCCTGCAGAGTGTCCTCTGAAGAGCATGAAGAACTTTAAGCACTCCATTGCGACAGTGCTCAAACCTGGGACAGGCACTATTCGTGTCCACTTGCACTGGGGACAACTAGGCAGAGTCAATGTATGGTGACCTGGGGCCCTTTAGTGAGTCACTGAACAGGATACAGCTTGGATCATGGGCTGGGTGAGGAAGGAAAACCGGAGGAGGAAGGGGTATGGACTTGAACCATCAGCATGGAATTTCCACTGTCCAAAAGCTGACCTTCCAAGGGGGTCAAAGAGTCTTCTTCCTCCTTCACACTGAACTCTAACACACCTGGCCAGCGTCCTTCCAAGTGTGAAGGTACCAGCTGGCCTCAGCTCTGTGTTTATTCTAAACAGGAAGCAATGGAACGTGGGGTCAAAATTTCAGTCCCTGTTCCCCATGACTGCAACTCCCTGCACCTCGTGCCCCTCTTTCCTCAGCCCCTGGAACTTCTCAGCCTGGCCCAACCAGATGACCCACAGGACCCCATTTGCGTGCACCTCCCTTCCCCTAGCTGGGGCCGAGGTTGGAGGAGTTCCCTCCTCCTGCTTCCCTTAGAAGGCCCTCCATCGTCACTTACTCCCTCCGAGGGCCTCCCTGTTTGGAGTGACTGGTGAATGCACTGAATCCTGAGGTTCCTGCCTCCAGCTCCCAAGGAATCCTGGCTTACAAGACTAACTCAGGAAAGCAGCCCTTCTGGGCAAGGAAAACGTTCTCAGGCTTTCTGCTCCCTATCAGTCTTCCTCCCAAATGACCACAAAACAGGCCTCAGTGCTCACTCTCGGGGCTCGGTGTGGACGCCGCTGGGGCCTGGACCAAGCTGACAGCAGTGACAGCGGAGGCTGGGGACGTGTGGCTGGCCTGCGGATGTGGGTGTGAAGGAGGGCTGCCTGCCTGGGGGAAGCTCACTCCCCCACCCGCCTCCCAAGCAAGTAAAACAAACTACTGAGGAGGAAGACAAACAGCCCCATGGGCTCCTCCTGTCTCTAGTTAGGAATGGGCCGGGAAGGTCTGCACAGCTGATACTTCCAGATGTGGAACCAAAACAGAGGCAGCTCCTGACAGTTTACCAGCTTGGGCTAAACTCCGGTAGCGCGGGGCCAGGCGTATTGGCTGGGAGAGGACGAAGGAAGGGGGCTGGCGGTTCTGGTCAAGTGGGTCTCAGCACAGCGCTTTCACCCCAGATGGATGTGGGCACGTGGGGGAGGGGACGAGAGGGGGACAGAAGGCCCGGTTTAAAACCGGAGGAGACTGCCAAGTAAAAGAAGCCAACCTGGAAACACTATATACTGTGCGCTTCCAACTATAGGACAGTCTGGAAAAGACAAAAATGTGAAGACAGTAAAAAAAGAGTACTGGTTGCCAGCGATTGGGGGAGGGAGAGAGAGAGAGGGCTAATAAGTGGAGCACAGGGGATGTTTAGGCAGTGACACTGTTATTCTGTAGGACACTGCGATAGCGAACAGTGATGCATTTGTCAAAACCTGTAGGGTGTATAATACAAACAGTTAAGGTAAACCATGCACTTCAGTTAATAACAATGTATCGATATTGGCTTATCAACTGTACAACTGTAACAAATGTACTGCAGTAGCATCTGAATAATACGGGGAGAACAGACCTGGGGTCAGGCAGGTGTATGTGGCAACTCTGTATTTTTTACTTAATTTTTTCCTGCAAACTTAAAATTGCAACCAAAAAAGCTATTCATTTTTAAGAGTTAAGAAAAAAAAAACAAAACTGAAGGAGGAAGCTCAAGCTTTCAGCTCCCTGAGATGCTGTAGAGGTTGGGTCTGGGGATCTTAGTAGTTTAATTTCTCAGGCACATTTGCTGTCAGCACAAGACCTCCTGGGATCTTTATCCCTATTTTTACTCTTGCTCAGCTTCTAAATCTAGAAGCAAGTCAGAAGTGACGGAGATGCAATTTGAAGTCAGAGCTGTCCCCCTCTGGGCAGACATCCAATCATGCTGTCCCTTGTCCACAGCTGTCAGCTCTCCAGCAGCAGACCATCTCTGTGGCCTGCGTGCCTAGCATGGGGCCTGACTCCCCGGCTCCCCAGGCCCTCATGTGTGTGGGGAACTGAACTATTCTCGAATGCATCACGTTCCTTGTGTCCCTGGCTTATGGTTCTAAAATCAACTCAACAGAGCTCTAATTGAACTCAGGTCCCTGTGGTCCCGGAAGGGAGCAGCAAAATGGACTGTCCAGGCACACTTGGGAAATCCCAGGTGAACATCTAGTCTGTGGAACTCGGTGGAATGAGAGAAGGTGCTGAGCTTCTCTGCCTCTCCTAGCCGGGCTTAGCACAGTGCTGGGCATCAAGTACACGCTCCACAAATTCCTCTGAACTGAGTGATGGGGAAGGGCCAGAGGAGGCATCCGTTCTTATGCTACCCTTACAGGGGGAACAACGGGCACACCCGCAGACCATCCTGAAATCAGTCACCTTGAGGAAGAAAGAAGACCTGGGCTACTTCTGTTGTGGCCTAGCACACAGCTCCCTGGCATTTCTGAAACAGACACGCCAACATTATTAGAATTCTCTGCACCACTCTCCCGTGTACTCCCATATACATATACCCAGAACACATTTTTCTTCCATAAATCCATATGTAATTATTTGATTTTGTTTAAAAGTCATATTATACCTCTTTTGAAATTCAGAAAAGCCCTGCAGACTAGTGGGGGGAAAAATGAACACCAGTGACATATCAGATTCGAATCCAGGCACAGGAAAGATAGAGAGGAAAAAACAAAGTCCCTGGTCTCACAGATCTTTTATTCTGGAGGAGAAGCAGGCAGTAAGCAAATGGACAAATGTATACCTGTCAGCAGATGATAACTTTGAGGGAAAATAAACTAGGTTGAAGGGAGAAAGAATGACGAATTAATAAAAGCTAGGTAAGGGTTAGATGCAGAAGGCAAAGTTGCTCAGCTAGTTGGAGGAGCAGCAAGGAGGCCACGGGGGGAGGGGGAGTGAGGGGGAGGGGGGAGGGGGAGGGGGGAGGTGAGGGCAGAGCTGCAAGGGGTGGGGTTGAGGGCAATGAAGGCTTTAGAATTTTCTCTGAATTAAACAGGACCCCCTGGATAGTTCTGAGCAGAGAAGTGACCTCCTCTGGCTTCTCTGTTGGAAGCTGAAACTGACTTCTCAATGTGGACAGACTTAGGGGCAGGGAGGTCAGGGGAGTGGGGGTGGAAGCAGGCAGAACCCTGAGGAAACTGCTGCGCTAGTCCCGTAGTCTGGGTAAGAAGCCGTGAGAGACTAGGGTGGTAAAAAGTTGCAGG
>CM052799.1:143322054-143482752 GCA_028533885.1 Nasua narica
CCCCCCCCCCCGCCCCCCCCCCCCCCCCCCCCCCCCCCCCCCCCCCCCCCCCCCCCCCCCCCCCCCCCCCCCTCGATCCCAGGACCCTGAGATCATGACCTGAGCCGAAGGCAGGTCTTAACCCACTGAGCCACCCAGGCGCCCCTTGTTTGTCAATTTAAAGTGGAGTGTGAGACAAGGTACAGGGTCAAAGATGATGCCAAGGTTTTCCGCCTCGCAGGTAGAATGGAGTGCTGTACTGGAAAGAAGCAGAGGGGAGGCTGGGTGGGAATTTTCCTCCTACTGACCAGGTCTGAGGACACCTAAGGGTGCACTGGGCAGGGCTCTGTCCCATTGTGGGACCCTCTCTATCCCCATCTGCTCACTCCTTTGTCCCTGTAGAGCCTTGAGCAGGGGTGTTCCATTGGCACAGCATTCCCTAGTCCTCCTCCCAGCTGCTCAATCCATCAGTAACCCTCACTCCCCGCTGCTCCTCTTTCCTCTCCTCTCCACCCAACAGCCGCCTCCTACTGAATGCTCGTGATGTGCTTCATAAACGCATTATATGCCATTTCTTGCTTCGCTTCTCTTTACAACAACCTTAAGAAATTGGGGTTTCAGAGTCTAGGTAACTAGCCCAGGGTCATATACCTAGCACTTGGCAAGGCTAGGATGCAAATCCAGGCTTTTCTGGTTCCAAAGCCCGCACTTAACCAGGATGCCACACAATCTCCAAACTGGACGTGGCCCTAGAAATACCACTTCCTCCTGAACAACCCTCTAATAAGAGTCATTCCAGACTGTCCTCTCAGAGGGGTCGCTCCAGACTCTCCCCCAGACTCCTCTGTTCTTCCTCCCTCAGGAAGAATGTTAGCCAGGATCCCCTCGCCATGAGATCTTTTCCTCTCCCAACTCCCACCAGACCCTGAGACACCCCCTCACTGCCTCTTCCTGCCAGGGGGAGAAAGACAGCTGGTCTGGAGCTCGGGAAGGGTTTCTGGCAGTAGGATGAGCGGCCTCTAGTCCAGGCCCCTGTCCTCAGAAAAAGGAGATACAACCCCTGAAGCAGGTGCAGCCCAAATGGCCACGCTCTGACCTCTGGCCAGTTCCCTCGCAGGTCTTAGCTGCTAACTCAGCCTAGCAGGCACAGATGCCAGAGGACTTGGGTTTCTGGTGAGAGCAGACACATTCTGAACCAAAAGCGTTCTCCCCGGTGCTCTCTCTTTACATCCTTATGGTGCTCTGAAAGGCAGCTTTGTAGGGTCGGGGAAATAAAGGCTCGGAGAGTTTCTGTGACTCCTCAGTTACCCAATTAGTTTGTCACATAACTGTTTCTTAAATCCAAGTGTCCTGTGTCATCCATCACTGCAAAATAGACCCCCCTGACTTCAGGCTCTCCACGTCTGAAGAAAAACAAGGAACTCAGGGCAGCTGTGAGTCTCCGCCAGCGCCCTCAGCCAGGAGGGAGAGGTCTGCTGCGCTCTCCGGCAGGTAACCACCTGTAGAATTCTTCCTGCCGCTGGCCTGTGAGTATCTGCCTGCAAGGTACCATCTCCTGTCAGTTACCCGTCTGTCAAAGCTGCTGTCTCCTTCCCCTGGGGCTATTTTTCTGCGCAAGCTGCCACTTCTCCTGACCAGGAAAATATCTGCTGGGCCAAGTACCTTCTCCCCCTCTCCCCACTGAGGGCACAGAGCATCTGCTTGATCAGACTTGCAGAAACCTGAGGAGCAAGTGGATTCAGCTGGCAACCAAGTGGACGCAGACTCAGACAGCCAATTCAGATTATGGGGGGGAGAGATGGGAGAGGCAGGAGACATGGTCTGAGATGAGACCCAGGTGGAGGCGGCTCTCACAACTGTCTACAAAGTCTGGCTTCCTTGTGCTGCTGCTGCGCCTGGCAAAACCTTCCAGCTGTGGTATCGGTTTTCAGTTCCTGCCTCTTCAGGGGAGTTTCCTAAAGGCCCCCACCAGCCCCTCACACTTGTTAGTTGCAAAAGAAACAGTTGCAAAAGAAACAGGAAAGAAGAGGACTCTTCTTAGGGGGAGAGACTATTTGGGCATTTTTTTCCTGCAAAGCCTGAGGTTTGGAGTCAGCAGTCTTTCGATGAAATCTTGGCTCTGCCACTGGATGGTTGTGAGCGCAGAATAAGTGACCACAATTCTTTAAGCCCTGGCCCCTTATCTGCCGAGCAGGATCATACTGCCCATCTCCACAGGACTGTGGAGGGACGCATGAGGGGTGCAGGGGTAGTACCTGTAGGCGTAGCACAGGGCCCGGCACATGGTCAGTGCTCACTGAATGGCAGCTGACATTCTGCACGTCACCGGAAGGATGGAAGAGGCAGGAGAGTCTGCTATGTTGGCACCAGGAATGGAGTGAGAATAGGAATTCTCCCCTCCCATGATGAAGGGTACCTGCCATTCCTGTGTGCTCACACTCTTGTGGGAGCCTTGCCACATAAATGCAAGGCTCTGTCTATAAAATCAGGGGAACAAAAATGAACCCCTTCACAATACCCTCCTCAGCAACCTGTTCCATTTTTTTTCACCAGTGCTCAAGACCTTTGTGGTGTTTCAATGACAGGGGACTGGCTGCCAACCTTGTTGTTCCCCTTTGGGCAGGAGAGCTGAGCTCCCCCACCCCTCCTCTCTCCCATTGTCAAAGACCACCCAGTGAAACTTGCTGGCAAGCTGCCACAGTCCAGACAGGCGAGAGCCGGGCCTAACCACGCAGCCTCCATCTCTGTAACAGAAGGCTATGCAATGAAAAGCACCTAACCGTGGGGCTTTCACCTGGAGCGGATGCAGCCTTCGCGACGGCAGACCACCACTGGTGTCAAGGAAGGGTTGCAGGCGACTGCTTGGAAGGCCTATACACTGGGAGAGTCATTAGAACCTAACTCCTGGCTATAACACAGATTTTTATGTAACTTGTTCACTACAAAACATCCACTCATAATGACAGAGGTAAACAGCCATGAATTTCCATTGCTTTCTGTAGTCACACTAGACTGGCTGCATTATGAAATCACCCTCACGTGGACACACATACATAAAAAAGAAAAGTGAGCAGAACATCACTGTGGGATGATAGTCATTAAGAGCAGAAAGAGAGTCAAGTGGCAGGGATGATCTGTGAAATAATTAAGAGCAGCCCCTGCTTTCATAGAAAAGTAATAAAGCCAGAACCCCCCAATTTTCCCCTCCAATTAACTGTGACCCATCCCTAATAAAACTGCTGATTGTAATGTTAGGTAAATTCAGACTAACAAAGGCACCTGGCTGGGACTACTCTGGAAAACTACTGGCAGGGCCAGGGGAGGTGGGGAAGCATCCTATTTCAGGGTCCAATTCCAGCCCTGCTTAGGGGGTGGTGGGTGGCCTCCAAGGTCAGTCAGCTCCACAGGCCGTCTTCCTCTTACCTGCAGCTCCCATGCTGAGGCAGAGACAGTTACCTCTCAGCAGCCAAGGAGGGTCCTGGGCAAGTGGAGAGCCCAGCGACTTTTATTGGTCCCTAAAATAAATGTCCCCTCACTGGCTACTCTGGAAAGGATTTCAGAGTTAGCAAACCTGGCGCACACAGTAGAAAAAAGGGCAAATGAAACTGAAAGGTAAAAAGTCGAATTCAGGCATGTTGTTTCTAAAATTCTCAGCTGAAATCTGACATGGATGAGAAAGAAAAAAAAAAAATCACACATTTCTCCTCCCCCCGCTTCGCCCCCCAACGACAGCTATTCAGTAACTGGTTTTAGAATCCTTCTACGTAAGACTCAAATTCCTGAGGTTCCGTATTCAATGCAGAACTTCCAGTTTTTAAAGTTAACAAAAATACTCTCAACTTGCAATCTCCTATCTCAAGAACACTTGAGCCTATCATCTGCTGAAGAAAACTAAGTTTTCAGGGAGAAAGTCATGACCACGTATAGGCAGAGGGCAAAGAACAGTTTAGTCCTGCCAGTCCCATCTCTGCCTTTAAGACTTAGTCTGAGATACTGACTCTCCTCCCTTAGGAAGCCTTTCCTAACTGACCCTGTCCAAGTGCTTCAACCCTACAGTTCGTATCGCAGTGTTCCCCTCCCTTCAGTGACGCAATTCTGGATGATGTGGGCTCTGGTATTGATCCCAGGCACACAGCAGGTGCTCAATAAAAGCTTAGTGAAAGGATGAAGGCTCCAGCCTACACATACATCATCAGCCTCATCTTGTCCAATGCTGTCCAAACTCATTTTAGACAATAAACCTTCCTTTGCCATACTTTCTGCTGCTCAGCTCCTCTTGAGTGATTTTTTTTTTTTTTTTTAATTCAACCCTACACACCCTGGCCATGTTTTGTACTTTCTTGTTACCAGAACTAGTTGAGACCATCCTCAACATTTTCTCTGGCAACCAAGTGAGGCTGACTGTGTATTATTGGCTCTGATCTCTCTCCTATGATTTCCTCTTACTGCCCAATAATCCTATCCCAAACATCAAAGGCCTTCTTTGAAGATAAGGCCAAATTCACCATTAGGAAAGGAGAAATTATTTCCTAACTTTATTTCAAAAGTTGGGATGACACGGAATCCCTCTGGGTTTTGTGAGATAAACACTGCCCAGTATAGCAGATCACAAGGCATTCAATGTAATACCACTGACAGAGACGTAAACACAGGGCTTTCCTCACCCAAACCTAAGCGGGATTTTTCTACAGCAGCCTCAGACTCCAAACTCCATGGGAAATGGTTTGTATCCAACATGTTGAACAGATTTGCCTCAAGGAAAGGAAGGTTCGAACAGCCAGCCCAGGGGAAGGAGGTCACTGCCGGCTCTGACTAAAAGAGTGTCGGACCTGAACAAGAATCGATCTGTTTGGTCCAGATTCCACTCAGAGCCAGACCCTTCTAATGCTAATGGATGAGAAACACTCTGTCCTCAAGAGGCAACACAAAACGTGGGGGAAAAAAAAACTGACCCAATAGGGCAGCAGTATTAGACTGTGGGCAGAAAACCTCACCTGCTTCTTCTACTTCATTGCTGCTACCCTCAGATGGTGTGAGTGTTGACAAGACTTCATGGGTCATGGGTTCCAGGAAGTTTGTGCTGGGACTGGGAAAAAAAGAGAAGTGTCTTATTTTTTGAACAACAAAATAAACAGTTCGGAAGTACTGGCTTTTTATAAGGTGCATTGCTATAAACCATAGTAATTCCTTATTAATCCATTTTATAAATAAGAAAACAGAAAAAGCAGTTTTTCTAAGATCCTCGGCTTCCTTAAATCTCCAGTTACCTGGTCCCTCATAGAAATGAAATGAGCCATGGATTAAGAACAATGATTACACTGAAAAAAGTCTGATCTTCTAAAACCATCACCTTTGCAACCAGCAGCCCGTTTTCATCAATATTCACCAAATATCTCTCAAGAAGACATTATTAGCAGGTCTCTCATACAAAGTAAGGTCGGCTTACAGGAAAGGGGTTTGGAGTGTTAAGGCATCAAGGAAGGGATGAACCCGGCAAAAATTAAGGGTCAGCTACTAGTCAGGTTCCAGCTGGAGCAGAAGGCTCCTACTGAAGTAATATTATCATGAGGTGGGACAGAGCCACATGTGAGAGGGCTAAGAAATTTGGGTTGCAAACTTAGACTGTTTGAAGCTGGGTGGGGACTTGTTTATGGGACTGATGGAGGGTGGGTGGTGTGGCGATAGGTAGCCAGTGGGAGTCTAGCCATGTGTCAACAACTGTCAAGGGCATGAAGAAGCCTGGTGTAGCAGCCATGGAAAAGATGGTCTAGATGGAGGAAGAATAAAAGGAAGGGCAGGACCGGTGGGGCAAGTGGAGTGCAAGGTGACACGGTGACAGTGGAGATGCAAGGACCGATGAGTTAGTTCAGTGGTTTGAGCGTGAACAGAATCCTCAGAAGAGCCAGGGCTTCAACCCAAGTTCCCGAAACCCCACCGCCGTGCCCATTGAGATGGATCCTCTAAACCTTACCACCTACCTTCTTCCTCCCCTTCCCCACCCATACCAACCCTGCAGGCTCCACGGAGGCATAAAGCCCTATTTAGGGAGGCTTTTTGTAACCATGGATTTCTAGATTAAAAACACCCACTTCCATTCCCACCCCAAATATTTGATTCGGTCTCATAAATGATGAAAACATTACATGTGAAGGCTCCATGGGGGAGCACTCTTAGGATTTATGTGGTTCCCACCAATAGCGAAGCAGGCTGGACCATCTGTTAGGAGTCTTTGGACAAAAATCTCTAGAGGCTTCACTGTTGACTACAAAAACATCTATATTTTTCTCACAACTATGTGAAAAGTATGTATGCACATGGATGAAGAAAACCAAGTTGTGTTATAGTATGGGAATGTGGGTCATTTAAAAGAACATTTTTTAATTATCAGTAGATGCTTATGCAATAAATAAAAATTTGGGGGGGTTAGTTTGGAAAATCACCCTTTAACTAAGAAAGCTTATTCTTCTGGGGCAAGAAAGCTCCCAGTCCAGGTTCTGATATACTAGAAATGTTCACTGAATTCAAGTACGGAGATGATAAGTTCTAAGTGATAAGGTAAACAGATTTTTTTTTAATGTAACAAATCACTTTATTTCCTCTGCCTCCCCAATTTCTACTCCCTTCTCATTCCTCTTATGTCCCCAGAAAGCAGACTATAAACGTATAATAGCTTTTGGTGCCAGGTTAATATTTCCTTACTCAAGAGGCCAGAAAGTACTGGACATCAATTAACTGGTGCGTTTGGGTCTTCTTCAGCTTCTTCCCACTTGTTTGAAAGACACAGAGAAAACCCAGTATTTGTCAACCCCGCCAGTGACTTTGCTGAAATCTGAACCCAGACCCCTAGGGTCTCGTGGAATACTGTGACCTGTGACCACCAGACTCACTTCTTGCTCTTCTTGGTTAAGCCCTGGGAGTCTCTGGGGGAAGTCAACCGAATTATTTCAGGAGTAAAATCCCCTACTCCTTCTTGGGGAATGGAAATCACAGATAAGTTGCAGAAGAGAGCTAGAAACCCAAACATTTGAAAGAGCACTTCAAAGAAAGGAAAACCTCCAAATCCATTTGGAGGATGGAAGGGAACACCCTCTTATCACAAGTTAGCCAACCAATCCACAGCTAAGTGGGGTCCTCTGTCCCCCACCCCTAGCTGCGGTCAGTCAAGCAATCAACCATCATGGCCTCCAGCAATCTGTCGAGAGTAAAGCCAATATCTGGGTCTTGGGCAATTTCTCCTGAGGAAATGTCTCTTGTAATGTTACTCCTCTCAGATCTCTTGAAAGAGGATGAAAGGGCAGTGTCTGACATCTCAATCCTCAGATTTCACAGGAATAGACAGCCTCCAGTCTCCTGAAGACCCAAACTGACAAATAAAGGAGGGGTGGGGGCGTTGGGCAGTGTCAGCAAAGTGGCACAATGTGGCAACTCTTAACTTCTTTCATTTTTACCTCTTACATAAACTCCCTCTAAAACTCATCTGGCAGGAAAGTCATAACTCCACTGCTGTTTCCACCCTGCCTCTGTCCCACTAACCCCAAGGTGCTTCAAGATTACCATGGGAACCTCCTGGGTTTCAATTATGAGACCATTAAAAAGCGCCAATTATAAGACCTCAGAAATGTTCCTGGGAAACCTGTTACACACCTCAAAACGGCCAAGCTCTTGCCTCAGATTCACTTAGGTTCAGAAAATAGGTCACCCAGATGTAGAGGGGCCCCAGTCCCCACCTCAGTCCAAGAAGACTGGGTTATAATATTGTCCACGCTGACCGGGAGGAAAGAGAGATTGATTTATTGGCTGTAACCAGAAGGATGAAAAAAACATCATGGAGCTAAGCCATGCAGGGCCCAGTTGTGGAATAAATCAAAAACACTTGGGCACTCAAGAATTTTGAAAATTATATTCAGTATCCAACGATTGCAAAGTTCTAAACAACAAAGACCTAGGCGACAAAGGTAAGCCAGGTACAGGGTACTTGGACGTGGCGTGGCACAAGAGCCTGAAACCCAAAGTGTACTTTTCACTCAGTCTACTTAAAGAGGTTAACTCTGAGTCAAAAACCCATGGGAACTTGCTAAGAAGGGATGGGGGAGAGGCAGAATACCTCACCACACCCATAAAGTGCCTGTTTAGGATTGCTGGTGTGCGGTTTGGGTATTCTTAGCTCTACTGCCACATCTCTGGAAGAGCACAACAACCTTTCAAGTCACCCTGCCACTGCCACCCCCATCCCCCCAAACAAAACTAAATGAATCCCCAGGGATCCCTTTAGTCCTCCTAGTCCTCTGCCCCCTTACTTCTCAAAATCCTATCACCTGGAAGAGCTAACATTTGACAACCTGCAAGTGAAGCAAGGCCTTTGAAAATCCAGCAGAAAATTCTGCCTGGGCTCCTTGCCCCTCCCTCCCTATGACCCCTTCCCACCTGTTCCACAGGCTCATTTTCCACTTTTCCCAGTTACACAAACAAAAACCCTAAGAACACAACCCCAGGAAGATGCTTCGCGCGGGAACCAACACTCACACACTCCCTCCTGCCGCTGCCCCAACCCCTGACACCTCTGGGCACCCCACTTCAGCCTTGCCCTTTGATTCCCCCTTCTCCCCCAGGATGCTCTTTAAGGGGCTGCTTCGCTCCCGGTCCGTTCGGTCCCTCACGTCGGGGTTTTCGCTTTCAAATGCCAAGACGGTAAGTCCCCTCCCCCGGAGAAGCCAGCGGGTGCTGGGCGGTCCCGGGGTCCGCCGACCCCCTGAGGGCTTCCCCCCGCGCGCCGCGAACGGAGCCGGAGCGCCGGTGTCAGGCTGGGGGGCAAGTTTCGGAGGCGGTCCGGGCCCTGCTTCCACCGACAAGCTTCCGGGAACGACCGGCCAGTGTGCGCCGCGGGGAACCAGACACTGCAGCCCCGGCCCGGCCCGGCCGCGGCTGCCCGGCACCCCGAGGCCCGCCTTGCCCGGACTTCTCCGTCCCCGCGCTCGGCGCGCCTGCCCCCGCCGGAGCCCGCGGGCCGAGCGCCCGGCCCCGCTCCCGCCGTCGGCTCTCCCGCGGCTTCGCCCGGCCTGCGACCGCCTCCCGCCCTCCCCCTCCCCCCAAAACCAACAGGGAAACACAACTTTTTGTGAAAAGAAAACAAACTTCAGCGACGTGACTCACCTCGGGTGCAGCAGCTCCTGGGAAGGGCGAGCGGGGCCCGGGGGCCGGCGCGGTGGGCGCGGAGGGAGCCACACAGCACCGCGCCGCACGGACACACAACCCGCACAGTGACACCCAGGGGCTCACAAAACCGGAGAGCGGCCGCCGCGGGAGCAACAAAGGAGCCCCGTCCCGAGAAGTTGCCGGCAGGGGAAGGAAGGGCGCGTGCGGGCGCGTGCGGCCGTGGCGGGCGTGAGTATGTGTGTGTGTGTGTGTGTGTGTGTGTGTGTGTGAGGGTGAGTGTGCGTGCGCGCGCCGCGGCTGACACCGGCGGGCCGGGGCTCAGGGGCTCTGCGGCAGGAAGCGGGGGTCGCGGTGGCAGCGGCCGCAGGACGACAAGGCAGGGGACGCCGCGCGCAGCGCACCCGGTCCCTCCATATGGAAGAAGCTTTTTTGGATGATTGAACTCCCAAACAATTCCTTCTTTTGCTTCTCCTGCTTAGGAGCCTCCCATTACGGCGCGAGGAGGAGGAGGGGGAGCAGAGGAGGCGGGGAGGAGGGGGAGGAGCAAAATGGAGCAGAGAAAAAGTCTTGGAAAGGAAGCCTGGAGGGGAAAAAAAAAAAAAAACACCAGTCCCCAAACTCGGTTTTTCTCCTAAACTCCCTTTTTCTTTCTGTTGCGCTCCAGTCCCGCGCTCTTTCCCTAACTTCTCTTTCTCCATACCAAGAGTAATGCCCTCTGCCTTCCTCCCACACCCCCGAACCCTCATTTTCTCTTTAGCTTCACCTCAGACCCTTGCTCTCCAACACTCTCCTTTTCTTCCTCCCAGTAACTTCTCCCCGAGACTTTTCCCGACACCCCTCTCTCAATAGTTTTCTTCTTCATGCTGCAAACTATTGGCTAACGCATTAAAACCAAAACTTTGTTATTAAACGTCCCCCCTCCCCAAAGTGGGGCAGCGGTTGTCAAGAAAATGATGAGGAAACCAGTCTCGGAGAAACCCCGACGCCACCTACCCCGACCCACCCGGTGGGTTTGGGAGGGAGGGTTTGCGGCGTCCTGCGTTGACAGCGCCCTGCCCTGACCTCCATTCATCATCCCGGGAGGGGACGCAGGAAAAGGATGAGAGGGGGCAGGGAGAGGGAGGGAAAGTGGCCATAGAGAAAAGTTAGTTACCTCCGTGTGTGCGCGTGTGTTAAACGCTCCCTTTAGTGCTGGGCCGAAAACAATTCAGAGTAGCGGTTCTCACACCTGAGCGGCATCAGAACCTCCTGGAACCTTACTAAAAACAGATTGCTGGGCCCCGCCCCCAGTTTTCTGATTCAATAGGATCTGGGGTGGGCCTGATAATTTGCATTTCTAATAAGTTCTCGGGTGATGATGATGCTGACTTAGGGCCAAATTGTAAAAACACTTTTCTAGGGTATTGAGAAGTTAAACATATACTGAGTTGCTGGCAATTGGGTCCCCCTCTTATTCTTTAGGGATGAAAACAAAGATTGTGAATTCAAGTCCACATTGAAGTCCACACCCTAATATTGCAGCTCAAGAAACCAAGACCTAGAAAGGTTAAGGCATTTGTTCAAAGTGAACCCCAAATTTGTGCCAAAGTGGGAAGGAAGCTGCCTGGGAATTGGCCAAGAAGACCAAGAGTGGGGGAATGAAGGTGCTGCCTCCCTTCTGTGGCGGGACAGCTGCCCTGGGAGTCAGGAAGCCCCCGTATGACTTTGAGAAAGTCACATAAACTTAACCTCTCTGGACCTCAATTTTGTTTTCTTTAGTTTCTCATCCATAAAAAGGACATACTTCACACGAGTATATGATTTTAATCGAATCTGAATCAAAATATGTGTAAAGAGACAGCATAAACATTATATTCAATACATAAACATTATATTCAATACATTGTACTGCTTCTTTTTTCCCTCTAGTTGGTAATTCAGGCAGCCAGTTTTTTATTGATTTATTTGGTACTTTCAACGACATTTGCCTGGACTCTTGGGCCTGTCCTTGGGGCAAAATGACAAAAGGTATGATCCATCTCCAACAGGTGAAAAAGACAATGAACTCCCTCTTTGAAGCGTGCACCTGTACTCTTCCCTCTTCCTACTTCTCCAGCTCCCTCTGTGCCCACTCTCCTTCGTTTCTCCTCTCTCACATTCTCCCCCAGCATTCTTCAAGACCTACCTTCCTCCCCGTCCAATGACCTTGTTAGCTTCCACCTTCTTATTGTCCCCAATCCAAGGCACAATTCAGGACTACAAGGCCTGGAGTCCACCTGGGATATAGCGCTCTTAATTCCCCATGGGAATAGAGTATTGGCCTTCCACGGCAGTGAAACACTCCTTCTCGGCAAGCCCCAAGCAGGGTATCCAAGCCGTCTGTTTTTCAAAGGTGACTCCTACTAGTACCATTCCCACTTGCAATGTGGGATTCCAATGCAAACACCATTCATGAAGGTCTTGGATTGACTCTTCTAGATTTCTATACATACTATTCATTGCTCAACATCTCAAAGATGTCCCCTCCCCCTTCACATTGTGCTCTTCCTCAGACTTTGTCCTAGGACTCTCCATTCCCTCCATTCTTGTCTTTGGGTCTCACCCTGGGCCCTGATTCACCAAGTCAGAGCACAACAGAAAACAGAGATCACAGTCCCCACCAACACTCTGTGGCCAGGCTGAGCTATTCACAGGGCTGCTCCTCTTTCCCACAGAGTTTAGACAGAATGTACATCGCAGCCTAATTGAGAGGGTTTAATTCTGTAGCCGCATCAAGCACATTGTTGGCACCTTAGAAGTGTTTATTGTTTTTATGGCTCTTTGTATTAACATAATTATGTTTATTATTATTACTTAGTAAGAACATTGTATCTCTGAACTCTCCCCCTTTGCCTGGAGCAATCCTTGTCTAATTCTCCTCTCCCCTCTCTGTTAGTTTCCCTTTCCTAACCCTCCCCACCCAACACTAGCTCCCAGCCATCTCAAAACAGTTATAGAAGAGTCTGGGCTTATGGTAAGGTGCTTCCTGCTACTCTGCCCTCCGTTCATGGTGATTTCCTTCTGGCATCTTGCTTGTTGGGGGTTTTCTGGCCTCCATCAAGAAAGCAGCGTTTAGTATGGAAGTGATCATCGCATTTATTATGTCAAGGAGGAGAAGGAAGGGACTGTGTTGTATATAGGTCTACATAAGTCACTATATGGCTAAGGTTTTTTTGCAGAGTGAACTAGGAGTCCCAGCGAGTGAAGTGACATCAAGAGATGGGTATTCCTCCTCAGTGTGCTGCAGACACACCACCCATTATAGTATAAACAGACAACTCCTTCGTTGTGAAGCATATCTAGAGAGGATTGCACTGAGAAAAATTACTAAGATGTAGACAAAGAGAACTAGAGGCTTGATAATTTTCCTTCTTTTAATATAAATCTGTTTTCCTGAGTATAGACCATGTTCACTGAAGAAAATTTAGAAACTACAGAAAAGTATAAAGAAGGGGAAAATCATTTTAAACCCACTACCCAAGGATAACACTGTTTATAGAGGCATTTTTCCTAGTCATTTTTCTCTTTTTTCCCCCTCATCAATACAAATCATATTTTGTCTATGCTGAGTATATGATTCTAATTGATCAGAACTGGAAGATATTTAAAAGAACAAGATCAACAGATTTTTAGTCAATATTTTGGACTTTTTCTTATGTGTTTGGTAATTTAAGCAGGAACCAGTACTGTCATTGATTTATCTGTACTTTCATATTTTATAAAATTGTGTTTATTGTATATAGAAGTTGTTATCCTAATTTTTAGATTTAACATTCTAATGTGTTTAAATCTTCTCCAAAGTTCGACTTTAACAGCTGTGTACTATTCCATCAAATAGAGACATTGTTATTTATTCAACCATTATCCTATTGTCATATATTTAGATTGCCCATTTTTACTATGATAATGCATCACAGTTAACTAAACATCTTGTCATAAATCTTTATTTACAATTCTGATTATTTCCTAAGGGTGAATTTCTATGAGTAGGAGCTTTGGATCAACAGATACAACATTTTAAAGGCTTTTGGCTGGTATTGCAAAATTGTCCTCTAGTGACTCCAATGTACATTTTCATCTCTCAGATCTCCACAACAATGAGATCATCAAACACAAGGCCCCAAGTGGAGACTTGATTGAATTATCCAGTTTGGATGACTGCACTACCAGATAAAGAAAACAACTGCCAAATATTCACTACACTGGAGACAACACTCAAGTGGGAAAAGTGAATAATAATTGCTTACTATGTGAGCTCAGTTATATAACTTTTCCAACAACCCCTTGAAAAATAAGGTAACATCCATGGAGCATCTACCCCTCATAGCATCTCTGCTTGGTTCTGTGTGTACATTCGGTCTTGAATGCCCACAGTAACCCTTTACTGTAGGGTTGATTCACTCTACTTTACAGATACGAAAAAATAAGCAGCTTGCCTAAAATCCCCAACAACTAAGTGGTGGTACTAATGCCTAAACCTGAGGTTTTTCTAGTGCAACGTTTCCTGAGCTATAGGCTACCTACTGGGGTAAGAAAAGCATATTCAGAAGATGCTTGAATTCTGTCAAGCCTTTAAAGAATCCTTTCTGGGCTTCTGAATGATTTTTTTTTTTTTCTTAAGGGCATCCAACTTCATTCAAAGAACTGGGGTAACTCACAAACTGTAATTGATAGAAAAGTCCAAGGATTGTATACCTTAGGAGAATGGAGTTCTGATGTAGGAGTTAAGATTAAAGGCTAGATACTAAAATTCATAGTATTAAGAGTAATTAGTAACTTGGCTTTTGTATACATTCCTATTCTCAAAGCTAATGTTTGAGTAAACATTTTTATCTTGATCAGAAGTGCTAGAAATAAAATACTTAATCCAACTTCCTAGTTTCAAATTCTAGCTATTGAACGTATCAAGCTTTTATTTATTAAGGGCATATCCCAAGACATTTTAAAGATAAACACAAAAAATCATTAATCTGTTACTCGGAAAATTAGCTCTCATTTGCTTGTTTGTGGGCCATTTACTAGTTATCTGAGTTGGCCTCCCTCTCCACGCCAAGTGTCACGAGGGCTGCCGGAGAAGAAGTGTGCACAGTTGCTCCAAAATATTTGACGACCGAATGATGAATGAAAGTATAAGATTGACCTCTGCAACAATTAGTAAACAATGCAAGACAGCATGTAATTAAACTCTAAATTGCATGGTTCAGACCGAATTACAGGTGAGCCTGGTACAATGCCATCTACTCCCCGTACGAGTTGAGCTGGCTGGGACCGACTTCTCCAGTCCGCTGCTGCCAACTCAGGCATTACTACTCGCCCTGTGTTCTGCTGACTTTAAGGGATCAGTCTTCAGATCCCCCTGAGGCTGCCTACTGATAAAGGTCCTCTAGGGAGAGGATGACATAAAAAAAAGTGAAACCGTGCAAGCAAGACAAATCTGGATTTGGATACAGTCTTTACGCGAGCTTTCGAGCCCAGACATTCTGAACCCCAGTTCCTTCATCTGTGGCAATTAGAAATATATATGAAGTATCTCTCTTGGTATATGATTGTTAGTAGGTTTTCTGATACAATTGTTGTTTATGGCTAGCCCCTGTTCTGATAGGTCATGCAGTGCCCATTGCATTTTTAAAACTATGACCTTTAGTAGGCACTTCATAAATGGCAGTTATATGAGTAAAAGTTTGAGTCAGAGGTGAAACTAGGACAAAGAAATGGAAAACAGGATAACCCAAGGCCATTTTTGTGACCAGTGCCGCATGCTTGATTTTGCACACTCCTTAAGTCCCAGACAGATAGAATTTGTTGACACTGAGTTCTTAGATACTCCATTTTTCCCAAGATATCAGATTCCCTGAAGTAGGCACAGGCCCCATTTAGTCCCACATGAAACATCTACCTTCTACAACTCCCTCTGCCTGCTCTCCTCCCCGTCCCCACCCCCCTCACGCGTTAGGCTGAGAAACTTGGATCCCAGAGCTGCCCAGACTCCAGCTGTTTGATACTGTGCAGCTGAAGGCAGCCTAGGGCAGGGGGCGAGAGACTCCAGATGAAAGCAAAACTCAAAGACGACTGGACCTCAGAGCTTTGATACCAAACTCAGTGGGTAACAGCCTCTGTTAAATCTATTCAGTCAGCCATTGAAGAGGGAAGGAGTTTCTCACATATCTTGTAAGGGTTTTTAGTGATGGGATGCTTCCAGGGAGGGGGATCTGTGTTCCAGGGACTGAGCAGGGCAGAATCAAATGCCCAAGCTGCCATCGCAAGCTCAGAGATGGGTAATGTGCTGCCTTGCTTGCTCCCACTGTCTTATTTTCTTTCTCCCTCAGGAGGTACCAGGGATTCACTGGGACTTTTGGCCACAGAAAACCAGCTATGTCCCAGCCTACTTCACCCCACCCCACTTCTTTAGGTTCTGGGGAACAGCCCTTATGGTGGAGGCCACAAGGAAGGAAGAAGAGTTAGGAGGAAGACAGTGTACTGGGGCTCCCTACTTCTTACTACCAGTCCTGCTCAGATTCAGTTACCAGTTTCATCCTCTTTGCCTTCTGTTGGTTCATCAACTAAGAAATGGAATCATTTGAGGTCTGGTGGGACCCAATTTGACAAGCGCCTTACCTACGAACCTTTGCCTGGGATATGGAAGGACTAAAAAAATTAATCAGAGTCCATCCCATTGATTTCTTGGCTCTTTTAAAAGAAACAACAACAACAACAACAACAACAACAACAATAGCAACAACAAAACCCCAAACCAAACAAAAGCACCATAAACTTTGTCTTTATTTATCCAGGACAGATGAGGCCAGGATCAATCATATCACTCACTACCTTAAAGTTTTAGTGGCTCCCAGTTCCTTTGCTATAGAGGACAAGAGCTCTCTGCTCTGACCCAGCCCATCTCTCCAGCCCAGGCTCCCCAGTGGCGCTCCTACCTGTGTCTTGTGCTCTAGCATCTGTCCTCTCTTCCTCAAAAGATCATACTTTCTCATGCCTCCCAACCTGTCCAATTTCTGTCTGACTCAAATTCTTCTCTTTTGCAGTCATCGACCTCTAATTTATTCTTTGAGACTTCCCACTAGCCTCACCTCCTCTACGAACCTATGCCTGAACCCTCCCTCCCTGACTCCAGTTGTCTGCCCATGGAACACTCTTCTCTCCTTTATCACAGCATCCATCATGAGCACTGTTGTTGGGTCCATCTGACTTCCCTCAGCTGGAATATCCCCGGGCGGAAAGGCAAGCCCAGTTTCATCTTTGTACCCCCAGTGCTTAGCACGATACCTAGCACAGAGTGGGTGCCCCATATATATAAATATATCAAACAGATGAATAAAGAGTGAATGAAATCAAGTATGTCTGTCACAGCAGTTGAAGCCTAATGGATCTATGTGGTCTGGAATGTTGAATGTTGAAAGGATACCAATAACCAGTACTGCGCCTGGGGTAGAATCATAGTTTGAAAACCAAAACCAGATCCTTACCTACAAGCGATGATTGATTTGTCTTAGATCAAGTCGGATGGCTACCATATAGCATTCTGCATTTAGATGCTAAGAGTATATTTGGAATGAAAGCATATGACCTTCAGCTGCATTTTTTTTTTTACTTTTCATTTTGAGATAATTATAGATTCACATGGGTTTTAAGAAACAACACAGAGAGTTCCTGTATACCCTTCACATACTTTCCCTGTAAATACAGCACAATATCTAACCTAATTATAGTAGTGTATCTTAATCAAGATGTCTTAATATCTTAATCGAGTTTGATATAATTATCAACCTTATTCAGATTTTGCCAGTTTTACTTGCACACTCATTTGTAGGTAGTTGTATGTTTTTGAAACAATTTGTAGGTTATTGTGTCTGGACAGCTTGCCCCCTTTTACACAACCAGTAAAAGTCAGGACTACACCCAGTTGGCCCCATAGAGAAAGGGCTTGAGTCTCTCCCAAAAAGCTTATAGCAACAGGATCCATCCCTGATCCAGTCTCTGCTTTGCAGCCTCTGAGACCCCACTGTGGAATGTCTTACTCCTCCTCTGACAGGACAAGAAAGGATGCAGTCCTCCTGGATGATGCATGATGAGTTGGAACAATCCCATCCACCCTTCTCTGCCGTCAGCCAACACATCAGGGTGGGCTACGTATTTTGCAGTCTAGTATAAAATAAAAATGCAGGGTCCCAGTCAGGAGTGGCGAAGTCCATCCCCCTTTCTTAAACCCACAGCAGATGGCCAAACCCCAAGGGGTTGTAATGTGCATACCATGATACTCTAGGGGATGGGCTAGAGGCCCCTGCCCAGATGTCTACTGAAAGCACTGTGAAACTGCCAGACTTAGTTGGCGGAGAGCCCCTGCCTCACCCTTCCCTGAGATGCAGTAGGGTGCATGCCCTTCCCCAACCCTCCCCCACACTTATGCCTAGCCCCCCACCAGGAGCAGAGGGTGAGTGAAGCCAGTAGATGGTGGGGAGGGATGGGGAAGGCCAGGGCACTAGGGGTCATGGAGCTAGCCAGCTGAGCCCCTGTCCCAGGGAGGCGGTGGGAGTCAGGACCACATGTGAGCCGAGACTCCCAAACTCCAGTGCCTACACCACTGTCCAGTTGAATTTACCTTACAAAACACAGATTCAAAGATAAAAATGTCAAGAGAGCAGCCATGGAGATTAAAGCCAAGCATGGGGCCTGAGTGCAAGGCCCTGTGGAACTGCACTGGCCACACACCCACGAAGTTGCCTGAACGCACCAAACCCAGAATTCATTAACTGCGTTCATGACTCTATAGTTGCCCTAGTCCAGACCTGCATCATTTTTTTTTAATGTGGAATATTGCAAAAGCCTCTTTATTAATTGCCCTACTTCCCATCTGCCTCCCTCACTGGTCTGTTTTTCACATTACTGATGGCGACATCTGTAGAAATGTCAAGTTGGATGATGCCTTATCTCTCCCACCACCTGAAATTGTTCAGGGACCTCACCACTTTTAGGATGAAATCAAACTCTTAAGCAAAATACCTGAAACCTTTTACACCAGTCCTGAGCAAGTATCTCCTCACTGTGGTCTTCCACCATTCTGCTCCCTACCCTGACCTTGGTCCCTCCCTTACTTTACACAGCTTCTTCAGAATGTTCCAGGATCCTGTCTCTAGGCATTTGCCTCTGTGGTAAGCTTGTTGGAGTGCCTTTACTGCCTGCTGCACCAAATTCCCATGTGTTCTGCAAAACTTAGCTCAACTATTAGCTCTTCTGGCCTTCCTTGCCCACCATGGTTTCCCAATATGATGGGTGCTTATGATCCAGGACTTACACATCCCTTGGTGTTTACCCTTATTATAGTACCTACTGTACTGTTTTGTAATTAAGTATTTTAAGCTGCCATGTTTCTCAACCATAGCAGATGCCATTCACACTGTGGTGTATTTTCAATTTTCCCCAACTGATGTGATCCCCTGGAAGCCCCTAATCAACACTGTAGTCCTAATGCCTTGCACAACTTCTGGAATAAAGTAGGCATTAGGCAGATGTTTGCTAAAGAAAGGAAGGAAAGGAGAGGGAAAGAGAGGAAGAATTGTAGCTGCCAGTGTATAGAATTTCTTTGTCTCCCAGCCCGTGTCCCAAAAAAGTCTCCCCACTTCCTCAGCTGTTTGATGTTTAGGAGCTAATATGGATTGACAGCAGTCAATCTGCTTGTGCAAGCACAGGTGGTTTAAGTGATGGAAAATAATGATTTGACCAAATTTGAAGCAGTGGCTGTGTACAGACAGTTTAGTCCCTCAACTTGGGGCCTTTTGATATAAAACACAGAAATGCTGATACTTATCACCCTCAAGAATGACCAATTCATAAAGTCACTAGTCAGCATTTTGGAAAACAAACAGAAATGTTTAAATATACAAAACAAGAAAAATTGTTTCATGGACATAGTAAAACAACTTAAAAACAATAACATTGGGGCGCCTGGGTGGCTCAGTCAGTTAAGCATCTGCCTTCAGCTCAGATCATGATCCTGGGGTTCTGAGAGCCCTGTGTCAGGCTCCCTGCTCAGTGGGGAGTCTGTTTCTCCCTCTCCTGTTGCCCATCCCCCAGCTGGTGCACACTCGCTCTCTCTCTCTCAAGTAAATAAAATCTCTTTTTAAAAAAGCATAACATACAGTTGTTGAAACTTATAAAACTATACCCCACAAAGAGAATTTCAATGTACACAATTTTTTTTTTTTTTTTTACAAATCAACTAGGACGAGGGGGAATAAAAAATGTAACACAAACTGTACAAATTGAACCTAACTATATTATGAATGAATAATAAAATGATAATGTAGGAGGTGGGGAAGAAAAGAACTAACCCAAGTTTCTCTGGAAAACAGTATTTGGTTAGAAATTATAAGGCTAAAAGCAAAAACACCCAAAACAAAACAAAAGTACATAAAAATAGTATTCTAGTTAGTAAATTTATTTCTCACAGGGATATGGGTTAGCAATTCTGAAACTACTTTATGTATATACTAGGGTTGAACAGATAAATACATTGTAGAATATGCAGAATGCATACAGAACTAAATACATTGTAGAAACATAAAATTTCATTGTAGAAATGAAAGCCAGGCTTCTCAATGTCAGAGAAAGAAGTTACAAATAAGGAAAAAGAAAGAAGAGAATGAACTCTGTGGTATTGAATAAGAGTCAGAGGTATCAGTATGAACTCATGGTATTTAAAATATATATACAGAGAGAGATATACAGAAATAAACATAGATGTGTATAGGCACCCAGCATGTATATGCTGTTAAATATATATATATTTATATATAAATATAAATACATATATTTATACATGTATAAATAGTATTTATACAGACATTTCCTAGCTCTGTCTACTGAGAGGGCCCAAGAGCGGTGACATCCCAGTAATACTGTGCATACCCAACACTCAAATTGTAGTTTCTACATACCATTGTCCAATAAAAGGAATTAGAAATTCTTGGAAAAGTATTTGATTCTAGGGCTATGACAGGAAAAATACATCTTGTGTTGTCAACAAAGCAAGGAAGTACTTGAAAAAGGGTTGGAGTATGTGGAAAGGGCAAAAAAGCCAACCTGCAGCTTAAGCTGAATACAATTTCAGTAATAAAATAACTAGCAGTTGTACTGGATGAATAAGATAGAGTAAAAGAAGAAGCTCTTCCTTATAGAGTAATTCCTAAATAATGAATGAGAAGGAGTTAGGAAAATAGAAAATCTTTATTAGAACACCATATCAATAATTTTTAGGATGCTAAAATCAATAGGCAAAAGATATTTGCATAGTCTCAAAATATCACCTCCAAGATATTTATTAATCATGAAGTTTTTTTAACTGTCTTTACTGTGAAGAGAGATAATAGGTACCACCTCAACCAAGTGATTCATGTTGACATCACTAATAATAAAATATATTGATACTATATACCACCAGTATGATACATTGAGAAAGATGTATCACTTCTGAGGTATTCTTGTCCCAAAATGGAAAACATCAGACGAACTGAAATTAAGTCATTCTATAAAACAACGAATGCTCTTCCAAAGTGTCAAGGTCTAGAAAAAGTAAGGAACTAACTGTTAAAGATTGAGAGTCAATGAAACATGACAACAGAATGCAACATGGGATACCGGATTGAATTCTATCACAGAAAAAAAGATGGTAGTGGAAAAACTGATGAAATCTAAGTAAATTCGTAGTTAATAGTATTATAATGTTGTTAGTTTCTTAAGTTTTGATTATTGGACTTGGTTATTAATGATGATAATAAGAGAAACTAGGTGAAGGGTATATGAAAATTTATTGTACTATCTTTGCAACTGTTCTGTAAAGTTACTTAAACTACAACGTTGAAAAAATCAGGAGAGATCATGCAAGTAAAATGGGATGGGGGGACAAGAGAGTAAGGGGGGAAGGCATCTCTGAAAGAGAACAACATGCACTGTGGGAGTAAAGAAGAGTTCAGAATTGATAACTGGAGCAGGGAGGCAGAAAATGTTTTTGTTTTTGTGTCTTGTTTTTCTTAAAAAATGTAACGGGAAAATTATTTTTCTCACTTATTTAAAAACCAGAGGACAATTCAAGCAGCCATGAGCTAGTGCTGGCCTTCAAATGTTAAGGCCTACTCTGGACCTAGGAACATCAGCTCCAGGACTTGCGTTAGATGGTTCATAAGTGAGAGCTTGGCCAAGGGTCACGTTGGAGGTCATCTAGAGGGCCTAGGGACCTGTATCTGAGACCCCACAGACATCTTAAATAGGGTAGTCAAATCTCCCAGTTTCCTCAATGATATGGAAAAAACACAAGAGGGTTAAGTTTCTTGGCCCAAATGTCAAATGGAGTCTACTACTACAGTAAAGCTGTCTATACTGTGATGCCGGCATGGGTCAGATCATCAGGTCATTATACCTCCTCTCCTAAGAAGAGCTCAAGAGGGTCCTGAAACTTTGTTTCTGGGATGATGACCAACTCCCCTTTCTGTCTGCCATATTATTTTTTAGAAACATTAAGCTATCCATTCAGGTAATCATGTGTTACAGGTTTGGAAGCTCTTCTACTTCTAAAGAGACTTGGAATATCTTCTGTCAACGTTAATCTTTTATTAACTATTAGAGTTAATGTTATAATTTAATCCTCATAGGTGATCTCATTCCCAATCTAGTGAACTACCAACACAGACATGGTGTCCATGATCGCATCCACCTCTCTCTCAGTCAAAGACATAGGAAATGAACAAAATATGGAGATGACCAGCTGTGACGCTAAACTTCGGTATGGTGTTGAGGTGTGAGAGGGATAACTGACGTATCCGCATTCCCACTGATGGCCCCGGTTCCCTCCGTCACCATAAAATCATGGGCGTTGGGATCAGGAGGCCTGGCACCACATTTTGCCCAGCTGTGTGGCTTTTTATAAATCACTAAGCCTTAAAGCTTGTCTTTTGATCTGTAAAATGGGATAATGGTTGTTACTATCTCACATGATTATTTTGAGAATCCATGGAGATATTCCATGTGAAAGTACTTTTCAAAGGGTAAAACACTTTACAAATGTTAATTTTAATTTCACTGCCCCAACACAATGAAAATATGGCATTTTTAAAAATAATAATAAAAAAAAAAACCAACAAACCCAAACCCGCAAGGCACAAATTTTTAGAAATGAGTAATTTTTGTAAGGCAATCACTTTTTTTTTAACCTAAAACATATTTTTCAGCACTTAGCTATGTAGTCAGATGTGAGATGCAACAATTCTTTTCTATAGCTTCTTTAGCAGTGAGCCCAGTCTGGTTGCCAGGACCATAAAAACAGAAAGGCTGTTGATCATTAGTCTGTGTAAAACAGAGCACTTGGGCATCTCACTTGGAACTCGCTTTTTAACTTGTTTCAAGAGGTGGCGGTTAGAACTGAAAAGAGTATTGTATGCCTGAATGAGTGCACCAAAACACCAGGCCAGACTGGGGTGTGGGCACCCACTTATGTGTGCAACTGCCTTTTTACCTAATTAATCCTCTCCCTGCAAGCCTGAACGGGGCCTGTGAACTTCACATTCCACTGGTAACTGGAACTCTGGGTCCTACAAAACCTGGAGGCCTTAATGGAACGTTATTTGTTCAGGGCCCTTGAAGCAATGATATCTAATGGAGCAGAAGTGAAGAGAAAATGCCCTGAGCTTTAGTATGAACAGTTGATTTCCATCACAGACCTGGCCCTGTCACTCTCCTGCTGGAGGGCTCCCCTCCTGGATAGAGGCCAAACTCCTCTCAACCAACCCTGGTCTTGTCTGTCCACAGTCTCTTGCCACTCCCACCTTCTCCCACCCTCCTAAATCTCTGGGCCTGTGCTTCCCAAAGTGTGGCTTGCAGACTACCTGTAAGGAAGTAAACTGACAGTATTTGTTTAAAATGCAGATATCCTTGCTGGACCTCAGGGCTACTGAATCCAAATTTCTGGGTGTGGAGACCTCAGGATGTCAATGTCAAAACTAACTCCTCCAGCAATTCTTATAAGCACAAAAAGTTTGGAGATACTGCTCTAGCCCTACTCAATAAACTATCCCTCGAATGCAGCATGCATTTTAGTTCTCAGTCCCTTTGCCTTACTCTTCTTTTTCTCTCCATGAACTTACTTTCTTTTACTGAGTACCTTCAGAGTGCTGAGTGCAGCCTATACATTCAAGCTTCAAGGCCCAACTCCTATTTATGGATTCTCTGATGCCTTTCCTTTCAATCAATCAACAAAATTAGCTGAGTACCTATTAAGTCTCCGGTTCACTGTGTAAAAAGGAAATAGAAATGAAGTAGATTCAGTCTCTGTCCTCAAGGTGCTCACTCAGAGCAACAAGAGATCTAATGTCTCTGTGTCCCAGACCCACAGCACTGGAAGAGATTGAAGTGTCAGCAAGTCCAGATGGGGAGGCTCTCTGTGGCATTAAGAGGTGTGGTTGGCCCTATAATAACTGGAGTTCACTGTGTGCCCAGCCAGCAGTCCTTTTTTTTCTAAAATGTCTATTATAAAAGGAATGCTAAAGTGCTTTTCTAATAGGTTTGATTTGGCTACAAGTTTTACAGAGGTAAAACTGAGGCTCTGATGTATTACATTTCCTTCTCTGGGTCTGAGACTGAGCTTATGGCAGAACTGAGTATAGGAGAACTCCAAGTGTGTGTTAGCCTGGGGCCCCCACATAATAGGCCCTTACTAAGTGTGTGCCAAGTGGAAGAATGAATCCATGAATGATTGATCTGCTTTATAATCTTCTAAAAATAATAAACCACCCCTGACAGCACCAGCCTGCAGCTTGAGTCTCTCCACTCCAATACTGAAAGTCCCTCACATTCTGGGACTTTGAGTTCACCCAATTTTTTTAGTCCTTTGTTCTCTTGGCAGATCTTTAGCTTTAATTTGTCAAAACTGTATTTCCCTCTGTTTTTGCAAATTAATTTGTTTTTCATCCTAGGTCTGCCACTTGGTATTTTCAAAGTTTCTTTTTCTCCTCTCACTTTATTTCCCCCCCCCTTCCCACCCTCTCCCTCCCTATGTCCCACATCCTGAGTATGAAGGCAGGCAGGAGTAATCCAGCCAGGAACATGATGTCTGAGAGCCATGACAGATGCATTAAAGCGTGCAGCGGTGATAAAAGGCAGCTCTGATGGGCTCTGTCAGGAATCCCTCAGGAACATGGAGGGAAATATTTGCTAACCCCTCTCCTGGCTCCAGGCCCTAAGGCCCCACAACAGGATCATACCTAGAAAAGTTGAGAGAGAAAAGTGGTGAAACAAGAAAGTCTCCTTCTCCCTCCTGGCACCCCACTCAAGAGACCTTTCCCCAGAGCTGAAATTCTCCTTCTCTTCATCTGAAAGGTCCTGGCTTAAAACTGTGAGTGACCACAAACTATGATTTAAACCCTGGGTTGTTGAAGGAATACTGTAAGACATTGGTACAGAAGATTGTATGACCTACTTCTCGTTTGCAAAAAGAAAGAAGGGTGATAGTGAAAAAGGTCCCTTTAGTGCTATGTGTAATCCAACGTTCATGCTGTGTGAGTGTGTGTGTAAAACATACAAGCATACCTGTGCATTTAGCTTCTATTTCCCCTCCAAGTACATTCAAATAATAATTTCTGAATTCTTATTATAATATTCTTATTATACAATATGGTTGGTTATAGAGAAATGGGGTGAATAGGGCAGGTCTTTGCCCTTAGGAGGCTCATCCATGGCTTTGGCAACAGATGTTCTGAGAGAGGCTCAGCCAGTGTCTTGGGAGAGCCCCGAGTTTGAGGGGTTGGGAGAAAGGCACGGGGAAGGAGTAAAAATATAAATGAAATCTTCCAGAAAGTGGTAGCACCTTAGATAGTAACCTAGGGAGGTTAGTTGTGGTGTGAATAAAGGGGAAAAAAGAAAAAACTTGCAGCTATAGAGATGGGAAGTAGGAACACTCTAGGAGGAAAAAGCAATCTGATAAATGACATAGAGATAAGATTGCTTAGGGAACAGATTAGTAGGAACTTTCAATGCTAGGAAAATTTTAGTTTTTGTTTTGCAGTCAATAGAGACCATTACAGATCCTTTCCTTTGGAGCAGGAAAGTGACATGAAAATCAAGCTAGAGTGACTAGTGAAGTAGTTATTGTAACAACCCAAGTGGGAATATAATGAGAGTCAGAACTGGATAGTAGAAATGGGAATTAAAAGAATGGGCAAATATATTAATTTCTAAATTGAACTGAGGTTTTTAGAGAGTAATGATATTAAAATTTAAAACTTTGGTTCAAGATCGTTGGTTGGTTATGCACATTTACGTCTTTTCTCCCAAGAACTTATTAAATGATACTCAAAGAATAATAAAAATTATCAATCCTCTTTTACCAAGATGGAAAGTGGGAGCATTAGGGCACAAAAGTTTTCAAAATATTTATGGAAGATTAAAAGTAGATCAAAGAGTAGTGACTGGTGAAGCAGTGTCGAAGAAGCAGACCTGAAAATATATACACACAAGAAGTTGGTCTCAGAGCCCTGGAGAAGCTCAAGAGCTCAAGAGGCCAGGGCCTAAGTATAGGGAGAAAAAGCAAGTCTATAGGTATGACAGTCAATTTTCAACATATTCCCCACCAACTGTGTGCAGAAGTACCACGTAGTCAGATATCAACAAATGGAAGAAAGGATAAATCTACTCTAAAGAAACAGAACAAAGTATTTGGGAAAAGGTAAGGGAACTATTATAGAAGTTGACACCTCTGGCATTTAGAGATCTCAAAGCATGATGGCCGATTTACTGTCCCCTTACCATTGGAGTGTACACCCTCTTTTGATTTGTTCTATCTGCATACACAGAGCTCAGAATCCATCTACCTTCTGCCTTATATTTTAACATAAATGAGGAACCAAAGATCTTAAGATATGAAGAAACATGGAGATAAACTAAAAGGACAAGACTGGAAGTAGGAAAAATACAGAGAATAAAAACAGAATTCTAAAAAGAAGGTACAAGTCTTGTTTTATGAATGCCATGGTTCTCAAATCATTCTGAGAATACAATAATTTGTAATAGCTTAAGAGGGGAAAGAGTAGAATCCTATTTCAAAACACTTAAAACTATGGATGCCTGAAATATCCATAACGATAATAAATTTCTCTTCTGGGTTGGAAAGCAAAATATAGAAAATACCTCACAGAAAGTAAAATTTAAAACACAAAAATATATAAAAGATGAGAGGAAAAAGACAAAATATCACTTCAATTATTCTTCTATCTGATTAATAGAAATATCAAATTAAGAAATAGGAAAATAAGAAAAAAATTATAAAAGAAAAAATTTCACAGAACAGTAGGACACAAGTCCTCATATTTAAAAGTCCCATTAAACACAGTGAATGAGAAATGTGCTCACCTTGACATCAATCTGTGAAATTTTAGAACATCATGGCGAAACAGAAGATCCAAAACTTCTAAGGAATAGAAATTGAACACTGATAAAAACTAGAATCAGACATGGGGCAGAAACCTTATTTGAAGAAATTTTAGCTGAAAACTTCCCTAACCTAGGGAAAGAAAGATACATTCAATTCAGGAAACACAGAGTTCCAAACAAGGTGAACCCAAAGAGGTCTATATCATGACACATAGTGATTAATATGTCAAAGTTTAAAGATAAGAGAGAATTTTAAAAGCAGCAAGGGATAAGCAAAAAATTACAGATAAGGGAAATAGCATAAGGTGATATATAAGCTGACTTTTTAGCAGAAACTGTAGCCCAGATGGAGTGGCAACCTATATTTGAAGTGTTGAAAGGTTAAAAACTTACAATCAAGAATATTCTACCTGGGGGCGTCTGGGTGGCTCAGTCGTTAAGCATCTGCTTAAGCGTCTGTTAAGCTCAGGTCATGGTCCTGGGGTCCTGGGATCGAGCCCTACATTGGGCTCCTTGCTTGGCGAGAAGCCTGCTTCTCCCTCTGCCACTCTCCCTGCTTTGTGTTCCCTCTCTCACTGTATCTCTATTCCTCTGTCAAATAAATAAAATCTTTAAAAAAAAAAAAGAATATTTTACCTGGCAAGATTATTATTCAGAATAGGAGAGATAAAGAGTTTCCCAGACCAAAAAATAAAAAAATAAATAAAGTTATTAATTAAAGGAGTTTATCACCACTAAAATGATCTTACAAGTAATGTTAAAGTAACTTTTTTTTTTTAATTTTATTTATTTATTTGACAGAGAGAGATTAGAATAGGCAGAGAGGCAGGTAGAGAGAGAGGAGGAAGCAGGCTCCCTGCTGAGCAAACAGCCCAACGTGGTGCTCGATCCCAGGACCCTGAGATCATGACCTGAGCCAAAGGCAGAGGCTTTAACCCACTGAGCCACTCAGGCACCCCTAAAGTAACTTCTTTAAGTGAAAAAGAAAAGGCCATAATTATACATATGAAAATTATGATTAAAACAATGTAAAATATGACAACATATATATAAAATATGGAGATAGAGAGTAAAAATGGAAATTCCTTTAGAATGTGTTTGAATTTAAGTGCCCATCGACTTAATATAGAATGCTATATACTTAGGATGTTACATAAAAATCTCATGGTAACCACCCACCCAAGACCTATAACAGTTACATAAAAATAAACAGCAAGAAAGACAAATATAACACCACAGAAAGTCATCAATTACAAACAAAGATAGCAAGAAAAGGAAAAGGGAACAGAGAAATACTACAAGAGCAACCAGAAAAGAAAGTGGCAATAAGTACACACCTATCAATAATAATTTTAAATTAAATAATAATTTTATTATTAATAATAATTTTAAATATAAATGGTCTAAATGTGCCAATCAAAAGATACAGGCTGATGGAATGGATTAAAAAAGAAGACCTATTTTATATGCTGCCTACAAGAGCCTCATTTCAGACCTAAAGACACATATAGACTGAAAGGGAAGAGACGGAAAAAGATATTTCATGTAAATGGAAGTGAAAAAAAAAAAGCTAGGGAGGCAATACTTTACATCAGACAAAATAGACTTTACAACAAAGACTGTAACAAGAGACCAAAAAAAAGACATTATATAATGATAAAGGGGCCAATCCAACAACAGAATACAACAATTGTGAACATCTATGCACCCAACATTAGAGCACCAAAATACATAAAGGAAATATTACCACACATAAAGGGAGAAATTGACAGTAATACAATACTAGTAGGGAACGTCAACACCTCACTTCCATCAATGGAGAGCTCCTCCAGGCAGAAAATTAATAAGGAAAGAGTGTTTCTGAATGACACATTAGACCATATGAACTTAACAGATATATACAAAACATTCCATTCAAAAGCAACAGTATAGGATGTGAGGGCGATCTGGCTGTGACATCTGTCATCCCACTGATCGCCAGGGTTGATTTGGCTGACCTGGCTGGCTAGGCAGGTGTCCCCTTTCTCCCTCACCACTCCATGTGCGTCCCTCCTGAAGCTGCATGCTCGGTCAAAGAGGATGACCTTCCCCGATAGAGGAGAGGACCGTCCTTCAGTCAAGGGTACACGAGAAGCTGCGCTACCCTGCTAGAACATCAAAAACAGCAGTATATACACTCTTTTTGAGTGCACATGGAACATTCTCCAGGATAGATCACATGTTGGGCCACAAAACAAGTATCAATAAATTTAAGAAGCCTAAAATCATATCATGCGTGTTTTCTGACCAAAACGATATGAAACTAAAAATCAATCACAAGAAAAAAATTGGAAAAAACACAAATATGTACATGCTAAATAACATGCTGCTGAACAACCAATAGGTAAACAAAGAAATCAAAGAGAAATGAAAAAGAAAACAAACATGGAGACAATGAAAATGAAAACACAATGGTCCAAAATCTTTGGGATGCAATGAGAGAAGAGAGAGAAATATAGACCAATACAAGCTTACCTTGAGAAATAAACAATTTAACCTTACATCTAAAAGAACTGGAAAAATAAGAACAAACAAAGCCCAAGGTAAGTAGAAGGAAGGAAATAATATAGATCAAAGCAAAACTAAATGACATGGATGTGCACACACACACACACACACACACACATACACACACACACAAAATCAATGAAATCAAGAGGTGGTTCTTTGAAAAGATAAACGAAATTAATAAACTTTACCCAATCATCAAGAAAAGAAGAGAAAGGACCCAATTTCTTTCAGAAATAAAAGCAAAGTAACAACTGACACCAGAAATACAAGAGACTGTAAGAGAATACTATGAAAATATACTAATAAATTGGACAACCTAGAAAAATGGATAAGTTCCTAAAAACACACAATCTTCCAAAACTGAATCCAGAAGAAATAGAAAGCCTGAATATACCAGTTACTAGTAATGAAATTGAATCAATAATAAAAATGTAACCAAAAAAAAAAAAAAAAAGAAGTCCAGGACATGACTGAATTGAATTCAGTAATAACCGAAATAAAAATTACCGAGAAACAAAAGTCTAGGACCAGACAGATTTATGGGTGAATACTATCAAATGTTTAAAGAAGAGTTAATAGCTATTCTCCTCAAACTATTTCAAAAAATAGAAGAGGAAGGAAAACTTCCAAATACATTCTATGAGGTCAGCATTATCCTAATACCAAAACCAGACAAAAACACTACAGTAGTAGTGAATAATTATTATATAGTCATAATATTGTTAATATAATTTATTGATTTAAATTTTTAGGGTCACTCTACATATAAAGGATGGAAGACAGTTTTGGTTGCAGACCAAATGTTACCAACTTTGATAATGTAAAAGTTAAAGGGCAGAGGACAGAAGCTGGGATATGGAAAATGGCAAAAGGTAAAGGTGCTAATATCTCTATTTTCAATGCAGGGAGTCAAAAAACACAGTCTGCAGGTGACAGAACTATACATACAGGTATTATTTACAATGGAAATAAGCAAGAGAAGTGGCGGATGACATAAGTGATCTAATTTCTTATTTGGCATATCAGGAAGTCCTCCCACCACCAACACCGTAGTCTTCTAGACCATACGCACAAGAGGGAGTGCCGCCTGCTCTATAGCCTGGACCTGCTGCAAAACCCTTTTCTGTTCTGAGTCTTACTCAAAGGTAGCCTTGCTCCAGCATATACACTGCCACAGTGGAATGAGTTGCTTCTAGAGCTTGGAGAGGCCTACCGGGCAGTTGGCAGTATTTTCCTATGAGAGCCCTTTGTGCTAGGGGATGCTAGGTGCAGCAATTTGTCTTTTGCTTTGGAACCCAGGACATCTTTAATCATTGAATCCCTAAAAACTTTCCAGAAATAGTAGGTCCTTGAATCTTCATAGGATTTATCTTCTATTTTCTAGAGCACAAGTCTTACCAAGACCTCTGGTGAACTAACCACGTTGTTCTTCCTGCTCAATCAGCATGGCCATCCATGGAAAATGTGATATTCTTTGAGATGGCCTGGTAGTCTGGATCTCTTTGGACTATATTTTGATAGAGGCAGGGAATGAACATAGCCTTAAGGCAAACTGTAAATGAATATTGCTGTTTATTTCACATGAATGCCAACTGTTTCTTGAGTCTCTCTTCTTATTAGAATTGAAAAGAATGCATTCACCAGATCAATGGTCACACACCATGTCCTTATGCTGTGGCCACGTTAATCTGTTTTAGGAAAGATACCAGGTCTGCCACAGCAGTTGCCATTGGGGCTACTACTTGGTTGCCCTTGCAGCAATCCATAGCATTCTTCAGGATCCACCAGGTTCTGCTGGGGTCAGACTGGTGAATTAAATGGAGATATGATGAGGACTACCATTTCTGTGTCCTTTGGTCTTTTTTTAATTTTATTTTATTTTAAAGATTTTATTTATTTGTCAGAGAGAAAGATCGCAAGTAGGCAGAGTAGAAGGCAAAGAAAGAAGGGGAAACAGACTCGCCACTGAGTGGAGAGCCCAATGCGGGGCTTGATCCCAGGACCCTGAGACCATGACCTGAGCCAAAGGCAGAGGTTTTAACCCACTGAGCCACCCAGGCGCCCCCTTTGTCCTTTGGTCTTTAAAGTTGGCAATAATTTCTGTCACCCTCTCCTTGGTTTTGATTTACTATCTTGGCCTGGCATTGGAGGTGGTTGGGGGAAATTTCAGAGGTTTCCATTTGACTTTCTCCACTCTAATAACTCAACAGACAAAAGACTCCATGAGGGGGTTACTCCAATTGCAAGCATATCATTTTCAACTATACACTTGGACACTGAGGAAATGATCCCTTGTTGGCATCCAGAGACCCGGAGGGCATACCTAAGTCATATTTTAGCCAAGACTCCTTTATTACTTGGTTCCCATAGTTCCTCTTCTAAGGGGGTAGAGTGGCATGATGATGCTTTGGGTCTCCAAGCAACAGCATCTACTCAGACCCTGTATCCAACAATCCTCAAAATATCTGGGTGACTCCCTTTCTGCAGTGTACAGTCACTGAATAAATGGCCACAGATCCCTCTGCGGGAAGGATGAAGGAACTGTTCACAGTATATAATTGCTATGTCACATCTCATGACTCGGTGGGTTCTAGATCTTAAAATAGGATTAGTTCAGGAACTTGGCAAGAGATCATGACTTTTTATTAGGGTGAATGCCCTCAGCCTCCTTTTCTTCCATTCTTGACTTTTTTAATTTTAGGGATTAAGCAGCATCCTTGCTGACTACCCGTCTACTTTGTCTTGTTCATCCTTTATCAAGGCCAGCACCTACCTGGCCCAACTAACTCTAGGATTTAACCCTAGTGATTGGTCTATCACCCAAGGAGAGGAGTTGTGGGGCAGCTCTTGATGGGATGTGCATTCCAGGAGATAGGCCTCTTCTAGCACAGGGGAAATGCTATCTCTAAGAAGTGAGCTACCTCTGCAAACTCTGAAGGTCTAAAGGAGTAGTGGTTGTAGAATCAAAACCTTCAGGGACATCTGTCTTGCTGATCCCATATTATGTTTTGGGGTCCTAGTATTTTCCATCGAGGGCCCTGATTTTCGTGTAGCAGACCTGCCCTGGCTGAACACTCAGATGTTGCTGGAACTCTGCAACTTTAACTGTGAGATTTGGCTTTTGTTGATTCTACACTTAGCTGTATCTTTGTAAGCTACCAAAGAGGCCTCTCACATTGTCCTTCCCTGCTTTCTAATGGCCCCATTTCTCATTAGCCCTTTGCTGTCAGTCAATACCTCCTAGTAGTAAGTGGAGATTCATTGTCTTTGTAGATACTCTGAAACCCCAAGGTTTTTCAAATACTTGACCCATCCCACCAGCCATGGCATCTCTCTACATGGAGACATTTTCACCTGCTGTGAAATCTTCAGCCACTGGACCACTACTGTGTGACCATCCGTGCCACACACGTCACTTATGATGGTGTCCTCTTGCCCCCTAGTCATTGGAGGAGTCAGCCTCAGAATCCTACTTACTGCCCCTATTCATGGATCACTTCTGATACCACTATGTTAATTTAGGTCCTCTGAGGAGCAGATGCCAAAATGGGATTAGGTGTGCACGAGATTTACTAGGCAACATCTGTGGAGGGCGGGGGGGCGGAATGTGGAGGGAGACAGAAAGACTGGCGGATAGGATGCTGGTCTGTGAAGGAAGGTTGGGCAAGAAAAATCTTAGACAAGGTGTAGCCTAAGGAAATTTTAGCAAAGCTGATGGGCAATCCTTGGATAAAAGCCGCCTTTTTAAGGAGTCCCACTTCTCCCTGCCTTCGTATCCCTGCTATACTTAAATTGCAGCCTCTGTACATGGATATGGATTTGAGAGCATGGCACCTGGGACCCTTGGTCAATTACTCAGACATCTGAAAGATGTTTTCACAAAAGCCGCAGATGGTTCTTTTTGTACTTCTGGATTTGTTTTTACCATGTGCATATTTTACTTAAAAAAAGAAGAGAAAGATGATATAAGGATATTATTGTAGATATGGAAATAACTAATAGAAGAAAAGATTCAATAGTTCCTTCTGTAGAGCAAGACTAGGTTTGGAAAGGTTGGGAGAAGTAACTCATACTTTTTATCAGCGTCTCTTTAGTATTATATGTTTTTTTAACCATGTATATTCATTACTTTGATAATTTTCTTTATTAGTAAGAAAATGAAAGGGAGACAGAGAGAAGTCAGGAAAAATAGAATTGGGAAGATAAGTTTTACTCTGAAAATAAGTTAATATTTATCGAATACTTTATTATCACTAATCCTTGAAACATTTTCAATAGGTAGAAAATATTATCCCCATTTTACAGATAATGACCCTGAGATTAAGGATCCAGTTTTAGGTCAAGGATTTTGCTAAGACCACACAGCTAAAAAGTAGCATCAGGACTTGAACCCAGGTCTGGGTTCGTGCTTTTTCTACAAGTAAATGGGGACAAGGCAGCTGATGGATGCATGGAGGCCATGTGGGGGTGAGCCATTCCCTGATCACCGGCCCGTAGGCCAGCCTAAACAATGCTTTGGCCCAACAGAGTTCCCAGGGTGCAGAGGGGCCAGTGTTAGTCATTGTTTAATTATACTACACATATTTAGCCTTTTAAATCTCTTCTGAGAAATCATTTCGTTCTATTCCCTCAAACATTCTTGAATATCAGCTTATAATAAAACAGTGTGGAGGAAGCTGCCTGTGGCTGAGAGTCTGGGCCTCTCCGGGCAGGACTGGAAGCCGGATGAAGTCAGCAGCCTGTTTTCTCCAGAGGTAGACACAGCACACACTACCAGCTCCATGCAAATGCCCTGAGAAGGGATCAGCCCAGAGGGCAGCCAGCGACTCCCTCTGTTTATCCTACAGTCTGAAAGAGACTCTTCGCAGACAAGTGTAATCTTTCTTGATAAACATATTAGTTTTCTGTCTCAGCTCAGTGGAGACGATCCCTCGGTCTGTGATACAAGCTCTAATAATATTTTCTTTTACTATGGTGACTTTTCCTGGATTGGCTTAGACAGTAGAGGAGAAAGTCGGAGGGGTCCAGTGTCCAAAAATCAGCAGTCTTTGGCCTGGGGACAAATGCGATCATTTGTCAATGTGCTATTCTGCCGCCATCGAGGGGCAGGTGATGGCCAGACTTGTGTCCGAAGAAGCTTTGCAAAGGGGGAGTGAGCAGAGTCTGGAGGGCAGTAAATGTCCCGGGTGAGCAGACCGGTGTTTGACCGATACCACCTCATCCAGCCCAACTTACTGCTGTTGACTGCAGCACCTCTGAACCGGGTGATAGTAATAGGATCCACCTTGCAGGATCAAATGATAAAAGGCAAATTAAGTACTTAGCCAGTGCCTGGCAAGCATTCATTGCATGTTAACTGTTTCTGTTCAGAAACCTTCTAGTGTCCCTATTTTATTCTCAGAGGATGAACTTATATCGATGGGACTTTTGAAACAGAAAGGTTTTGAATCTGTATGCAATTAGATCCACTAATTTTTTCCTTTCTGTTTTCTTTCTTGGCTTTTTTGCTTTTCTTCCTTTATGACATAAACATACAATCTATTTTCTTAGAGGGTTTTTTCTTCATGGTTTACCTTTTTTGTTTATGTTTGCCTCTTTAATCCACATGGAATGTATTTACATATATGGTATGAGGTAAAGAGATCATTTTTCCCCAAATAAACAATTTTCCCAAAGTCATGTATTGATTTGAGATACCATTTTTATTTTATACAGATTTTTACATATATTTGAATGCACCTTTTTTAAAAAAGATTTTATTTATTTGAGAGAGAGAGAAAGCACAAAGGGGAGTACAGGGTAGGGCAAAGGGAGAGGGAGAAGCAGGCTCCCCTCTGAGCATGAAATCCTATGTGAGGAGCTCAAAACCAAGACCTTGGGATCACGACCTGAACCAAAGGCAAATGCTTAACCAACTGAGCCATCCAGGCACCCCAAGTTTATGTATTTTGAAGCAACTTCTATCCTAACATTTCTTAGTAATTTAAAGTTAACAATAAGAGGATTTCTATTTAATAGTTAACATTTAAAAACCCTGCTCAAATTATTACTGCCTCCATATTACTACTGATGGAAGATTAGCAGAGGCCAACTTTCTAGAGAGAAATTTGGTTTTGAAATGTTTATCTACCAAATAGTTGTTCCACTGCCGGCAATTTTTCCTAAAGAAAAATAAAAAGTTTAAGCAAATATTTATGCATACATGCATATTTATGTATTTAGGTATAAAGCTGCCTATGCTGCCATTATTTGTAAAAGCAAAAATCTAGAAACACTATTTTTTGAAGGGTGTAGTTATGCATATTATATTACATTTATAGAATGGAATAAGTCATTGAAACTATATTTAAAAATATAGGAGGGGCGCCTGCGTGGCTCAGTGGATTAAAGCCTCTGCCTTCAGCTCAGGTCATGATCTCAGGGTCCTGGGATTGAGCCCCACATAGGGCTCTCTGCTCAGGAGGAAGCCTACTACCCCTCTCTCTCTGCCTGCCTCTCTGCCTACTTGTGATCTCTCTCTCTCTCTCTCTCTGTTAAATAAATAAATAAAATATTTTTAAAAATATAGGAAATGCATTTTTATATTAAGTGAAAATACTGTAAACAAAATTTTATATGCAATATTATTTCATTATGTTTTGGAAAACAAGCTTTAGTCACAGTGGTCTCTCACTTCCTTGAACAAACTCTTTCCAGCTTCAGGAACTTTGCACGTTCTGGTCTCTCTCCTGGAAAGAATTTCTACCTGTTCTTTTGAAGACAGGCTCTTTTTTATTCTTTAGGTCTCTGCTTAAATGTATCATTTTAGACAACCTTTCTCTGACTAGCAAATCAAAAGAAGATCCAGATCCCTTCCACAACTAGTCTCCCATGTTTAAGCATCTAATTGTATTTTCCACATGGGTGAATTCTATCTTTTCATTTGGAAAGTTTGCACCCTGACATCTAAGATTATATTTTTCTATTTTGTCTCCAAAGTGTCCATTCCTGTGATCTGAACACAATGAATATGCACTGTATATTGCCCAAATCACCTTTATATCCTTAAAATAATCCACATACAAAAGAATGAAACTGAACCCTTAGTTTACACCACTCACATAAATTAACTTGAAATGGATTAAAGACTTAAATGTAAGATGTGAGACCATAAAATTCCTAGCACAGAGAGAAAAAGCTCCTTGACATTGGTCTTGGCAATCCTTTTTTTGGATATGACACCAAAAGCACAAGTATCCCAAACAAAAATAAACAATTAGGACTACATCAAACTCAACAGCTTCTTTCTACTTAGGACAGAAAACTATCAACAAAATGCAAAGTCAACCTACAGAATGGGAGAGAATATTTCCAAATCACATATCTGATAAGGGGTTAATACCCAAAATATATAAGGAAGTCATATAATTCAACAGGAAAAAAGAACACAAAACAAAATCTACACAAAAATCTGATTTTAAAAAAAGATTTTATTTATTTATTTGACAGAGAGAGGCACAGTGAGAGAAGCAACACAAGCAAAGAGATTGGGAAGGGGAGAAGTAGGCCTCGCATCAAGCAGGGAACCTGATGTGGGGCTCGATCCTGGGACCCTGGGATCACGACCTGAGCCGAAGGCAGAAGCTTAATGACTGAGCCACCCAGGTGCCCCCCAAAATCTGATTTTTAAAATGGGCAAAGAACCTGAACATTTTTCCAAAGAAGATATACAAATGTCCAACAGGTACATGAAAAGGTGCTCAGCATCACTAATCATCAAATCATGCAGATCAAAACCACAATGAGATATCACCCCATACTTGTCAGAATGGCTATTATCAAAAAGACAAGAGATAACAAGTGTTGGTGAAGATATGGAGAAAAGGGAATGCTTGTGCACTGTTAGTGGGAATATAAATTGGTACAGCCACTCTGGAAAACAGTATGGAAGTTCCTTAAAAAATTAAAAACAGAACTAGCAAATGATCCAGCAATCATACTTCTGGGTATATATCTGAAGGAAATGAAAAAAAAAAAAAGAAAGAAAAAAAGGGGGGCACCTGGGTAACTCAGTCAGTTAAGTGGCTGCCTTTGGCTCAGGTCATGGTCTCAGGGTCCTGGGACTGAGCCCCACGTTGGGCTCCCTGCTCAGCAGGGAGTCTGCTTCTCCCTCTGCTCCAGCCTCTGCTCATGTTCTCTCTCTCTTTCTCTCCCCCCCTCTCTCTCAAATAAATAAAATCTTTAAAAAAAATGAAAGAAATGAAATCATTATCTTGAAGAGAAGGCTGCACGCCTGTGTTCATAGCAGCATTATTCACAATAGGCAAGACACGGAAGCACCCTGGGTCTGTCTACGGATGAGTGGAGAAAATGGGATACATACACATACACACTGGAATATTATTCAATCATAAAAAGAAGGAAACCCTGCCGTTTAAGACGTGAATGATGAACCTTAAAGGCATTATGCTGAATAAAATAAGTCAGAGAAAGACAAAGAGTGTAAATACCACTTACATGGGAATCTAAAGAAACTGAAATTGAAACAGAGTAGCTTGCAGGTCGCCTGGGCATGGGGTTGGGGGTGATGGAGGAGGAATGTGTGAAGATGGTCAAAAGTTGCGGAATGCCAGTTAGAAGATGAGTCAAGTCCTGTGGATCTAATGTACAGCACGGTGACTACAGTTAACAATGTCGTATCATACACTTGAAAGCTTCTAAGAGAGTAAATCTTGAAAGTTCTCATAAATGTAACTATGTGAGGTGATGAATAGCCTTAACAAACCTCATCTTGGTAATAATTTCACAACATATACATATATCAAATTATGACACTATATATTTTAACTTACACAATGTTATATATCCCAATAAAGCTGGGAAAAGAGCAGCATCTTGTGTAGACATTGTTGCAGGGTGAACTGTAGAGATGAATACGTTGCTGGTGATCCAACTTAAGGCAGATGTAAAATATAAAACAGTGACATATTTCTAGAGGGTGTATGTCAATAGCCAGGGCCCCCTCCACCACCTGTATCCCTTTAAATTCATGTCAGAAAGAGGATGATTGTCTGGAGAGAGAGAAGTCAGGCTGGGAATCAGAGCCAGATGCCCTTCTCTTCTAGGTAGATGGGCCCTTAGATAATTGGACCCAGGTGCCTGGTGGGGCAGAGCTTTGAGGGTGTAATCAAGCCTGCTTAACTAACGATTATAAACAGCATGGGTCCTTCACTGGTCAGAGTCCTCTGGCCCTCAAACCTGACAAGAGTCTCCAGTTCCTCCAGTCAAAAGAATTCCTCCTACCCGCTTGCTGTTCCCACACCCACTTCCCATTGCTTTTGTTCTTCCTGCTGCTGATGGGGTACTGCTTCAACTCCTTTTCCTAGCCCCAGAACCAGTCAGGTGAATCTCCAGCCCATGACACCCAGTATCAAGGATTCCTGATGTGTAGCTCCAACTAGGCAAAGAGGCAGAATCCAGGCCCTCTGCACAGAAGGGGTTTCGACATGGCGGTCCCCATCCAATGCAAAACCATGGTGATTGCCCACCTGGTGGACCTCATGCTGACTGCCAAGCTCCCAACACAACTCCTGGCCTACTGTACCTCATAAAAATCACACCCAGGACATATCACAACCCATGTTGACAATCACAAGTTAAGCACTTGCAGTTTTTACACCTGTGGCCAACCTTTAGCATCTATGAAATGTGTCTTTCATTTTCTTGAGGCCCAAATTTGAATTTCTTGTGTGTGTGGCTAATCCATGGGGTCTCATGATTGAACTAAGTCAACTGTTCAGCATCTATATTTCAAAGCATCTTTGTGTATTTCCTTTTATCATGTGGGCAGTGATATAAACTCTCTGTAGGGGACAGAAGGGACTCCTTAACATTTCAGTTATACCTTTCTATAATTTGTGGGGGCAATTGTGCTTTAGAGGTATGTACCAAAGATCTATGAGATCTTTTTGATTTTCACAAGTCTGTTACGATCCTTGTTTTCTAACTCTTCCCCTAGGTTCTAATATAAACCAAGAGAAATTCCATGTCCTCACACAGACAAAGTTAACTTGTTGTCTTCAGGCTGTCAAGTCAGTACAGGAGCTTGGAAGAGGGTCCATTCCACAGACCTTAGCCACAACGGTGGGCAAACCTGTGACATGCCCTCAAACTGTGTCCACAGAGTCACCATCCCTACCCCAAAGCGAAGGAAGCTCCTGCTGCAGCCTGCTCAGGGGTTAGCTGTAGGCAACCCGGGCCTGGCCTCCAAGGACCCTGCCCCCCTCACGTGGGGGTGATTAACGCAGGGCCTCCTCCCCTGTGGAGAGTTAATTAGAAATGTTACACTTCAAGAGGAAAAACAAGAGTAATGGAAAAGGCATCTGTGTGTGACCAAAGCTTAACTGAAAACAGGCTTTCTCTTCTCTCAGTCTGGGAAAGCAAGGAGCTGCAGCCAGGGAGAGAGCAAGCAGAGATGATGCTCATCTGGGGATGGAATGACATGGGTGCGTGCGTGCGTGCGTGTGTGTGTGTGTGTACACGTTGCAGAGTGGGAGGCATGTGAGGGGAGGAGCTGGGAGGGATGCAAAAGGAAAGGCTGATGTGAAGAATGTGGAATGAAGCAAGGCTGTGGTGAGAAGGTAGAGGAGGGGGTTTCAAGGACGGGGTATATCCTTTCTACTTTCTTTGCGATTGGCTAGGGTGAGGAGGGGAGAGATAGAGGTAGGATAATCCAGAGTTGTATCTGACAGCTGCCCAGAAAACTGGGGCTTGATTAATTAATTAATGATTAATTAATTAACTCCCTCCCAGGCCCCCTCCTCATTGCTTCTCTTGGCTGCCCTTCCATTAGCCTCGCCACACTGGTCTTATTTTTTTTTTCTGATCTTATTTTTATAGAGAATCATTATTCCCTCCCTCAAATCAAACTTTTCAGAACTTAAAGTCCGAATGTTGGAAATGGAAACTCCTGGCTTGGTATGTCTCTGGGTCCAGTCTATTGTTTTCAAACACATTAATTCCATAAACTTTTACTGAGCCCACTCTGGACCAGAAATGGTGGCAGGCCCTGGAAATAAAGAAAGACCTAGTCATCTTCCTATACACTAATGAGAGACAGGTAAATGAGCAATTGCGATACAAGGTAATAGAAAGACTCAGGACAACCCAGAAGGGCACCTAGCTCAGTTTTAACAGATGATATCTGAACTGAGTCTTGAATGCTGAGTGAGAGTTGTAGGCACAGAATTCAAATCCCAGCACTTCCCAGTTAGGAGCGCCTCAGTTTGGTCATCAACATAATGTCCCTAGTAATACCTACCCCAATGGTGGTTATGAAGTTTAGAAAATAACATGAACTGAAAAGTACAATGTATAGCCCAACTTTCTGGTTTCTCAGTCCCAGTGGCCTTCATCTACATTCTCTTCTCTATCAGTCCCACCCCAGTGACCACCCTGGAAACTACTAAGCACTCAGCTGCCCAATCTCTAAGATCCCAAACCAGGAAAGTCCCTGTGCCTAAAGCTCTCACTTTCCCACCTCTCTCTCCCTCACACCGAAGCTGAACTGGCTCTGTCCCCCTTTGTGAACTTAAGTCCCTTGATCTTCCCCCTTCTTTCATCTGCCCCCATGACCTTATTTGTCTTTGTCCCCAAGAGCCCCCCCCCAACATTAGCCAGGAAGTGATTCTCTTTGGCCTCATCCACCCTATTGCCTTTTGGCTTCCACAATTATGTACCCAACCCTTACTCAACTGTACGTTCTTCATATTCCCGCTCCTGGCATTTGAGCGTACTGGAGAAAGTCTAGGCTGTGTAGTTCCATTACACTTGCACGGTTTCTAATCCCCACTGGGCCCTTACTATTTCTTAGTTATCTTTTTATTTTTTTCTGTTGAAATAAGTCAATGTATGTAAAAGGCCTAGCACTTGGGCTGAAACATAGTAGGAGCCCCATATGTTCACTTCTCTTTCCTCTTTCCCCAATTCCTTATCATATTACCAATGGCGCCTAGTCCATCTCTTCCATTCTTCTTACATCACTGATTTCCTTCAGCCCTAAGCTTTTGCCATCTCATGTAAGCTTGTTCCACTTTCCTAATTCAGAGCACGTGGCCTCAACCAGCTTGCCTGGTCTGGTCATGTCGCTAAGCCTTGGTTTCCACTTCTGGAAAATGGAAATTATAATAGAGATGTTTAAAAAGTACCCATGCCATTGAACTGTTCAAAGAATTAAATGAGATAGATAACATGTGCTTAGGAAAGGATCTTTTACATGGTGCACTAAAAAATGTTAGTTGCCATGATGGCAATAATTTTTTTTATGTATTTTAAAACTTTTTTAAAAAAAAATAAATCTTCCCTCTCTCAGAGGAAGAGTTGGTAAGAACAAACCTGTGCTTTAGTGTCTATCCTCTCCCAATCCTTAAAAGACTAGAATGAACCTCTAACTTCTTTAATCTCTTCCTTTCCGTTGGATTCTACTTCTGAATCTGTAAACATGTCATCTTCCCTATCCTTAAAAAATAATAAATTAAAAACCATGTTTCAACTCTGCTATCTCTTCTAATTTCCTTTTTTTTTTTTAAAGATTTTATTTATTTATTTGACACACACACACAGAGATCACAAGTAGGTAGAGAGGCAGGCAGAGAGAAAGGGGGAAGCAGGCTCCCTGCTGAGCAGAGAGCCCGATGCGGGGCTAGATCCCAGGACCCTGAGATCATGACCTGAGCCGAAGGCAGAGGCTTTAACCTGCTGAGCCACCCAGGTGCCCCCTCCTCTAACTTCCTACATCTAGTCCTCAACTGTCAAACTTGTTCAAATGGTATTCATAATGACAGTATTTTTCTCTACCACCCACCCCACACTACCTGTAAGGCTCTGGAAATCTGGCATTGACTCTCAGGAGTCAACAAAGCCACAATTAGCTTTCTTAAAGATCGATGACCTTTTCTTTACCTTTATCCTTCTTGTCTCTGCAGCATTCTTAGATGTTGGTTACCCAGTCTTCAAAGAACTCTTCTCTTTTGGAATGCTTGATTCTCTTCTTTCCTGATTGTGCTCCCTCCCCTCTGACCGTTTCCTTGTCTGGCTCCCCTTCCTCCTGTACATACTTGAATGTACATGTTTCTATGAATCAGACTTCAATTCTCTTTTCTTTTTCTTGCTTTACACTATCTCCCCAGAAAAACTCATCTGCTTCTATGACTAATGGTTGCCCTGGTGACACCTCTCAATTCTTCATATAAGCACAACTACTTTGAAAAATACTTTGGCATTATCTTGAAGAGTTGAACATATGTAGGCCATATGACCCAGGAAATCGACTCCTAGGTACAAGCCCAACAGTAACTCTTACACATATAACACTAGGAGACATGAGAAAATGTCTATAGTTCACTGTTAAGAATAGCAAAAACAAAAACAAAAACACCTGGAAATCACTCATATGTCCAATGACAACAGATAATAGAAACTGAATTTTGACACAATGGAATGTTATATTGTAGTGAAACTTAATGGTACTTAGCTACACATCACATGTTTGAATCTTAGTGACATAAGGTTGAGTGACAAAAGCAGTTCCAACAGATGTCATAGTGTTACCTCTTTATAAAGTTCAAAAACAAGCAAAATCAATTTATTTTTTAGACAAGAATCTGTATTTAATGAAACAGAAAACAAAGCAAAGGAATTATAGGCAAGGATTCCGAATCATGGTTTCCTCTGAAGTGGAAGCACGGGGGATGGGTGTGCACCTGCCCCCAAGTAGGTGGGGGTACTGGTAGTGGTTAGTTGGGCTATAGGTTCACAGTGTTCATTATATTGTTAAGGGTAAAATATACGCAATAAAGTGGGGTCATGCACGGATCAATGATGAAGAAAATCTACTTCTAACCTCTTTCCTAAACTCCATTTCATTTTTTTCGTCCTTCCTACTTGGCATTTTTCATTTATTTCAGTACCTTTTGAAACTCAAAATGTGAAAAACTAACTTCGTATTCATCTTTAAATCTGCTCAGTCTCCTTAATCTCAAATTCTTATAAACGACCTTCACCTCCTCTGAGGCAGTTTGGCCTATGCCTAGACTTCTAAAAGGCTCTTTGTTTCCTCTTATTCAGCTCCTTGCCAAGTCTTACTTTAATCCCCAGTAACATGCGTCTAAAAAGAGGCAGACCCAGAATTTTGACCCATATTGCCTGTTACCACAGCCTATACTTTAACTTCCTATGTATAGGTGATATTAGATCAAAGTGACCCCTGGGCAATGACCTCTGGCACTGAGACCTGACAGATTACATGCACTTCCCATCAAGGACTCTGAGGCACCAATCTGCTCTTTTCATAAGCCTCTACCTTCTGTTGAGCTCTTGCCTCTCCAAATCCAGGCTGCCGAGCACCCAGGCCCACCCCCTGAAGTCCTGCCCAGTGTTCTGGCTTTGACAAAATTTGCCAGGCCTGCTGGACAGCTCTTAAGGCCACCCTGTAGGGAGGAGGGCTACACTAGGCTCAGTGTTGGTGGGAATAAACAGTTCTTGTGAGCAGCTGGGATCAAGGTGGCCCCAGCCAGATGGAATCTCTGGCTTTTTCTTCTCTTGGGCCCCGCTGAGCAGCAATCTCCAAGAGCGACCATAGAGTACAGACTCAATGGGTTCTTATAGGAGCAATGGGGAGGATAGGCTGGGGCCTGGAGAGAGGAAGAGGGTCACAAACACAGCATCAACAGCCACTCTCGGCCTGGAGAAGATATTATTCCTAATAAGGACAGGGCAGTTCCTGTTTACAGTTGTTCCAAACATCCCTCACACCACAACCCATTGCAAAATATGTGCCAAGACCCAGCAACCTTTTCTGTTTGAGGACTCCTCTGACTTTACAGATGGTTAGGTCTGCAACCTTGCTGGATTCTGGCCTCTGCTCCCTTACAGAATAGGCACATTTTCTCTATGCCATGCCTCTTAGCCCAAATGCTCTGCCTTCTTTTTCTTCTTTTGTGTGTACCAGCATGGCTCCCATTGTGGGCTTAAGCTCATGAGCAATGAACACCTACAGACGTCTGGCAAGATCATTAGCATTTCTTCAGATGTCCGGTCACCAAACACAAGAATTCTTCAAAATGCATAGTGGGCAATTCCTAAGAGATTGCCTAGAGAGAGCAAAATTATGTAATTCAAATCCTACAGCTTCGTGTACTGTGACAGATGTTTCCTGGCTGGCCGTGCTGTGCAGGAGGAGGTAGATTCAGCACAGGGGATGAGGGGGTGTCAGGATATAGAAGGAAGGAAACTTCTCAAAGAGAGTTTTCTTTCTTTAGGCAGTTTGGGGAAACCCTGTTTTTGTTTGTGTGTTTGTTTGTTTTTTACTGAAATACTCAACACACACTTATGAAGGATCTACAGTCTAAACAGTGCTGTTTCCAGTACTGCTATCTTTTCAAGGTTTTTAAAGAACTAGATTCTTGGTTACTAATTTCTTTTCCTCCCTTCTCACCCCACCTTTACCTTCTTCACCAAAGGTGCCAGTATCTATGCTAAGGACTGGGTCATTTAAAAGTACTTTCGATAGGGCGCCTGGGTGGCTTAGTTGGTTAAGTGACTCCCTTTGGCTCAGGTCATGATCCTGGAGTCCCAGGATCAAGTCCCGCATCAGGCTCCCTGCTAGGCCGGGGAATCTGCTTCTCCCCCTGACCTTCCCCGCCCTCTTAGTCTCTCTCTCTCTCTCATTCTCTCCTTCTCAAATAAATAAAATCTATATAAAAAAAAGTACTTCTTTCATGGCACTCAAAGAATAGGAAGCTATTACCATATCTTCAGTGACAGGAGCCTGGGCTCTGGAGTCAGCCGAGTCTTGTGATGTCAGCTCTGCTGACAATGAACTCTGGCACCTTGGACAAGGAATGAAATTCTCCTCCAGTGTAGTGACTAAAACAGTTACCTCAGAGAATAGTGGTGAGAATTAAATGAGATAATGTACATAAAATGCTTAGCATAGTTAGCATTTTAATGATCAATAAATGGTGGCTATTATTATTATATTATATTATATTATATTATATTATATTATATTATATATATTATATTATTATTATTATATTATTAATATCGTGACCTCATTCACCTGGAACTCAGCTCCAAACTAGAAAGTCAAATGAAAAAGCTTTCTGAGCAGCTAACCTTAATGTCTGTGGGCTGAAACAAAAATACTGTCTTCACAGATGAGGTTCTCGTTTTGAGCCTATTTTAATACTGTATATGGAACTATATCAAGCTAACGGCAGGTGCGCAAGAGCCAACTAAACAGGGAAGCAGGCAGAGAGCACTCGAGTGTGAGGGTGGAATCCTGATGATTGGTAACCAGAGCTATAGAAACAAGACAGAGAATTACAACCACACATTATGAAGCACTTCAAATAGGGTAATTTATCGAGTACCCACGGGGTGACGGATCATCTGTTGGGTGCAGTGGGCATATGGTTTAATTTAACCCTCACAGCAATCCTCTGCAGGGTGTATGTTTATCCCTGAGACTACGAAGGTAAACGTGGAAGTTCACAGAACTTAAGGAATCTGTCACAAAGGGCACCTGGGTGGCTCAGTTGGTTAAGTGACTGCCTTTGACCCAGGTCATGATCCTGGAGTCCTGGGATCGAGTCCCACATTGGGCTCCCTGCTCAGCAGGGAGTATGCTTCTCCCTCTGACCCTCCCCTACTCTCATGTTCTCTCTCTCAAATAAATAAATAAAATCTTAAAAAAAAAAAAAAAAGAAATTGTCACAAAGTTAGGAAGGGGGTAGACCTCAGAGCCTGTCTACATGTAAAGCCTCCACATTTCTGATACCTCACACTCCGTTCTCATACAGCTTTTTAGATCCCTAAACATTCTGAGTCCCTCTTTCTTCTCTCCCTCCCCTCTTCCTCTTTCTCTTCTTCTATTCATCCACTTGATCACTGAATCACAAGATACTTAAAAAAAAAAAAACCCACGAAACTTATTTTGGATGATTTTAGACTCACAAAAAGCTGCAAAAATAGTTCCCATGTACTTCTCCCAGGTTCCACCATCGGTATCATCTTACATAAGTATAATCCATTATCAAAGTGAGGAAATTAACCTCAGTATGATGATATTAAATAGACTACAGGCCTTCGGATTTCACCAGTTTTTGCACATACTTATTTCTAATGCATCTTTTATTATAGCATAGTTTGAAACTGACATTCTTCAAGTGAATTAAGTTCACATGTAAGAGGAAAAGTTATACTTTTTAGGGAAAGATTTCATTCAAAATCATTGAAATAAAGTTTGGGCTCTTACAGGATAAACCCTTTGCTCTCTGAAACGTTTAGCTCTTCAAAACAATGAATTTGCCAAAGCATTCTAGACGGCCAGAGGTGACTGTCTATCATTACTCCTCAGAATACTGGGGAATTGGCAAAGTCCATAGCGATACAGAAATTGGTAAAGAATGTAGTCTTGTTCGAGGTGTCCAAGTTTAGCTGTGAAGAGGTTTTCCCACCATGTTATGTTACTCTTCAGTTTCCAGATGCATCAGGACACCATAGTACACAGTGTGGGTGGAATATTTGGAAGTTTGGCTATCTCCTCAATTCCTTCCATGTGTGCCATGGAATTTAAGTGCTGGAGTCAGGCATTTCTGAATACATTTTTCCATATGGAGATTCACCACTACCCACTGAAGTGCACACATCTGATCCATTTAATGAGGTGTGAGATTACTCTTTTCTTTCATCCTGAGAACATTTGTGATGATCAGAAGTGAGACAGACTGGTGTGCTAATTCTGATGTAGGCATGCCCAGGCCAAGACAGCCAACTGTTTTTTCTGGTCTCTGGGTGGCACACCAGTCAAGAATGGCACCCTTTCAACGAGGGCTTTCAAGATCATTCTTCTCTCCTTTTTGTTGTTGGTGTGTGAACCTTCGGGGCGGCCATTTGCTCTCCCAAAATGAACAAAAAAAAGAATTCCTAGTGCCATCTTAGAGAGATGTCCCACAAGACTTAGCAGGTAGGTTTCAAACTGACCCTGGCATCTTCACTCTCAACTGGTTTCCTCCTCTATATTCGCCGGTTTTGCTAGTCTGACCACCATCCTCTGAGAGGCTGAGACCTGAAACTTTAACGGTGTTCTTAATGCTGCCTTTTCCTCTGCCCCTCACATCTGTTCAGGGGGTAGTGCCGTTAATTCCATCTCTTGCTCATCTCTCCTCTGTCCGGCTGTTTCCGTTCACACTCACTTGAATTCTGGGCAGGCAGGAAGCTGGCCACTTGCCTTTGCCACGCTGTGAACTCTGAGGGGGGGAACTGCATCTTTGCCACCACTGTGGCTCTGAGATGGTCAGGCCACGCTTGACAGATGGCGGGCCCTTCAGTGATACTGTCTGAGTGGTTAACTTAGCTGCTGAGTATCATTCCTGAGGGACTCCTTCCCCAGGCAGGGCTCTGCTCCTTGTAGGCTGGGCTCCAAGCCTGAAGAGGAAGGAAGACAATGGGCAGGCAGGCCATGTGGCCTGGGGAACATGGGCCTCCCTATGCCTCTGCTTCTTACCACTTACATAGGCCACTGCTACCTACCCAGCAGCCATCTTCCATTCTCCGGCTACCCCAAACTTCCACATCCTTGCATTGTAGAAGGTAAGAAAATTATGTAAGTTGGCAGCCTGGATCCAGGTTTCTTGATATCTATTCTCTGCAATATATAGTTACTCCTCTCTCACTAACTATTCATTGAGTTTCTCCTTTGTGTTAGGCACACCACAGTTTCTCTTCTATCAGAATCTCTTCTTATATTTTCTTTTGCTTACTCACTGTGCTTATACAAGATATTACATATAAACTCTGTGTATTTGCACATCGACACATTGCTTTGAAACTCACCCACCCCAGTCGTTTCACCTGTAAGTATATCAGAACTCAGAGACCGAAGTGGTAGTCCTCAGTTTTTAGAGCCAATTTGGGATGGAGCCTTAAAAGGCCACAGGGGACATCCTTCATTCCTTGCCTCATGTCCCACCTGAGATCGGTTAGATCACTGAAAATCCATCTCACAGAATTACAACTTTGAGCTCCATTCTGGTGGATTTTCTTTGCCAAATACTTTCAAACTTCAAAAGCTGTCTAACGACCTGAGATTTATGCCTTATCTGCTTAAGAAGATAATCAGGCCACAGCCAGGCATTTTGCAGGAATAGACATTGAACATGCATCTCGGGTATCGGTTGTAAAATAGGCTTGGAAGTCTCCGGACAGAATAAGCTTTGTCACCATTGGGTATTGGAAGGGTCACGAATTCCAGTCAAGTGTGGCAGCCTGTGTCTGCCGAGCCTGGGACTTGCAACTATGCTTTGATGCACTGAAGAGACAAGGATGTGAGCTTGGGCTGTCCTCGCTCTAAACCCCCTGAGCCCTGTGAAATTAGGATTCTGGAAAGGCCCTCAAATCTTTTTGTGTTAAAGGCAATGTGTTTTTGGAAAAACACCACTTCCTGTTTTTTACCCTGAAAGCAAGGTTTGTAAACTTCCAAATAATGCTCATAAAGTTTCTTATGCATCAAACAGGTCTTGCATAACAATATATTTTTTAAAAAATTTTATTTATTCATTTAACAGAGAGAGAACACAAGCAGGCAGAGAGGCAGGCAGAGGCAGAGAGAGGAGCAGGCTCCCTGCGGAGCAAGGAGCCCAATGCGGGACTCAATCCCAAGACGCTGGGATCATGACCTGAGCCAAAGGCAGCTGCTCAACCAACTGAGCCACCCAGGCGTCCCTGCATAACAATATTTTGATGATTGAAGGGTAAATAAATCCAAAACACATGCATTAAATGTCCTTTAAAATACACGTTTTAAGATTATGAGGAGAAAAAAAGCACACTGGGTTTCACGAAGCCCTGAGTGTTTGAAAAATAGGACATCTGATGAATTCCAAACAAAATCAGGTTCTTCTAACTATGGCAGAATGCTGTGAGCCCGTTTTTTGTGTTTCCAAGAGAAAGGGTCTGCCTAATCCTGGAAGAGATCAGCCCCCACTCCTGCAAGTAAAGCCCTGCGATGCGAGCCATCGTTTTCAGCAGAGAAAATAGGAGTGAGGTAATGGCCACAGCTGTGCAGTCAACCCTCTGCAGTGGCTTGATTTATAACTGCTTTGGGAGCCTCACGATATTACATCTCTTGATTTTGTGTACACATCATGTCTCAGTCTTTCCCCCCCATGAATGTATTAGGTAGTATTAAAGGTTTTTCCATTGGGGCATGTAAGACCTTGGCTTTGGGCCCAGCCAAAATTCAGCCACCCCTTGGGCATTGTAATTGAGGTCTAAATAGAACTTGGCATCATCCTAGGGTCTCTCAATCAACTAACATTAAATGCCTACTAGAGCAAGCCAGTACTAAGATGGGGTGGGGGTAGGGGGTTAGAGGTTTCTCCAAAGGGCATAAAAAAAGTTCAGAAACTCGGAAGATAAAGTCTCAGTTTCAAGCAGCTAATAGTCTAGCTGAGGGGCTAAAACACATGGGAAATTATCAAATGCCACCAGGCAGATAGAGAGAAGGACTGCTGAACTAGGAAGGCTCTTTGAAAGAGGAGAGATTTTGGGGGGGGCCTTGAGGATTAAGCTGCTTCATTCATTTGTGAAATGTTTACTGAACACCTACTACATGCAACACAACACACGGGGCTAGTACTGGGGATGCAGAGGTGAGCCAGACAGGCCTGGTCCTTGCCCTTGGGCAGCTTGCATTTGAGTTGGGAAGATAGGCATCAAACAGCTAATTACATCACTTATCCTTAATTACAACTGTGAGGGCTGAAGAAGAGGAGGATGAAGGTACTGGGAGAAGCCTTTCGCATTTGACCGAAGCTACAGGAGCAGGACTATCCTAGACTCTTCTTCAAAGGTGGTTCGCCCACCAGCTTGTTATAAAGGTAGAATCTCAGGCCCCTCCCCTGCCCTAGTGAATCCGAATCTGCATTTTAAACTCAGAGCCAGGTGATTCTTCCAGCACGTTAGATTTCCAGCAGTATGGAGGTAACACAGCATGCAGCGGAAACATAAAACTCCTGGGTCACAGAAGTGTTTAAATATCCGATTAAATGGAACAGATAGCCCTTTTTCCTGGATGAGAGTCACACACCTGAGTCGAATGTGGGGAAGTCTGTATCTCTGGCATAGATGGTGAAGGGTATCCAAAGTCAGTTAATGGGCCCCTCATCTTTGCTTCTTATGAGGGCCTCTTTGTCTCTCTGTATCTTTTTTTCAGTTACGCATCTACTGGGTCAGGATCCCTTCATGTTCCAAAATAGGAGATCTATTCTGCTTGGCATCAATACTTCCCTCCCTCTGCTCTCGGTGCCGGCTAATGCTTTCCAGATGAGGTGCGAGCAGCTGCTAATTGTACTCGGATCAGTCTTGATTTGTGTTTCAGTCAGCAAGGCACCTCACTAATGGGTCTGAAACTTGGCAGTGGGCCTGGGACCAGTGTCAAAGGAAACAGATCCGAAAGAGACAGGAGAAAGGCAAGGAGACAGGGAGTGGATAGAAAAAGTTTGGAGGATGAAAGGAGAGGAGGAAATCAAAGGGACAGGACAGCACTAGAGAGCCTGTTGGGGAAATCAACAGAGAAACTGATCTGGAAAAGCAGGGGATGTGGGAGAAGGGGAGAAAGGCAAGCCCAGGAGAAAGGCGGGGGAGGCAAAGGGGAAAGGAGCAACGGCTTCCGCTAAGAGGAGGCAAGAGAATCAGACTGCATCTTGTGATGTGATCCCAAATGCTAATGATGCCTGTGGTTGCTCACGTGGACACTGTACATGGGGAATGTCAGATAGGGTAGCCCCCACATTTCTGAAGGCGGTAATCTGATGCCTCTCTCTTCTCTGTGGCCCCCAGCTTTCCAAGGGTTTGGCAGGGAGCACTGAACTCTGACAGCAGCCAGCAAGGGAAGGCTCTGGGGCCCAGACACACCTTGGTTTTATGAGCTGAGGCCTGAGGAAAGGCCTCTCCTGGCTTGAGCTCTTGGAGCCCGCCTTCCTGGAATTGAGTTGGAAAGGGGCCTTATTAGGGGAAGCTGAGAACTGAGGCCTAAGGCTTTTCTGAATTAGACACATTCATTGTACTTACTAAAACACACACACACACCTCTATAAGAAGAAGGAAATCCATTTGCCAATATGAATTCCAAACCACTGCACATGCAAATTTGTGCAGGGAAAAGAGAGGAAAGGAAACAAGGAAACAGATTAGCAGAGGCACAAGAACAGAAAACAGATGGGACATTGCCAGTGGACAGGCTGAGCTTTGCTTGGGGCATCAGTAAAGTAGTGGCACCCCCACCCCAGCCTCCAGCAAGAAACAAGTAAACAAGCCTGTATTGTGAAGAAAAAAATTACTACTTCAGGGGGAAAAAAAGCATGTGTTCCTATGTTCAAGTTCAAAAACCTGCAGACAAATGTTCTCAGCAGCACTACTCAAAATTGCTGAAAGATGGAAACAACCCAAATATCCATCAACTGATGAATGGATAAACAAACTGGTATATTCACAGAGTGGAACATTATCCCATCATATAAAAAAATGAATGCATGCTGAATGAATGCATCAAAAGCACTGATGCGTGCTACAACTGTGATAAAAACATGCTGGAAAACATTATGCAGAGTTAAAGAAGTTAGACACAAAAGGCTACATATTGTACTTGATTTACATGAATTATCCGGAAACGGCAAACCCAGAGTGACAGGGACATGGTTCAGTTATTGCCAGAGGTGGGAAGAGGGGAAAAAGGGGCGGGGCTTCTTCATGGGCATAGAGTTTCCATTTAGGGTGATGCAAAAGTTCTGGAACCAGAGAGTGATGATGGTTGCACAATACCATGAATGTATTTAATGTCACTGAATCGTGCACTTGAAAATGGTAAATTTTATGTTGTGTGTGTTTTACAATAAAAATGCAAAAAAAAAAAGAGAAAGCATTGAAATAAACATCACTGGGTAAATCTAAAAACTAAAACAATCTGTTTTTCCATAAACTGGTTTTATAGTTAGGTACTGCTTTTGAGTCACATTTGGAGGGGCCTTACTATAGCGTCTGGTTTCCTATGTCCCTGAATGGGAAAGAGAGATGAAGAAGTTTTAAGGGAGAAAGGAATAAGGGTGATGACGATAGGACAGGGGGACGTCAAAGAAAGCCAGTTCCGTACAGGGTAGGACATGCAAGTGCGGGGACAGCTGCGAAGGACAAGCGGCCAGGATGAAGTGGGGGGAAAAAAGCTTGTTGCTGATGTTTCACTTAGGGGAGGAAGAAATCTCCGACAGAAAAAAGGAGAAACAGAGAAGAAGGCAAACCTTTGAGTCGTGCCAGGCAGCATGGAAGAGAAACTAAGATGAACTAAAAGAGATGCTTAACTCAAAACAGCAGAAAGACAATGTGAACTTCAACTCTTTGCCACCTGTCTCCCTTTTACTTCCCATGATGCATAAAGCTGTGAAGTGCTGGGGATCTGGGGGCCAGAATCTGGTGGTGGGAGTTCTGGGGAGATAGCTCCTTCCTCTCCATAGGGTGACCCTTCTTAACCAAGCCCATTATCCACCAACAGCCGGTCTCCAGCCCCTGGGCTCCCTGTCCTTGGACATGATGAAGCGGAGACCAGACGAGTCCCAGTCAGGGGTGCAGTAGTGACAGCTGTGACCCGAACGGGCCATCAGGATCAAGATCATTTCGGAAATCTCTCCCAATTCTGCGCTCTTGTGTGTGAATGGTTCCAAGCCACAGACAGGTGCCTAACAAAAGGATGTTGGTCAGCAGCTTAGAGGATCAGTCCATGAGTGTTTAACACACACACACACACACACACACACTCTATTTAAAGGAGGATTTGTTGGCAGGGCTTAGAAGGCCCTGCCTTGTGAAGAGTTGTTAGATGAAAAGATGGGAGTTTGAGACTCTAACTTTCTGACATTATTTCCAGGTAGTTGCTATGTAAGGATTTGTAAAACTATTTTTTACATTTGAAAATAGACATGAAACAGATGAAAACAAAAATCACCCACAACGCCACCACTTTGCTGGAAATATTAACACACATTTACCTCTATTTGGAACACACACATGACTCTACTGAACATACTCTTTCATGTGTGTATTTCTCATAGGTCGTCAGTCTTTGTCAATATTATAATGACATAATAACTTTATGATAAAAACAAAACAGGGAGACAGGAGTGAGATGGTGATTTGGGACAGGCAGTATGGGCTTATTCTGCAGAAGGAAGCCCGACATTCCATCCTGTTCTGCAAAAATCATCAGTGGGAAATGATTCTGATGAGGAGGGGTGCACTGCACACAGGGATTATGCCTTCGGCCTCAAGCCCAGAATGAGGACAGCACAGACCTACAACCATCCACAGTGGACATGTAGCATGAACAAGAAATAAACCTTACTGTTGTAAACCAAACACACACACACAACATACAAATGATGACAAGACGCCTTCAGGGAAGGGCACCTGTGAAAGAAATCAGCTTCTGGAATCTGGGTTCCTTTGTGGTGCATATCTGTTAATGCATTTGAATCATATGTGGAGTGCAGGGTTTTCCCAACTGAGCCTATAAAATTTGTAGACAAAGCTTGTCCTTAAATGGGGAATTCAGGGGATGTCTCACTTCCTATGTGAGGAAGAAGCTTGTGAAGGGCCTACTGGTACTTTGTTCCAGGCAGAAGAAAATGGACCTAGCAGGTGTCCTCCTAGGCTCTGTTATGCAGAGGCCTGGTCTATGGAGAGGTTAGGAGGAAGAATTCAGAGACTAGAAAGCAGAAACTGCTTTCTGAACACTGAAGGAAAAGCCATTGACTTGTGCAAGATGCAGCTCAAGTAAAAGGTCAAGGCCACCCCTATCCACAAGGCCATAGCTTGTAGCTATCACCGTACCACCGCACAGATGAGGAAGGCTTCGTTCAAGCTGCCTGTGATTCACAGCCTTTATGTCTTTCTCTCCTTTAGGCCCCACTGCAGCCCAGAAGCACACAATCAGAGGCTGAAGGGCACAACCATTCCCCCCAAAATCGGGGTTTGGGAGGCACAATCTTTCACAGGTAGGAGGTAAGTACAACCCTGGAGAATCCCATTCACGCGATGGCACAGTGTCACTCAGGCCCTCTAGTAAACTGATGAGTAGATGATCTTCCAGTGGCCTTTCACTGCACTCAAAAGAAATCCCTAAAGCTTTATCATAGCTTGCAAGGCCTATGCGGCCTGCGTCATGAGACTCTCTCCAACCTGCAGTCTTATCCCCTACAATGCCACACTCACTCCCTTGTTTCCAGTCACAAGGGCCTCCTTGTGGCGTCCAGCACATTCCTGCCCGGGTTCACTGTGCCCTTTCTTTGGACACTTTTCCCTCTGTGTTTTACACCACCCTCACCTCACTCTAGCTCTGCTCAAATGTGCCACCAGAAGCACTGAAGCATTCTATGACCACCCCGTTCAGGACAGCATCCTCCCTCCACTACTTACCTAATGGCAGTAGGGGTGAGTACGAATAGAGCCAGCAAAGGGGACAGACAGATAGGGATGGAGGGAAGACATATATAAATACAGAAATATGTATTTAAAAATGCATATATATCTCATTTATCGTGTCACCACCACTAGAATATAGGAGAGGAACCATGAGAGTAGGGACTTTGTTTTGTGCACTGCTCTGTCCCTGGCACCTTAAATAGTATCTGGCACTCACGGTTCAGTGAACAGTGCTGAATTAATGAATGGCCACTCTTTTCCTTTCATGCTGATTACCTTTACCTTTCAGTCCACAACTTAGAGCCATTTCTCTTGGGACTCTTGATTTCTACTTGCACTTAAGCCTCAAGTCGCTGCCATAGTTTCAGATAGAAAATGTCCTCAAATGACCTGAATCCCAAATCAGGGAACAGTGGAAGGACCTGTCTATAGAATTCCCTTGGATATAGCAGTTTCTGCATTTGGGCGCAGCATTGTCCTCATCAATCCTGAGCCCCTGACTCAAATGGATCCCCTCTCCCCACCCCACTCAGAAACAGGTGGGGCTCTCTTAAAACCAGTGTGGCTAACCATGTCTCATCTGTGTAACTGATGTCCCCAAATGTGGTTTTTTTTTTTACAGATTTTATTTTTAAGTAATCTCTATACCCAGTGTGGGTTGAACTCACAACCCTAAGGTCAAGAGTTGCGTGCTCCACTGACTGAGCCAACCAGGCGCCCTGCCCCAAATGTTAAAGGACTTTATCACATGAACATCTCCGCACCTGTACCATCTTGGCTCTCACAGAGCTGTGACTCTGGGTATAATAAACCTACTCTGTCCCTGAGCTCTCACTTCTACCTCTGCCCCAAGATTCTGTCTATGACATAGATACAGTCCATGACATCGACTTGAGATGACCTGGTCTCCTGGCACCCAAATCTCCTAGTTCCGATTTCGGTGGTTTCCCATCACTCTGTTCTTCTGGACCCAAGTAGATCCATCATCCATCTTCCTGGAGCCCAAGCCCTGGGAGCACCTGATGACTGAGGCTAATATCCTTAAAGTGACCTGCCCACTGGCTTCTGACTGCTACTCTCAGTTTAGGACCTTGGGTATGAAAGGCATGGTTTCAAAATATCCCAAAAATAAGAAGACTGATGATAGGTCTTAAGAGCCTGAGCTCTTAAGCTCCTTGCAAGTAAGTCAAGATACTGTCATTCACATGTGGAGTTTGGATTTGCAGATGGCCAGCTTCTCTGCTTGTCTGGTATTGTAAGGACACTTAGAGAGGGTCTGTTGCTTCTAAAAATTTGGATGCTGCCATCTTCAGAATTGCCTTTCTGGCTGGTGGCGGTTTCCCAATCCTGCAGGAGGACAGTTTTTCCTACTTCGGGTGCCTATCTGGGACTATGACCTCATCTGAAGGAAGGAGCTGGGACCCTTAAGGCTGGGAGGCTGTGCCTGGGGAAGAGAGACTGGCCCTAGCTTGTTATAGGTGCCTCATTACGCACGTCTGATTTGGCTCTCTCTCAAACCCTGCTCAACCAAGGAGCGCACATACTGACTGACTCTCTCTGAGCCCTACACTCTCTGTAACACATTTTTTTAAGCTGTAACGAGTTTTGCTATACCTCCCATGCCAGAATCTTTTTCTTTGAGGAAAACAGTAACACTAACATATGTAGACAGGCAGCACATAGATGTCCGGCAAGATGTGCCGCTGTGACATGCTGAGAGAAGAAATTCAAATGTTTATGCACACATGTCACCAAAGCATTTTAGCATCCTCCTTTCACATACACTTAGCCTGCAGAGCTGTGGGCACGTTCATTTGCCCACTGCAGACAAGTAGATGGGGTGGATGTCAGAGTAAGTCCAAGCTGTCTTGCCTAGCAATATGGTCACAAATAGAGAAGATATGAATCCAGATTCTCACTCACTCCCCACCCCTCTATGCTTTGATTCCTGGTCGCTGTCTAACTTGTACCAGCCACATAAGAAACAACTTATTGACACCCAATATAATGCATGAATAAGAAGGTAATAATAAAAAAAACCTCGCCATCTATCAGAAGGACTTTCTAAATATGAAGCAAAACCTAGAAACCAGAAATGAAAAGATGAACGTGTATGACTACATTTAAAGTAAGCATCTTTGCAACCTAAAAATACTTGATAAGCAGAATCTAAAGACACATGACCTATGGGGGAAAACATGCATCTTATATCACAGATAAATGTTTCATTTCTCTGACAAATAAAGAACTTGGAAAATATCAACTAAAAAAACTACCAACCTAAGAGATGAAAGTAAAGGATATTAATAGATATTTAACGGAAACAAAGATACAAATAGCTCTGAAATGTGTAAAAGATGAAAAATCTTGTTCCTAAGAGGAACTAATTAAAAATATACTGGTAGACAATTTTTTACCATTCAAATTGACAAAGTCCAAAACGTCTGATTAACTGTGTTGGTGAGGGTTTATAGAATTAGGCATGGCCATACATTGCAAGTGGAAGTGTGAAACAGTATCTTTTATGAACAGGAATTTCACAATACTTATCACAATCACAGGTGCTTATATCATTTGACTCCCTTCTACGAATTTATCCTAAAATATACTCTATTCTGTGAAATGATTCATATACAATACCACTCATCACATCATTATTTTAAAAAATAGAGGTTGGAAACAACTTAAATGTCCATCAACCGAGGGCTACATTATGATACGTTCATGCAAAGGATCATTTTTGAGCTAAAAAGGAATGAGAATGCTTTTTCACGTGCTGAAAGATTTTTAAGTCATATTAAGTGAAAAAAAAAGGTGTGCAAAAAAGTGTGGCCATCTTTTTATGGAACAAAGTGGGGATATAGGTGTAGGTACTTACTTGTATATAGTTGCTCCGCAAGGATACACAAAAAGCTGGCAAAGTTGGTTGCCCTGAGTAAGGGAGCTAGGTCACAGATGTGAGGGAGATACTTCATGTATATCCTTTCAAGCTGCCTAAATTTTGTCCCAGGTGAATGTATTAGCACTACAAAAAAAGAAAAATTAGGCAAGTTATCTTTGTTTTTGTAAAATATCAATTAATCCAATCATCAGCTTCAAAAGTTAAGATCCTGGATAAAAATCCTCTCAAGAAATGCTGCAAATAACCTTTGAAAAATTCATTATTTTTGGGCGCCTGGGTGGCTCAGTTGGTTGAGCAACTGCCTTTGGCTCAGGTCATGATCCTTGAGTTCTGGGATCGAGTCCCACATCAGGCTCCCAGCTCCACGGGAAGTCAGCTTTTTCCTCTAACCTTCTCTCCTCTCATGCTCTCTCTCACTTTCTCTGTCTCTCAAATGAATAAATAAAATCTTAAAAAAATAAAAAGAAAAGAAAAGAAAAGAAAAATTCATTATTTTTAATTAATGACTGGATAAGGGAGAGAGAGATGGGGTGTGAGAAAGTGGGACAAACAGAGCCATCTAGGAGGCTGGTGAGGTCTGATGGGGAGTTAGGCAGAACTGGGAAAGAGGAAGACGAAACCGGGGAGAGAATCACAAAGTCAAGAGACAGGCAGAGCCAGAATTGCAGAAGCAGGGGCTGCAGTGGGTGAAAATGCTGCTACTGCACCTTGGCGTTCACTTCACGGTGTGCCTCAGACCAAACTGTCCTTCATTACTATTGCTCTCTGAGACTCAGTTTATTTTTCCTTGGACTTCTTGGGGTTTCTCCTGTGTATAAGGAATTGACAAAGGCTTGAGAAATTTACTTAGGAAACATGGAGGTCCCCTGACCCCACCAGAGAAAATAAACAAGCGTAAAGTGGTCCTTAAGGGAGGGTAAAAGAGCTGTGACTTCATGGTTTGGCAGGTTATATCAATAGTAAGAATGGTGGCTATTTGGTGGGCATCAGAATTACCTATATATGCACATGGAGCCTAAGGTATGAGAATAATTATGAATTCCACACAATTTACTCCCGTATATTTTGCTTGTAAATACTGATGACTTGGTTCCCATAATACTTTAAACAAACCTCCATTGTAAAAAAACATCGACTACACTAAAACGGTTTGCTTATGTATTTTCGCTCATGCGCTAATTTGTGAATTTTCTGAGGGTAGCGCGTTTCTTATCTTTGTACTCCTGCACCTAGCACATCATAGGTAAACACTGCTGAATTTAACTGCATTCATATTGTTATCAGTTAGGCGTTCTGTTTGGCTGCGTGTAACACAGTCTCAACCAACAGCGGCTTAAACAAGATAGGACTCACATAATAAAAAGTAGAGGTGTCAGGGCGGGGTTAGCGCAGGGTATGCTGGGATCTAGGTAGCTTCGGTGCCTCTGGCATTCAGCCATGCTTCTCACGGTGAAAGATGGCGGCTGGACCTGTACACGAACCTCCGGAAGGGAAGGGCAGGGCAAAGGACAAGAGGCCAGAGTAGTGTGATTGCCCAAAACGCGACGCAGCGACCTCGGCTTGCATCTCATTGGCCAAAAGTGGATCACGTGGCCTCTCCCAGCTTCGGTGGATTCTGGGAAGTTGAGTGTTTTAACCGAGAGCAGCCCTGCCTCCCTTAATAAAATTAAGGTTCTCTTAATAAGGAAGCGAGGAATAATGAGTAGCAGTATTGGTCATAAATGTGTAAAGGCCAAAAACACAAACACATTTCCAACTCTGAAACTTCTTTCTCATTCGTGTATTTCTCTGTCTATAGAGTGGTAGCGGTGAGCGTCCCTTGGCTTGCAAATCCCAGCTGGTTCAATTTGACTCTAGACCATCAGAGGCCCTGCATTACCTTCCTTGAAGCACCCTCCTCCTACTGGGGTGATGTTCTTGGTATATTCTAAGACTCTTAACTAAAATAACATAATTACCCGGGGCAGTACATTTCCTAGACTCCACAGGCTGTCTTTGGGGTTGGGAAATTTCCCGGGGGCAGAACTGGATGCAAATTCCTTCTCTCTCTCGCTTTGCTGCATTTCTAGCCTCTCCCCACAATGCAGCAGTCCTCTGTGGATTGTACCATGAGATTGTCTCGATCAGTGGATTTCTTACAAACATCTGGCTGCAGAGCCTTGCCTGTTCCAATCCTCTGAGCCCTCTCAGGCCACAGGCATTCTCCTGGATAGTCAAGTGATCTCTCCCCTGAGTCTAAGGAGGAAATTTGTGCTGGGCTCCTGTACTTCTCTCCAAGCAGGGGGAGGTTGTTTATTTCACATAATTAATGGATGGAGAAACTGGGCCTAATTTATTTTACTCATAGGAATGCAAATCCATTCTTTCCAGAGAAGAATGTGTGTCTTTGCCTCACCCAAGCCAACTCACAATTTCCCATAAGGAGTAGACACTTATGCCAAAGGTGAGGGGAAGGAACAGTTCTCAAAAACTCTGAAAGGGAAACTAAACACGTTCTTAAAAGAAATCATGTTTCTGTTTTGGTCATATCATCCTAAATATTTTGTGTGATCCTGTAAAATTAGTATTAAAAGACATTTAATGAAGGCATTTAATGAGGGCTATGCAGTGCAGACTGGATTTCTATGGCATTTCATAATTTTCTAGCTTAAATCAGAAAGTCAATGTCTTTTAATTTATCTTGGACAAGGATTATTGAACTTTACTTGCACAACCGAAGCTTAATAGAGAACCGCACATTTCAAATGACTGCCTGCTGTATACAGTGTGCTAAGGACAGTGATAAATCACAAAGGCTATGGCTCTGAGACCTTATCAAACTGCATTTGCAAAATTTTTTGTAGATGGGTTTTATGAATTCTTTAGATCAGCAGAACCTATATCCTTCTCATTAATCCTCCATCAGTAATAGTCACATGTCTCTGTAGAGTAATAGTCACATGTCTATGTAGAGGTGAAAGAAGATAATGGAATGGGAAAAGCATGGCTTTTAGACTCAGACCTATGTTTAGATTCCAGCTCTGATGTTCATACTGGGGAAGTGATCCCTAGCAAGTAATATCCGCCCTTTTTGCCTAGTGTCTTGGTCTGTAATCCTGCCTTGCAAGATTGTTGTTACTGAATGCAAAGCTCCTGACTCATGCTCTACCCGGGTGGCTCAGTCAGTTAAGCATCCATCTTCAGCTTAGGTCATGATCTCAGGGTCCCGAGATTGAGCCCCATTCAGGTTTTCTGCTCAGTGAGGTGTCTGCTTCTCCCTCTCCCTCTGTGCTCTCCCTCTCTTGCTCTCCCTCCAATAAATACATAAAATCTTAAAAAAAAAAAAAAAAAGCTCCTGACTCATGACAAATGGTAGTTATAACCAATATACAAAGCATTGTTCAGTGTTTAACTTCTGTGAAACCTGCTAAACTCAAAAGGAGGTGGGCTTTGGCCTTAGCACTATCTCCCATGACATGAATACTATTGTTATTGACTTAGTGTGTGCCTGACCTAACCCATGTCCTCCCACTTACTCTTCCTAGAACCATTTCTCCCAGTCGGACATCATCTGCTCTGGGAAACTTCCCTTCAGTGCCATTACTGGGTCAGGTACCTGACTGCTCCCATAGACCCCTGGGTTTGCTGCTCTGGCAGCCCTTAACTGATTCTAAATGTTTGCCTGCGCTGGGGACTATGTTCTGCTTTGTTTTGACAGTGCCAGGTCATTTTAGCCACTCTTTTTAAAAAACACTTAATTGAGGTATAATTTTAAAACAGTAAAATCTATCCATCCTCAGTATACAATTCAATGGGTTTTCGGTAATTTTAGAGTTGTGCAATTACCACCGCAATCTAGCATTAGAACAATCCTACCATCCCAAAGAGACCCTTTGTGCCCTTTTGTGGTCACCCCATTCCCCAACCCCAAGCAACCAGTGATCTTTCTATCTTGACAAATCTGTCTTTCCTGGACATTTCATATAAACGGAATCACACAATACGTATTCTTTCACATCTCTCTTCTTTTGTCTAGCATAAAACATTTAAGGTTTATACACATTGTAATCTGTGTCAGTAGTTTGTTCTTTTTTCTTGAGGTTTGGATTCCAATGCATAGATACACAGAGACGCATTCTATGCCCTACTCCCTAGTCTGTAACTAATTCAGCGCCTGCACATAATAGTAAAAGCTGAGAAAACATTTGTTGCTTGAATTAAGTTCACACTGTGATAATATTAAAGTTAATCTGACACTAGTAATGCATGCAGTAACGAGGGGGAGAGACAAGAACACACAGATACCTGTGACATGTTTTAGCAACGTCAAGTCATTACCTGAAGAGACACCTCAGTAGCTTTTACCTTGCCACTTCACCTTATGTGGATTTTTAAATTCTGAAGTGAGAAACATCCCTTCCTTCTACCTCCAGCTGTTTTGATCTTGTTTTCCTCTCCTCCATGTCAAATCTGAATGCTCATATTTGTCCCAACACAAATGGGTGCCTCATAAATATTAAGTGATGATTTATTCACTTATTCAATAATTATGGACTGAGCACCTACTGTTTTCCTGGCATTACTTTAGGTGCTTAGAATACTTGAGTGAACAAAACAGACAGAAATTTCCATCTTCCTGATGATGAATGTATTCACATTTGGGTACCCACAAGAGCAGTAGTGCTTAAGAATTTAGTCCATGAAAGCCTTAATATGTTTTTCAAAAACTATTAGACTTGAAGTCAAAAGCATGAATAAACTATTCACATAGGAGGAAATACAGACTACTCAACCCATAAACCAGTCAGCCTCAATAATATTGAAAAAATGAAAATATAAACATCATTGAAGTTCCTAGAAACATTACACAATTTTTAAGCCATCAAAAAGAAATAAAAAATACTACATGTGATATAGATGGGTTAAGGAAAACAAATGTTCATCAGTTGCTGGTGCCATTATAAATTGGTTGGGTTTTTTAGAATCTGATTACATCACTGATTCAGAAATTCCCTTTTTTTTTTTTTTTAAATGAATGCCCAAAGGAAATAATTTAGGAAAAATATATACCAGATTTATTAATCAAAGGAAAAATACTGTACATAGTCCAAATATTCTATTCTTTGGGAGTAGATGAGTAGATAAAAAAATAAATTCGGTATGATAGGAATGGAATGCTCTTATCCACTAAAAAAATTAGAAGACTCTATATGACAAACAGAATGTTTATACAAAACAACACTAGTTAAAACAAAGAACAAAAAATATTATGGATGAACTGATTACAGATATATAAAATATGTATCAGAAAAGAACATAAAGTGATACACATATTTGCATTTGACAATCTTTTCGTGACATGTATAATGAATTCTTTAAAGGCAGTAGCCACTCCTCTACCCTTGCTCCCATATGATAAAAAGTCTGATGTCCTTGCAAAATACAATCTGTACCCCTACCTCCTCCTTTTCCAGTTCTTTGCATGAGTAAATGAAAAGACACTCTATTCTTAGGTGCTGGACCCAGGTCTCGTCCATCAGCAGATTCCCTGAGCCATGGAGCAGGATGATTAGAAAGGACCCAGAAGTCAACTATCCACCCTTTTCATTTTACAGAGGCAAAAACTCACCTCCCTAAAGGGAGAGGGTCTTGCTCAAGGTCCCCCGGCTGTTTAGCACAAGGCTGGCATAAAGTATAAGTAATACTTACACTTTACAAGTATACTTTACAAGTATACTTGTACTTACTTATACTTTACAAGTATACAACTATACTTTACAAGTAGAATACTTATACTTTACAAGTATACTTATTAAAGTATAAGTAATACTTATACTATACACCTCCTGGTGGAGGTGATTACCTCCACCAACTAACATAGTCCCCGGTAACTAGTAGGAATTCACAAATATTTGTTGAATGAAATTTAACAGTTTTTCTTGGAACAGGAAACTGATATACCCGCATCCTGGGGGTTGTGCCTCTGGGGACCCACCTGAGAATCAACATTTGAGTATGAAAGATTTTGACTCATAGAGTGGAACCAAAAAACAAACAAACAAACAAACAAAAAATGAAAACCAAAAAAAAAAAAAAAAGCAAGGAAAGCAAACTAAAACAGTGTTCTGCCTTGGTGGACTGCCACTGTTCAACAGGAAATACTTGGAACAGCCCTAATTTTCATGGGTGTGCCTGCTGTTCTACAGATCTAGGTCCCAAACCAATGAAAAGCTATGGGTTTATTTTGGTTTATTTTAGGCAGCCTGCTGTGGCATCTTCCTGTTGTGGTTGATGACACTGTGTGGTTGGGCAAACGCTGGGACTCTAATTTGGACTAGAGCACAATGCTCATTATTTTATTTCTAGAGGAGGCAGAGCCGGTATAGGAAGTCTACAGAGAATTTGGGAGAAGGAGATAGCTCTCGGTGCAGACCTGGGGCCAATGGCAAAGGGGATCTGACTGCTTGTGTTTATTCTGGAGGCAGTCCAGGCAAGGGGGCGAGATCTCCTTTCTCATGGTACAGTGAGCATGGGCAAGCCACTCAGGGCACAGTTTCTCCAACAATTCTGATGGAGAGCTTCAGAGGAGGAAACAAGTATGAAAGGATTTTGAAATATAAAGTGTGGACCAAACCCAGCCGTCACGATGATGGTGGTTGAAATTGAATTCAGCCTGAGACAATTAAAAAAAACAAAAGCAGTTGGTGTGACGTGATTTCTTTTGAAACGACAGCAAGGAGGAGTGAGAGATCAGCAGAGGCCATGCTTCTAGGGAGGGAGGGAGATGACTAATGACAAAATGATGGGGTTCTATATGACAGGGAGAATGGGAAAAATTGGGGGCCAACTTCCTCTTGTGCACTCACCTACCTTCCAGCTACCACTAGCCACCAAACAGTAGTGGACCTTGGCCACAGGGTACCCTTCCCCTTTAGGCACCCTTTCCCTATCAGCACACTTCTCAGCTGGGACCCTGGCACACAGCCGTGGCCGAGCAGGAAGGACAACAGACAGATTCGAGCCACTGGGTGTGGCTCTTAGTTCCTCCACACACTAGCTGCGTGGCCCGGAGAGGGCCTCCCCTTGTCCCTCAGGCCCGCGTTCCTCATCTGTAACAAAGGACGAACACTTGTTTTATCTACCACACAGGGCATCTCCAAACGAAATAACGTTGGTGAAAACTCTGCAAAACGCAAATGCCTTTGGTTGTCACTCCTTAGCCTCTTTTTGCCTCTGTTTCTGCATTCGTAAGATAGTTGACAAGGACATGTGTCTCCACAGGCTATGGGGGCTCTCTGTGAAGGCCCTCTGCATATCCAGGTTGTATGAGAGGCTCGCCCAGTTTGAGAGGCTCCTACTTCTCTACCGCGTACTGGAATATTTCTTTCCAATTTGACATTCTTTCTGTTGTGTTGTTAAATTTCCCCCACGAAGAGCCTGCAGTTTACTCGGTAAGCTGAGACCCTCCTATGATTGACCTGGCCACCCCTCTCTTTTTGCAAAAACCTGCTGTGGTGGGAAGTTGGGTCCCACATTTGACACAAGAAGACACTCTGGCTGTGCTGATGAGAGAGAGACCCAAATGAGACAGCTGGAAGAAACTGGGCCACGAAAAGCCCCGAGGACACAATGTGAGAGGAGGGGCTCTGTCCCCCAGGGGCCATGTCCCATCTTCCCTCACAAACAGATAGCCCCTTCCGTTGACGTCCTCATGCATCTGTTTTCTGCCCCTTGAGTGGGTCCGAAACTGGAAAACATCTGCACTAGTTTCGTCTGGGTGTGATTTATAAGGACTCCCTGCGGTTCCCCCTCTCCCTTCTCCTCCTCTTCACCTCTGGGGCTTGGGGGTTTCGTTTTTTGTTTTTTTTTTTTAACAGGCTTGTGTTTCTTGAGACTGGGTCACCTTGATTTATTATGCCCTGGACTCATTAACAAAAGACTCTGGGACAGGTCATTTATTTTCTGAGTGGTGATTTCCTGTCCTACCCCTGCTCGGCAGGGGCCTAGAGGAGCACAGACTTATATTAGCTGCTCTGTCACCATGGGAGAACGGAATCAAGCAAGGAAGGTTCAGAGGGCAGAAAACGTCTCTTTTCTTAAGAGCTTTCTCCTCACTTTAATGATTTCCTTCAGAGTCCCTTTTGGTAGTTCTTGTTCTCCTTCCTGGGCAAATGGGACAAGTTTACTGAAGAATTTGTGGGGCTGCCTTCTTAAAGGAACAAACACTGATTTGTTTTCTCTATTTCATATTTGCATAGTTTAACATTTATATGCATATTTATGGAGGACATTAGCACCCAAGCTGAGCATAAATTAGATGAATTCAACTTTATACACTCTGGTCAACTAGTTTGTCAGGCCCTTGTTAAAATAATACATGCAGGGGCACCTGGGCGGCTCAGTGGGTTAAAGCCTCTTCCTTCAGGTCATGATCTCAGAGTCCTGGGATGGAGCCGAGCCCTGCATTGAGCTCCCCATCGCATCAGGCTCTCTGCTCTGCAGGGAGCCTGCTTCGCCCCCACCCCGCCCCCCCTCTGCTTGCCTCTCTGCCTACTTGTGATCTCTCTCTCTCTCTGTCAAATAAATAAATCTTTTAAAAAAAATAACACATGCATGTTTGGGCACTAAAATCTGAGATGTTAATAATTTAGAGAGAGATCAAAAATGAAATTATTCAAGATTTTCAGATAGGCTCTTGGGAAGAAGATTAAAGAAATTGGCATGGTTTAGCTTGAAGTTCAAAGGCTGAGGAATGATTTATTAACTGTTTTCAGGTCTCTGGAAGGTAGTTATATGTAGGAACGATGGTGACCAGCTGTTTTCTGACAGCACTAAAGATAGAATAAGAGGAAGTGGAATTGAATTAACGAAATTTAAAATGAACAAGATAACAAGAGTATCTTGTTATAAGAGTTACTAGTTACAAGAGTAACTAGTCACAGAGGTACTCAGAAGTTACTCTGAGAGTAACTAGTAGAGTAGAGTAGTCATGGCTAAAGTCTATCGAGAATGATGGGATCTATCTGTAAAGTTGTAATGCTGTTAGCCCCACTTTATAGATGAACAAATGGAGACTCAGACAGATTAAGCAATTTACCCAAGTCACAAAGTGAGGAAGTGACAGAACCCATTTAGCTGACTCCATAGTGTATGGTGTGTATAAATAGGTCAAAGAAATAACAAACAACAATGACAACAATATACTATAAAGTTCCCAATAGTCTAGACTGGTTTATGTTCAGAGAACAGGGGGGTCAATTCTGTGGGCTGAAGACCTTGGAATTCTGTGCTCTACTTGGCTCTGAGCTGGGAGGGCAGTACTCTTCACTCACCCTCAGCCCCAAAGCCAGGCAGAGTGGGCAGACCTAGCACCATCATCCCTCTGAAGCAGTCTAAAGACTTTTGGCTCTGTGTTGCTCATTTCTGTTGTTTGTCATGGACTGCACTCCCAGACAAAGGCTTTGGTCTCAGGAAGGCTACAGAGTTGGTGGATGCGGATGGTTGAGGCTCAGGAAAGCCATCCCTACTGGCCACTGTGCATGTCCTCCCAAAGTTCATTCCACTATGGACAGGCCAGTTAAGGAATTTCTAGTTTGTTTCACTGTGAGGATTGGGATTTATCCAGAGCCACCAAAGTGACTGGACTCTCAAGAAACATGCAGAGGTGGGAGTAGCGAATCGCTGCTGGATTATCACCCAACACACGGGTCAGTTTGGGAATGGCCATGATGGAGGACTAAGACTATAAGAAAGATTTGCTGGGTGGGAAGGATGGCTAACATTTACCACACCCCTACTTTGCCAGGCCCTGGTCAAAGAGCAGTGAATGTGTTAGGTCAATCTTTGCCACAACACTGGGAGGTCAGAACTCTTATTATCCTCACTTACAGAAGAGGAAACAAAGTCCAGAGAAATAAAAATCTTCTTGATGCTCCACAGCTAGGAAGAGTTGGAACCTGAATCCAGACCCAGAGATAGTCTGATCCCGGAGGCTGCGTTCTTAACTGCCACAGCTTGGGATGAGGGGCTTGGAGGAATTTTTGCTCTGGGGTCACTGACTCAACAATGACATAGCTTCTTGTTGCCAGGTTTATAAGAAGTAAACAATTATAAACATTGTTCTAATTTAGTGATTTTATATTCATTCTTTCTCTGCTTCTTTATCTTAGAAAACATCCATCAAGAAGAAAACATTTTGCACTCCCCAACTCAGATCTTGGGTATTTAAGGGTTAATTGCTCAGTTAATTACTTGGAAGATGTAGGAGGCAGTACAGAAGGGCAGGTTTGCTTTTTATCTACAGTAAATCCTATTGGTAGGGGCAAGAGGAGAGAACCAGGATCTGCTGAGTGCAGACTGGAGCTAAATGTTTTTCCATTAGTTACTTCATTTCAGTCCTTTGAGGTAGGTGTCATCGGCACAATTTTACAAATGAGGGAGGTTATGTAACTTGCCTGAAGTCACTCTGCCTGCGCACAGAGTCTGGGGTCTGCACCCCGCAATGCTGCTCTCCACAGCTGTACACAAGACACCATTTACCGTCCGGGGCTAAGCACAAGACAAGCTTGACAGCAGGCTCAAGGGGCTCAGCCAGGAGCACAACTGAGAGCACACGATGGGGTGAGCCTGGCAGCATTCTCTGGTTCAGGCTGAGCTCAAACCTTCTGCTCTCCTGGGAGGACTTCTGCCTTCAGTATGTGGAGCAGCAAACTAGACAAACAAGAAGCCAATATTTCTGGGTTCTGCTCTGCCAGAGGCCTGGGGCATGACAAGATGGTTACTGCAGAGATTGGCATGCCTTCCCTTCTTGATTTAGGTCTCCTCCCAGGAGGGAACCCAGAATGGGGAAGATGAGAAAGGGAAAGGAAAAATTATAAGAGATAAGTGAGAAAAAGAGAATATTTTCAGGGCTTGGAACTTCTAATGGAAACCAGCTGCCTGATTGAGGATAGGGGTCTCTGGCCTTGCCTGCCAGGGATTATTAGGCCATTTCTTGTACATACCTGTGTGTGGAGAGGTGTCTGGGCAGAGAGAAAGGGCGGGTGGGTGGGAGGGAGATTGGGAGTGTGAGCGCCAGCCTGGAGGCTTGGGGGAGGGCTGTGCACTCTGCACATGGGACAGGAATGAGCTGATATCCTCTCCTGGCCTCACTCCACCCCCACCCCCTGCCTTCATTTTAAACTGGAGCTGATTCAAACCTGCTGCTCTTGGAAAGAGGCCATCAGTACAGGCTCCAACAGAAAGATGATACATCAGGGGATATGAGTGCGAGAGAAGGGGCAATCAGAAAGAATGAGAAAATGAGACAAGGGAATGGAAAAGGTGAATAAACAGGGGATAATGAAGGAGGGAGAGAGATGGAAAGATTAAAATACTGGCTCATATGGGGAGCTTGAAGAGAACGGAGTGACTGAAAGCCTGGAGCTGGAGCAAATTCAGAGCTGATCCTTGTGGGCCCCGTTTTCTCTCCCACAGATCCAGAAGGTTGCAATAAAGATGTGTCGGTTTGAAATTTTCCAGATCCCTCTCCCATAAATCTGTGTTTCTTCTTAATCAAAGTTTTCTGGACCAAAAGTATCATCCAAGAATTATGTAAAGAACACTTAAAGATAAGAGAATGTATCATCAATGGGAAAAGGGTGATAACCAAGGGCCAGACTCTGGGGTACACACTGAGAAAGACAGAAGTCAACAGCAAAGCACTTTCCAGAAGCCAATTTGTCCTGAAGCTAAAGCCTGAAGCATCAGACCCTACCTCTTATCTCTAGCTTTCACTTAGGTTCTTAGATGAGAATATGTCCATGAGTCAAGCCCTACTATATTTAATTGACACAAATTCAATGATATGTGTTAGGAAAAGGGAAAAAATGAAAGAAAGAATGGGAAGAGGGCCATTTAAATAGTGAAGATGATTTTCCCACCTTTCAATTCAATGAAAAATATTAGATGAGCTGAGATGAGAGACGTGAATCTAATTCTTCCCTTGGTCTTGGTCTCAGACACATATTGTGAGCTGTTTTATGTTTAAAGAACAAGAATTTATTTTATAAGACACAATCCATTAAGTAAAAAGTCCACTACTTTATCTCCTACCCAACTGAAGAAAAATACCCAACACACTATGGTGTGTTTGTTGAAAGATGGTGTTAATAGTGAAAGATGGTATAAAGATGGACTTTTTCAAAAGTCATTTTAATTGGATTTTTTTTTAAACTTTAAAGTGCAGCCATTGGACTTCATTGCCCATTGGGGTTGGTGAATATGTGAAAATGTCGAGTATTTGGACATGTGATTGGTTAATGAACTGCTTTCTTCTGATTATGAAGCAAGTCCTTAGGTATATAATAAATTGAGAAAGATTCATAGACCCTTAAACACAGGCAGAGCCCCAAGAGGGTGCCAGCATGACCAGTGTGGTAGAAACTCCCTCCTTCAACTGTGTCCCTCCCTCTTGTTTTATTCGTGTACTCACTCCTCTCTCAGTTTAAAACAAGTGGCTGTGCGGCCATTCAACAGAACCATCCTCTACATTATAGTGGATCCTATGCTCCGTAAGCATCTTATTAATAAAGACAAGCCTCTAATCCCCCTAATTATCTCAAGGGGGTTTTCTCTTAAGCTCTCCTATCTGATTCAAATATTGACCTTCTTCATCAACTCAGCAACAAGTCTTCTGTGTCAGAAGGATTAGAGAGAAAGCTCAAAGATCATGCTAACAAAAATGTCAACTTTCCTTTAGGAAATAATTATTACTAGTGCTTTAAGAACTTCCGGGGGAAAAAAATGCAAACTCCCCTCTCTCCACAAAAAGGGGCAGGGATATTGTTCCCTTTGGGAAGAAACACCTGACCAAATTATCAGATGGGTTCTGTCACAATCTCCTCAGACTGGCAGGTTACAGCTCTGTGGTAGCCTCATCTTGCCCATGGAAGAATCTTTCTTTTAGAAATGAAGACTTTCCTTGCTCATCAATAGTCCACGCATTCCTGTGATTTCTGAAAACTTCTATCCCATTAACTCAACCAGAAATCCCAAGAGACTGGGCAGAGAGGGGATTTCAAGAGTACTTAAATCTCCCTACTTTGACTTCTAGGTCAGATGGCTGAGGGTCCTAATTCCTCAAGACACATCAAGAAAGCAATTGTCAACCTTTCAAAGTCATGCTAGAGAAAAGATACTTTGGCATGTTATAATTTTGTGTCCTGGACTCTGATGGTGTGGTACTTTTTGATCATGATGTTCCACATTTCCAGGTCACGCTTTAGATTATATATTTTTGTTTGTTTGTATCTACAAAATATTGTAGATTCTTTTTAATTTTTACTTATTTCTCAGTGGATCCACTGCCTTAAAACAAAAACAAAAACAATGAGTCATCTCTATTTGTGTTTTTTTTCTATTTGTGTCTTGATGAATTATAAAAGACATCTCCCACCATTCCTTCCATCCAAAAACCAGTCCTCTCTTGTCTTTCTACTGTTGTCTTCTCATTTGCACATGTTTTACACAGAATGCTAGATGTAGGTCAATCACTACGTTTGTGCTAGTGAGTGCGTGTTAGTAGGAAAACAACATAATTTATATTTTTCAATGGCAAGAACATTATGTGGGGCATTGGCATTTGAGCTTCTCATTCTTAACACATGAATTGGTCCAACTGGAAACATTGATCTATTTAAATGGTCCAGCACACCTAAATGTCATTTGAATAATAGGTGTCACTACTCAAGAACTAGAAATATAAGTTTCTCACGTACTATGTGACACATACAGGACCATGGTTTTTCATGGTCTACTTTTAGGTCTTGGAGAAAGCTGACTGCCTTTAAGGCCAATAGTATGTCTAACTGTGGCAACTCATACTGTGAGTTGTCTGTGGGAATGCCAGTGGTACTCTGATCTTGGTATGAGGTGACTTTTTATTTATTTGTTTGTTTGTTTGTTTATTTATTAAAAAAATTTTTTATTATGTTATGTTAGTCACTATACAGTACACCATTAGTTTTTGATATAGTGTTCCATGATTCACAAAGATGAACTCTAAATGGATGAAATACCTCAATGTGAGACAGGAATTAATCAAAGTCCTAGAGGAGAACATAGGCAGTAACCTCTCCAACATCAGCCACAGCAATTTCTTTCAAGACATGTCTCCAAAGGCAAGGGAAACAAAAATGCAAATGAACTTTTGGGACTTCATCAAGATAAAAAGCTTCTGCACAGCTAAGGAAACAGTCAACAAAACAAAGAGGCAACCTATGGAATGGGAGAATTTATTTGCAAATGACACTACAGATAAAGGACTGATATCCAAGATCAATAAAGAACTTCTAAAAAAAAAAACTTCTCATACTCAACACCCAAAAAACAAATAATCAAGTCAAAAAATGGACAGAAGACATGAACAGACACTTCAAAAAAGACATACAAATGGCTAACAGACACATGAAAAAATGCTCATCATTATCCATCAGGGAAATTAAAATAAAAACTGCATTGAGATACCACCTTATACCAGTTAGAAGGGCAAAAACTGACAAGGCAAGAAACAACAAATGTTGGAGAGGTTGTAGAGAAAGGGGAACCCTCTTACACTGTTGATGGGAATGCAAGGTGGTACAGCCACTTTGGAAAATAGTGTGGAAGTTCCTCAAAAAAAAAAAAAGTTCCTCATAGTGTAGCTCTTAAAAATAGAGCTACCCTATGACCCAGCAGTTGCACTACTAGGTATTTACCCCAAAGACATAGATGTAGTGAAATGAAGGGCCACATACACCCCAATGTTCATAGCAGCAATGTTCACAATAGCCAAACTGTGGAAAGAGCTGAGATGCCCTTCAACAGATGAACGGATAAAGAAGATGTGGTCCGTATATACAATGGAACATTACTCAGTCATCAGAAAGGATGAATACCCCACTTTTACATCAACATGGACAGAACTAGCAGAGATTACACTAAGTTAAATAAGTCAAGCAGAGAGGGTCAACTATCATATGGTTTCACTTATTTGTGGAATAGCATGGAGGACATTAGGAGATGGAAGGGGAAAATTAAGGGGTGGGAAATCAGAGCAGGGAGATGAACCATGAGAGACTATGGACTCCAGGAAACAAACTGAGGATTTCAGAGGGGAGGGTGTTAAAAGGGGATGGGCTAGCCTGGTGATGGTTTTAAGGAGGACACGTATTGAATGGAGGTGACTTTCTAAAAAAAAGAATTCACCACTACTTCTACTTGGGTAAGTGACTAGGCATAGAACTGGGAGAAAACATGAGCAGTGGCAGATTTTGGTGTAAGAGATGAATATAGTTTTGGTCCAGTAATTGAACAGCTATAAATTTATTTAACTATACTTTTATCCAATCAACTTTTCTCTACTTGATTTAAAAATTTCATGGAGGTTTTTCCAGATTCTTTGCAGATAAACCTTTTCCAGGCATCCTAATCTACAGTCGCAACCATGGAATGTTCACTCCTGTCTAAGGACTCCCAAACAATCATGAGTAGAGTTGGAACGGTATACAAAAGCTGGAGGTTTGAGAAGTGTTGCACTGAACACTGAATTTCCTCAAAAGATCTATCCAGTCTGACTCTTTCATTCATTGGCTCCTAACATACTCTCACATTCTCTTTTCCCTGAATAGTCTCTTCAACTTGAAATTCTCTCACCTTCTCTTTGCGTAACTGAAATCTGTTCATTCTTTAAGATTCAAGTTCACTTCCTCTTTTACTGTGAAGACTTCCTTGACTATGAAGTTCACCACAATTTCCCCTCCAATGGCTTGTACTACCTATCGTGTCTTTCTTCTTAGATTTCTGTACTATCTGGTACTCTTGTTAGGTTTCTGGATGTTTGAGAGCCAATCAGCTAGGATTCCTTATGGATGGGTTCCAAAACTCCCCTGACAAGGAAACGGTGGAGTAATCATATTGGATGTGGAAAGGATAAATTGTGGGGTGGGGAGGTGGTAGTGGTAGTGTGACTAACATGAGAATGGACAGCTGATATGATCCTCCTTTTGGGCAGATATTTAGCACAGATAGCATCCTTCTTTCCCTTCTTCCTCCTTTCTCCCAGAGGCAGGAATAAGGAAACTAGGCTTGAACCCAAGAAGACAAGACTGGCCTAGACAGGGAAGACTGGGCTGAGCTGTAGTGAGGTGTTTGCCATTTATAGACATGTCCTGACATCCCATCTTGGGTGTTGGCAAACAATGTCATCAGGCCAGAGAAAGTTCTCAGAGATACTCCAAGGCCCCAGGCTAAAGTGCAAAGTAGGCAAACTCTTCCCTACTCCTCCTCCCACTCCCATGGTTCCCCAACACCCTGGCTACCTCAGCCCTCATACTGTCCTCTTTGGACCTTCCATCCCTGGCCTCTAATGGCCCTGATCATCATAAGGAACTCATATGATAAAAGTTAGCTTTTCCTCCTTCTCAACAGGTACTGATCTCTTAAAACCAGATGTGGCTAATCGATTAGCTTTATGTTTCCAGAAGGTATTCTGGACTAAACTGGTATAATTTGGTAAGGTAAGATATCATACCAAATATCATTTGGTATGGTATTACCAATATCATAATTTGGTAAGATACTGAGGAGTTAATGGCTTTGTCTATCTCTATCAGCTATTCTCTCCTAACTGAAACTAGACTTTGAATAAACTGCCTCGATCATGGATTCGCTGGCTTAGCATGTGGGTTTTTCTCCTGGACCTCCTTTGTCCCCTTCTCTTGCAATGGGCCAAAGAATCACTCTTGTGGGAAAGACTGAGAGAGAGGCTCAGAGACTACTGGAAAACACATGCGATTCCCAAACACAGCATCTCCTAAATGTCTTATTAATGCAAACCTCTTGAGGATTATCTTTCAGAGGTTCCTGGAATCTTTGGAAGGGACCTTCACTGTCTAATCTCAAACCCAGTGCAGGAAAGCCTTCTACAATGTCTTCAGTTGGCAGCAGCCAGCTTTGGATGAAATACTTCCTCTGAGGGGAAGTTTAGTTCTTTCTAAGGTACTGTTCCATTGTCTATTGATTTTATTGAAGTTAAGTATTTATTAAGTACTAATATTTGTCAGGCCCATTTGTTAACAAGGAAACTGTCCTCAAGGAATTTTTCATGTAATGGATCACACTGAGACCATTAGCCATTAAAAAACCAGATCTGAAAAAACAAAACCAAAAACCCAGTCTTTGTCTTTCTCTGACTGACTTATTTCATTCAACATAATAGTCTCTAGCTCCATCCACATCATTGCAAATGGCAAGATTTTATGCTTTTGTATGGCTGAATAATATTCCATTGTGTGTATATGCCATTCACTCATATGTAGAATTTAAGAAACAAAACAAATGATCATAGGGGGAAAAGAAAGAGAGGCAAACCAATAAACAGACTATTAACTATAGCACATAAACTGATGGTTACCAGAGGGGAGCTGGGTGGAGGGATTGGTGAAATAGGTCATGGGGAGTACACTTGTTGTGATGAATACTGAGTGTTATATGGAAGTGTTGAACCATTATGTTGTACACCTGAAGCTAAAATTACACTGAATGTCAACTAACTAGAATTTAAACAAAAATTTTTTTAAAGACCCCAGGTCTTTGCTATAAGAACCTCATCACACAAAGTTTCCTCACCTCATTTTATGCAAACATAACTCATATTATGACTTTTTTCCTTTTGTTATTAGGCAAATATTTCTTTTCATTTTCCATATATACTTCTCTAGAGTTATATATGGGTGGGATGATGGTTCTACCTATTTTCATTTACTTGATGGGTTTATTAGTTAGGGTGGACTAAACTGCCACCACAAATAAATTCCAAATGTATAATAGCTCAAGCACAATAGAAGTTTATTTCTCAAATAACTGTTCACAGGAGGGGCTGCAGGGTGAATTGCAGCTCTCTTCCACAGGTAGTTAGGGAACCCAGGCTTCTTAGACCCTGTGGTTATGCCAACCATTAGGGCCACAACATCCAACCAACAGAAAAGGTATGGAAGAATACACAATAATCCTTATGGTTCAGACCTGTGAAAGTGTATACAGCATTTTCATTCACATCATTGGAAATAATTTAATTATATGCCTCCATTTAACCACAAGGAAGACTGGGAAATATAGTCCAGCTATGTGCTCAGGGAGAGGGGCCAAGGATTTTAATGGATAACTTGCAGACTGCCACAATTCTATTTCTATTTTTATCATATTGTTCATAGTACTATTTTATTATCTATAAAAATTCTGTAATTTCCTGGGTATGTTGTTGGATGACCACTTTAGGAAAGAATAGCGGGTATGCAGTTCAAGCTCAGGGCAAGGACATAAGGGTATGTGAGCAGGGAGACCCAACAGGCAGAACCATGCAGCTAATTTAGAGGACTGGAGGAAATAATGCAGAAGGCCAGAGGTGACTGAGAGGGTGAGGCCAGGGGCCTGTGTAGAAGTTAATCTGAATAGCAAAATGGGCAGAAGACTAAGGAAGAAAGAGGAGGATAGTTTGTTTGGGCCTAAGAAGAACTTTTTAACACCTAGTCATGGACAGACATATTATGACCCTGAATACTACATTTCTTCCAGGAGATTTCCAAATAGTGAAGATAGTAGCTAGCTTCCTCAGCTATGTGTTTAAAATTAGTTAGTCAGTCTATTAATAGCTATATTGAGCTCCCATTTTGTACTTGGATCGGTGCTAGCCACTGAATACAGGCTCTATCCTCAAAGAACTTACAACCCAAATAGTCAGATATGACAGGTACATAAAATAACTCTGTAATATAAGAGAAAAAATGAGTGTGAAATATATGATGTCAACTCTGTAAGTTATAGCAATCCAAAAGGGAATTTTATTAAGGGCCAAGTTAAAGAAGGCTCCATAGAAGAGGTGGGTCTTGATCTGAACTCTAAAGAATAAAAGCATTTTAAGAAAGGAAGGGGGGGAAATGTGTGCCAGCCCACGTAGAAAGGGCCAGAATAAACAATAAGAGCATCAGGATATATGGAGAGTGATGGAGGGGTGAAAGATTATAGAGGTAGGTATTATTAGATAGAGGTATTTAGATTTGGCATAAGGAGCAGAGAAAACAAACTTTAAAGTGATGTTTTGCAAATTAAATAATCTACTTGGAAGCATCTAATTCTTAACTTGATTACTGCTTAATAATCACTTATCCCCTCAGAAGAGGAAGTAATGACAGTGGTGTGAAGAAAATAGTTCATTCATTCATTCTTCAAGCATTTACAATTGTCTTCTACATGCCGCATTCGGTACCCGCCACCAAAGTTCATGGTATATACTTAGAGTTTGACTCTCATAGACTGGACCTTCCCATCTTCCGGTAAACAAGAGATGCACAGTTCCCTTACCTATGTGGTGTCTCCACCTTGTCCCCTGCCAGGCCAATGCTGTCTATCCTACTTAGATCTGACCTCAGGGATTGCCTCCTGGCTCATCTAAAAACCAGATCTTCCACCTATTTCCTCATATTCATTAGGGTGGATTCAGCTCCCAGTGCTGGGTTACTGGCATCCTTGGCTCACCAACTTTTAAGAAAACAAAAGAAAAAATATATTTCACAGTCTTCTAGTATGATTTGGAGCAATATCTGAGATAAATTGCATAAAAAGCTTTCAAAACTGAGGAGAACCATATAAATGCGATGAATAATCACTATGATGACCACCAGAGATAGTTGGTACCTGGACCTTGGAACATGGCCTCTCTGGGCTGGGTTCTTGTTACATGTGAGCAAAAGGCCCTGACTTTTGGGTCATTGGCTTATTGACTATGCACAAAAGGACAAGTCTGGCAGCCACAAGTGGCTCACTTCATGCACATTTATCTGGTTTAGCTGTTAGCCAGTATGTTTGTAGCCATTGTGGTCTATTACACAAGGCTGGGAATTAGGGTCTCCAGATCTCATCCCTGTTCAGCTTCTAGCTTTCTGTGTGCCCTTGGATAACTTGCTTAGTGTCTCTGTGTCAGTTGGGTTTTAAACATCATCTCAGAGTCATGCTGATTTGTGTAAGACCTGTTTTGTGAGGATGAAGTGATTATCACTTGTATACAGATTTTAAAATACTAACTTAAAGACTTCCAGTTGCCAGTTCAACATGTAAGGAGCTTAGAAGACTCCACCCTGTCTTAACAACAACTAAAAAGCTGAAAAAACTGAAAATCAACAAAACTTTTTAGATAGCCAGAGAACTAAGATCACAGGACAAACTGCTGTCCCCAAAATTGGAGAGTCAGAAATGTACAGAGAATCACAACTTACTACACAGAAACCCATGAGCAGCAACCTCTGAGGGAACCAGTACCAGAGCAGGAAAACCTGAACTATAACTGATGAATTGTTAGAGGTTCAAGGCGAACAAGTCTGAGAGATAAAAACAACAGGGGGATCCCAGTCATGGTTGGAGGGAAGGTAGTGTTGCCCTCACATTTCTGTTTATTGTGAGTTTTAACTCTGGAAGCTTTATCACACAATTCACAGTGAGGATATGCGAAAAATCCCTACGGGCTTCTGACAAAGAGAGGGGAAGAGTAACCATTTGAAATAGGCCCAGAACATTCTGTTCTTTTTAACAAGTCCTGAACTCAGGAGAATTTTTTTTTTTTTTTTTTTTTTGCCAGAGTCTAACCTCCTAGGGTATTACCAGGGAGACTAACTCACACAGGGGAATGAAAATGCCCAATTCCAGGCTTCTCTATCCATCCTATTCTAATTTTGGCAGGGGGAACTGAAAAGCATTGGGTAAGTTCATAGGCTAAGAGCACAGGCTCACCAAAAGACTGAAGCTTAATCATATGACTATAGAATGCTTCCCATCTCCCTATATCTTACCACTACATTATCAAAAGGCAACTTACCACACTTCCTTTTATCCAATATATCATGTCTGCCTTTCAACAAAAAATTATAGGGCATACTAAAAGGTAAACAAAACAAAACAGAAACAACAAACACAGTTTGAAGAGACAGAGCAAGCACCAGAACCAGATTCAGATATAGCAGGGATGTTGGAATTATCAGACTGTGAATTTAAAACAACTATGATTCAAATGCTAAGAGTAATGGAGAAGGTAAACAACATACAAGAAAAGATGGTTAATGTCATTAGAGATTCAAAGAATCTTCAGAGCAAGGAAAGTTACCAGGGATAAAAAGGAGCATTACACAGTGTTAAAAGGATCAATTCCCCCAGAAGATATAACAAACCTTAATGTGGACGTACCAAACAATAAGGTTCAGAATATGTAAGACAAAACTTGACAGAACTTGTCTCAGTCCATTTGGGCTGCTATAACAAAAAAACCATAAACCATGGTTTATAAACAACAAACATTTATTTCTCACACTTCTGGATATTGAGAAGTCCAAAATCAAAATGTGTACAGATTTGGTATCTTATGAGGGCCTACTTCTTGGTCCAAAGATGGCTATTTTTCACTGTAACCTCACAGGGTAGAAGGAGCAAAAGATATCTTGAAGTCTCTTTTATAGAGGCACTAATCCCATTCATGAGGACTCTGACCTCATGATCTAATCACTCCCAAAGCCCCAGCTGTTAATACCATCACCTTTGGGGTTAGGATTTCAACATATGAATTTGGTGGTGGTGGTGGTGGTGAATACAACCAGTCCATTACAAAAATACACGGAGATGAAACTACTATTATAGTTGGAGACCTCAAAACCCCTCTGTCAGAAATGGACAGATCCAGTAAGCAGAAACATCAGTAAGGACATAACTAAACTCAACAGCCCTACCAATCAACAGGGTAAAATCAACGTCTATAGACTACTTCAGCTAATAACGGTAGAATATACATGAAACTTTCAAAGCTCACATGGAATATTCATCAAGATAGATCACATTATGGGCCATAAAACACACCCTAATATACTTAAAAGAATAAAAATCATACAATGTCTGCTCTCAAACCACAATGGAATTAAACTAGGAATCAATAACAGAAAGATAGCTGGAACTTTCCAAAATTATTGTAGATTAAACAAAACACTTCTAAACAACACATGGGCCAAAGAAGAAATCTCAAGAGAATTTTTTTAAAAAAATCTGAACTAAGTGAAAATGAAAACTCATTAAAATTTGTAGGACACAGGAAATGCAGTGTTTAGAGGGAAATTTAAAGAAATGAATGTGTATATTAGAAAAGAAGAAAAAGAAATGATCAATAATAGAAGTCTCTACCTAGAAAACTAGAAAAAGAAGAGCAAATTAAATCTAAAGGAAGCAGAAGAAAATAAATAATAAAAATTAGAGCATAAATCAATTAAATTGAAAGCAAGAAATTAAAGGAGAAAATCAACAAAGCCAAACGTTGGTTCTCTGAAAAGATTAATAAAAATCAATAAGTCTCTAGCCAGGTTAAGAGAAAAAAGAGAGAAGGCAAAAATTGCTAAGGTCAGAAATGAAAGAGGGGACATTAGCACAGATTCTATGAGCATTAAAAAGACAGTAAAGGAAGGGTGCCTGGGTGGCTCAGTGAGTTAAAGCCTCTGCCTCCAGCTCAGATCATGATCTCAGGGTCCTGGGATCGAGCCCTGCATCGGGCTCTCTGCTTGGCGGGGAGCCTGCTTCCCCCTCTCTCTCTGCCTGCCTCTCTGCCTACTTGTGATCTCTCTCTCTCTTTCTTTCTGTCAAATAAATAAATAAAATCTTAAAAAAAAAAAAGACAGTAAAGGAATACTATGAACAACTCCATGTCCACAAATTTAATAACCTAGAAGAAATAGACCAGTTCTTTGAAAGACACAATCTGACAGTGGTCATTCCTGTCAGAGTGCAGGAAGTACCTAAAATCCAAATACTCAGTGTCAGATTCAGTATCCATATTTTTGGTTTGAAAGTATTCTTTGAATCTTAAATCTGTAAATAATATATATTAGATATTCGCAACATATTATATACATTCAAATTGTATATATATTCTTTTCCATGGTGACTGGGCTGTGGTGGGAAGAAGTGGAAGCATGAAGGGCAGACATGGGTGGAAATGTGAGGTCACTTTGGATCCTTGAGCCACCTCTCAGAGGCCAACATCCAGACCACTGCTGAGATGCAGCACCAGGCCATCCTCTACTACAGAGCCCACCTGATCTGCTGCACCTGCCCTTGAGTTCTGCTTAATAAATTGCAGTAAATATCAGTAATCAAAGTAAAAACAAAACAAAAACTCTGCTAGTTGACAGTAAAGGCATGGACAGTTAAATTATAAATTAATGCTCATAATGTTCTGGATCTTCAATAGCAGGAAATTTTAATTAGGACCCACCGGTCCATGACAGATCAGGTGGAAACAAAAAATCATGATATAGAAGACCTAAATAACACAATTAATGAGGTAGACTTGATTGATATGTATCAAACTCTCCACTAGACACTATGCTGTCTCTTCATGAGCTAGCTGTGTGGCACTCACAACAACTGACCAGATTTTAAACAAGAAAGAAAAACATCAATAAATTCCAAAATGTAGAAATAGTGCAGGTAACATTCTCTGCTCATGATGTTGTAAAACTAAATCTTGATAATAAAACAAGATAATAAAACAAACAAAATACTCTGTGACTTGCAAAATAAAAGGAAAACAAATTTCTCTTCAAAACAAAGCTCTTTGTTCAAAACAAAGCTCTTGACATAACAAGAGGAAGTCAAAATCAAAAGCACAGACTTCAGAAAATAATAACAGTTAAAAATCTAAAATAAAATATATTTTAAGACTAGATGAATAGATGTTATAAAACTATATAAAAAAGAAGAAAAGGAATAAAAACAGAAAATTCATGATGATTTTTATCTCTAATTGAGTGAGGGGAGAAGGAGGTGGATGGAAGCAATGAGAAGGACAATATATGTAGATATAGGTTATTGTAAAGACACATGGTAAGTGGTGAGTCCATAATTTTAAAATTCTTCATATTAAAATAAACACACTAAACAGATAAGTAAATAAGAGGGCTATTCACTGACCAATGACGACTGTGTGCCATGAATCAAGACAACAATCAGTTCAGTACTGTGCCACAAATAAATTTAGAAATACTACATACCAAAACTTATGGGGTGCAATTAAAGGAGTGCTCAGAGGAAAATTCATAGTCTTACATATGTAGAATAATAAACCAAAAAGCTAAAAATGAAAGAAGTACCATCCTTTTCAAAGAGTTAAAAAAAAAAAAGAGGGGTGCCTGGGTGGCTCAGTGGGTTAATGCCTCTGTCTTCGGCTCAGATCATGATCTCAGGGTCCAGGGATTGAGCCCCTGCATCGGGCTCTCTGCTCAGCAGGGAACCTGCTTCTCCCTCTGCCTCCGCCTGCCGCTCCCTCTCCTTGTGCTCTCTCTCTCACTAGCACTCTCTGTGGCAAATAAACAAATGAAATCTTAAAAAAAAACATAGAAGAATCTTTCCTTTCTTAATATGATTGTATATTTATCGACCTAAAACCGACATTATGGATAACACTAGAAACATTCGCTCTCAATTCTGACGTAAGAGAAAGATGTTCATAATTATCATTATTAACATTGTTCTGGTTCTGGCTAGGCAATACATTTAATAAAATAAAAAAAAAAATAGAGGTTGTATCAACGTGCTAGGGCTGCCATAACAATATGCCTTAGACTGAGTGGCTTAAACAACAGAAATTTATTTTCTCATGGTTCTGGAGGCTAGAAGTCCAAGATCAAGTCTAGTAGAGTCAATTTTTGGTGAGGACTCTCTTCCTGGCTTGCTGATGGCCACCTTCTCATTGTGTTCTCACATGGTGAAGAGAAAGCAAAAGAGAAAAAAGAGAGTGAGAGAGAGAGAGCTCCAGAATTCTCTGGTGTTAGTCTTCTGATAAGGACATTAATCCTATGGAATCAGGGCTCCTTACGAGCTCAGTTATCCTGAATTCCTTTGTTAGAAGCCCCGTTTCCCAATATAGCCACATTGAAGGTTAAGGTTTGACATATGAATTTTTTTTTTTAAAGATTTTATTTATTTATTTGAGAGACAGAGAAAGTGAGAGCATGAGAGGAGAGAAGGCCAGAGGAAGAAGCAGACTCCCCGTGGAGCTGGGAGCCCGATGTGGGACTCGATCCCGGAACTCAAGGATCATGACCTGAGCCGGAGGCAGTTGCTCAACCAACTGAGCCACCCAGACGCCCTGACATATGAATTTTTAGAGGACACAAACATTCAGTCCAAAACAGTCATACAAAATGGAAGGAGATAAAGTTATCATTATTGAGTCATAATATTATTGTATATCCCCCAAACCTAACAGACTACTACACATAATATGAGAATTCAGTAAGGTGGTGAGATACCGGGCACGGAAATCAAAGCGCTGCTATGTATTACATACAACAGCAATCACTTAGAAGAGATAGAAGGAAACATCCCATGGACAACAGCAGCAACAATAAAACAAGACACCAAGGGATAAACTTAAGAAGAGATGTGTGAGCTCCGTATGAAGAAAATATCCAACTGCTACTGAGGAAAGAAATGAACACTTTACCAAACGAAAAGCGTCTGTAAAGGGAGTCATCATCATAAAGATAACTATCTAGTCTCCCTAAGTTAATTAATATATTTAATGCAGTTCCAGTAAAATTTCCTACAGGGTTTTGATTTGGTTTTTGTATTTGTGTGTATGTGGCGGAGGTTACAGAAGCTGATTCTGAAGTCCATAGGGAAAGAAAAATAAGAATCATCAGGAGAATTCTGAAAAATAGAGCAATGGAAAGAGCTGGTTGGTGACAGAGGAGAGAGATAGGCACTCCCATACCTCTGGGGGGTATGACTTCTAAGAACAGCTTTACAGTATTTACAGTATTTATTAAGCATACAAATGCACATGCCTTTTAATCCAGCAATTCTATTTCTAGGAATTTATCCTTCGGACATATGAACAAAATTATTCATGGTAGAATTGTTTGTAATGCATGCAATTGGAAACATCCTTACTATAGTGGTCTGGTTAAATTATGGACCCTCCACACAACATAATACTCTGAGTCTGTGAAAAAGAAAGTTCTTTCTGAATTTATATGGAATGATTGCCAAGATGCATAGCTAAGTTAAAAAAAAAAAAGCAGGTGCTTTTAATAAAATATGCTGTGATTGTGTAAGAATAAACAAAATAAAGGATGAATATACTATATATGTACACATATATACATACACACATACATACATACCACATATACCTACATATGCACACATATAAATATATATGTTTAACTGCGTGTTCATGCATATATCTCTGAAAGTATTTATCTGAAAATAGCCGCATTAGTTGTTTCCAAAGAGAGTTGTGTGGGAGAAGCGTTAAGAAGAACATTTTTACTCTTTTGTATCTTTGGAATTCTGATTCACATGAATGCGTTTATTTTAAAAAGTAAGTTAGATAATTGAAAAAGTAATTTATTTCTGATTTTTTAGAAATATCATGGAATTGGATGATCCTTTAAATTGAAGACCATGAAATACAGCAAAAGTGATTTTAATTTTTCTAAATTATGTATTCCAAACAGATTGTGGGAAACTGAAAGGAGTGACGAATCACAGGAGAACGGGGAGACAATGGGGAATGAGACTGAGAAGCAGGAGGCTAGGAGCCATCGAGAAGGAGAGAGCTGGAGGATCAGGGAGAGCCGGTTAAGCAGGAAGGTGAATGGGCAGTCTGCAAATTTTAGGGTGAGGACGGTCAAGTGAGACATTCTTGCAACACTTTGCTATCCACTGGGGACATGAGTTTCAGAGCAAATTTCCCTGTTCCACTTGCCTTTGAAATTATTATGTGTAAATAAAAAGTTTATTTTCCCATTGAAATCTAAGGGTTTTCTCCTGTGTGGAAGGAATTAACAAAGGTCTGAGAAATTCACTTGGTGTCCCTTTGACTTTCAAAAGCAAATTGCTTTATCTTTGCTCTTTGAGAGTTAAGGTAAGACTCATTTGATAATGCCAGGAGGTTATAATTGAACATAGCATTTTTCCCACCATTTTGACTCTCCCTTCACCACAAGAACATCTAATTTATGGGACTATAAATGATTTTGCCACTATATCCATTTTTTTCAACTAAACCTATCAGACTCAGAGGAGCCTCCATTAGAAATCGGAGCACATCGGCAGCTCTGTCAGGGAAAGGGGACATGTTTCACTAAATTGTCTATGGCTTGAACAATTCTATCTCACAGAATGCTAGGGTAAGGCACAGTGAAGTGAAGTTGGGGGGTCAATCAAGTTCTGATGGTCCCCAGCTTTGGTTTATGAATAATACAAGTTTAATCTTTCCAGATACACAATTACCTCTGTTGCCACCTGCTGGTAAACTTATGTCTCATTTCATTCCATTAACGGCTCTCCCGCTGCAGGTAAAACACATTTTGGAACCCAAAAGAATCACTGCTGCTTTAGGACTTCAGTTTACAGATGCAGCAGCCGAACATGTGGGGAGGATGGATCATGACCCATCATGTCCCTCAGCACGTAGGACAGCGAATGGAAAAGACTGCACCAAAATGGGGAGATCGACAGTTTCCTCCCACAGTGCCACCCACCCTGCCAATTCTTTGTCTACTCTCTTGAGTTCATCTAAATATAGGGTTCTCAGGGCACCTGGGTGGCTCAGTCTAAGTGTCCTATTGGATTTCAGCTCAGGTCATGATCTCAGGATGGTGAGATTGAGTCCCCCGCCCCCAATGGCTCCAGCTCTGGGCTCAGCTGGGAGTCCACTTGACATTCTCTCTCTCTGGCCCTTTCCCCGCCCCCGACCCATGTGCTCTCTCTCCATAAAATAAATAAATAAATCTTTAAAAAAATAAAAATAAATACAGGGTTTTTCTATGTCTAACACACAGAAGACCAATTTTTTAAAAACTCAATGATTTTAAATATTAATTTTTTAAAAGCTTAATCAAACATGTACATGCATGCAGGCAGTTGTCTCACTTTAGCTCTGGAGTTGAAGCCAACACTGACAGAGACTCTTTTATTCTACACAAAGACTTTCGCTCCATTACCCTCTGCTCCTTCAAAATCCATACTTCATACTCAGTAGTTATACATGTAGACTTAACATATACATGCGTGCACTATATGGCTAATGCAGGCATCAGTGGGTGATTTACACATTTCCTCATGTTTGTAATTGCATAAAATCCTTACACTATCTGGAATCTCTTAATCAGTAGAAGAAAATATATGGCCATTTTCCGTCTATGGTACCACCTCATGATACCGTACTGTAAGATTCTGAGGTAGTTTCCGTGTACCCATTTACCCAGTGAAGAATGTTTGGGGCATTTCAAGTTTTTGGTGATTATAACTAGAGTGTCCATAAACATGTACATACAGGTTTTTATGTGAATATAAGTTTCCATTTCTCTAGGATAAATATCCAGGGATAGGATTTCTGGCTCAGATGGCTTCTGCACATTTAAAAGAAACTGGCAAACCATTGTCCATGGTGGCTTTGCCATTTTGTGATGCGCAAGAGTTCCAGTTGCTCTGTATCCTCTTCAGCACTTGATACTGTCAATATTTTTTCTTTTAGCCATTATGTACAACAGTAACTTGTTGTGGTTTTAATTGGGATTCCCCAATAACTAATGTTGTTGAACAACTTTTTATGTGCTTACTTGTCACCCAGATATACTATTTGGTGAAGTGCCTGTTCAAGTATTTTACACACCCATTGTTTTGCACTGGGTTGTTTTCTGTGATGTTTTGAGAGTTCTAATATATTCTGGATGTGTCCTTTGGTGAAGTATTCTTGAATCATCAAAAAATGTAAACATTTAGGTACTTTCAGTGCAAATGTATTCTATTCACTTGTTGGTAATTCACATATGCAATAAAGTCTATAAATTAAACTTTTCTATAATTAGAACTGCAGCGGGGGAGGCACCTGGGTGGCTCAGTGGGTTGAAGGCTCTGCCTTCAGCTCGGGTCATGATCTCAGGGTCCTGGGATCGAGCCCCGCATGTTGGGCTCTCTGCTCAGTGGGGAGCCTGATTCCCCCTCTCTCTCTGCCTCCTCTCTGCCTCCTTGTGATCTCTCTCTGTCAAATAAATAAATAAAATCTTAAAAAAAATAAAAAAGAACTGTGGGTATTGTGAACGATGAGGTGCTCTCTAAGGAGGCCCAGAGAGAAAGCTGGTGAGCTGCCCAGATCAGACTCTAGAAGGGTCCATTTTCCTTGTTGAATTCACCAAAATCTAGGGTTTAGTTTATTTTACTTTTTTTTCCCAAATACTTTTATTTTATTTTTTCAGTGCTACAAGATTAATTGTTCATGCACCATACCCAGTGCTCCATGCAATACATGCCCTCCGCAATACCCACCACCAGGCTTTCCCAACCCCCCACCCCTGCCCCTCCAAAACCCTCAGTCTGTTGCTCAGAGCCCACAGTTCTCATGGTTAGACCAATATCTAGTAATGAGATTGAAGCAGTGATCAAAAACCTCCCAAAAAACAAGAGTCCAGGACCTAACGGATTCCCTGGGGAATTCTACCAAACATTCAAGGAAAAAATACCGATTCTCCTGAACCTGTTTCAAAAAATAGAAACAGAAGGAAAACTTCCAGACTCTTTCTACGAAGCCAGCATTATCCTGATCCCCAAACCAGGCAAAGACCCCACCAAAAAGGAGAATTTCAGACCAATATCCCCGAGGAATATGGATGCCAAGATTCTCAACAAGATCCTAGCTAATAGGATCCAACAGCACATTAAAAAGATTATTCATCATGACCAGGTGGGATTTATCCCTGGGATGCAAGGGTGGTTCAATATTCACAAATCAATCAATGTGATAGAACAAATCAATAAGAGAAGAGAGAAGAACCACACGGTCTTCTCAATTGATGCAGAAAAAGCATTTGACAAAATTCAGCATCCATTCCTGATTAAAACTCTTCAAAGTATAGGGATAGAAGGAACATCCCTCAACTTCATAAAATCTATCTATGAAAAGCCCACAGCAAATATCATTCTCAATGGGGGAAAGCTGACAGCCTTCCCTTTGAGATCAGGAACACGACAAGGATGCCCACCCTCGCCACTCTTGTTCAACATAGTACTAGAAGTCCTAGCGACAGCAATCAGACAACAAAAAGAAATAAAAGGTATTCAAATTGGCAATGAAGAGGTCAAACTCTCTCTCTTTGCAGATGACATGATACTTTATATGGAAAACCCAAAAGATTCCACCCCCAAACTACTAGAACTCATACAGCAATTCAGTAATGTGGTAGGATACAAAATCAAATGCAGAGAAATCAGTTGCTTTCCTAATAAACTAACAATGAAAATATGGAAAGGGAAATTAGAGAATCGATTCCGTTTACTGTAGCACCAAGAACCATAAGATACCTGGGAATAAACCTAACCAAAGAGGTAAAGGATCTGTACTGGAGGAACTACAGAATGCTCATGAAAGAAAGTGAAGAAGACACAAAAAGGTGGAAAAGCATTCCATGCTCATGGATCGGAAGAATAAACATTGTTAAAATGTCTATACTGCCCAGAGCAATCTATACTTTCAATGCCATCCCAATCAAAATTCCACCAGTTTTTTTCAAAGGGCTGGAGCAAACAATCCTAAAATTTGTATCGAACCAGAAAAGCCCCCGAATTGCTAAGGAAATATTGAAAAAGAAAAACAAAGCTGGGGGTATCACGTTGCCTGATTTCAAGCTTTACTACAAAGCGGTGATCACCAAGACAGCACCGTACTGGCACAAAAACAGACACATAGACCAGTGGAACAGAATAGAGAGCCCAGATATGGACCCACAACTCTGTGGTCAAATAATCTTTGACAAAGCAGGAAAAAATATCCAGTGGGGGGGCGGGGAGACAGTCTCTTCACCAAAATCTAGGGTTTAGTCTTAGGGTCTGAAGGTTTTGAAATGTGATTTGGGTGGTGTCCCAAAAGCTGATCCCCCTGGAGGACACTTAGTCCTGCTAGTGAAGCTCTCAAGAGATCAGGGTGCAAGGCCAGGGTGGCAGCTTCTATAGATTCGTATGATAGTCTTAAGCTTCCTTAGGGAGTTTGGACTTGGGCCAAGGGACTTAGGCATATCCATGGCTGTGATTAAGTTTTCACTGGGCCATGATGAACCAATAAGCAGAATCTAATGAATTTTTCTTAATTGGTTCCATTTAAAGGGCTATTGCGTTCTTTCTACAACTTTGACGCATTCTATGTTAATGTATTTCCTTAGGGTATAGCTAAGGCTTGTTGGCCTAGCAGATATTCTGAAACTGAAGAGCTGTTGTTCTCTGCTGTAATGTCACCCTTATCTCCTGCATTTCTGAGACCCTTGGAGGTACCTCCCTGACCCTCCCCAATCTATGTGTGTCTAAGTCAACAGAACTTGACATTAGAGGCTCTATACAATCGGGCCCCTAGCTTCCAATTTCATTTCAATACACATTCGTATGTGATTCTTTTCCAGGTAAGCCAGTCTTCTGGTGTGTACCAGGCTTTTCTTTGTTTTGCTTTGTTTCTGGATATTTGCTGTTCCATTCCTAGCCCACTGCTAGGGGCTAGGAATTTGCTAGGAATTTGCTGTTCCATTCCTAGCTGCCCCCCCCCCCCAATTCGTATCTTCCTCAATGTCTTCTGAGCCAGAAGTGGACATTTACCTCTCTGGATTCCTACAGCACCTCCCCTCAGTATCATTCCTAAAGCATTTTTACTATAGTATCTTAACCTGTGGGTGACTTGGGTATGCTTTAATGGATGATCAGAGTACTCTCATCAGATAGTACGCTTTTGAAGGGGAGAAGTAAAGGCCCATTTTTAAAGAAATCTCAGCTGTCTCACAGCAAAGAGCACAGTGCTTTTCACACTAGGTGCTCACTTAACGTTTGCCAAATGAAAAAAGAAAGAAATGGATGTATAAGAAAGGATATTTAAATTCTTGCAACAGAAGTCCTCTTTTTACCCACAGTTATCTATATATTTTGGTAATTGAGGGCCTTCTTATACACACCTTCTACATAAATATACAGATCGAAGGCTCCCTTAGGCTATATCCTCAGATGTCTGAGTGTGTGAGTGTGGCCTGCACATCAGCATGCCCAGGCAGAAGGAAAAACAAGCAGGCACTCCCAGCTGGGGAAGTCATTTGCAGCTCCTCCCATTATTACTGGCTGAATCTTCTTATTTAAAACAAACAAAGAGCTGGAAGCAGCAATTCAAGTGGCTGGCTATTAGCAAGTTCAGTTATCAAAACACAGACCTAGTATTTAAACATATAAAACAATAAAGCCCCAAAGTCTACTTCTGACCTTTAGCATCTCTGCAGCAGGACCCTCCCGTAATATCTCCCTTTTGGACCCTTAGGGGTTCGGGTGTTCTTATCACATGGAGGCTATTTTTAGATTTTACTTGACTGAGAGCACTTTCATTAATTGCAAAGTCATTTTTCTCTCCTGTCTTTTTCTTCATATCCCACAATACAAGAACCGCCCCCCTCAACCCAACCAGCCACCATTTTCCACCCAGTCCGTGGCTGGTCAAGGAAGTTTCTCAGGGCTATAGAGAAGGCAGTCCTGAAGTCCAGATCTGGGGACAAGAGGGCTAGTGGAAGAGCTGGCAAAAATAACCAAAGGAGGAAATTAGAAGATGATCCAGGTCTCACTGGAAGATGTGGTTCATTGCTTGTTTCTCATACCTGCTGAGCGGTCCCGTAAGCTGGGCTACTCACATGCTGGTCTATCCAGACACAAGCCAAGGGACGGAAACGTTGTTTACACCCTTAACCTGTGATGCTTGTGAATCATCACTGTGGTCATCACCATGGACACCTGTCCCCACTGTACAGCAGATGGAAAGAGGTGGAAAACAGGAGGCAATTTATGGTGATCGCAAGCTACAACCTGGCAGTGTTTTGTTTGGGTTTGTAAAATAAATTAGATCAATCAGCTCATTTGTTGTCTTTTATTTCTTTCTCTTGAAAAAAATGGAGTGCATTAAAATACTGGTTGCGGGACGCCTGGGTGGCTCAGTTGGTTAAGCAGCTGCCTTTGGCTCAGGTCATGATCCCAGCGTCTTGGGATCGAGTCCCGCATCGGGCTCCTTGCTCCGCAGGGAACCTGCTCCTCTCTACCTCTGCCTGCCTCTCTGCCTGCTTGTGTTCTCTCTCTGTTAAATAAATAAATAAAATCTTAAAAAAATATATTAAAAAAAATACTGATTGCATAAAGATTCTGATTATTTGATTATATAATACCTACTTTATAGGTCTGGATAAAAAAAGATACTTTAATTAAAATCATTTTGTACAGTGCCAAGCATGCAGAAATAGTAAATAAAGGCAGCTATTATTATCAGCTCCCGAAGTCTTCTAAGCAGAGAGTTTGTTACATTAACTAGAAATGCCTACTGAATTCATTCTTGGTCTCCTAAAACATAGCATTAAATATTGTTCAGTATGATATTAACTACATAATGAAAAAGAAAAGTAGAAAAAAGACCTGAAGGAAATACACTAAAGGACTTGATAGTGATTGACTTTTTTGGGTGGCAGAGACACGGATAATTTTTCCTGCTACTTTATACCTCGTATCATTTTCCCCACTTTCCAGAGTGGGCATTTATTATTCTGATGATCTGGAGATGTACTACATTTTAAAAATAAGATTATTAAAATGTTCAGTATGTAAAGGTTTTTTTCAACCTAATGTATCTTTCAGAGGCTTTGTCATTTTCCACCTCTGTGACTTTGGGTACATTACTTAGTTAACCCTTTGAACTTTAGTCTCCTCCCAAAAAAATTGGGGAAAAGAAATACTTCCTTCAAAAGTCTGTGTGAAGGGACGCTTGGATGGCTCAGTTGGTTAGGCATCTGCCTTTGGCTCAGGTATGATCCCAGGGTCCTGGTTCTGGGATTGAGTCCCATGTCAGGCTCTCTACTCAGTGGGGAGGCTGCTTCTCCCTCTGCCTGCCACTCCCCCTGCTTGTTCTCTCTCTCTCTCTGACAAATAAACAAAATATTAAAAAACAAAAAGTCTATGTGGAGATTAAGTGAGAAAACGGGGAAGTCACCTAACAGAGCCTGATGGTACCTAACAGTAGGTCATCAAAACCTGGGAAGCAGCCCCTCCCATCTTTCAGACTAAAGCAACTTTAGGAGTCTTTTTGGACTAGGATTGAAAATGGAATGACTCCACTTACTTACCGTCACTGTCATAGTCTGCCTCTGCATGATCTCTTGCTTTTCTTCAACTACGCCTGAGAACTGCCTGCTCCAAATTTCAGAAGAGTGATGCCATCCCAAGGGCAATTGCATGAGTGGAAATAATGGAATGATGTGGTAAAACACAGGCACATGTGCTTTGGATTTGCAAAGGCCAGAGTTTAAATCTTGCTAATTACTAACTGTGTGATCTCGGGCAAGGGACTTAAGTTTTTAAATAGCATCCATTGAGCCTTTATTACATGCCAAGCACGGTGCTGAGCCTTTTACATACATGGTCTCATCGAATTAATCTAACAATCCTGAGACATGTAATTATGATTCCCATTTTACAGGTGGACAAGAGGTAAACTAAGTTGCCTAAGGTCACATAGCTGGTTATCGGCAGAGTTCAAATTTTAATCTGGGTGGCCTGACGCCAGAGCACAGGCTCCCATTCACTAAAGGAGTGTAAAGGGGTATACCAACACGAGCTGAGGGATTATCATAACAAACGAAATAATATGTGTGAGGTGCCCATGCATAGGAGGTACTCAATAAAGGTTTGAGATTAGAGAAGACGCTCTCATCTTAGAAAGTGTCTTTCTCTTGTGAAAAATAAATCTTCATTGTTTTAAGCCACTAAGATTTTGGAGTTGTTACTACAGCATAACCCAGTTTATCCTGACTGATACAACCGTGTAGCAAATCATGGCTCATACAAAGTGGTGCCAGGTTGTCAGTGTGGTCGGGGCTAACACACTCCGCCATGACTCTCACCAGTGTGAGGGGAGAGAGAAAGGGGGGCGAAGGCTAGAAAGACAGGAAGGAGGAACACACACACACACGCTTGCACGCATGCATGCACGCACATAGAAGGAGAAAGAGAGACGGAGAGAGGATCAAGAGGAGAGAGGAGTGTGTGTATTTTAGTTCTGGCAGAACCTTTAGGAAGTTGTGCTTTTTTACTTTGAAGAAGCATCCTCAAGCAAGGTCTCAAGCAAGGTTGAGACTGGGTCTCAACCTTGGGCAGTATTTTAGGGCTCACAAGGTGACTGACACTAAATATTTGCCAAATTCATAATACGTTGGATTATCATTTTATGGATAATAGAATATGTAGGGATGCCTGTTCTTGGGACATTTCACTTGGTTTTAGAATTTACTTTAGCTAAAATGAATACAACTCTGCTAGCTAGCTTTTTAAAGCAGGCACGTGTACTTGCTTTTTCTCCTTCGCTAGTCCAAGTTCTCTAGCCCTGGGGTCTCATGACACAAGGGTGGATTCATTTTTAAAAATTAGCAGTATCCCTGTGCTTTAAAAGAGTGTCGAAGCCTGTTTGTGTTTAAAAAGAAGTTTTCACTTTTTAACCTCTTTAAAATCAATCAATCAATCAATCAATCAGCCCAAACTTAAGCTTAACCCGAAGGTCCCTGTTCCTTTCAAGGACAGAGCACTGCTCCGCGTGTGGGGGTGGGTGGGAATGACTCATCCTGGAAAGCAGCGGCCACAGCTCTCAGACGGGCCAACAACCGGACTCCCCAGGCCAAGAGGAAAGAGTGGGAGGGCAAGGAGAAGGAGGAAGGGGAAGAAGGGCTCCTGGCACTGAAAAACAGCCTTGTGCTTGCGGGAAGAACTGCAAGGTTGAATGTGTCTCCAGGTGATTCCAAATGTTCCTTCTCCTTCTTGCCAGTCATTATCCCATAACTTATTCCAGGAACCGCTTGCCAGTAAGCCCAGGTTCCCACCACCATTAGGCTGTGAGCTCCCAAAGTGCACTCGCCGTGTCTCACTCAGCTTTTACTCATCCTACACCCACACGCCCTGCCAGGCACTTTGGAGGCTACCCTACCAGTGGATGCCTGCTGAGCAAGTGATTCTTCAGGAGCTGGGACTGTTCTGAAAGCATCCAGAGAGAGGAGACTTCCTGCCCTTGCCCTACGCTGGGGCAGGCGTTGCTAACTTTTCAGTTTGTACATGCATTTATTGGCAGCTGCTTTCATCTCTTGATTCTTCTGCTGGTCGCAAAGTTGCTGTTAGGGAAGTCCGCCAAATATCATTCCAGCTCTGTATGTGCAGTATGTGGAGAATGCCTAGAGCTGCCTTCACTGGAGGATTATAGGCTACTCCCTAATTCAGAGGAGGGATGATAAATAAAATACGCCAATTCAGTGTCTATCTCTGCCACCTAGAAACTGTGATTTGGGGATACTTTGTCCCTACCAACAGACCACAGGATTAGAAGACATTGTGGGGCCTGAGACCACAGGAGATACATTCTAAGACTTTGGAAATACAGTTTTCTCAAAGAGTTAAATTATTAAAATCCATACACAGTGGATGTGATTAGCCTCCTGTGGAAGTAAAGTAGGAAATCATCCCTAAATGTGTGTGTCAAAGGCTTGGGAATACCTAATGTTCTGATCAAGATGAACTAGGAGAAATCTCAGGGAAGCAGCTGGGACGGCACTGAGAATCCAACCAAGAGAATGCACCCTGTTTGAAGAATGTTTGGGGACAGAATGTATCTGTCTGGGGGTGGGGCGGATGAGGAGAAGTTATCAGCCATAAGAGGTAAAGAATAAAGGGCTTTGCGGAAGCAAACTCTGGGACACCTGCTCAGGCGTCCTCCCAGACAGAACTTTTCCTGGCCCCTGACTTGATGCGATTATACTAAGGCTTTTTACCAGAGCGGCACTTCTGAAGCTTGCCTCCCTCCCTCCATTCTGAGAGAGTGTGCTCATCATGCCAAAGTGAATGACCAGTACTCTTATCTTGCTTCCTGGCAAGACTATACTTTTCTCCAATGTTCTCAAACTTTTTTGACTATGACAAAAGGCATTTATTCCATCTTCTACCATATGAAGATACCTCTCCCATAAAGACGTTTTAATCCTTTCAAGGCTCACAAGGTAGATCCTCATAGCCCACTGTGAGCCTTAGACCATCCTTGGAAGATCACTGTCCCAGATGCAGGCCAAGTTCTAGTGGAACTTTTCAGCAGAAGGATTCCATCCCTTTCTTGGCAGTCTGTTCAACTCCGCCAACATATATGCTGTGCCCACCGTGTGCTGGTTGTGCAAGACACCTCCAGCTCCTTCCAATGAAAGATGCCACCAAAGCAGGAAGCAACTTTGGAGATGGAGGGGTCAACTTGAGGGGGCTGGCAGGTCTGCAGAGGCTGTGTTCTTACCCGGAAAGAGTTGAACAGGAAGGCCAGACATATGGGGGAAAAGGGGCCTGAAGACTGCTGGATAATTTGCATGCACATCATTAAGAGTGGGAGGGGAACTATTAGGAAACAAGGGGGCCACCAGAAGGTCTTTCTCTGCAAAAAAAAACCTTCAAAATAGCTTTACAACTACAAGAGCTTCCCCTGTTTTGCTCACAAGCCCAGCCGAGAGCTCTGGCTCCCTCTGTGATGTGGAGAATAGAGGTCTTAAGGTGCCAGATTCAACTCACAAGCAGACCCTCCATGAAGAGTTGAGAGGAGTGTTGTGTTAAAGGCTCTTTGGCCCCCAAAGTTTTCTGTTCTGGGGACAATGCCTGAAATTATCCAATTATCAGGAAGTCATATCTGGACTAGAAAATTGGGACCTTGAGCTGGAAAGTAGTGATGAAGGTGGGGACGAGAGTTTTGTATTAAGTCAGGAGTACTGCTCAGGAGAATCATCTTAGGATAGACTACATCAAGAACATCTTGCTAAAATGCCAAGGGTCATTTAATTCCTAGTAAAAAAAAATCACTAGCAGGGAGACAAGCACAGAACAGAGAAATAGCCGAATCCAAGAGAAAGAAACATCTTTTCCATGGTTTTCCCTACCATCAGTTGGGGCCACGGGTATCATATTTCAAAAGAAGAAACTATGTCCATCATCTGCTGGTCATGGCAGCTCAACACACATTTTCAACCCCCCTTCTCTTACCCATTCCTTATGGAGCAAAAACTGAACACAATAAACTGTATTCTTTGCTTGTAAAACTCTTCTTTTCATTTTAACATCAGGCTTTTCAGCCAGAAATATTTCCCTGAAGCTATTTAGTAAATATCATCGTTGAAGACCTCACAGAACACTGCTGACGACTCCAGCAAGTTCTTAAAGACAATGCCCATTCACTGAAGTGCTACTGATACATAGTCATGTATGCAAACTTCCTCAGACTTGCCTTCAGAAAGATGTAATTTGTGATAGTACAGGGCAGCAGAAGGTCACATAAACACACACACACACACAACCATGTGAGTACAAAACAAAACAAAACAAAAACAAGTAATTAATGAATTTTCTGAGTCATTCTAATAATATAATCTTCCAGTTATTTCCAACATCTGACAAAGGCATTGAGATTAGCATGGAAAACTACCAGTTGCTGTGTGTGTGGCATCCTAACTGTCTGTCCTCATTCTGGCACTTACCTATGGAAGGGTGATGACATTTGCACCACCATCAGCTCAGGGACAACGATCACGCCTATTGATGAAGTTGGCCTAGGTGATCACAGCAGCATCCTATGGACATAAAGCATCCATAGAAACCCAACCTCAGTTTTCCCAGTTATAAAATGGGGCAATGCATAATCTCTACCTACTCTACTAGATGGATGTCAGATGGTCTAGATGTCAGCCTAGCTAGCTAGTTTATGGAAAGGCATGGAACAAAGCATCACAACTGCAATAATATGGTAAGAAACTTAACTCCAGGACTGTAAAATGTTTTATGCAGAGGAACAAGCAAGAGTTTCATTTTGAACCTCATCAAAGCGTTCTTTGATTATTAAGTGTAAAAAGGATCTTGATTTTTAAAAATTTAAACTATAAACATTCCTAGAGTGTGGCCTAAATAGTAGTATTAAAATGAGGCTTCCGTACAGTCATATCAGCTATCATCTAATTCCTCAGGTGTTTTGCTTCTTTGTCCTCCCCTTCCTTCTGGAAACCTGTAACCCTGTAGCCTGCTTCTGTATGTGTGTGTGTAGGGGTAAGTGTGTGTGTGCCTGTGTGTGTCCTGGTGGAGTCAGTGGGCTCAGGTCTCAGAGAGACTGCAGAAGCTGTGTCTGGATTGCCAAATAAGGCTTTGCTTTCCTTTGTTCCTACTGCTGGAGCCTCCTAGGCTGATTAAGTCGGGGGCTTCTCCCAGGTTTTGTTGGGCCATGAATGAAGCCTCTTCAGTGCTCACTGGAGTGCAATATCATTGATGCTTCGTCCGCCTGCCTCCCTTCTCTCCCAGCCCAGCTGAGCTGATGGATTAATCCTGCTGTGTACTTGGAGGGCTCACTGGCAGAAATGCAAGCTGGGGTGGAAAAAGGAGGCTGGGGCTGAAAGGAACAATGGCTACCTTCCTCCTAGCATCTAAACCTTTCATTTTGCTGAACTGAGGCCCAGTGTGGAGAGGTTAGGGGCCTGGCCCGAGCCTGGCGGTAACTAGTCAGGGTGAGCCTTAACCTCCAGGGCCATCTACTCTTCCCACCATGAGACACTTCTGAGAGGAAGGCCTGCCAGAGCTCTGTGGCTCTCATTGTAGGACAGTAACCCCATATCTAGACATATCTTTTGTTCACTGATGTATCATTGTCCAGCACCGATAATGCTGTCTACTCATAGTAAGCACTCAAAAACCTTTTTTTATAGGGGCCCCTGGGTAACTCAGTGGGTTAAAGCCTCTGCCTTCAGCTCAGGTCATGACCTCAGGGTCCTGGGATCGAGCCCCGCATCAGGCTCTCTGCTCAGCAGGGAGCCTGCTTCCCTCTCTCTCTGCCTGACTCTCTGCCTACTTGTGATCTCTCTCCTCTCTGTCAAATGAATAAATAAGATCTTTAAAAAAAAAAACAAACCCTTTTTTATAGTATGAATGAATCAGTCAATCAATGAAAATTACATTCCCTTGCATTAGCACTGAAGAAGAAAAACAGATTGGGGAGGGAAGGATATGCACCTTCTTTCTTCTTGGTTTTCAGTCCTCCCCAACTTCTACCCTCTCCATCTCCAATTCCAATCACTGTCTCCTGGCTTCTTCTCTTCCTCCTCCTCTTCCTCCTCCTCCTCCTCCTCCTCCTCAAAATAATGTGGTTCCTCATCTTCACAATAGAATAAAAATAGCTGATAGCCATTTAGAAGTAACACCTTCCAGAGGTCATTTCAGAAAAACTCTAAGCCTTAAGCCAAAAGGATGAGCCTCTAATGATAGAATTACAGATATTGGCCAATAAATAGAAAAGTGGGTAAGAGATAATAGACCTTTGTGGGGCTCATTATAATCCAGCATATTCACAGCCTTGCTGTGCTATGGGCTGCTGAAATGGAATTCCAGAGAATCTTTACCATTGAACATGGAATAGCAGCCAGAGAGCAGGTAAATCTCATCAGCAAATTGACTTTGTTGGAAAGGATCTGAGAAAAGTAAGGCATTTGTATGGTGATGTGTCCAGCGTAAATTAGCAAAACTTTTAAAAATGCAATTTCATAATACATAGAACAAAAACTATTTAAGTCACTTGATGCAGACCTCTTACTTGTGAATTTATTCTAAGAACATAGTCAAAAATAAGAGAAAAGCTTTGTGCACAAGAAGTACATTGTCAAATTATTTATAATAGTTAAAATTTGAAAAAAAAAAAAAAAAAAAACCAAACCCTAAATGATGAATAACAGAGAAAAAAACACAAGGTAAATTATACAACAATAACAGATGTGACTTACACTGCATATGAACAATTTACTAGCTGTAAAAATTTAGATATATTATCTAACATCTCCAAGGCTCAATCTCCTTGTCTATAAAATTCTTTCTCTGTGTTAACAGTGCTTAATTCATGGAGCTGTGAGGATTAAATGAGATCACTGTTATCACTTATTTCTATTACTATTATTTCCATAGGTGGCATTGTATCTTTGTGGAAAGAATCAATGGAGCTAAATCTCCCAATGTTGTAGTTAAATGAGTATTACAGGAACCATGCTGAGGCCAGAGGCCCCCTTATGAGTACACATCTTCTTATCAGTAAGGATTTGGGATTTGATTCCAAACAGGCAGGACTAGAAGGTATCTTTGCCCAGAGGTTGCCTCACATTTTCACCCCCAATTAACTAAAAATAACTTGGCTTTGAAGAACAGGGCAGATAATCCTTTTCTTTCAACTGTTCTGCCTGGGTACATTCTGTGGCAGGAGAATTGTGGGAAGAATGGAAAGGACAGAGGTGAAAGGGTCCAATTAATGAGATAGCTTCTTCTAAGGCTTTGCAGCTGAACTTGCATTTAACCATGGAGCTACTCACAAAGAACTGACCTGCTCCCTTTTTCTCAACCCCCAACTCAGTTCTCAAATCTGATGTTATTACTGGGCTGTGCAGATCTGGAACCCCTCGAAGAGCAGGCGCTGCCTAATTGGGGAATCTCTGAGAGTCATCATTAATGAGCACTCTGGTCTTGGACCTTGAAAAAAAATAATCAACGCATTGACTCAATTTGCACAGCTTTATCCTTTTTCCCACCCCCTCTTGCCCCTTTATTTACCTACCGCAGATTGGCTCCAAATCTGGGATTTTTCTCTTTTTAACTGTTCATGGGATGGTAATTTGATCTCCTTGGCTGATTGTCTATTTGTCCTTTGTTGGAGTAGTGTGTGTGTGTGTGTGTGTGTGTGTGTGTGTGTGTGTGTGTGTACTGGTGAATATGTTTATAGTGAAGTTCCTAGGGTTGCTCCTGGTTCTTGTAAATTTATGCCCATGGATAAGTTGGGGTACACAATTCTTGGGTATAGCTTGTGTATCTTGAGATTTAAGTATCTGTTCACATTTGTATATCAGAGTATTTGGATGCATTTATGTCAACTTCTATGTTGGCCAAAGAGAACAGCCTGCCAAGAGAAGCATATGTTTCCTACTTGAGGATTTCTAGAATGATATAATTCTCCAAATGAATGAGAGAGGAGGTGGTGTTATGCAAGGCTTGCAACTATACTCCATACGCTTTCTAGATTATTTAAGAAAGCAGACAGGACTACCTTGTGATTTTCATGGGCCCTAGTTACTTTTGCCTACGTGTGTCCCTTCCTCCATATAAAATTATTAAAATTACCCTTTATAACTCTGTTGGTATACATTATATTCATTTTTCTCCTGATTTTATAATACACTGAGACATTTTCATGGATCCTTAAAAAGATCGTGGGTTCCTAGCTCCATGCCTGGCACACGTAGGGGGTATTGGCATGGAGCTGGGACAAGGTTAAGGCAGGGGGAGGAGGGGGACTGTGGTGAAGAGGACCCAAGGTCCTCCCCACAAAATCTCCACTACTGTAGCCTTCCATAAAAAAACATCTGACAGGTTATGAATTTTATAAAATCCATGACTGACATCTCTTGTTTACCAGCAGGAAGTAAGATATTGTAGTGGTTCTTGCAGTCAGTCAGACTTGGAGGTGAATTCCAACTCCACCCTCTACTAGCCATGTGACCTTGGGCAATCATTTATCCCCTCTGAACCTCAGTTTCCACATTTTAGTACATAGTAAATAATACTGCACTTGTGGCATGCTGAGAATTTAAGGACTTGACGGAGGTAAGACGCCCTACTCTCGTGCCTGGCTCTCTGGGTAAGCAGGCATTACCTAACAGCTGTTATCATTTACTTCTCAGTTCTCCTTGGGGGCTTTGGTGTGGGATGAATTTAGTCACCTGGCATGTAGTGCAATTAAATATTGGGGTAGACATGTACACAGGTGAGTAAAAGTCTGGTGTTCTTGGTGAAACAACTCACTTGATGCTTGAGACATATCGATAGCACACAAACAGTCCCCCCACGCTGGTTCTCCACTTTTCTGGCTCAACCTTATGGCCATCCTTTAGCTCCAGTGTGCCAGATTCTTGCTATAGTTCCGAGACGACCGCCTTAGAGGCTCCAACCTTCCCTGAAACCTTGAAAAATCATAGCCCACTCTCAAGTGTCCTTCTTTTAGACTCTTCTTTCCTGCTCTCAGGGTAAGGCTTTCCATTAAAGTTCCCTCTTCCCAGACCTAAGTTTCCTGTTTCTCCCCATATTTGATTTTTCTAGTTTATCCCTGTATCCCTCCACATATCCTAAAATTAACAACTACCTTTTTTTTCCCTTTCTACTTATCCTATGCCAACCAGGTGCTGCACCTGCAATGTTTCATTTAATCTTCCAAATAATGCTACGAGGTAGTCATGATAACCTTCATTTTCACAGACAGGGAAACTGAACCTTACAGCAGTTAGGCAACTCCAGTCTGATGGGATTTGAATCTTAACCTTTCCGGTGCCAAACATTTAGTATGCTTTTTCCATTAATTAGGTCCATAATCCCTTATATGCAATTTTTTCCATCTAAAAAAAAAGAGTTCTAAAAATCACAAAATGTTTTTTTCCCCTTAAAACTGTTTTTTTTTGGTTAAAAAAAAACAAACCTGGGATGAACTGCTGTGAGGCTGGTTATAATATTCATTTATCTCAATTGGGGTGATCAGTAACAACAGGACTTCCTGTGTACTGCTTTTTGGGCTAAACATGCTATTACTTAAAGTTTAAAGAAGAAGTAATAAGCCCCAGACCAGAGCATTCCCCTCTCATCCTGAGCAGTGCAGGGCCCCTTGTGTCCCAGTGGTGACCCTGCGGAGTAAGTGAAGACAAGCATGTTGGAACTCTGAACCATAATCCTGCAGCTAAGCCAAAGCAAAATTTCATGTGGGCTGATATTAGATTTCCCATCCAGGTTCCAGCAGAGCTGAGGCAAACTGGCTAAGCAGCTCTTCCCAATAAGCAAATCTGGGCCATAACATAGCAAATCTGGGCCATAACATAGCAAAACAATTCTCCCAAATTGGCTATCGAGGGGAGAAGATTAAATCCTTCTGCCTACAAAAGTGTCGGGACATGGGACAGCTCATGCAAAAGGCAAGAGTAAAACAGCCAGCTGAGTGTCCTCTGTATAGGATAGCAAGATGTTCAGATTACATGAGATAGCACAGGTGTGAACGTCTCATTGAGTAGCCCTCAGTAACAATTCCTACCCTGCCCCTTAAGCCACTGGGATCGATGAGTAGACTGGGTGTTCAAAATGGAGCTGTATGGACAGAAGAGAAGGATACACAGAAGAAATACGAGCTTTGGGGACTTGAGGTAGGACCTGAGATATCTGGTCCCTGGAATTTCCCTCCATAATGAACAGTGTCCTTCATCTCTTGATAAGAGAGAGCTGAAATTCAGCCAAAAATACAGGACCCCCAGGTCTCTGAGATTTGGAAACCCGACATGAGTGTAACGTGGGAAAGGGCGGATAGGTGTGGATGTGGTGATTGCTGGTGGAAACCTAGTGCCAAACTGTCATCTGTGATGCCCAAGCAGGGCTAGTCTTCCTTAGAGAGCTGTCAGAAGTGGATCCCTGTGAGGCTGTTATAGATTGCACTAACAGCCCTTTCAGACAGTGGCTAAAAGCCAGAGAGTCTGCAGAACCTCATCCAGTGGAAGGAAAACTCAGTAGGGAGTGAGCATTTAGCTGTAAAAGCTCTCAGAGCAACCCCCAACTTCATATCTCACTTCTCCATCCTTATTCCAGAAATGGCTGAGGAGGGACTCTTGGCTTCTCCATTGGGGTGATGTCATTTCTGTGTATGGACTTCACTTCAGTGAGATGATGTGATCCATCCCTCACCAGAACAGGGAAAATAACACTTTTCAGACTGGAACGGAACTTAATCTAACATACTCTTGGGCTCTACAAAAGTACACTTGTCTCTTCTTTCTGGGCATTGTCTCAGTTGAGGGTGGGAAGAGATTGGGAGAGGAGGTTCATAGGAAAGAGACAGCAACAGGTGTGCATGCTTGGCTATTCATTAGGTTCTTTGGTCACTTAGATGGAAAGGTACAAAGAATAGCCCATCACTTCCAACATCTTGGCACTTAGATGCCATCAGGGGTAACTGCTAGTGATGCACTGAAGAGTATCACAGTGGGAGAATTAGAGATTTGGAAAGAGCCCTGGACAGCACCAAAGACTACTCATATTAAGGAATGAGCACACAGATGCCCAGGGAGGCTAAGGAACATTCTTAAATGATGGAAGAAATGTAGACTAAGAAATCACATGGTTCCCCTGTGGCATCTTGGCGTAGTTCAGGCTCTGGTACCACTAGCTACATCTACACCTTCTTGATAAGAGGAAAGAGAATCCGTGGGACACCCGGGTGGCTCAGTCGGTAAAGCATCTGCCTTTGGCTCAGATCATGGTCCTAGGGTCCTGGGATCGAGTCTAGCATTGGGCTCCTTGCTCAGAAGGGAGCCTGCTTCTCTCCCAGCCTACTGTTCCCCCTGCTTGTGCTCTCTCTCTCTTTGACAAATAAATTAATAAAATTTAAAAAAAAAAAAGAGGGAAGAGAATCCATCCATGTAAGCTTCTCTTTGCCCATATATAAAATGGGGAAGCTGGATAATGCCAAATGTTGGCAGAGACGTGGGCACAGAAGACCCTCATACACTGCTGGTAGAACATGGGTAAGGTAGCCATTCTGAAGAGCAATCTAGCACTCTGTAGTCAAATTAATATTTGAAAACTTATGATCCAGCAATTTTACTCCTGGAGATATTCTCCCAAGTGAAACACTTCCAATATTCCACAGGGGATATATACAAGGAAGTTTATTCCAGTACTCTCTGTGGTGTCATGGAGTTGAGACCCAACCTTATAGTCTTTGGGGGTGTGTAAATAAAGTATGAGGGAGGCCCATCCTGGAGTCCTATGTAGCAACTAGAAGCAAGAGATGAGAAGAGTACATGGCCACATGCATGGTCTCAGACTGGTACTCAGAGGGGGGGGGAAAAGGTAAGAAATAGAATGCCACAGAATATCATATTTCCATCAAATCTATCTTTTCTTGTACTGTGCACCATTATTTTATGTCTTGATTAAGAAAATAAAAACTCTGCCAATTAAGCGATGACATACCATTGATTGCAAGGTGCATCCTGATGTCAGAGATTAAAATGTGGAAAAACATGCTGTCTTAACATCCATTGATGTAGATAAAAGCACATGCATGCAGGGTAATATCTTCTGTGAGAACACCTTCAAAAGCATATTAAATGTGTTGCCTATGAGCTGAGGCAGTGAGATGGGTGCAAATATGCGGATAGCAAGAATAAACAAATGAAGATAGGAGCTTTGCACAAACCAAAGATGATAAAGTAGTTAGTGCCAAGTAACTGTGGAGGACGAAGTGTGGACAGGGTGTGCACTAGCACCAGCTTCAGGGTTTGTGGGGAGAATCACTGAGATAACACCCATAGACATAGGCCACGCCATAAAGTAGGGTTCATGAGTTATTTCTACTCTCTCATCACCTTTGTACTTGAAGATGCTGCCCAGGATAGGAGTTGAAGGGAAAGTTTCAACATCCTGAGTGTCATTTACTTCCTTCAAATACAAGGAGTTTAAACTTGGGTTTGCTTCACATTCATGCTCCAGCGCACTGTCAATAGACATGGAAAAGAGCAAGCCATTTTGCTTTTGAAACACTGGAAGTCCACTTGATTACCTGTTTACAAAAAGGTCTAAAAGCACCATGATAGAGAGGGTAAGAGCGATGTCGATGATGATGATGATAAAACCAGTGTCTTAGCAATACTTACTTTCCAGAAATTCTTTGGCTGATTTCCCAATTTCTCTGGAGGAGCAGTGCAAAATCAATCCAATAAGCAAATGATATACAAAGCCTCTGCAGGGGGCTGCCAGGAAGTGGGTTAACTTCCCAAAAAGCTACTCATATATTCTCTTATTAAATAACATGCTGAACCTGAATCATGAAACACTCTCTGGAAGGAGCATTAAGGAAAGGAGCTATAATACTTACAGTGCTCTGGGAAGGAAAAGGGAGGGCTAGCGAGGTTCACTGAAAACGAAACAAATTGGGGCTGTCAGAAATGACTTCCCCTGAGATTCCAAAGAGAAGATTAAATTCTCTGAGTGAATCAGTTAGAGCACTCAGGAATATGCTGAAGAAATGTCTCCTCCCCAAAATGAGTAAAAGCTCCTAGATCTGAGGTAAAAGAATATGTCTTGGTCTCTAAAAATTAGGCAGTGGCAAAGTAAACATTTTAGTAAAAGTGGACAAGGGGGACACACTATAAGCTTGCTGAGACTGGAGACAGCACCTGTGACCATGATGGCCATTTTCTCACAGCAAAGAGAACGATTTTGGATTTTCTGTATGAATGGAGGTTTAATAATAGAGGGTTGCCACCCACAGTGTCTGGAAACCCCAAATATACTATCAAGAGTTATAAGAGAGAGGAGGGGAGAGTGGGGCCTAGATGTCTGTCCTTTTACAAGGGGAAAGGGACTGGGGAAAGAAGCTATAGAATCTCTGTGTTTCTGGATGTCTTCTTTCTTTCCCTTTCTTCCCCTATCTCTTGAATTTTCGCCATTCCCCTCTGTGTAAGGAGTCTCCAGAGTCCCTCTAAGTTCAAGAGCTTTTCTTTCTTTTTTTTTTTTTTAAAGATTTTATTTATTTGTTTGACAGAGAGATAGAGAACACAAGTAGGCAGAGAGGCAGGCAGAGGGAGAGAGAGAAGCAGGCTCTCTGCTGAGCAGGGAGCCCGATGCGGGGCTCGATCCCAGGACCCTGGAATCATGACCTGAGCTGAAGGCAGCCGCTTAACCGACTGAGCCACCCAGGCGCCCTAAGAGCTTTTCAATTTAATATCTTGGGCACAGTGGATAAGAATCTTTCTTTCCCTCTCCCATATTTACAAAGTCTTTTTCAAAAAGACAAAGGAAAAACTGTTTCCCTTAAATTTCAAGACCGAAGATCTTTGGTGGAAATTAACAACCAGGATTTAAATCCAAATAATGACTATGTCCTCAGTTTTGCCTTATTTTCACTAACTCCAAGGCCAGCCATAGCTAGTTCTGAGTGGGTAGTCTAGCCAGCAACTCCGGTTTTCAGGGAACATCTTCAGGGTGGGCTGAAATGAGGGGCAAATCCAGGTAATTCATAACTTACTCATTCACCCTCAAATTTTCTAGACTTAGAGAATTTTGAAGTTGGGAAGGGTCTCACACATCATCTGGCCAGCAGCTCTCAAATTGTAGGGGAGGTTGGATTCTCAAAGGTAAAAATGTGGCTCTAAAAGCTTTTCTCCAATTACTATAAAAGCCTAAAAAGAATCATACATTTAACTTCCAACAAACTCCCCAAATGATCATGTGCCTGACGATTCAGTTGTTAGCGTCGATGGGGCTCTGGTCAGTTGATGATGATATCATTGCAAAAATACAGGAATGGGTACCTTAGTGGTGACAAAACTGGGAACCTGAGGTCTACATTAAATTTCACTTTGTAGGTGTGGTAAGCGAGATTCTCAGTGAGGGTGATAAGTTATTATAGAATGACTGGGTGGGTTTTTCAGAAACTGCAAACCTTCAGTCTCTCAGTTCAAGTAAAGTCCCTGAATGAATCAAGATTTTAATGTTTGCTTGTTTAGTTCAAGATTAGGTTTGAATAAATAGCATTTTAATTTTTCACATTTTCATGCTGCTCGGATAGGATGTTGGAGAAGGAACTTGAAACAGAATATAACCTGCTTTCCCAATTTTTCTTGGGGACCCAGCATTTGGCCTAATCCTTAAGAGTGGGAAGTCAGACATGCACGGATTCATTCCTTCTTGATTTTTAAGGAAGAGAGCAGACATCAGCCCCCAAACTTGAAATCCTATTTACCTGTGCAGCTGTTACTGATGCATTAAAGAATGATAGCTAAAGAGTTAGCAGTTTCCTTCATCAATACTAAACAAGCTACTCAAAGTAACCTTTGAGAATAGCACCCCGTATAAATTAACTACACCATCTCATGGACTGAAGTGTCCATAGAAAACAATACTTTCCAATGCTAGGAAGTTTTCTATGTGTGTCCAGGTGTGAGTGGACAGGGAAGTTGAAAGAGCAGGAGAATCTATTGCTAGACTTTGTCTCTCTCCTTTGTCCCATCTGGAAAATTATTTCTGCTCATTTGAATGCCCTTGAAAAGTAATGAAAAATAAGGAGATGCAGGAAAAATAAGGTGAAAGCATTTCAAAGCTAACATAAATTTAAATTAGATGATACTGCCAACAATTTCCTAGAATTTTGTTGATGCTTGAGCACCAGGTGGTTAGAACCATGTGAAGAGGTTCACTAGGGAAGTGAATTTTGGCTTCAGGTCTATTCAAGCACGAAAAGTTTTCACAGCTCCTAGAGAAATGTTGAAGATGAATCTGAGCCCCTCTTACGTAGCTGCTCATTTCTGAGATCTAACCATTCTTTTTTTTTTTTTTTTGAGAGGGACAGAGAACACAGCAGGGGGATGGGCAGATGGAAACAGGGAGCTCGATACCTGGCTTGATCCTAGAACCCCAGGATCATGACCTGAGCAGAAGGCAGCCCAGGGACCCAGGAGATCTAACCATTCTTGGTCTCATTTAAATGTCAAGAGAACTTGAAAATCCAAGAAAGACTTGATAAAGACTTTTTAAGACAATCATTTTGTCCTTATATTCTGATAAGGAGCAAAGAGATAGGAAAAGGACCCACCATTAAGAGTACATGGGAAGAGAGGAGCTAATCATGATTGCTTCTCCAAGGCTATGGCTTAGGCTTTTTATTTATTTTATTGAGATGCCATAAAATTCACCATTTTAAAGTGCACTATTCAGGAGGGTTTAGCACATTCACAAGGTTGTACAGATATCACCACTATCTAATTCCAGAACAATCGGATTCTTCACCCAACCCCCACCCCCAACCCAGTGGCTTGTAGGTAGGCCTGCCTCAAGTATACAGTGTTACTCTTTCACTCAACAAACATTTGTTGGGCAGTGACCAAACTCTGGGCACAGGACCATTTAAACCTACCCTTCTTCACAGAGGGCCCACAGCGCAAAGTGTCAAACCTTACCTTAGGGAGCAAAGCCTTCAAGGGAACAGTAAAGTGTGCAGGGATGGGACTGTGGTAGGTAGGGGTAGGCCAGCCGCCAGTGGCTTGGTGCGGGCTGTGGGGGAGGAGTGTGTGATTGGTGGCGGGTGTGAAGAGGGGTCAGATGGTCTGCAGGAAGGCTCCCACAGGCTCCCGGCTTTTAGGAGTCATTACCTCCCAGAGGAGCTTGGGCCAGCAAACCGGCCCTGTGCATTTCCAGACTCCTACTCCTCTCGTCCACATTTCCTGCTCAGTCCCTGCCCAGCTGCAAACCTTCTTTCCTCTCCCTTAGTTTTCTTTTGCATGTCTTTTCTCCATTATTTCCCCCAGAAACCTCCTTTGCTTTTGTCGTCTTTTTCCCTTCCCTTTTTTTCCTTTCTCTTAGTCTTTCCCCACACACCAGAGGTACCCAGCAGCCTCAGGCGGGAGAGTTGCCTCGGAAGGGACTGTTTAGAGCTGAGAAAGAAACTGTGTCTCCTCTCCATACATCTGACATTTAAAGAACACAAGAACTCGACTCAGGGGTCTCTCCCTGCAATGCCATTACTTACAATTACGTTAACATAAAATAATAGCTATTCAGCTCTTACTCTGACCTAGACGCTGTACTAAACTCTTTATAGGCTTTGTCTTATTTCATCCTCACCACAATCCAGTAAGGTAGATGCTGTTATGATCCCCAGCATAGAGATGGGAAACCCCAGCCCTTGAGCGGTTAAGTCATTTGTTTGACATAAGCTAGTAAATGGTGGCGAGTCACCCAGAGCCAGCTCCCTTGGAGGGCGGAGCCTAGGTTGTGATTTATAAGGCCTTACTTACTTTCTGGCTTCTATCTTTCCTCAGAGCCACCTCCCACTGAAGCTGGCTCCCTCTCTCTTCCTGAAGTGAACTTTGCCATCGAGTTGGCTTCTCTCCAGCGTAGCAAGCTGGAGGACCCTTGGCATGGGCTTAGCTCTGAGCTCCATGGAGCATTGTAACTGCTGGTACTAGGGTAATAAAATCTTAACGGTCTCCAGAAAAGACGGCTGTAAATTCTTCTGAAGTCCCATTTTGGGTGTAAAGGTTCACGCCTCTCTTCCCCCTCCTCCTCTTCTTCCTCCACTCCCGCCTCCATGAACTCTCCCGGGTTTCATGAAAGGGGCCATGCATTGAAACAAGGCACAGAAATCCCAGCAGCCTCCAGCTGCAGCCAGGGTTGTGTTTTGTCTAAAGAACGTTCTTTAAAAAAAAAAAAAAAAGTTTGGAATCAACTTTGTTCAGGATCACAGACGCATAGCTTATGCTTTGGGGAACAATGTGGAGAAAAAAGAAGAAGCAGAGGAAAATGGCCAAGAAGGAGAAGAGAAAGGAAACAAGAATAACCCTGAGCATGTAAGGATGCCCAGAAAAAAAACTTTGTGAAAACAACACCCAAGGGGTTCTGGGATTTTTCCTCTCTCGGTTATTTTCAACATTGTTACCTGGGCCCTGAAGACCTGTGGTCTTTCTGAAAAATGCATTTGGCCGTTTGGAACTAAGCTGGGAAATAAATATCAGCAGAGGCCGGAGGGGGACTCAAAGCTCATTTCTTCCTTCAGAGGGCAAGTGAGCAGATTCAGAGCACCTGGGAGGCTGGTGCGGGGAAGTAACAAAGGGGCCCCTATCAGAGTTCCTTTGCGGCCTCTGCCTAATAACTGACCCACTCACATTTAGAGAAAGTGTGAATGTCAGACAGTGACCTGGGAAAGTGACCACTGGGACAGATGTCTTAGGAGCAGTATGACCCAAGTCCCAGCCATCACAGCACAACAAGGCCGCTTTGACTTCTCTCCCACGGAAGAGGCAGTCCCAAGTGGGGGCCTGGAGGGCTGAGCGCGGAAGAAGAATGTATGTGCAAGTTGAGGACGGGTGAAGCCCAGGGGCCCTGGGGCTTGATAATCACCACAAAAGGGTTTTATGTGTCCTGTGTGATAAAAGCCAAATGTACTTGTCCAAATCCTCCTTCTCTCTTAGTTTCTAAATCCTTGTGCATTTCACAGGAAATGAAATCGGTGTTGGTCAGATTCCTATACCCCCACCTCATTGAAAGGAGGGTAGGTTGGAGTTGGCTTACTTACCAGAAAGTCTACGATTTGTTTCTCTAATTTACCTCTAAGACTGGAGTATAATGGCAGGACCAGCAGCAACTAGGTCCATCCTTGGCCAGCCAGCAAGGGCATGATTGCTGCCAAAGTGTGTGTGTGTGTGTGTGTGTGTGTGTGTATGTGTGTGCGTAAAGGAGAGGGGTGGGAGTGAATAATCTGAATTACCACTGTTTGCCGAACTCCCCCCACCTCAAATTTGAGTCAAGTGTTTAAAGAAACTTTAACTTTAAAGTTAAAGTTTTGTTCTTTTCCTTTAAAGTTTTGTTCTTTTCCTTTCTTCAGATGTCATTTTGTGAGGAATGTGCAAAATTCTTTCTATTTTCTTCTGTATGTATTTCAAGGCTCCTTGAAGGCAGGGATTTTGTCTTCTGCATTTCTCTGAGTCTAGCAGAGTACATGGTACCCGGTATTTGCTCAATTATTGTTTGTGGAAGGGAAGTCGACATCATTAAGGGAGTGATTTCAGCTACTCTCTTGAGGTCCTCCTTGTGCCTCCTTTTCCTTCTCTAGCCCTCCTCAAGATCTGATTATGGTGTCTCCGAAGTCCCCAGACTTCTCATTCTCTCCTTTTTTATTTTTAATACTTAAAAAATATTGCCTTTCTACAGCCGATTTCCAAATTCCTTTTATCTCGTCACTCCAAACCACCTTCCCCCATCACCACCTTCTGGCTCTTCGGGAAACTTATTTCAGAAGGAAAACGGTAGGGAGAAGATACTCTTTTGGCATCTCAATGTGGCTGAGACTGTTCTTCTGTGACCCTTCTTCCTGGCAACGCTTCCCTCTTTGCACAAGCCCAGAGCCTTAGACTCCTCTGCTGTTCCCATTGGGTGGTGGAGCGGGGCAGTGCAGTGTGCTGAAGTCTGAGTCAGAGGGGGGTTGGAGGCACCCCCGGGCCCTGGCGTCTGGGGAGGGGCTGAGGGGTGGAGGACAGAAGGCAGTCTGTGATTGGCAGGTCTGAAAGGCTGTGTGGGGCCGGGCTGTGCACACAGTGCTTTTGCACACGAGGCCTCAGGGCCACTGGTGAGATGCCCATCCTTTGGTTGGGCATAGCTCTGGGCTACGGTCCCTCTACATTGCCTTTCCTCCTAATCTCAAACTCACAATAGTGTGAGACATCTTTTTCTACGTTTCCTCTCTAGAGAAGTAAGTCCTCCCTCCTTTTTTTTTTTTTTTTTTTTTGAAGCTTTTATTTATTGACAGAGAGAGACACAGCGAGAGCAGGAACACAAGCAGGGGGAGTGGTAGAGGGAAAGTGGGCCTCCTGCCGAGCAGGGAGCTGGATTCAGGGCTTGATCCCAGGACCCTGGGATCGTGATCCAAGCTGAAGGCAGATGCTTAATGACTGAGCCATGCAGGCGCCTCGGTCCTGCCTCCTTGACCACAAAGGAAAGACCCTAAAAAGCTTGACCCTAAAAAGTTCCAAACTCTTTGCGAAGCCTCCAGCCTGCCTACCTACCCTGTGGTTCCCTAACTTGAGCGTGGTTTCAGAATCACCTGGAAGCCTTGTGAAAGCGCAGGGTGCTGAGTCCTACTCTTGGAGTTTCTGTTCAGTAGGTCTTGAGTGGAGCCTGAGATTTGGCATTTCTCATAGGTTCCCAGGAGATGCTGACGTCACCTGGGGGGACCCCATCAGACCACCAGGCCCATTGACCCGCTTGTCAGAAACCACCCAGCCCCAGGTTTCTCTCAGCCACAAGTCAGGGCGGCCAATTACTGAGCTTGCTTCCTGCTTAGCTTTTCAGACGCTTTTATCGAATTTAACCCTCACAACAACCCATGAGGAAACTACTGTCAATATTCCCATTTTAAGGAGGAAGAAACTGAGGCACAGAGAGGTTATATATTTTGCCTAATAGAAGTGGCGAAGCTGAGTTTCAAAGCTGGGCAGGATTGACTGGAGCTAGTGTATTTAATCACTCTGCCATGCTGCTTTCATGGTCTAAGGAAATTTTTTTCCGAATGGACGTTTTCTACCTCAGAAACATGGGCTTTGCAAACAAGGTGCCCTTTCATTCCGAGCCTCCCCCTCCCCAAATTTCTCTCTGCCGCTGGCTAAGTACAGCCGGAGAAAGCACACATTTAATCTCCATTAAGACCTTTAGACTTTTTGGAGAGGAAGTCTGATTTGGGAAGGAAGGCTGAAGTACTGAAGTTTTTAAAGAAAGGCAGTTTTATTGCCTTCCGTAACATGGTAAAACAAATGAATGACTAACGGAGCAGTTCCAAGAATTCCTCTTAGCCTTTCGAAATAAATAAATATGGCTCATTTACATATAAACAACTGTATTAAGAGCCAGGGCTGATTATTTGAGTTCCTGTTAAAAATACATAAGAATTTTTCCACTGATTTTTTAGAGACTCAAGATGAATAAGAATACATGTCCCAGAACATGCCATCTTTAAGATCATCTCATCAAGTGATTCCTTTACCTTTTGCTGCTAGATTTGGGTGTCAGTGTCTCAGGAGATCTCGCTGGCAAAATCCACAAACAGGTAACTCTTAAATTGAAGTAAAATATGATGCATACCAGGCAAGCTAGGATTTGATTTTAAACAAAGATAGTTTGGATGTCTTGCTTCAGCCCGGGTTCCCACACTTACTGAGAGCTTGCTTAAGTTACAGATTTTTCCAGCGATTCTAGTGTAAGCTGCGTCTAGAGGGGACCAGGGAATCTGCAACATATACTTTCTCGAATTTTATTTTGCTCTCTTTTCTTATCAATTTTTCCCCCTGCCTCTGCAGTTCAAAGGCACCAGACTTTGAGAAACACTGCCAGGTTGTGGGGTGGGGGTGGGGAATGGAGATGAGGGAGGTTCTCAGACACTTTCAGTGGTTCCAACGCTATCTTCACATTGGACTCACCTGCAGCTCTATCAAAAACAAAACAAAAACAAAAACAAAAAAACCCAAAAACACCGATTCCCCGGGCTCTCCTCAGGACCCAAGAAAGTGGAATTTTTAGAAGTGGACTTGGATAATGGCATTAACAGAACAAAAAGCAAAACAACAAAAGTCCCTGGGTGATTCTAACGTGGGGCCGGTGTTGAAAACCACTAAGTCTGATTCGGAGCAACACGATTAGGGGTGTATGTAGCTGAGGGGAAAAAAAAGCGGAAAAGGAGAAGACAGGATATGCTGAATGTATGGGCGGATGGGTGGGTGTCTTTTCCAAATTAGAAGGAACTCCTTCGATATAAGACCCCAGCTTAGGAAAGAGCTGCTGGCCAGTTTGGAAGCTTCTGTGGGTCCTTCGTTGTGGGTCCCCCGTTGATTCATGGGATCCCGTGTACCGCACAGGGGCCATCACAGGGTCTTTGGCCTATGGAGCCTTGGGCGGGCACTTCATGCTCACTTCTGTGGGGCCCGCAGGCACTTGGGCCTCTGTCGGGGCTGCTCTCGGCAGCTCAAATCTGGCAGCCCCACAGACCTCTGGCACCCGGTTCTTTCTGAATGATATCCCTTCAGCTTCAGCCCAGGGGCTCTGGCTTTTCTGTTTGTTTTCTTTTTTCTTTCTTATTTAAGAAGCTCAAGAGAACTTAAAAAGCAGACCCTTGAAAGCTAAGCATTTCTAATCACATAAAGGTGTCTCTGCAGGGCCTAGGCTGAAGAGGGTTGGTTTGGGGGCTTTCATCTTTCTGCGTATCCCCTTCCTTCTTCAAACAATCTCTCTGGGCTCTTATCCACGCAGCTTCTCTGCCGACGCCCACCCCCATCATCTCCATGTTTGGGGCCCAGAGGGTAGAGGAGCGGAGGGGGTGGCTGAGGGCCTGAGGGGGAAGGGAGGAAGCAGTCGGCCCCCTTGCTGGGTCCAGGGAGACTTTGTGAGAAAGGCCCTCTCCATCTGCAGCCCAGCCCGGTGGGAGTCAATTAATTCTGAATAACCTAAACCGACAGAGGTATTTGCATTCACAACCTGACTGATGACCGTATAAAATTGATTTATGAATTAAAGTGCTTCCCCTCCCTTTATCCCAATTCAGGCTGTAATTGATTATACGTGCTGCAGCGAAATTAAATAAAAGAAAATTAAAAAGAAAAGAAAAAGGAAAGTGAAAAAAAGAGAGGCCCTTGCCTGGCGGTCCAGCCTTCTCAGGGCTCCTCGGGATTAGCCATTCTATTCATCACATATCAGTTTTTCTTTAAAAAGTTACTTCCCCCTTTGTCCCCACCCCACCGTGACTCCCCCCACCTCTCTTATCGCCTGCATTCTCTCAGGCCTCCTCCCACCGGCTGATCTTCTGTGGGTAAGGAGCCAGTTACCCTCCTGTTCCCTGGACCTGGACGGGGAGAAGCAAGGAGGGCTTGTCCCAGGTGACATGTAACTGAGAAGCAAGCAAGGGTGTCTTCTATCTTCTGCCTCCCTCTTCTGCCTCACCTCGTCCCTTTTCTGACTGCCTTCCACTCCACAAGCACACGATCAAAATTTCCTTGTTGGAAATGTTCTCATAAATATGTTTTCAGTAAGGCATCTACTCATGGTAACCTTTTTCATGGCACATTCCTCTCAGTTACCAAAAAATAAAGTGCTCGATAAAGGAATAAATCTCTAACTGAAAAATTCCAAGCTCCTCTGCTTGGGGGAGGACTGTTTCTTGGTTCGAGGAGGATCTGGAATAGGGGACTAGGGGAGCTGGATTCAAACCTCCTAAACAGCATAAGAACAGGCTTTGGAAGTTGGAGGAAGACAGAAAGTTATGTGGTGTGTCCTTGTGCAAGTCACTTGACCTTTCTGGCTTTCATTGACTCTGATTTAACATAGCGATAAGGGCCTAACCTGAGGTAATGTATGTAAATCCCCTTGAAGTGGGGCTCAGGAAACATGGCAGGTCCTGTGCAAATATTAGAGCCTACTTCTGCTCAGTTCACTTATGAAGCAGGGCATCGGTGACTCTAGAGTTTTCTGGTAGTGGGATAGTCAACGGCTTTCTCCCAGCTCTATTTGAATGACAAACGGAGAATTGTTTTTCATTGCCAAACTATTCTTGACAGCGGATGATTTCTTTATTTCTGTCCTCAGAGATCCCGGGACACAAGACACATCATAATTAGATCCTCCCATTCAATGCACCATTACTACTTCTTCACGGGTTCTCTTCCCCCTTCTACCTTGGGACTGCCAAAACTTGATCCCCAGTTCCTGCTACTTCTTTTCCTGCCTTAATAGTTATCTCAAAAACCCACTTCCTACTTTGCTCCTTTCTTGTCTTTGACATGTTGCAGTATCCTTCCCTCTCCTCTAAAGTGCTAATGTGCAGTTTCCTGGGTGATCTCAAGCGAAGTGCCGTTGGCCACGTTTCACACACACTTAAACAAAGTAGAGAGACGTTGCCTGTCAGAAGAGGCCCACTGCTGACAGCCAGCATGATGCTCATGTTCTCCAACTAGGAGCTCTTCCAGAAGCTGATCTCTGAAAGTGAGTGTGGGGTGTGAACCCCCAAAGAGTCACCATGAGAAAACCGACAATTGGATCCTCTTTGGGGAATGTTCAAAAGGTGAGCTATGTGATGAGCAAGTTTCCGATAAATGTTCAGGCAGCTCTAGGGTGCTAACCTGAGAGGGAATTTGAAGTGGCCTGGGAGGCCCTTCTCATCTCAGGAGGGACAAACTCCTGCACCTTTTCGTGAGCTCAGGCCTCGTGAAACTTCACGGGACTACGCTACTGCTGGCTGATGTGCAAATTCCCTTTCTGAGATGCAGTGAGGGAAGGAAGGTGCTTCAGCTCTTTTGGGCCTTTTACCCTTTAGTATGAAAAGAAGAGTGTGACTTCTGAGGAGACAGACCACCTCTGCAACTTTGCTAATGGAAGCTTTGCATCCATAGAAAACCCAAATGCATTTAGATATATGTGGAAGTCAGGAGGCTAGCAAATTAACACAGAGAAGAACCCAATGGAAGAAATCCAAAGCAGAGAGTTCTAATAAGAATGTCCCTTTACTTAAAAAAAAATTATGCATTCATTTTTTTAGAGAGAAAGAGAGAGAGAATGTGTGTGAGCGACGAGGAGGTGTAGGAGAGGAAAAGAGAATCTCAAGCCGACTCCATGCTGAGCACGGAGCCTGACATGGGGCTTCATCCTGAGATCGCAACAGAAGCAGAAATCAAGAACTGACTGAGCCACCCAGGTGCCCCAAGAACATCCCTTTTTAAGAGAACCAGAGAACTTGACTATTTCCCTGAGGCTAGAGCAGGGTTTAAACTCACAAGGGTGGAAAGGCGATAAGCATGGGGTACCGGATAGTACCTACCTAGCTGCGGACTGACTTCAGAAGATGAAAGCTTTCTATCAGTGGCATATGACCAGAAATGGCATCTCCAAGTGACTTCTAGGACAGAAGTCGAAGTTCCCCAGGCCAGAAACCTTGGTGGTATTGGGCTCCCTCAGATCAGCCGAGATTGGCTCTTCTCTACAGTGGGGATATCTTAGGGCTCATCTCATCCTGGTCTGGGGTCAGACATTAGGCAATTTGGGCATAACTATGACCTTAACCTCTGTCATGATAAGCTTGGAGGAGGATCAAGAACAGCTGTGAGGACTCATTAAGTCATGAGGGACCAGTCGATAATCCAGGTTAGGGAAGTGTGGGGATACAGAGTTCTGGGAGGCTGGCTCCTGTCACTCGGCTTCAAAATCAGATGAAGCTACACATGGATGTTTATTGCAGCTTTATTCATAACTGTAAAACTTGGAAGCAACCAAGATGTCCTTCAGGAGGTGAAAAGAGAAATAAACTGTGGTACTTTCACACGATAGGAGATTATTCAGAGAGAAAAAGTAATGAGCCATCAAGCCTCAAAAATACAGAGGCACCTTGAGTGCTTATTATTAAGTGAAAGAAGTCAATTTGAATGATTCCAACTACCAGGCAATCTGTATGGTTCCAACTACATGAAATTTTGGAAAAGGCAAAAATACGGAGACACTGAAAATATTAGTGAATGCCAGAGGGTAAAGGGGAAAGAATAAGGGATGACTAGGTAGAACACAAGGGCTTTTAGGGCAGTGAAACTACTGTTTTCATACTGTAATTGTGTATATGTTACATCATACCTTTGTCAAATCCCATAGAATGTACAACACGAAGAGTGAACTCTAACATGAACTATGGACTTCAGTTAATACCAAGGTATCAATACTGGTCCATAGGTAGTAAGAAAAGTACCAACACCAATACAGGATGTTAATAGTAGGGGAAACCATGGAGGAAAGGGGTAAGGGAATGGAAGGGAAGAGACGATATATGGGAACTCGCTGCACCTTCAGTTCAATTTTTCCAGAAACTTAAAACTGCTCTACAAATAAAGTCTATTATTTAAAAAAAGAGAGAGGGAGAACTCCTTTTTTTTAAGTATTGACTTTTAGCAGCTTGTTGGAAAGATGCTATGTAAATGCCAGTTTATTTGATCATTCTTCATGAAAGGCAGAAATGACTTCTGAAGACATAAAAACAGCTTGCTAATATATAGGAAAAGAGTCAGGCTGCAATAGTGACACTGTTGGGTGTCGCTCAGTAACGCTGAGGGGCCATCCCTGCAGTGGAGCCCATGTCCCACCTCCCACACTCAGGACCGTCCACAGGGTGCGACGTGCTCTCTCAAGCAGAATCTGATCCTCTTTAAGCAGTGGCTTCCTCTGACCTTCCAAAGACAAAGAGAACGAAAGTTCCAAACTCCCACTTATGGGGAGACGGGCAATCTGCAGAGAACGGATGACTGGTTGTTGAAACCCCAAGAATGAGATCCTGGAATCAGTGTTGCCGTCATAGTTCCATCCAAGATTTCCAGCAAGTCACGCAGCCACATTGATGCTTTTCTTTGAATATCTTCACCTCTAGTGTCCAGTGGGTTTGCTTGCCATTCTCAGTGCAGACGTATCTTCTGAACTGTTGTCCACAAATGACACAGAGAAGGCCCCTCCTTTTGTTCAGAGGAAACCCAATCTTACTTCTGTGACTTCTGCATCTTCGAACATTCTGGACAGTCTGCCTGGGCTCCCAACCTGACCTAGGATCACCTCCCTACGTGCCAGATTGTGGCCCAGGCCAGACCAATTTTTCTCCTATTCTTGCTGAGATGCTTTGTCTACTTGGTCTAGTTTCCCAATCAATTCACTGCTCTTACGCTCAGTGATCAGACTTCAGGGAAATATGTCATTTATATATAGCACTCTCTTGAATCCAACTCAACAGATTTGTCTGACCTACAAAACAAGACTCTGCAGAATCTGTAAAGAAAAAGAATTGTTCTTTTCCTTGGAACCTGGTCCTCTAGCTAAGATGTATGTAAATTAAATGAATAGAGAATAGCTCCAATCCAAGATAATAAACAAGGGCTTGGCACTAAGGCACTGTCTGTATATGTAAGCGCCAAGAGGATTCAAAGAACGGAATAGATACCTGTGGGAAAGTCTCGTCAGTGAGAACTTTTGGGAAAAACTGATATGTAAGATCTAAAAGAAGACTTATTTGTTCTAATGTACACATTTTCCTTGGCCCAGTAAAGTGATTAAAAACAATTGTGGTTTTGGTGTTCAGGAAAAGATAGGCTAAAATAGTAAAACCAACCTGGCAGAGCAGAGGAAACACAAGGAAAAAGTAAAAAATTTTCACCAACCGTGTATTTTTTCAGTTGACTTATTCGGTGAACTTTTCCCACTTGATGTGATAGTGAAGCTTTAGGCCAGGCGATTTTGGAACACCTTCTAAATCATCCTTGTCTTCTCCTTTTAGGTTGCCTTCGTTTCTGGTGCTGCTGGAATAGGAAATTAGTAGGATAAAGATGAAGACTTGACTTTACCATAATTAAGGTTGCCAAACATAACTCAGGGAGTCTCAAATAAGGTGTTGTAAATCGTGGCGAGTTCAGGGCGGACATGGAGAAGGTGGCGAAAGACAAGGAAGAGGAAGAGCCATACTGACTGTGTTTTAAAAGATAAGTCACTTTCAACTCTGCAAATGAATGGGCCATCAGAAAACCTGATGTGTGGCCATCACTGCTCAAGGCTGGAGAACAACCAGGTACTCAGAACACTGTTGAGATCATTAATATTCTCTCTTTGGAAAAGGAGGACAATGGTACTGCAGAGAGTATTGTGATAATTCAAAAAGCGGATGCATATAAAGCATTTAGAACAGTGCCTGGCACATAGGAAGTATTGTAGGATTAACTTTTATTATTAATTTGTGACAAATAAACACAGAGTGGGTAAAAAAAAAAAAAAGCAAACAAAAACCGAGCTGCTCTTAACATTTGGTTGGTATATTATTTTTAAGCAACCACGTATTTGCTCTTTCCAAAATAAATCATATCTAGGATGGAAATGAGACAGTTTAAATGAATGCTGGTCTGGGTTTAATAACAAATTCATGTTTTTGCTCAGATGAGGAAATAAACCTTAATAATTACATGAAAATGACCTTTGATTGCCTGATATTAAGATGTCCAAGACAGGCAAATATTCAGACTGTTTAAAAACACCATACTTTTTTTTGATTAAAGGCTGGTTTAAGAGGATAAACCAATATCACTAGAAGTGGGGGTTTGTTCCATCAGAAGAATCTTCTTTTGACCTTGGGGCCAATGTTCCAGACCTGCTGGAAAAGCGAGGTGTCCTGCTCTTTGAGTTTTCCTGGTGGCCACCCATGAGTCCTTGTGCCACACCAAAGCTCTTCTTGCTCTGGATGAATGTCCTTGCCATATAATGGCCCCTGCTGGTCGAGCCACATGCTGGAAGACGCAGACAGAAGGAAAGAGTCCCTGATGTGCCCCTCCAAAGCTGTGCATTCTGTAGAGGAAAAGAACAGCTAGCTAGAGAACTCAGCCCTCCTGGCTAGTTGGAAAGGAACATCCCTGAGACTGCCTCATTGAATTCTTCTTCTTTTTTTTTTTTTTCATTGAATTCTTCTTATTTCCTTCTGTGAAACTGAAAAGTGGGGAGACATAGTATCTTGGCTGCCTGAATGATGTCTCTTCTATTTCCTCCAGCTGTCAATGTTAGTGCATCTAATAGATCATTCCGGTCCTCAGTTCCCCGTGGTTACCTTGGTGACGGAGACCCTTCACATCATATGACAACCTCCAATCTTCTTTTAAAAAGACACATTTCAGCTCCCCAAAATTACTTTTCCCTCAAAGGACAGATATTTTGCTTATCGGATTTCCTAGAGATAATCCACAGGAATATTCCAGAGGCAAATCTTCCCTTAGAAGATGCTGGACAACAGAGCAACAACCTGAGGAAGAAAGAGTTAGAGCTATCGCATGGACATAAGTCATCCCCGCAGAAGGTCATGAGCAATTGGAGGTGAGGTACAATTTTAAGGACAAGTAGTCTGCTAAGAAAAATGTGAAGAAAACGTATTCTGAATATCAAAAGGCCAAAATTAATTTTAAAATTTTTTGTGTGTGGAAAGTTGAATGTTTACACAAATATTATTTTTGAAATGAAGAACAGGGCAGGAAGGTGAGGCCAGTAATGAAAGAAAAGAAAAGAATTAAAAGTCAAAAGCATCAGTTTGTAAATTACCTGATAAACCATCTGGCTTTGAAAAAAACTTGCAATTCTTAAAATTATTTCAACGTGTGTAACTTCACGTGATATTCACATCAGAAGTCACTGCTTTTATTTTCATGGAGTCTCTTTACTTTTGAAGACTATGTCCTACAAAGGTATGAGTTTTGAAAATATAAAAGCCCTTGGAAGCTAATTTACCATCGGTCTGTGGTAAATCAGTCTTCAAGGTGTGATAATGGTGCATCTTTTCCAATTTTCTATTTGGGCTAAACAATTTTAGCACGTAAACGTCATCAAGGGAGGGGGAAAAATTAATGTCCCCTCTTAAAAAAACAAAACAAAACATGAGACTGCTCAATAAATAAGATCTGTTGTAAAATTAGAAATTTGGTTTCAACTCTGAGGACGAAGTTGTAAAGAGTTGGCCACTTTCGATTCTGAAGTGGGCCTTTGTAGCTGTCTTCGAACCCCTGGAATAAAAAGGGTTGATTTGCGATGGAATCTCTAGAGCCTGCAGTCATATATTACAATATGTTGTAAATCCAGAGGGTACAATATAGATTTCACAGGGGGCCCTGGGGTTAATTGAAATTCCATCTGTTTCTTCTCTGTGGCAAACTTAGTATCCTGGGATATTAGCTCAGGATCAGAGATGACATTTACAACTTTTTAAGTTTCAGGCTAAAATAGAAGTTTGCCTAAATTAGCTCCTCCCTACTTTCTACATCCTACCTTCAATTAAAAAAAAAGTTTACAAGACAGCCTTTATTTTCCCCACAGCTGCCCCGGAGGCAGCCCCCCCCCCCTCTTTCCAGTGCATGCCGGGCAATGCCATGTATTCTTAGACTCCCAATGGCCCCCATTACTGTCAATTAGTTACGGAATGCTACAGGGATTCATGCCTGACAGCTCGGGTAAAGGCAGGAGAAATGGGCCCAGTAGGGAGCGAGGGGCCTGATTCTTTTTTGTGCACAAGAAATACCTTTCTCAGCAAAGCTTTTAATGGCTTTCCCTTCATTCTTTCCCTCCGCTCTAGCGCTGCACCCCCCAAGATCCCTAACACGTCATATACACATGCGCTCCTATATTCACACGCTGACACGTTTGTGTGAATATCGCCCGGGACTGTGAGAACTCTCTGAGCAGGAAGCTCTGAGATGTCCTTCCAACGTCTGACAATTACAGAGCTTTCACATTCCAGTATATATCTTTGCTATAATCTGATTCCTAACTTCCTCTCTTCAGAAGGTTTCTTGTTACCAAGTGCCTCTTTTGCCTCTGGTTTTTAGCCTATTTTCCTTCTGCAGTTCTCCTCCTTCCAAAGAAGAAATGCGTTCTCTCCGGCCACAGACTGGGTTGGGAGCCCACAGCACCCACCGTGTGGTCACTGAGTTGGGTAGATGGTGGTTCTTGGCCACCCCTGCCACTCCCAGGTCTTTCTGACTTCTTTCTCTTCCTCTTCCCTTTCTCACCTCTACTTTCCCACCATTTCTCCCTTTCCTCCTCCTATCTGTGCCTAGACCATTCCATTTTCTCCGGAGACTTGAGGCCAGGGTTGGTTTTATTTATTTATTTATTTTCTCATTTTTGTTCTCTCTCCCCTTCCTTACTCACTCCAAGCTTTTATCATAACAGGACAAAAGGCTTTGTTTTGTGCATCAGCATATCTGTACTCCATAGAATAGCACCTGCCCCACTTAGGAGCTCATAATATGTGTTGAAAATGCATACATAAAAAAAGCATTTATTGCCGTTGGTGGTACTCAGGGTTAAAGAAAGCCCAGGATCACATCAAAATGGTCTGCCTGTTCCTGGTCTACTGTCTTTGCCCTTTTGTAGGAATACCAGCCTTTTCTAACCCTTCAAAACAAAGGTACACTGAAGAAAAGCCTACTAGGAAGAAAACAAGTCCCAATAGGAAATAAATACAATGCTTAAAGTGATTATGCTTCTCTGATGGGTTTGAAAAAATGACAAGCGTAAAGGAAGGAGATGATGACACACTAGAGAAAAACACCCTCTGGAGCAATTCTTGTCCAGGTTATACATTGTTCTAGGCCCTTCTCCTCCCAGAGCCTACTTAGTGTGGGGCATTGAGGATTCACCTAAGGGCAGTGGCAGGAAGACACTTTCAGCCCATCAAATCCAGACATCTAGAGAAGGGCAGAGGAAGAACATCGAGGAAGGTCAAAGTTGGAGGGGTTTCTTGAGCCGAAAGGAACCCTGCAGACATCTCTTCCGGGGCTCTTGCGTCCAGGGCAGTAATGGGTGGACACTGCCCACAGCAGGACTCTGATCTGCAAAATGCAGCTATTTTATACGGCCAACCCATCACCACCCATATACTGCTTTAAGATTCCTGCAGATCCATCAAGCTTCATATTTATGCCATCTGAGAGCTATTTCCCATGCTGTCTGTTTATCAAATCTGCTTTACTTCAGTGCTTTTGAAATGGGAACGGGAATGGGAGTCACCCGGTAATCCCATGAAAGTGCCGATTCCGTGGCGTGTCCTGGGACTCTGCGTTTCTAACAAGCTCCCAGGTGATCCATTATTGCTGGCCCACTGACACACTGAAGAACCAGGCTTCATCATCTTGGCAAGAAGTAGAGAGGGCTTTGTAAAGAAGGATTGACTCTAACCTGAATTAAATTTTTTTTTTAAGATTTTATTTAGTTATTTGACACAGAGAGAGAGATCACAAGTAGGCAGGCAGAGAGAGAGGGGGAGGCAGGCTACCTGCCAAGCAGAGAGCCCTATGTGGGGCTTGATCCCAGGACCCTGAGGTCATGACCTGAGCTAAAGGCAGAGGCCTTAACCCATTGAGCCGCCCAGGCACCCCTCTAACCTGAATTAAAGAAGCCAAAGTCTCATTAATGAAGATTTTGATTCCTCAGACAAGAAAAAAGGTGTATGTATGATTCTCATATCTTTCATTTTTGGTAAGTGAGTATAGGAGATGTATGGACATAGTCAATGAACTCATGAGCTAGATATGCTAATACTGTTTGTCCAGTATAAATTTCAATGCTTTTTCTACCCACTTGAACAAGAATTCTATTACAAAGTTTCAATTTTGCTTGTGTTTGTTTTAAACAGTGGAGTTACTTCATCATGAGGAAATAAGTCACTGTATGATAAATGAATGAGGTTACTTGGAAGACAGTATGATCAGCTATCTACCTGTCTTCTTTCCTACCTGCTAAAGAAGAGGCAAAAAGAAAAGAAGAGGTAGGCTACATATTACATTTCCATTGGTAGCCAATAAATATGATTTCGATTGGAAAGAAATGCAACAGAATATCCATACTTGCATATGGCTAATCCTGCCCAGGGTGTCTGCTCTCATAAACACATAGGCTTGGGACTGAATATACAGGGGCAACTTGTATTTATAAATCCACAGACATTCAGAAGACAGCTACTAATATTTACTACATCTGGTTCTAGGTGTCACTTGGGGGTCCAGATACAAAAGAAGGGGGCAGTTTAATCAGGAATATAACACAATGAAAATGAAGCAATAATTTAAAATGTAAACTGTAACCTTTCGTTATTCCATAAACGTCTAGGTGTTCATGACAGTTGAAGGGAATTTATGGGAAGAAAAGATTAATTGAGATTGAGATGGTCAGGAAAGGTTTTCTAAAAGGTAAGATATGAATTGGAATTTGAAGTAAGGTTTAGGCCAGGAGGGATGGCAACAGAGTGATGAGGGTGATGGGAAGGACGAACAACTGTGTGGAGACAAGAGAGAATAAAGTGTGCAGGAGCGTATGGGCACAATAGTCGGCTGGAGTGATTTATTTAAAGGAAATATGGTAGAGAGAGAAATGTGGGAACAACAAAGTTGGGATCAGATAAAGAAAGTTCTCGAATGTTAGGTTACCAAGGTTGGAATTGATTCTGTTAATAATAATAACAATAACAATAATAATAATAATAATAATGAAACGCTGGATATGTTGAGAAGGGTCCATTTTAACCAAAGTACTTTAATAAATTGATTTCAGTAGCCCAAGTGTAAGGCATAATTAAGATGGTGGAAAAGGAAACCGACTAAGTGGGATAGAAGGAATCGCAGACTTTAATGACTGATTATATTTAATGGATGGGCAGTGACCCTGAGGCTTGAAGTTAGTAGAATAGAAAATAAACACTGTGGGGTGGGGGATTCAATTTGAGATATTTTAAGTTTTAAGTACTATTGGGACAAATAAGTGGAAAAATCCAATAGTTAATTAGAAGTGGGACAGTGTTACCCTGCTGAGACATGGCAGGAACTGACACCTTGGGACTGAAAGACAGCTCCACCGAAAAGCATGCAGACACTGAATCTGGGAAAATGCCCGTATGCATGGCCCAGACAGAAGAAGCAGAGGCACACAGAGAATGAAAGAAGAGAGCGGAAGATGGAAGGTCAGGCTAGAGGCAGGGGCCACAGCATCGAATGCCGCAGAGGAACCCAGCATGACCGGATCAAGGGAAGGTTCCCTCAAGGCTACTGGAGCCTTTCCCAGTGTGGACAGCACAGAGTGGAAGGATGGAAACCAGATGACAGGAGATTAAGGGGTGAGCAAGTCATAACAAAGTTAGAATTTATGGACTTCCCTTTAGATAAAAGGAAAAAATAGAACAGAAACTGAGGGGGGAAATTAAGACAAGCGCTTTTGTTGCTTTTTCATTTATTATCATGGTGACCTAGATTTCTTTGTTTATTGATTAAGGGAAAGGAAAAAAGGGGAGAGAAAAAAATAACAACTTAAAAACTGCAGAGGGACAGGAATTTGAGGTGGTAAAATTTTGCCCGAGATAGACCTCCTGGCAAAAGGTGAGCCCTATAAATGGCAGCAAGACAAAACGAAACAAAACAAACCACCAAAAAACTCCCCAAACAACCCTGCCTCCATATACTTTAAAGAAAAGAGGTACAGGCTCCTGGGAGTCCTATCACCTCAATCCTGGGAGACTGGTTTTCAAGTTCCGGGTGTGGAGGTAAAGTGGAAGAATGGAGACTGGATCGTATTAGGAAGCTGGCAAAAGGGGAATAGAAAGCACTGCCAAACAACAGTTGAGATGAACGTTAACTGGCCAAAAAAGCACAAACACACACCTAGAGACAGTGCACAGTAGGCACGACTCAGGGGTGTGGAACCAACACCACAGCCTGGGGACAACGAAGCACCAGACACAAGTGATTAATAACCTCAACAGGCATGATCCAGAAACTATGGCATATCAACCAGAGGGAGATGATTAAGAATGCTGAACTAGAGCTATTATTTAAAAGAGACTATTTAAAAAGCACTTGTTGGGAGTCAAGCAAAGGACAATATACGCTCAGCACTAGGCATGTTGGGATTACAGAAGAGTCACCAAGCTCCTCAGGGAGCTTCGGTGTAGTTGGGGAGCAGAGAGGAGTACCGTCAAACCCTAAGAGAACATCCACATTGTGCAGTAGAGACAGGCTTTTTTTTTTTAAAGATTTTATTTATTTATTTGACAGAGAGGGGAGAGATCACAAGTAGGCAGAGAGGCAGGCAGAGAGAGAGGGGGAAGCAGGCTCCCCGCTGAGCGGAAAGCCTGATGTGGGGCTCGATCCCAGGACCCTGAGATCAAGACCCGAGCCAAAGGCAGCTGCTTTAACCCACTGAGCCACCCAGGCGCCCCAAGACAGGCTTTTAAGTACCACGAGGAGGAGCTGGCTGGATGGAGCAGAGCTGGCTGAGAAGCAGCCAGAGCGGCAGAATGGGCGTGGTCCCCCGTCCTACGTTCTGCACAGCCGCACCAAGGGTCACCGCCGAGCCTCGCACGGGGGTACCTGCGAGGTCGGAAATGGAGCCCAGGAAAGGGTAAGCGGGACTTTCTCATCATGTGAGGGGGACCTGAAAGCTGTACTCTCCCTGCTCAGAGAAGGAGCTGAAAGCAATGCTCGTCGTCCTTCTGTGCCTGGTGTGGGGTGGTCTGCTGGGCAGAGCGAGCTGTCATGAGGAAGAAAGGAGATTTGGGAGGGGTGAGAAGTCTGGAGTCCTTTTTAAAAATCTTTTTATTGATTCCCCCCAGGTTTCTTAAGATATAATTGACGCGGAACAGTAGATATGCTTAAGCGTACAACACAATGATTTGGTATCTGTATATATATTGCAAAGTGATTACCTCGACAAGACACGTTAACATCCATGACCTCACATAGTGACGTCTTTTTCTCCTTGTGATGAGAAATGTCGAGATCCAATCTCAGCTCCTTTCAAGTATACAGTGCGGGATTGTTGAGGACAGTGTCGTGGAGTCCTTGACGAGAAGGCAGCTGCTGGAAGGCACTCCGTAGCCCACAGCCACTGAGTTGCTGAGCCACTCTTAGGATTGTTCCTCTGGGCTGTGGTGTAGCTGCTTCCCTCGTGCTCCCTGCTCCTGTGGGTCTCCCTCCACTTCCGAGCATGTTGTTTGGGTCAATCAAACCTGGGGGACAGTTTTGGCTCTGCCACTTACCATCTGGGAGGCTTTGGACAAGTTGTTTAAACCAACTGTCAAATAACCCCCTCCAACAGGGTAGCAATTTTTGTGGGAAAAGTGTGTGGTACCAGGCAATTGCTTGATGTTATTGTCATTTCGAATTACTCTCTCCTTCCCTTATCTTCATTGCTTGGGAAAGAAAATGGTAGCTTCCTCCTTCCTATTTCTTTTGTTCAGTCACATTGCTTCGCAGCAGAGAGTCCTCCCGTGGTCCGATGGATTGGGCTCCAGCAACTGACCATTTGCTTAGCACTGGAGAAGTGCCTATTATTTGACTAATATCCCTCTGATCCAACACACACACACACACACACACGAGGCCTGGAATTCATATTTTTAAAAGTTTCTACTCCTGATTAAGACTGTTATACCCACTCAGACTCAAGTATGCCATGAGAACACATAACGATATTGTACGAAAAATAGATGAATTGTTTTCTATCAAGACGAGTGAGTTCGGAGGCAGCAGCTGCCTCAGTCATAGACCTGGGAATACATTGAAAAGGATTTGTCTAACTGGGGACTTGACATTTCAGAGAAGTCCACCATCAAAAACAACTTTTTTTTTTATTGGCTGCTTTCTAGAACAGTCTACTGTGCAGGCTAAGGTTTGCTCCAATCTTTTATTTTTGCTTTTTTTGGGTTGAAAATTATATCCACTCCATCTTGGAGGTTTCCTTTACCTGAGATCCTATGACTCCTGTCCTTATAAGGAGTCAATGACCGAGGCATCCGCCAAAGGGCCAAAGGAGGAGAGGAGGAGTGCACCTCAGAGGATGGAGGGAGCAGAGGCTGAGTGTGGGGTGGTGGGAGAAGGCAGGCGGAGTAGTGGGGGCCACTGGCTGTGGGCTGAATGTCCCATATGTACAATTCTGGCAGGTGGATGTTAAATTCAGCAAGTCTGACCCAAGGAAAAAAACTTTTCAAATGTTGCTAAAGTCTTGCCCAGTGTCCCACACTTTTAGGTGTGGGTGTGTGTGTGGGTGTGTGTGTGTGATGGGGGTGGGATGGCTGTATACTCAGAGTTGAAAATAAAAAAGCTCCCTCTATTGACTCCTGAATGGCTGAGATAAAGAGAACCACATGGGACTCATTGTCAGAAATGAGAGCTCAGAAGCTGGCCTCCTTTTTCCCATTATTGTGCTATTCTCCTCCTTCCCCCTATCCCTCCCACCTCAAAATGTTTCCCCAGCCCCCACTGAGCCCCCACGACCCCCCCTTCCCTAACAGCCCAAAGATCCTCTTTTCAAGCTCCCACTGTTGAGGCCCCCTCCACGGAGCCCAAGACCTCCATTCAGAGTCACTGGTTTGGGTAAAATCCCTTATTCACCCCCAACCCACCCCCCTGCCCCATCAGCTGAGCCTCAGTTCAGACCTCACAAAACAAAACAAAACCAGCCCATAGAATTGATGGTTGCTGCTGGAGGACCCCCCTCTGCTCTGTCCCCCAGGGGCTCCTGCCCAGGCAGCTTCTATTCTCCATGTTCCCTCCCTCCCTGCCCCCAATCCTGCTGGATTTTTGTAGTTAACAAGCGCACACTGTTATTATTGTGCCCCCTATCATATTTATTCCCTTTCAGAGCTGATCAGCACTTTTGTCAGAGGCAACCGAGGCATCTTTTGACATTTTAGCCTTTCTGTCTGCTGGGGAGTGATGGCATTGGTGGCAGCAGGGGTGACCCATACTTCTAAGATGAGGCAAGCAACGCAGAAATGAGGAAGAAGAGAACAAAACCCCAAAACAACAGGGATCGGAGAGGAAAAAGAAAAACATTGTAACTTGTTAGTGACCCAATGCGAAAGAGGTAGGGGGAGGAGGAGGCTAATGAGTTTGAGGACAGTTGTATTTAAAAGAGTTTTATTTCCCAGCAAGGCTGCAAGTTGGCTAACTTTGTGATAACCCTCAACTAAGTTTTCATTTTCACAAGTTACCTGAATTTGAGCGAAATGAGAAAGGGAAACCGAGAGAGTGAGAAGGGGTGAAGCCCAGGGAGATTCAGAGAGAAACACCAACCAAAACCAAAACCAAAAACAAAACAAAAAATAAAAAGAAGGAAAAGAGAGAAAGAGATAAAAATTTCTTTTTGGTGTTCTTAATATAACACACAGTTGCAAGTGGCTAATAGATTTGGCAAGGGTCCTTTGTGCTTTTTCTAAATGGAAAGCTTAGGAAATGTCACCAGAATCCCAAAACTTTGGTGATTAGTAAACTTCCCAGATTCTTTCATATTCACTTCCATTAAGAATTTTGTGGTCATGGGCTCGAAGTAACCTCTGAAAGTGTTGTTCCAATTGATGCCTGCAGAGTGCCGAAATGTCAATGGAGAAAAGCTTCAAGAAAACGCAGCTAATTAGTTTTCACTTGACCTCGCAGAGAGGGGCATTTTTATTCCAATTGTACCTCTGCGGAGAGGAAGTTGAACTGCACTGTGATTTGCAGGGACCCAAGGTGGAGCGAGGGATAGACACCATCTGACTGCCAGGCCCGCAGCCAGTTCTTGAAAAACTACAGCCTTAACTTTTCATGATCATATTTCTAGGAAAGAATGCATTTGTGCTGATGAGGAAATCTGACTGACAAAATTCCAACATACTCCTATAGGAGAAGACTGTGTGCCTAGAGAATGTTAAGGGAAGAGATTAGCCTGTGGGATCAGTCATCTCCCGACTTGATTTTCTTTCCTTATAAGACAAAAAAAAAAAAAGGAATCTCATGAAAAGGCTACATAGAGGGAGATGCTCCAAGTCCTCTCTGATCATGTTCTTTCACTTTTCTAAATAATCCGTTGTATTCTTAAAGACTTTGTCCTCCCAGATTGCTCAAGACACTCACAAATATTAATTGAACCTACAACAGGACAGTTGTAGGTGACATATATCATTACCCTCCACTTTCAGATGGAGAGATGGGCTTAGAGAAATGAAGTTTCTAGTGCAAGGTTACTCAGAAACTCTATAGGAGAATGAGGTCTAGAATTCATCATTCCCAGGCTGAAATCCACTCATCTTGCTGTGAGATCAATGACATCCAACAGATCCTCCAGCAAAATTTCCAATGGCCAGTTCTTATTTTTAGGCCCAAGCTTTCCCCTTGTCTCCTCCTTCTGTAAACTTTAAATGGTGGCCATTACACTTTTTATAGTCTTTCCTGAGATATGAAATCTAAGGTTCTCACAGGTTTTGCCTCAGAATAAACCCTTCAAACTTTACTTCATTATCCCATCATATAATTCTGTTCACCCTAGGCTTGATACTTGCCCCAATTTTCCTTTCTCAGGAGTACAGATACCCTTACTGGTATTGGTACAAAAATAATCGGTCCATGATATTTGGATAGTGCTTCATGGTTCATCAGAAGGTTTCATTTAACCCTTCCGTTGAACTTCACTACAGTCCTAAGACTTTTATAGACAAGTAATGTGAGTCAGGCTTAAAGAAGTTATAAGACTAAAGTCACACAGCTAAGGAATTTGTGTGGGGGTTGGGGGGGTGCGGGAGACAAGAACCAGGTCTTTTAGGACTCAGATACAGAATATTTTATGTTAAGGTTAGAAAGAGCCACTGGACAATGAATATTCTGTATATACTGAAGAAGTCAACAAGGGCAATAGAGTGTCTGAAAATAGTTCAACCTCGCAGACAATTCATAGGTTTGATCTGGTAGAGTATTCCTTAAATGTTTCTAAGGAATCTAGAACCACTCCTTGAAAATCAAGAATATTGCAACAAATGTAAAGTAAACTATAATCTACTTGGATGCAGGGACCAGAGGTTTGGTTGACATTGAAACATTCATTTGATAAATCATTTGCGTAACTGGGACAAGTTTTGGGGTCAGAGTTATCACCCATTTTAGAAAAGAATTTATGTTCTGTAGATGTTGTATGGAGTATTTTAAGGTATTAATTAGGTCAAGGTGGTCAATAGTGTTGTTCAAGTCATCTATGTCTTTACTAATTTTTTTTGTCTAGTTTTGTCAGTTACTGAGAAAAAGGTGTTCAAATCTCCTACCATGACTGTGGACTTATCTATTTCTCCCATTAATTCTGCTCATTATTGCTTTGTATATTTTGCAGCTCTGTTATAAGGTGCATACTCATTATTTTATGCCTTCCTGATGAATAGATACTTTATCATCATGGAAATATTCTTTATCTCTGGAAATACTCTGCCCTGCAATCTGGTTTATCTTATATTAATAGAGCTTTCTATCACTTTTAGGCTTATGGCTTGCATGGTTTATCTTTTCTACCCTTACTTTCAACCTGAATAATCAACTCAAGATCGAGTACATCTAAATTCTTGATTATATAAGAGCCTTTTGTAAATTTAATTAGTTTTAGTGAGATACTGAGAGTATGATCATCTCTGGATGACTCAATAAGAGGGAATTTCTGAACTTAGCTAAAAGGTTAAAATCAGGTGCAGGTGACCCAGTAGACAGAAGTAGCCTCTCCTGTGACTCATGTTCAAAACTTAGCATCTGAATTCTCCATATCTTCTTCTCTCTCTTCTCAACTGGACTTCCCCAAAGTTTTCTCCCCCTTCCCACTGCCATCTTTTTCCCTTTCTCTCCAGAAGGTAAACACTAGTCCATGACCTTGTCACTTAGTCCATGATCATTACAATTTTCTTTTGTCTTTTTAATTTTTTAAATTTAAATTCAATTAGCCAATGTATAGTGCATCATCAGTTTCAGATTAGTGTTCAATAATTTATCAGTTTATCAGTTCAATAATATATCAGTTATATAACACCCAGTACTCCAACATCCCTGGCCTCTCACCTCTTCAACCAAAAGACTCAAGCAGGGAGTCTCACTGAATTTCTTTCTTTCCTGAGACTGTCTCCTCAATGCTCCTTTTGTTTCCTTTTTAACCCCTTGGTTTGGTAATAGCTCCCACTTTTGAAGCTCCTTTATCCCTTTTCAAATCCTTCCATAAAACTTTCTTCTTTTTCTCTGTCTCAGTTTTTTTCCTCCTTTCCAGCCACATCAACTCAACTAGATGTCTCCCTGTTTATTCAGTGTTTTGTTTAAGCCTAAATCAGACAGTCAATGCCTTGAGGCTGGGGTTTCATGCTCAGAATTCTGTGCTTTCCAAAATGCCATCTGCACTTACCACACTCTACAAATAATAAATAATCAGACCAAAGAATCAGAAAACCGGTGCCAGATCACTGATTAGCATAAGTCCTCAACACATAGAAAGAGCTGCTGCTGCTGCTACAGAAATGTTTTCTCCAAGAAAAAGAGAGCAGTGAATAAGAACTTTGGAAGAGATACTTGGTCACAATTCAATTTGGATGATGTGGGGGACAAACTTACTGTGGAGGGGAAGGCCCCCGGGGCTCCTTCTCCCCCGCTGTGTCTTAAGAAACTGTGGCCTGAGAGCTCTTTCTAGGTCTTATTCTTCTTCTGTACCCAGCCCCTGGCACAGCCCCTGACATGAAGGAGCCGCAGGATAAACATATTCTTGAACTGTTGACTTGAACCTAAAGAGTTAGGGGAACGGTGAACTCATTCCAATACCTAGCTATGGAATTGTTTCAGACAGAGCCTGACTCCTGACTAATTTATAGATATCCAATTGCTATAGGAACTGGATTGCTACATTAAACCATATTTGATATTCATAATTTGATGCTCTGAATGTAGAGAGCTCTGTGCAATAGGCTCTGGTTAAGAAGGCAGATCTCATATGTATAACATTTTCATTTGTTATGCACAAATATATATTTGTATTTACTTTTATATATAATAAATGATAAAATCTGTGAAAATGAATATATCTATATCTATAATTTCAAAACGGTTCAGTAAAAAATATTTGATCCTTAAAGGGATACATCTTCAGCTACATAGGAAACTCACATTACAGAGGACTTGTAATGAAGGCCCCAGTGGGTGGGGTCTGAAATTTCAGTTTATTGTCATTATATAATTTAGCTGTATACTGAGCATATACCTTTCTAGCTTGCTCTAGAAACACCTGTACTCTATCTTCTCAAATGAGGTATGGAGTTGGGGTTCTCCAACTACTAAGCTATAGGGTTCAGTGCTCTGGACACTGATAACCTCAACAATGACATGCAACAAGGTTGAGAATGACCATTTGTCCATTCATTCAGTACACATTTCCTGAGCTCCTTCAATGAACCAGCTCCTTCATGAGTAAGATAAGGTGCCAGCTCTTTAGGAAGACTACAGCAAGGCCTTCAAGTCCTGCAAAAATTGGGTTTCTTATGATGTAGCTTTACTTTGGGATGGGAAGTGAAGTCAAGGCTGATAAAAACATGACATTGACGGTCTAGATACCTTGCTTGTACCTTCTCAACTCTGAATATAGAAGATTCTTCTTTTATCTGGGACAAACCTGCTCACTGACTGGCCTAACAGACAAAACCTTAAGGGCAAAGACGAGGCAGAAGCAAAAGAGAGGACTGAGCAAACAGAGAGATGTGGGGGAGAGGAGGCAGAGATGAAGAAATGTATACACCATGACTGGTCCAACATGAATCTTCTGGACATCAGGTTCATGCTCTGGGGTCCAGGGTTGTACAGATCTGTGCTCCCTTTCTTGGCCCAAGTGGGTCTTGCAGCACCAGGCAATGATTAGTTAGAATAGAAGGACTTAGATGGAAATACTAGGCTAATTAGGACAGTTTCAAGCCCCTGAAGAGCTGAGGTATATTCCTCTTGTAGGAAGGGAACTCTAGGAAGATGATTTATAACATACATTTTTTGGCTGTGCACAGTAGATTTCCCCAAGAAAACTCAGCTGGCTCTTCATTTAATAGCCACTGGATCTCAAGACTGGCTTCTGTTTAGAAATGGTTGAGGGGCCTCAAGTCTTTATTGTGGCGGTTCAACTCAGAGTTCTCCTGAGCAAAACTAGTTTTTCGGCTTTTACAAATATAGTAAAACTTTAGTAGACTGACTGTCCATCTATTCAGCTCTAGAAACAGCTAACTTAACTAGCCAGTGACCTCTGAGGTTCAGACCATTCTATTTATTATTTTGGCTCTCTTACCCATTCTAGTATCATACCCATCTTGCCTTTGTGATTGTCTACTACCTAGCCCCTGCCACCCCTGAATCCCAGGGAACCAGGTAGAGGGCAACATGGAGCAGATCTGGGCTCTGGGCTCTGCAGCTCCCTTCGTGAACCTATTTGTTTCTTCCAGACTTGACAAATGGAGTCTCCTGGACTCTCTCGTGGGCCATAGTTGGAGGGGGCATGTCTTACAAGGTAAATCCACTTTAGCATTCAGATGTCCCGAAGCCTTTGGATACTTTTCTCTGAAACAACCAATCTCAAATTTTTTGGTCTCTGACTACTTGGCATTTCTCAGAAATTATTGCAAACTCCCAAGAGTTTTTGTTTATGTGGGTCACATCTATTGTCTTTTACTATTAGAAATTAAAACTGAGAAGTTTAAAAAATATTCCTTTGATACTATACCAGAACTTGATAAGTGGTAGTTTCCTGAAGGCTAATCACAGCATAAAATAAATTTCTCTATTTATTTATTATTTTTAAAAGATTTTATTTACTTATTTGACAGAGAGAAAGAGAGAGAGAGCAAGCACAAGCAGGGGGAGATGCAGAAGGAGAGGGATAAGCAGTCTCCCCACTGAACAGAGAGCTGGATGTGGGACTCGATCCCAGGAACCCAGGTTCATGACCTGAGCTGAAAGCAGATGCTTAACCCATTGAGCCACCCAGGTGTCCCTACAGTATAAAATTAAAATGACATCAATACATTTTTTTAATCATATAAAAACCACTGGTCTATCTTGAACTTTGAATGATATGGAATGATATTGACTTATAAGATATTACAGTGTCATGCATTGGTCATTTGAAAAATATTGTTTCACTGACTTATACAGATCTTCTAAATGTTGACACATGTTATTCCACAATATTAAAAGTCTCATTTGTTAATATTAGAAATTAAAAGCTATTGTGCTTACAGTGGCAGATACAGGTTTTCTGTATCTCTAATTTTCACTAGGAAGTTTGAATTTTTATCAACAAATGCTGCCAGTTATTTTCACAGAAATAACATGAAATGTCAAGAAAAGCCTACAGTTTGTCAGTCTTTTTTTCAAGTAAAAAATGGTATGCTATGAAAACGAACTGTTCTAGTTCAGCTCTCAACTCAGTCACACGAGAGCTTTTCTCAAGACGACCGTCATATTTCAGCATGCAGCAGAAGTGCTTTATAAATACTTCCCATTTGGGGGCACATGGGTGGTTCAGTCAGTTAAGCGGCTAACTCTTGATTTTGGCTCAGATCACAATCTCAGGGTCATGGGGTTGAGCCCCACGTTGGGCTCCCCACTCAGCATGAAGTCTGCTCCAGGATTCTCTCTCCTCCTCTTCTTCTGCCCTCCTCCCCAGCCACCTCCACTGCTCACGCTCAAGCATGCTCTCTCTCTCAAATAAATAAATAGATAAATCTTTAAAAAAATACTTTTCATTTCATTACAAGAATATTGAAAAGATGTGCACTCAATGATTAAAACCTAATACAATCAATATTATTACTGTCTCATCAAGGCTATTCTTAAGTGCAATTAACACTTTCTTTTTTATTATGAGTGTGTGACCATGAAGACTACAAGGGTGACTAGTATAGTTTGGTGATCCTGCTGGATTCTTGCTGATGCATTCTACCCATAATTGCTTTTGCACCATCAGTGCAACATAGTGAAAAATGGAAATAACATCTTAGTATTATGAAAACAGTTTTGATCTTAGGGACTCTGTGAAAGTGTGTTGGAGATCCCCAGGGCTCGGTGGACTATACTGTAAGAACTGCTGCTCTACAGTGTATCAAAGAAGTTCTGGCATTTTATTTAGGGCAGGCCACCTTTGCATTCAGAATTCAACCAACCAACCCATGGTAGAGCCATTTCCAGCTGCTCTTGGCTGCTCGAGCTAGTACTTTGAATCCAGAATCTCTGTTTCGTGCATCCATATCAATGAATTAGGCCATGTCCAACATTATATTCCTTCCACACTGACTTGTCACCTTTAGAATCTAGGTAGGATTCCCATACATTTTCCCCAATTTCTGTAAAAATGGGCAAAATTGTACAATTCTTTGGTGTGCATTGCACCTTTTTGTAGATCATCAATTCTGTACATTACCCTTTGGGCCTGCCAGGAATTGAGTCTGGTCGTAGGTCTAGAAGCAATGAGAATGTGTGAAGGAAGGTCTAGAAAAAGACCAGCAGTCTCCTGCAAGGCCACTACCTCAGGATTGGCCATTTTAGATTCTTTAGGTGGTGGGGAGACTAACCTCCATATACAGGAAGGAAGGAATGCTTCTTTCAGCAATGAAGACTCAGCAGAATTTAGGGTTTTAAGGTTAGGATGTGCCCATATGTCTTCATTACAATGCGAGCTGAGAATCTGAAGCCCTGAACTCACCATTTTCTTTCTCCCAAGTTCTCCAGCTTCTTAAGAAGCATCTAACTAGCTCCTTTATACTTCCTATCTTTATGTTCTATGACAACATCTGCTTGTTCACAAAAACTTGGACTTCTGTTGGTAGTTGAATACATGCGTTTGCAGGTAACAGGTGTTAATATAAATTCTGTATCAGCATGACAGAGATGACCAGTGTTCCCCTTTACCATTGGCAGTAGGGTAATTAATACTTTTAACTCTAATCAAATCAAAGTAACAATTTCAGAAAACCCAGAAAAAAAAAAATTCCAGAAAACAATTCCAGAAAAGGCTCTACTGCTCTAAAATCACTTCCAATACTAATTTCTGTATCGGTAAGAGTTTGGAGAGAAGCAAACCCATGAGTGACATTGAGTAAGGGACTTTTAATATGGATTAGGCCTTACACAATAATGGTTAACAGTCTGCTTAAGGCCCTGTTTCCATATTTCATGTGGGGACCCAAGTCATCAAAACCAATGGTTAGGAAAGAAAATTAGACATAAACTGGGGAGAGCAGATATTCATTAAGTGCTTATTATTATGTGCCTTCTGCTCTTCTGGGCCCCTCAGTGGCGTCCTTTGTTCACCTCATCCCTACTGACCTTGCTGGCATTCATGGCTAATGCCAGCAGCTGGCGTAATGTTCACTTAGGTCCCTTTTGGCTCAGCTAGGGATAGTAATCATGGTTGGCAGTCTTGCCTCACATGCAGATCCCTCTGGAACTGAGCTAAGACCTATATTTGGCCTTGGTCCAGATGGTCTCCTCTGCTGAGTATACTCCCATGTTAGTTTGGCAGGCCCTCTGTGGTAAGTCCTCCAGATAGACCCTCAGCCTAATTTGAGTTCTGTATGCCCTGGGTAGCTGAAGCCGAAGGTGCTTTGGACAAGCTGTATTTACATGACTTCCTCTGCTCCACTACACTGTACCCCTGGGTTTGCATTAAAGAAACACGTTGATCAAGGGCAACACAGGAAGTAGTCTTCCAGAGCTCCAAGTGAGGAGTCAGAATCAAGATTATTCTTCTCAGAGTTCATTTAACTTTATTGGGTGCTTCTAAAGCACCCTTGCCATTTCAGCTCATGGTCTGTGTACAATATGTGGATAATGGGCAGGGTGGGGGGCAAGGCGAGAGAGAGAGAGAGAGAGAGAGAGAGAGAATGAATCTCTGGATCCAATAGTGTGTTGGTCATCTGGTTCTGTGAGGGACAAAAGCCCTGGCATGTAGTGTTTGCTAATTTCTGTGATGAAATGGCTGATTTCAAGCTACCAATGATTTAATGACCTGCTCAGAAAATTTTTGAATTTTTAAAAGTAACCTTGCTAGCCAGGATAAGCTGACTTCAGCATTCATCTAACTGGAATCTTCCTTTATCTCCCTTTCTTTCCTTCTTATTTATTTATTGTCTCTTCTTACAACTCCACAGCCAGAAAACGTGGGTTTTGTTTTCTTTTTTAATTTTTTAAAAAGATTTTATGTATTTATTTGAGAGAGAGAGAGAGAGCATGCGTGCGAGCACAGGAGCAAGGGGTGGGGGAAGGAAGGGAGGGGAAGAAGACTCCCCCTAGGCAGGGAGCCCGATGCAGGACTTAATTCCAGGACCCTGGGATCATGATCCCAGCCCAAGGCAGATGCTTAACCCACTGAGCCACCTAGGCACTCTGGGCTTTGTTTTCTTTCCATTATATCACATCCTTCTATTTTGGAGTAGTAAGCCTCTTGGCTAGGGAAATCATATAATTTATCATCTGAATCAGGACTTTTTTGAGAGTGAAAGGGAGCACTCTTAATTATTCATCAGGATAATAGGAATAAACCAAGACAGTCCCAGAAAACTAGAATATGTGGTCACCCTACTCATGACCTAGTCTTCATAATGAGTAATTGTGTCTTCCATAAAATACAGGAATACTCTATGATCTGAGTTCTCCATGCTTCCTTCCCAAAGAAATTTAAGAAATCTTTCACATCCAAAGCCTAGTTTTTAAGCGTGTTGTCTTCTTAAATAGGCCTCCAATGTGGGGGACTACAAGGAATCATCCACTATTTTAATATTTTTATCCCTTCCTGTCAATAAATATAAATCTCCTTATAGACCATTGAAAGGGAAGCCCTGTCTTTGAAGTCAGACTGGGATACAAATTCAGGTTCTGCCATCATATAGTTCGTGATCTTGAACAAGTTTCTTGATTTCTTAGAGCATTAGTTTTTATAGTCAGTGAATTGGGGGATAGTGGAACTGGAGTTTAATGGTGTTACCAGCTATTCCTGATTCACCTGAGACTATCCTGATCTTACAACTAAAATTCTGTATCTCAGGAACCCTCCCAGTCTTGGGCAGACTGGGGTTGACGGTCACCCTACAACCCAGAACAATTGTTATGAAGCTCACATATCATGTAATAGCGCATCTCATCTAGATGGAACTATCCCCAGGGGAGGGTGAGTGAGTGGTCAGAGGTCAACTACCTAGGAATTTTTTTGGTTTGTTTTATTTTGTGTCTCTATTGTCCTACTTTATTGCCAGCCCTGGTGGGGGAGTTTCCATCTATTTGGTGGACATACTCATGGATGATGAGTTTGTCCTTTAAGTCATCTCAGTAATGTGATTAATTATTAGGCACAAAGTAAGAATTCTGAAGATGGATTGGATATAATTCTAGCCCTAAAATGACTCTTTAAAGAAAACCTCTGTATTTCTCTTGCCAAGAAAAATCTACATTGCCAGTGGTGGACATTATCCGCCTGTTACTTCTGTTGGAATGATCACTGCAATCCAAGAGGCAAAGGATCAATCAAGTGAAACATTCCATCCACACCTCTGGGGACCAGTATGGCACTGTTTTCTCAGAAAGGCTTTATTTAGACTGGCTTAATAAGAGCCTCCCTTTTTAAAACATAATGTGAGTTTAATACTGATGACAGGGGCTGGACAGCCAGTGCAGAATTGAGCCTTCTATTCTCTGAGAAGGTTCAGCTGGTGTAGCTACATGAGTTTCTCTCCCCAAGTCTGAGTGGTACAATCCCGACAGGTAGGAATTAGCTTTCAAGGGGCCTGTTTGGTCTCAGGGACTCATTCCAACTGTGACACCTTGGCCTCGGCTGCCCCATTATGCGGGGGCAGAATAAATGACTCTTGCAGAGGCAAGATTTGGGGTGACATCAACTTTTTCCATCTGGAAAGAATTGAAATCATCAGCTCATTTTTGGTAGTTTCCTAGGGAGTAAAGTTTGTGATTTAAGAAATTATGTCTTGGAACTCAATATGGGACAAAAGATGCTTTTTTCTACATATACCAGATGGTACATGCACAGCACCTTCATTATCATCTCTTCAAGAACACATCCCTTTTCTAAGTTGGCAGGCCCTTCATTGTTGGCATTCATAAACCCAATTCTTCTTGAGACAACACATATTCCATGCACTGTCTGGGAGGGAAGAATTAATGAGCTTCCATTCTTCCTTTAATTCCAACCTGCCCCCACTTCTTGCAAGTAAGTCATACTGGAGGCAGTGGTAGGAACAGCAAGGATTAGGAGCCATCACATTGCCTGGCACATAGTAGGGGTAATGAAGGAGACCTAGTTGCTGACTCTGGCTATGGCATTAACTAGTTGTATGACCTACAAGTCCTTCCACCACTTTGGTTCTATTTCCACAGCTCTAAGTGAGGGGTTGGGCTGGGTAATCCTCAAACCCTGTCCCATCTGTAAAAGCCAATGAGTTGCATGCTTGAGAAGCTTTACTACTTTTTTCTTCTTTTTCTGGTTTGTGTTCCTCTCTGCCTCTCCTTAGAAACTGAGTAGGTTGATTAGATGGCCTTTTTTAGGGATGAGGAGGGGATGGTGATTAAGACTGGTTAGGAAAAAAATGGATGTCTCTTTTATACTCCACAGTCAAGTACTGCTTTCAACAGAAGCCTCACTAAGGCACCAGTTGGCTCTGCCCTCTTCTACAGACATGGCTTCTGTCCTTTCTCGTGTCAATCCTCATATTCCTTCTAACTCTAAATCGATCATCTCCAACCTTGGGGAATGTCCCTTTATGGTTACTGGCAGTGTGTGTTGGTAAACCAGCCCTCTAAAAGTGAAGTCCTAATTTGTAGTGTTTGTCCATTTTCATGGTGTAAATATTATTTCTGTGGCTGATTTCAAGCGTACAATGTTTGAACAACCTGCTCGAGAATTTCCTGAATATTTAACACTGCTATTATGAGCTGGTGTGAGGTGATTCCAGCATACCACTTGGCCTAGCATAGATTGGAAATAGAAACCAGACCTTCTACTTCTTTCATTGGTCTATAGTATCAGACACAATGTGGTGCACATAGTAGGAACACAAGTGAAACCACTGGTTGACAGAGCCTCTTTGTGCCTTGATTAGTACAACCTTTAGTACAATTTGTACAATCTTTCTGCTGTAGACTGATGGCTTATATCTTCCCCAAATTCATATGTTGAAACATAATCCCCAGTACGATGGTATCAGGAGGTGGGGACTGGGAAGTTGTTAGGTCATAAGGGTGGGGCCCTCATGAATGGGATTAATGCCCTTTCAAGAGACCCCACAGAGCTGGAGGAAATGGGTCGTTGTGTTGCTGGGTAGGGGTCCTTTTCCACCACATGAAGACACAGTGAGAAGATGGCTGTCTGTAAACCAGGAAGAGACCCTCACCAGACACCAGTTTGGCTGGTGCCTTGATCTTGGACTTCCCAGCCTCCAGAATTGTAACAAATGAATTCTTGTTGTTTATAAGCCACACAGTCTATCATATTCTGTTATAGCAGCCTGAACAGACTAAGGTATCTCCATAATCTTTCTTAGGGAAAGTAACTGTAATAATTTCCAAGCTGGTCTTGGCCCCAACCCCTAATTCATTCTATTTATTGTGGTTTTGTTTTCAGCTTACAAATTAGTCTGGTTTGCCTTTTTTTTCTGTTCCTTTCCTCTTCTGGTACTTTGATATTTAATGCACACATACACACCCATGAAAACAAAATCACCTTTAAGCTTCCTTGTTTGTATTTTGGAAAAAACAAGTTACCCCCAGAGCTTAGCTTCAAGCCATTAGAACTCCACCTTACACAGGAGTTTTCTTATGGTCCATATTAGTCTGTAAGGTACTCAAGGATTCCTTCTTGAAATGCCATCCATGGTGAGCTCTGAGAATTGTAAATCAGGTCGGAGGAATATTTTAGAGACTAACCTATTATTAGCAAATCAGATACTGTCTACACAAAAGCTTTCATAAATTAAAGAACGGCCTCTGCTGGGCTCTTTCCCCTTTTAGTTCTTTTCTTGTTTAACTTTTGCCCTAACTTTGTTGTGCAAGCTTACTTTGTAGGGCTGTGCCAGTTGTGGCTCTGGGACCAAGTGTTCCTTTTTCAGGCAGAGATGTTTCATCTGGAGCCAGCCTTGACTTTTCTTGTAGCCATAATGTAAGCATGAAAATATGAAAATGAACAGCACAAATAAGGTTTTATGGCTTTCTCCAGCAACGTCGGAAGCCGGGAAAGGCAATAACAGAATTCAATCCTTCATCCTCCTTTCCTATTAACTTGACTTCAATTTTTCTTCCAGAATAAATAATCAACAAATTTCTTCATTAGTGTGGAGCTGGAGGAAGTGTGGTCATTTTGGCTAAAGCACATCAATAATGTTCTTCCTTGAAGGTTCTGCCTTGTGAAGTTTAGTGTTGGGTTTGCAATTTCTACCAGGCTGTATGGCAAAGACTAAATAAAGAAGGTGATGAGGTTGCTGTGCAGGGGTGCAGGAACAGATATCATAGGTCAAGGCTGAGGTGTGCTGGCAGAGATGTGCTCAAGACCAAATCGTGTATGCACTCGCTATCCTCGTCTTGAGGCACACAGTCCGTTCTTCAAAGTGAAAAAACACAAGAAAACTACCAGAAACAGTGAAGCCTTCAACAAATTAAAAGCAGTCATATTCTTCCAAGACTTCAGGAGTCAAAGCATTAGGATCTATTTAGCAATCTAATTGACAATTAGATTAGGGAGCAGGGACACATATACACATTCCAAAAGGGGCACATGAGATAATTTTGAGAAGGCATGGTGAAGGCCAGCCTGTAGCAAAATTATATGACTTCTTTTGGCCTCCCAACTTCTGCTGTCCTACCATCTTATCTTGCTTCTAAAGTCTTATGCTCCCTACTCTTTCCAGGGCCTTCCAACTCCACCCATTCAGTGAGATGGTGGATTCCTGCTAAAACAGAGATGCTTCCAGGAGAATGTCCATATTCATGTAAATATCACCTTCCTTTTGCTCTCTATTCCGATGATGTACAAATGTGGATGCATACTTAGAATAATTTGGGAAGCCTTTCAAAATACCAATCTATTCCCTTCCCTTCTCACTTTCAACCAAGGAAGCAGGGCAGTAAGGGGGTGGCGTTACTACGAGGATGTGATGGTGGGAGGCAGCCTGATGGCTGAGAAACAAAGTGGGAAGATGTAGAGGTGGCAGATGGAGAAGGCAGCTGGAAGGCTATGGATTGGTTGTCTTTAGCAAACAACCTAATTGAGAAAATAGGTAGATATACTGAGGATAATCAATTCATACTTCTCACCATCTGAGACAAGATTTTCAAATGTGGAAATAGGGAAGGCTAGAAAAAGATCCTGAGGTGTTTGGTTGAAGCTGTAAGTATTGGTATGAACTCATGAGTTCTTATATATATATACACAGGTATATTAGAAATAATTTGAACATACCACGTTCCCAGATCTTGGTTTTTACATGCTTCCTCCACTCAGAGGAGCCAGGGCTCCTTAGAGGAATGGCTCACTGGAAGGCTAGGTAAGGAAAAAACCAGATGAACCTGAATCATCTTGTTGTGACTTAAAGTAATGCTCATAGAATGATGGGGACATATCAATAAGACAACTAAGTCAACTTAAAGAGCTCCCACTGGCCAAATCTAGGACAACTAAAACATCAAGATAAATAAGGAAAACACTGGATTGAAACTCAATGAATAAAATAAGAATTCATAAGTTCACACTGATATAAGTAAATGTGTAAATAAACAAGTAAAGGAAAAGAAGTGGTTCTTCCTTACAGTATAGTTCCAACTATTAAGTGTGCAAATTTGATGTATAGCATATCGGTGTAATATTGGACTATCTCCCCACAAAATACTAATTGAATACAAAGAAAAGTGGTAACTTCACGGTGGAGAACATGGCAGACATAAATTTGGCCAGATGATCAAGGTTAACATCACCAATAGCAACAGGCCATAGCATAGCCTCTGAATGTGATGCGCTGAAAAGAGCACAATAGCTTTTCTCTAATTTTTCTGCCAAGAATGCATGACTTGTGTCTAAGGAAACATCTGACTGATCCAAGTGGAGGGTCGTCCTAGTGAATGAAAACTCTGTCTCTTAAAGACTGTGAAGTACACAGAGCCAGGGAAAGGAGAGACTGTTCCAGACTGAAGGAGAAAATGAGATGATGGGTGTTCTTGGAGAAGAGTGAGAAAAGAGACATTCAGACAGTTGGAGAAATTCGAATGGGGTCAGTGGATTGTAAGGTGATATTGCATTGATGTTGATTTTCAGATCGGGACAGTGGTCTGATGGTTTCACCAAAGAGTGTTCTTGTTTTGTGAAAGTAGACATGGAGTATTTAGGAGTCATGAGTCATGATGTTGGAAAAAAGACAGACTATCTCTCTCTGTACACACACACACACACACACACACACACACACAAACATATACACAGACATATACATATACACATACACATATATATACAAGATAAGCAAATAAAAGAGTATGTTTGTATTTCTCTATTAATAAATTAATAAATTTATAAATATACTTTACAATTATATCTGTATGTGTGTTAGATACTAAAATTAGCATAAATACATAAAGCCCTTGGACATTAATGGAGAAATGAAATGGTAACTTCTAAAGTTTTCTCCATCTTTATTTGTCATCATTTGGATCAAATGCACACAAGATATCATGGACCCATTTAACTTCCTCAGAGTTCATGAAATATCCCTTTTTGGTCATCATGTTAGAATGAAAATCTGTGACTCCAAACTAGCCATTCATTTAAAGATTATTTTTAATTTGAGAGAGAGAGAGAGTGTGTGTGTGTGTGTGCGTGCGCGCGTGAGTGGGGGCAGGAGCAGAGGGAGAGAATCTTTAAGCAGACTCCTCTCTGAGTGCAGAGCCTAATGCAGGGCTTGATCTCACTACCCTGAGATCATTACCTGAGCCAAAAACCAAGAGTCAGACGTTTAACTGACTGAACCACCCAGGCGCCCCTCATACCAATATTTTAATAATCCTTCAAATCCATCAATAGCGTTCATTCACACAGCATTTAATGAGCACTTACTATGTGCCAGGCCCTGTTCAGGTGCTTGCACACATTGTGAACATGCGAGATGCACCGCCTTTGTGGTGTTTCTACGTTAGATGGTGATTTCTGTGTGCTGTCCATGACATAGGACACCAGTCATCTGGTGGGTACCATCTCCTGAAGCTGTGACCACACCATAGCAGTGTTAACACACACTGTGTTTATTCTGACTGAAAATGGATAAGTCCCAAATATGTGGGCATGAAAGAGGTGAATACAAACCCTTACTTCTGTCTTAACCTGACAGTGGCTCTAACAGGCTCCGCTGACGAGGCTTAATGTGTTACCAATTGAAGAGAAGCTGAATATCTAGGCCTTGGACCCTGCAGGGAGACTGGCCATGCTAAAATGCTTCCTCTTCACTAGATCAGCTTTGGTAGGAGCTCCGGCCTTGGCCTTGAGCCCGACTTCCCCCGGCTGCCCTGGCAATGACCCCAGCCTGACCTGGCTGAGCTAGCTTTCCTCTGCTATGATATGCAGGTTAGGGAGGCCAGGGCAGGGCAGAGGGGTGAGCGACTTCGTTAAGTTTCTTTTACCACAGTGTAGACATTGTGGTTTTGTTGGAATCACATTTAGGTTTATGTGCATTTGGTTTTATGAAATACCCAGGGCCATTTGCCCAGGAGTGAAATGAGTTGACCCAGCTCGGCCACAAATGACATTCTGGCTAGAGATAAGCTCTTACAGGGAAGGGGAAGCCACCCTTCTCTAATGTTAAAAGTTCTTGAGGGGACGGTGTGGTGAGGGAGAAAGAACATGAGGACCTGGGTTCCGCCACCGCTCTGCTGTCAGTCAGCTGTGTGACCAAAGGCAGGCCACTTGACCTCTCTGTGCCTGTTTCCTCATCTCTAAAAGGCATGGGGGCGGGGTGGAACTGGTGTCCTCTCAAAGCCTCTCCACCTCAAACACTCAATGACTCTATGCAGGGCTGCCTACATAATTTTCAGGGTCCAGAACAAAAATGAAAATGCAGGGCCCCTTGCTTAAAAAGTATTAAGAATTTCATGACAGCAACAGCAGAACATTAAGGGAAACACAGGATTGTTCCAGCACGGGGTCCATGAAGCCTCGATTCTGTGGGTGTCCCCATCACTACCCTTTATTGATTACATTTGAAGGAGCATCTGCTTAATATAGTGGGAAGCATATGGGCTCTGCCGTCAGAAAGACTAGCTCTGGGAGCCTAGGTGGGTGGCTCAGTTGGTTAAGCATCTGCCATCGGCTCAGATTATGATCCCAGGGTCTGGGATCGAGCCCCGCATGGGGCCTCTCTCTCTCTTCCCCACTTGTGCACTCTCTCGCTATCTCTGTCTCTCTCTCAAATAACTAAATAAAATCTTGAAGGAAGGAAGGAAGGAAGGAAGGAAGGAAGGAAGGAAGGAAGGAAGGAAGGAAGACAGACTTGGTCTTCCATGTCAGTCCTGTATACTAATGTGTGATCTTGGGTTACTCAGGTAACTGCTGCTTGCCTCAGTCTCCCCGTGTGTGAAACAGACAGAGCGCCCCGACCCAGCAGGCTGGTTGTCAGGGATAAAGACAGACGCAGAGAGCACGTGGGAGGGGTTCAGGAAGCAGCAGCCCCAGCATTGCAAGGTGCCACGTGTTCACACGGACCGGAATTCCATCGGAAAGTTGGTTTTGTGGAGCTACTGCTTTTCAGAGCAAGGCTATGTGCTGCTAGAAAGAGAGTCAGATTCAAAACAGACTTTATTTTTGTCAAAAAAAAAAAGTCACAAGTGGTTTTTTTACAGTAATTGCGTCTGCGGCACTCTGGTTTCTGGACCACACACTCTCTGATTTAGGAAGGCATTCTGTTTCCAATTGTAAATTATCTCCTGGGCCTGTTACTTTTTGCACTCAGTTCCCCGTCCTCCCACTCTTTCCCCTGCTATTCAGGACTGCACACGGCTTCCGAGAAAACCATCTGAGTTTCACATTTATTTCGTGGCTATTATTCTTGTTTGCTTTCCTTCACGTGCCTGCACACGTGCGGTCTTTCCCTGTTCCTGTGTAGCCAGAGACGACCAACCTCTCCTTGGGTCTCTCTCTGCCCTGCTTAACCCACCAAGCACAGGCCAGCTTCTGCCGAGGAGGGAATTCCACTCATTGATTCATATGCTCCTTCTTCCCACCCTTCACTCACTCAACATTTTTCCAGCACATACATGTGCTGGCCATGTTTGCCAGGCCTTGGGAATACAGAGATGAATTAGGACTTTTAAGAAGCTCCAGAGGTAATGGGAGAGATGGGTGAGTGAATATAAAATCCAAGATACAAGGTAAATATCTTTGTAAGGATTGCAGGGATGGGGTGGGGGAGAGAGGACTCCCATGAGTTTACTTTCCACCTGGGTGAGTCAGAGAAGGGAACACTTTGAGCTGGGTCTTGAAGTAGGAGGAGGAGTTTTCCAGGGAAAGATATGTCCATCTGAAAGCCTGCAACCTCACTTCTGCTTTACCATCTTTTAAGTCATCCCTTGTCATCTCCCTGAGACATCTGTCTCAGGGTTATCCCTGGGAACTGCAGGGTCACACACTGGACAGGCCTTGGCGCACACTCTACCATCTTGCGCTAGTGGATGAGAATGTCTGGAGGTGAGGACCCTCCGCTCTCCTCTTTACCTTGGTACTGTGGTGCTTCACTACTTCCCCTTTTCTTTCATTTCCTCTCAGAGGAAGAGGTCCTTTCTCCTTCCAAAGGCATCTCTTCCTCAGGGACTCCAAGCCAGTATTAACAGAGAAACAAGAATAGAACTTTCCAGGTGAAGGAAACAATTTCAACAACTGGATGAAGATGGGAAAGTACCAGGCATGTTTGGAAAATAGTGGGCAATCCAGCTTTGCTGAAGCTATCTAGTCTAAATTAATCTACTTGAAGAGTATGAAAATCTACATATTCCTTTAGGGAAATACATAGTAAATGGCATAACTTAGGACTTTGGCTTATGCTTCAACAAAAACGTTTGTTTGAGTGCTTTATGTTTTTGTTAGTGCATGTACATACACACACACACACACACACACACATACACACAAGATCATGAGAAGGGAAAGGAAATTAAGTTGACATGGATTGTAAGGGAAATAACATAGATAGATAGCATTTGATATAGGCCTTCAACAGAAGTATAAGTCTTTCAATGAAAAAGGGAAAAGTAGGGTGTTTCAGGTAAATGGAAAAGGAAGAAAAAGTGTGTGTGTGTGTGTGTGTGTGTGTGTGTGTAGTGGGATATGGTGTGTGCAAACATGTTCATAGAAGGGTAAGTTGTCTCTTGGGCTAGAGCAGTGGTTCTCAATGGAGGTGAGGTATTTATCCCTGGTGGTTCTCAATGGGGGGTGATTTTATGTTCCAGAAAGCAGTTGGCAATGTCTTTGGACATTGTTTGATTGTCATGACCTTGGGGGTGGGGTGCTACTGGCATCTAGTGAGTAGAAGCCAGGGTTGGTGTTAAATGTTCTATAATGCACAAGACAGCCCTTGACAACTAAGAATTATCCCGTTTGAAATGTCGACAGTCCCAAGACTCGGACATCCCGGGGTAGAGTATGGCAGTCCCCAGAAAGAAGTGACAAGAGATGAGGTTGGGAAGATAGATTAGTGCTAATTTGTGAAAGGTTTTAAATGCCATATAATATAATGGAATTTTCTAGAAAAGCAAGTTTCATTTTTATTCATTTGATTGGTCGCATTTTACTCAATGATACTCTTTTATACTATGGTTCAATTAAAAGTGATAAAGTTTACAAGTAATAACAGAGCATTTTCTGTACAAAATTCTATTAACTAAAGCTTTGAGATCACTTGAACAATGATTTCTTACAGAAAGGTGTTCATTCCTGTCCCCTAGCTCATTGCCAGTTAGATGTCTTTGTCCCCTGCCACTTCCTCCTCACCTCCCCCTAAGGTGGCCAGGGTCACTTGGACCCTTGAAGTACAAGGGTTGAGCTCAGGGTAAAGGTGTACCTGGTCCCTTTGTGACAGTGAGTGAACTGCCCACTTGTTTAGAGTTACAGTTAGGTATGGGTTTTCAAGAAAGATGGACTCTGAGCCAGGACTAATACTGGATGTTTGTGAACAGAAGTCCGAGGATCACTTTTTCTAAGCCTTATTTATATCAGAAAAGCTGAATTCATAATCTCCTCACTTAATTCAGTACTTTGTCCCCACACTCTTGTATATGAATCCTTGCCCCATCCCCAGAATTGGGTGTTAGATCTACTCCATTATTAGGAAGTTGGTAATGAGCTGGAACTTACTTAGGAAACACAGAACTTCCAAGGCCTAGTGTCAGTCTTCTAAAATAAGGCATCTTCCCAGAAAGTATTTCCCAAAATATGGGGGACCCAGAAGGTTAAGGGCAGGCAGACTCATCATTCAGGTCAAAGACGACTGCGTACTTAAGACTGTGTCCTAGTGCTTCTCAAAACTTGGAGGCCAGAGAACATTTGCAAATACTGGAGTTTTTGATGGCACACTTAAGGGGATTAAATATTATCTATCGTTATCGTCCCACTATGATGGCATTCATACGTTGAAGTTAAAAGGATACAACCTACATGCCCAGAAAGAAAGATCACAAATACAGAGTCAGACAATTCCCTCACCCTTCTGCTCTGAAAGTGTATGCTCCAGGGAAGGACTGCCAGGTAAAATAGAGGATGCTTGGTTATTTTTGAATTTCAGATAAATAATGAATATTATTATAGTATCAATGTGTCCCCTGATGAATTCACTTATCTGAAATTCAAATTTTATTGAGCACCCTGTATTTTTATTTGCTAAGCCTGGCAATCTTACGCCAGAGAGAAAATGAGAGGGCAATCTTCTATTTGTTCAGTTAGTGTCTGTGCCCACACACTTCTCAGGGGCAGCCTGCCTCTCTGAATATCATTGCTGTTGAAGACATACCCTACATGGGCCCTGGACCTAAGACAACTCCCTCACTTAGGTTTCTACTGAAGAGATCCTAATCTGCTTTACTGCTGGAGGTGGAGAAAAGGCTGCCTGGAGAGGGTTTACTCAGAGATACTGGTCTCTGATGTGGGAGACTTCTGAAGTATTTTCTTCATTTGACAGATAATAATTGAGCCCATTTAGTAAGAAAAAGGAACTGAGACATTTCTTGTTAAAACAAAAGGATCATTCCTGTTTTCATAATGCTTACATGGTTATGGGGGTAGAGTTTTAATACTAATTTTAATATCCTTAATTTTTATCCCGGAGTTGACCTGAGTTAGATGTGACTCCGTGTATTGGCTTTATCACACTTGAGCTCCTTGTCACCATTTGAATACATTTGCATATTGCCCTGATCATGTTTTCTTATAGACTCCCAGGGCAAAATTCTTGCTCAGTGGCTTCTCTCCCAGTAGATTTTACGAGAATACACAGTGATATATACCGGTGTGAAAAGGAAAAAGCTTTTAGGAGCATGCCTGTCTGGAGCGCTTTGTGTTTCTTGGCTGTGTGCATGTGTGTGTGTGTGTGAGTATCTCTGGGTGCACAGATGGTGGGTCTCTCGAAAACGCTGGGTGCACAAAGACTATCTCCTTTCTGAGTGAACCTTAATTTTTTTTTTGAACCTTAATTTTTAAAAAACATTTTCTTGACTAGTTTAGTTGCAAAAGCAAACACTTGGAAGATTCCAGTAACAACTTCTTGTGCAGGAAAGATGGCTGCTGCTCAGAGCCTGGGTGAAGAGCAGACACTGAAATGTGGCTTGGCTCCATCCCCTGGCAGACCACGAGGGTGTTATATTCCACTAGGGGCCCTGGTACCTTCTCAGAAACCTGCCAAAACAGGCACAGACTTGCTAGCAGCCACAACCGAAGGATCCTACTGACCCGCGCCCAGTGCTCAGGAGGTAACTGGCAAGAGGGAAGAAAGCAAAACAAGCAACCAAATCCCTATGCACCTTATAAATCTGACTTGGAAATTTTGCCTCAGGGCTGTCAAAAAGTAGTAATAATGATTCTTAGGCCAGTTCTTGGGCATTTAGTCTTTAATGTAGAAAAAAATATATCCAATTATCTGACTATCAACTTGTTTTTTAAGTCTAGCCATTTCCAGGATCAGATGAGTCTGGTCCTTGAAAATAAACTTAAGTTATGGACCTCGGGCCAAAGCAAGGCCTTCAGGTCATTCTTCAGGAACCATGCCTTGAAATCACATGCATCTCCTTTGCCTGTGAGATGTGCCTTATCTGAATCTCCACTGCCAGGGATAAGTTGATTTGTCTCCATTCTGTCTGGGGTTGTGGAACTAGGTTTCCCTTGGAGGAATGGAATGTGGATTAAGTTCCTCTGCTTGGCTTCTGACTGAAGTCAGAATGAGTTAGAGAGAGTAATCTGGGTATGGCCTTTTGCTGCCCTCTGGTGGAATAGGTGGGTATTGAACTAACCAAGAAGTCTCCATTCTTGAGCAAACGCTATTAAAGCGTCCAAGCCCAGGTCCACAGGGAACAATTATACCTAAAGCTGTTAAGTTAAACTAAAAGCGAATCCACATGTCACAATAGAAAGCTATATTAAATAAATGGAGTTTGAAAGATTTCTTTATGAGAGTCTGATTTCTCAGTAACGGGACTTTAATTCTACCCCCTTTTTCTTCTGTTTGCTAAGAACTCACTTTTCTCGCTAAATTCTTTTTTTTCCCCTTCAACCATTATTTCTTGTATCTTGAGATAGTTATAAGAATCTTGTAAGGAGTAATCTTTACACATTTTTAAAAAAATGAAACCAGCATTTGAATGAGAAAGCTGTAATTCTTACACACTCCAGATCGTAAACTGGGATTTATACCTATATTTTCGGATCAAAATCCAAACCAAAATTCACTTTCAGAATTCAAATGAGTCATGTTAACTTTATACCTTCTGAGAGTCCCTCAATGCAAGTGAGAGGCTGTCTCTTTAAAACTTTTACATGCAAATTGCATGTTTGTTTGTTTCTAAGAAGGCTCCCTGCCCACCACCTAGCCAGGTAGAGCCCAACTCCAGGCTTGAACCCAGGACCCTTAGAAGCAAACCTGAGCTGAGATCAAGAGTTGGATGCTTAACCAACCGAGTCACCCAGGCACCCCTGCAAATTACATTTTGAAAGAGACCGTGCTTTTTTTTTTTAAGTCCTAAAAATGCCAAAATTCTCAAAAAGTATAGACAGGTAGAAGCATGCACTTTAAATTTAAATTTAGGACAGAATACATTTTAGAATCAAGAAAATTCTTGGAGACTAGTGTGTGGGATATTAACACATTATGCATATAAGCATATGGCTGACCTTTCAGATGTGTTCCAATGACTTCCAAAGCTATTATGAAGAAACTCTTCATGCCAGGTTAGTACTTGGATCTATGGGAAGGCTTATTTGTTTACAAGTTAACTCAGTATTCAGTAAGCACTTCCTGAGCACCCATGTGCCTGCAGGATGGAGGATATATGTTTTCTGCCTGGAGGTGCTTACAGAACTGAGTACAAGTGTCTCAAGAACAAGACCAGCTGTGGTCAGTATCATGAAAGAGGTAGAGATGAAGGGACACAGAAGTTCAGAGTTGGAAGAGATTAATGCCAACCTTCAGGGCAGGCGAAACGAGAGGCACCTGAACTGGGAATTAAGGGATGAATAGGATTTGGACATAAAATTATTCTCCATGGCAGAAATTTGGAAGTTTCTTCTAAAGGAATAATTTTCCTTCAAAAATAAATTATGGACAGCTAATGAATTCCATGGAAATAAACTTTCACCCATTCAGGTGACTTTTGAAATGCAAGAATTAATAACAATTTGGATACTGTCAATTCTTGATCGACTTCTGTCCTTTACAAAGACATTTCTGCTTTCCTCCTCAAAATACTCTTCTCTCTCCTGACCAAAAGCAGTAAAACAAGAGGGGAGGAATAACTGTTTTATCCCGTCTCTCTGTCCCTATCTTTTCCATAAGTCACCAGTGCTACTCATTTGATATTTAGTGTGCACTTAGTATATGCCAGATACTCTGCCAGATACCAGAAGGCAACAATTAAACACACATACTTGATCCTTCTTCCGAAAAAGCTTTTACTGGATGGAGATAGCCAAAAAAGCAATAGAACAAAAACTCTTAGGCTACAATAAGAAAAGCCATACACCCACAGACGTCAATAACCTGTCTTCTGGTTTAAGGTAGTCTGGATTCAAATGTGGGCTCTGTTGAATATACTCAGTCTTGTGACTTTGGGCTACTTACTCAACCTCTTTTCAAGCCAATTTTTTTTTAAGATTTTATTTATTTATTTATTCATTCATTCATTCATTCATTTAGAGCATGAGTGGGGTTGGGGAGAGGGAGTGAGAGAATCTCAAACAGACTCCATGCTGTGTGGGGAGCCCGACACAGAGCTCAATCTCACAACCCTGAGATCATGCATGACTTGAGCTGAAATCAAGAGTCGGACACTTAGCTGACTGAGCCACCCAGGCGCCGCTTCACTTCCATTTTTGAAAGAAATATATTCCTAGCTTACTGAACGGTCCAAGCAATTGTTCCTGGTGTACAATGACTTCCCTCCAGGCAACGATTTCCCCTTGTGACTCTGCCATCCTCTAGGCTTCATCCTAACTGCTGAACAGGAAAGGTACAGTGTGGAAGAGGCGTAGTTACTTCTTAAAGACACTGGGGATGGCATCCATTGTTTAAGACTCAGTGATGTGGTCACCCTGAATTCCAGAGTGGCTGGGAAGAGCTGGCCAGCTGTACATTCAGGAATAAGAGGAGAACATGGATCTTATACAGCTAGCTATCTCTGATATGTGGTTTGTATATAATGTGATGAGCTTTGGGCTTTATCATAGAATTAATATGCCATTGATAGCAAAGGAGCAAAATGGTCATGTTTTTAATTTTGGAAAAGTCATTCTATCAGCAGCAAAGAGAATGGCTTGGCTGATTGGCTGGATGACTGTGTGGAGAGAAATGTTATTCAGTGAAACACAGGAAGAAGTGCAAGGTTTCACAGAGGAGGGTAGGAGGTGAGTTCAGCTTGGGGCATGTTGTTGAATATGAGATGCTTTGGCATCATCAGGGGAAAATACAGAAACATGCTCTAGTTACCTGCTCTGAAGCCTGAAGCTCAGGAAAGAAATCAGAGCTGCAGATGGGGATTTGTATTTTCATCTTCTGGATGCAGCCATGGGAGCATGTAGAGAACACCATATCTAAGGAATGTGCAGAGGGAGAGAGATGAGCAGAGGACACTGAGTGGGAGCATCCCAAGTGAGAAGGAAAAATAGCAGAATATAATGTCGGATGCCACAGAAAGAAGTTATTTCAAGTAGGCAGTAGTTGACAGGGTCCAAGCAAGACACTGGCTATTTTGAAAAAGAAGCTGAATGAATGTGCTGGTTATTCTGCTTATCTACCCTTCTCTCTGGCCTAGAGGCTGAGTCCTGTAGACTTTATCACTTGAGCTCCTTTGCCCTCTGGCTTCCAATGGGGTTTGACAGGTGGCATATCAGAAAGCAAAAGAGGACAAGATATTTTCCCCCATTCTCTCCCTGTTTCAGTGTCTGGTCTCAGGAAGTAGGTGCACCCCACCTTAACTTCAGTTCCCACCAGTGTCCTGTTCTCCCTGGTTCTAGTTCTACTGTTATACTTCCTGTTCTGTATCTTCAGCCCCAGGAATAATTATGGCTTACCACTGTCCCTACTCTCTGAGTACATCACCATTACATGGTTGTTGCCTACATCTCTGTAAGTAATCCCTTCTTTTGAACCATCTGGAGTGGATTCCACTTCCTTCTGACATACTCACTGATAAAGTAATTAGTAGAAAGTTAGAAACCAAACTGGCATGGGTTGAAGACTGAGTACATGGTGAAAAAGGAGTTAGACTTTCAAGGAGTTTGGCCATGGTATTAATTTCTTCCTCCTTTCATTGTGAAAGGAAGGAGTGAGAGGACAACCAATATAAACACCCTGAAGTGGAAGGAGGAGTTTGTTCTTTCCAAGATGGAAGACTTGTTTATATTTAAATGCTGATGACAAAGAGCCAATAGAGAAGGGCATATTGTTGATGTTCAAGAGTAGGGGGTTCATCTATTGCCTGAAGTGTATGAGAAGGCAGAAAGATTTGAGATGTGGAACACAGATGGGCGACTTGCCTTAGATGAAGGGAGGATTGCCTTATCCAGTGTAACTGGAGGACCTGAAGATGGGATGGGTGGGGAGGACAAGTAGGTTTGGCATTAGGAAGTTGAGAGAGCTCTTGTCTAAGGACTTGTTTTTTCCTGTAATCACAGAAAATTCAGAGAGTAGAATTAATATAGGGGTAGGCATTTGCCAGGCAATGCAATAGAAATATAATGACGTGAGGGAGTTGGGAACATAGACAAGTAATGGACTGGGAGAATCTAAGCTGTATTCAGGGTGAAGAAGAGAGAGAAAAGAGTTAAGGACTGGTGCTTCAGGGATGTTTACGATCAGATTTATAAGGAGAATTAGAGTAAGAAAGTTGAAAAGACAGGAAGCTGATGTGACAAACAGAAATGTCTGAATTTATGATTGCAGAGATGGAACAACTGTGGATGACAATAAGATTTAGGACATGACTTGTGAATGCACGATTGAAGTAAAGTGAACGTGAACGTCACTGGAGAGAAGAACAATAAAGTAACTGGGATGATAGAGGACTTGGGATGGAGAGGAACTAGGGTATTCAAGATCACTACTTCAATGAAGGAAAAGTGAATGGAAAACCATCTCTTCCCCATTCCGGGGGTCCCTAGCATTGTCCTAATCATCCTAATCTGTGTCTCTCTCAGAATCCTGGGTCTCATATGATCAGACCACATAGGAACCCTCCCCCAGGCCTAGAAATTAGCTTTGCAACACTTCCTCCTTCCAACTACGTCAGGGGCTCACTGCCAAGAGAGTGCCAGCTCCTACTTTCCATATGGTGGGAAAACTGGTTCTGGGACTATGGCAGGGTACAAGCTCGCACTCTGGCTACTGAGGCTTTCAGGGCTGAGGGGCAACACAAGCGGAGAAAAAATGTGCTCCTTCTACCATGTTGACTGTGGAAAGCACTTCTCTCTAACAGTTCTGGGGTTCATAGTTGGCCTCTGTAGAACCAATGGCAGGCACGGCATGTATGTTGGAGTCAAGCACCTCTGTAGAGCTGGTTCTGGATTCTAATCATTACCCTTTATAATAATTTAATGGGGGAATGCATTCAGTTTCAAACAATGGACTTAGAAATGACTCTTCTAAATTAGAGATTTCTGTATTAAAATTGTGTTGACCTCTCAATACCTCAGAAAATGGAGTGGCAAAAATAATGCTATCGATGGACATTTTTTTCTTTACATTTCTATGAGGTTCTAGGAGTTGAGATAGAAGATTGACTTGCCAGCAGTGATTCTTGCTAAGAGTGCTTTGTATTTGCAATTTAGATATTTTAACACTTAAAAATATCATTTATCATGTTATAGAGGTAATTTGGGTCCACTGAACATAATTCTGAAAGTAAAAAGAAGAGAAAATGAAACTTTTGTATTCTCACCAATCATAAATGACTATTATTAATATCCTGGCATCATTTTCACTCCAGATATTCATTTTTTTTTTGCCTCTTCCCCAGCTTAGAGTCATATTCCATAGAAAGTTTTATAATATCTTTTATTCACTTAATAAAATGTGAGCATTTCCCTGTGCCATTACATATCTTTAAAAAAGGATTGTGGCGTAGTCTTTTAGCTGTTCACCAAAATCCATTTCATTTTTCTCGGTCATGCACTAGACTACATTTCCAGGGCTCTCTTGCAGTTAGGCGTAGTGAATGCAATATGAATGAGTGTGGTTTGTGCCATTCCTGAGAAATGCTTTCAAGTGAAAGTGTGTTTCCTTTATGTTTTCTGTTCCTCCTTCTTATAGTAGGATGCAGATGATAAGGCCTTAGGGGAGTTCAAAGTCAATGGGAGGAAGGCGCCTAAAATTCCGAATAATGATGTATTGAATACAATGTGGATGAGAATAAACATCTTTTGTGTTTGAACCATTATATTTTTGGGCCTGTTTGTTAGAATAGTTTTACCTACCTGTTTTTCATCCTATGGTAATTTTTCATTTTTTTTTAATTTAAAATTGTAATTTATTTTACTTTTATTAATTTTTGAAATTTGAATATAGTTGACGTACAATGTTACATTAGTTTCAGGTGTACAACATAGTGATTCAACATTTGTCTATGTTATACTCACCACAAGTATAGCATTTTGACAGATGGTCACCACACAATGCTATTATAATATCATTGACTATATTCCCTAGGCTCTACCTTTTATTCCTGTAACTTATTCGTTCCATAACTGGAAGCCTGCATCTTCTACTCCCCTTCACCCATTTTGCTCATCCCCCACCTCCTTCCCCTCTAGCAACTATCGGTTTGTTCTCTGTATTTATAGGTCTGATTAGGCTTTTCGTTTACTCATTTGGTTTTTTTTAGAGTCCACACATGAATGAAATCATATGGTATTTGTCTTTCTGTAGTCTGCCTTATTTTACTAGGTTCATCCATGTTGTTGTAAATGGCACAATCTCATCCTTTTTAAAGGCTGTGTAATATTCCATTATGTATGTGTATATGTGTATTGTGTGTGTGAATAGATATAGATATAGATATAGATCACATCTTCATTATCCTTTCATCTATCAATAGACTCTTGAGTTGCTCCCTTAAATTGGCTACTGTAAAAAATTGCAATAAACATAGTGGTGCATATCTTTTGAATTAGTGTTCTTGTTTTCTTTGAGTAAATTCCCAGTAGTGGAATTATTGGATCATATGGTATTTCTATCTTTAATTTTTTTAAAATATTTTATTTATTCATTCGATAGAGAGAGATCACAAGCAGGCAGAGAGGCAGGCAGAGACAGAGGGAGAAGCAGGCTCCCTGCTGAGCAGAGAGCCCAATGCGGGGCTCGATCCTAGGACCCTGAGATTATGACCTGAGCCAAAGGCAGAGGCTTTAACTCACTGAGCCACCCAGGCATCCCTTTATCTTTAATTTTTTGAGGAACTTCCATACTGTTTTCCACAGTGGCTACACCAGTTTAAATTCCCACCAACAGTGCATATCTCTTCTCCATATCTTTGTCAACACTTTTTATTTCTTATCTTTTTAATTATAGTCATTCTGACAAGTCTAGGGTGATATTCCATTGTGGTTTTGATTTGCATTTCCCTGGTGATTGATGTTGAGCATCTTTTCATGTTTCTGTTGGCCATTGGTATGTCTTCTTTGGGAAAATGTCTATTCAGGTTCTCCACCTATTTTTTAATTGGATGGTTTTTTTTTTTTTTTTTTGGATGGTTTTTTTGATGTTGAGTTGTGTAAGTTCTTTCCATTTGTCGGATACCGACCCCTTATCAGATATGTCATTTGCAAATATCTTCTCCTGTTCAGTAGGTTGCCTTTTTGTTTTGTTGATGGTTCCATCTGCTGTGCAAAGCATTTTATTTTGATGTAGTCCCAATAGTTTATTTTTTGCTTTTGTGTCCCTTGTCTCAGGAGACACATCTAGAAAAACGTTCCTATGGCTGAAGAGAAATAATGGCCTGTGTTCTCTACTAGTGTTTTTATGGTTTCAGGTCTCACATTTAGGTCTTTAATCTGCTTTGAGTTTAGTTTTGTTGTATGGTATTAGAAAAATGGTCCAGATTTCATTATTTTACATGTAGTTGTCCAGTTTTACCATCACCACTTATTGAAGAGACTGCCTTTTCTCCACAGCATATTCTTGGATTTTTTGTCCTAGATTAATTGGCCATATAAGCATGTATTTATTTTGGGGCTCTCTGTTCTGTTCCACTGATCCATGTGTCTACTTTTGTGCCAGTATTACACTGTTTTGATTACAACAGCTTTGTAGTATATCTTGAAATCTGGAATTGTGATAACTATAGCTTTTTCTTTCTCAAGATTGTTTTGGCTCTTTGGGGCCTTGTGTGGTTCCATATAAATATTAGTATTATTTGTTCTAGTTCTGTGAAAAATGCTGTTGTTATTTTGAATCTGTGGGTAGTATGGGCATTTTAATAATATTAGTTCTGCTAATTCATGAACATAGAATATCTTTCCATTTGTTTGTGTTGTCTTCAAGTTCTTCAATCAATATTTTATAGTTTTTATAGTATAGGTCTTTTACTTCCTTGGTTAAGTTTATTCCTAGGTATTTTATTCCTGTGGTGTGATTGCAAATAGGATTATTTTCTTAATTTCTCTTTCTGCTACTTTGTTATTAGTGGATAGAAATCCTACCAATTTCTGGGTATTAATTTTGTATCCTACAAATTAATTGAATTCATTTATTACTTATAGTAGGGTTTGGGGATTTTTTTTTTTTTTTGAGAAGGCCTTAGGGTTTTATGTATATCTGCATGTCATCTGCAAATAGTGATAGTTTAACATTTTCTTTACCAATATGGATGCCTCATTTTGTTTTCTTGGCTTTTTACTGTGGCTCGGACTTCCAGAACCATATTGAATAAACGTGGTAAGAATGGACATCCTTGTGTGGTTCCTGATCTTAGAGGAAAACCTCAGTTTTTCACCACTGAGTCTGATGTTAGCTATACATTTTTCATATATTGCCTTTATTATGTTGAGGTATGTTCCTCTAAACCCACTTTATTGAGAGTTTTCAAAAAACATGAAAGAGTATTGAAGTTTGTCAAGTGCTTTTTCTGCATCTATTGAAATGATCATATGACTTTTATCCTTTGTTTTGTTGATGTGTAACACATTGATTGAATATTGAACCACCTTTGCATCCCTGGAATAAATCCCATTTGATTTTGGTGAGTGATCTTTTTAATGTATTGTTGAACATAGTTCGTTAATATTTTTGTTGAGGACTTTGCATCTATGTTCATCAGGGATATTGGTCTGTAAGTGTCTTTTTTGTGTGGTGTTTTATCCGGTTTTAGTATCAGGGTAATGCGGGCCTTATAGAATGTATTTGAAAATTTTCCTTTCTCTTCTATTTTTGGAGTAATTTGAGGTGAGTAGGTATTAACTCTTCTTTAAATGTTTCTTAGAATTCACCTGTGAGTTCAACTGGCTTTGGATTTTCTTTTTTCTTTTTGGTAGTATTTATCACTTAAATTTTGATACTAGTAGTTGGTCTGTTTAAATTTTCTATTTCTTCCTGAGTCAGTTTTGGAAGATTGTGTTTCTTTCTTTTTTTTTTTTTTTAAAGATTTTATTTATTTATTTGACAGAGAGGAGAGAGATCACAAGTAGGCAGAGGGACAGGCAGAGAGAGTGGGGGAAGCAGGCTCCCTGCTGAGCAGAGAGCCCGATGTGGGGCTCGATCCCAGGACCCTGAGATCATGACCTGAGCCAAAGGCAGAGGCCTTAACCCACTGAGCCACCCAGGCACCCTGGAAGATTGTGTTTCTAGGAATTTGTCCATTTCTTTTAGGTTGTCCAATTTGTTGGTATATTTGTTTTTGCAGTATTCTCTTATAATCCTTTGTATTTCTTGTGGTGTCGCTTGTTACTCCTCTTTCATTTCTAATTTTACTTGAGTCCTTTCTCTTTTTCTCTTGATGAGTCTGGGTAAAGGTTTATCAATTTTGTTGATCTTTTCAGAGAACCAGCTCTTGGTTTCATTGTTTTTTGTTTTGTTTTGTTTTTTAGTGTCTATGTCATTTATTTCTTTTTTTTTTCTCCCCAAATTTGTTTATTTTAATTTTTCAGTGTTACAAGATTGATTGTTCATGCACCACACCCAGTGCTCCATGCAGTACGTGCCCCTCTCGATACCCACCACCAGGCTCACCCACCCCCCCACCCCCTCCCCTCCAAAACCCTCAGTTTGTTGCTCAGAGTCCATAGTCTCTCCTGGTTCAACACCCCCTCCAATTTCCCCCCATTCGCCCTTCCCTTCCTTCTCACGATGCCCTCCATGATTTTCTTTATACTTCACACGT
>CM052799.1:143490147-143529818 GCA_028533885.1 Nasua narica
GAATAAAGGCTTTTTTGATCATTAAGTCAATCTCTTTACCTGAATACTTGATCCTATCCTTGTCTCCTCTGGGATTTAGTATGGTACCTGGCAAACAATTGATGCTCAAAAATAATGGGTCTTGTTCTATTAATTTTTTCCCCCTCTATCTCCCTGATACGGCTAGCTTCTCTAACTCTTTGGATCCTTTCCTTTAGCCAATATATGAGCAAGTCATTTCCTGTCCATGATGGTAAATTTTGTGTATCAACTGGGCTAGGCTATAGTACCCAGTTACTCAGTCAAACACAAGTCTAGGTGTTTCTGTGAAAGTATTCTGTAGATGGGATTGTCAGCTACAATTGGTTGACTTTATGTAAAGGAGATTACCCTGGGAAATCTGGGTAAACCAAATCCAATCAGTTTAGAAAGTCTTAAAAACAGACCTGAGGTTTCTCTGAAAATAGGATGGAGGAAGAAATCCCATTTATAGATTGTAGTAGCTTCAGCTCCTGCCTGAGTTTTCAGCTTGCTCTTGTTGGCCTGCTGTTATGGATTTCAAACTTGACTATCCAACCCCCACAATTGTGCAAGTCAATTTCTTTCAAAAAAATCCATATATATATGTATATATTACACACACACACACAATTGATTCTGTTTGAATGGAGGAACCCTGACTGATACACTACCTTAAAATGAGAAACAAAACAATACTCTGTTACAAATTAAATGGTCTCCCCTTCTTATCTAAGCTTCTAAAAACATTATCCTATATTCACCATCTCTACATCCCTCCCTTTGCAATCACACTTTGAGCTATAGTCCCATCTATTCAACTGGTGAATTGGCCATATTCTTGTGGACAGCCTATGGGTGATTTCAAACTCAATATATCAAAAGTTATCTCATTATCTTTGCCACCTACCTAAATCTGTTCTACTTTTGAATGCTTATCAAAAACTCAAAGCAAAAATCTGGAAGTCATGCTAAACATCTAAATATCTAAATACCAGACATTTAAATAAGTTCTACTATCCACCTTCAGTGCTACTGTTTGAATCCAGGCTATCATCATGGCTTGTCTCAGGGTTTACAACAGATTCCTTTACCTTCTTATGTCCAGTCTCATCTCCTTTAAATCTGTTCTTCAGGGTGCTCTTTGATACAAGGTGACCAAAATTGTCCTGCCTAAGACTCAGAGACTCCTTTATCACCTACAGCAAGGGCTCCCCAATTGAAACTACTGTCAAAAGGAGCTTTTAAAAAAACAAAGATTAGAGCCCTACTCATACCTAATGAATAAGAATTTCCAAAGTGGGGCCTGATAATTCCTATTTTTTAAAAGCTATCTAGGTTAATTATGATCAGCCAATTTGGGGAACCACCAGCCTTCAGGGTAAAATCCAAGTTCTGCCCAGAATCTGATACCACCACTCCAAGCTTCATCCCTCAGCTCATACCATGCTCCAGCAATACTGACCCAGTACTAGTGATTCTTCCATGTTATTTAATACCTTTTTGTCAGGGATGTCTTTCTTCCCTTATCTGCCTGAGAAATTCCTAATCATCTTTTAAAAACTCTATTCAAGAATTATCTAGTCCCTTATTCAACCAGTAAATATTGACAAACTGTGAAATTTTATACATTAAATATGTATGGTTCTCTGTATAGCAATTATACCTCAATAAAGTTATTAAAATTTACTGAGGTCCTACTATATACCAGACTCTGAGTTAAGCATTAAGATATAAAGGTCATTAAACTATATTGGTTAGTACTGCCTTTAGTAAGCTCATATGCCATTGAAGAAGATATACAAATACAACACAGTGATTTAATTCTGTAAGAGAGTCTATGGTAACTGAGTAATGGCTTCCCAAAGATGGCCACATCCTAATCCCCAGAATCTATGACTATTTTACCTTCCATTGCAAAACAGTTTTTGCAGATGTGATTAAGTTAGAGATTCTGAGATGGGGAGATTATACCAGGTTATTTTGGTGGGCCCAATGTAATCACCAGGGTACTTCTAAGCAGGCAGGAGGATGAGAGAAAGAGAGGGTGGAGGGAGATTGGAAGATGCTATGTTACTGATTTTGAAAATGGAGGATGGACACATGAACAAAGGAATGCAATGCAAGTAGCCTTTAGAAACTGGAAAAAGTAAATGAATTCTCCACTAGAGCCTCCAGAAGGATCCAGCCCTGCCAACTCTGGGATTGTCTGGTGGGATCCATTTTGGACTTCTGACTCCAGAGATATAAATTTTTTAAGCAACTAAGTTTGTAGTGATTTATTACAGCAGCGATAGGAAGCTAATCCAGAGGCCAATTCAAGGCACTATAGTAGTATATAATGGAGTTTCTATATTAAATTATGGAGTGGAGATGGGATGCTCAGGAAGAACTACCCAGAGGTGATGACACCAGAGCTGAGGGAGACCGTGTTTCAGAGGGATAATCAAGTGGAGGGATTAGTATTTGCAAAGGCATGTAGGAAGATCATGGCCAAATGTTTCAATAGGGCAACGTTACTTGTATTAAACAGTAGAAATAATAACAGTATTAATTCTGGTAAGAGTAAATATCTGCTTATGTGCCAAGCACTATTCTAAAGCACTTTACAACTCTAAGGTAGAGACTATAATTTTCATTTTATCCATAGGATACTACGGTTTGGAGGAGTTACATAACTTTCCTGAGGTCACAGAGCTAGTAAACGGCAGAGCTAGAATTAGAACCTTGGTGGTCTCTAAAACTCACGGACTGCCTCTTTATTACAGTGGATGACTTTCTCAAGTAAGGTCGCGTCAGTGTGGCTGAAGATAAAGTCTCTATTAGAAAGTTATTAATGAGGTGAAGATCAGCAGAGCTTGCGATACCGTCTTGTCTTAAACACTGATAGAGGATGGCGTTGATGGAGAGACAGACGGCCTCTAGGTTTTTTTGATGTGATTGCGGCTTTGCTGTTGGTGGGGCTAGAGGAAACTTCATTGGCGGTCTTGGAAAAAATAAATCTCTTCTGTGTTTCAATTGCCACATCTTTCATTGTTGATGAAGATAGAGGAAACTTGACTGTCATGGACAAAGTAAATCCCCTCTTCCGTGTTTCAAATGCCGCACCTTTCATAAACCTCTTTAATTTCTTTCGTTCTTCCTACGGTCTGATGCAGAGAGAGGGTGTATGGGTAGCCTCGGTTTCTACATCTGTAAAATGCCTTGAAGTAATTTCAAACTTCCCTATGTGGAAGCCTAAACACACTGCAGATTCTTACCCCCTTCGGCGATTCTGATTAAGTAGTACTGGGATTGAACCTACCCCAGCCGCCACCACAAACTCTCCCAACTGATTCTGATACGCGGCCAGGCTTTGGTGACCAGGGACTGGACGACAATCTTCCCCAGTCCATAGTATTTGGTCCACGATTTCGGAAAGGTCCCGCCCCCACCTCCGAGCCCCGCCCCAGTCCCACCCCTTGCCCTCTTCCTCCCTCAGATTTCCTCTCTTCTCTCCTCCCTCTGTCGCTTCATTAGGTCTCGCCCAGCTCCGCCCTTCCCAGCCCCTCCCCAGCCTCCCGAGATGGCTACGGCGCAGCCGGGCCTGGAGCCGTGGAACCGCGTGAAAATCCCGAAGGCGGGGAGCCGCAACACAGTGACCGTACAGGACCCCGACGCAGCTCTAGGTGAGTGAAGGCCGCTGCGAACGGCAGACGTTTCCGGAGGCGATGTTCAGCCAGGCCGGCGCACGTGCGCGGTAGGGGCGGGACTTCCTGAGCCCGCGGGATTCTGGGAAGGGGTGCGGGAACGATCTCGCTGAGGGCTCCCGTACTCCCGAGTTTACTAGGAGTCTTGTGGGGACTCTGGTTTGCTTTGGAATCCTTCATCAAACCCACTGTGCCTACGCCACGGCCTTCCTGGAGCGACGAATGGCCAAGGCCCAGGCCCGCGCCCAGGGGGCGGAGAGAGGTGGACGCCGCTAGCGTCTGGGAGAAGTGCAGCCTGGAAACCCTGTGCTCCCTCAGGACCGGCGGCCTCGTTCACCCAGCAGTCTGTTTCCTGATCTCTTAGGAAGGCGCTGGGGCACTCTGTATTTAGATGGCAATCTTTCTGGCCTCCAGTTCCTCACCTGTAGAACGGGGTTAGTGCTCCCCACCTATCACCGATTGTTGAAAGCATCTAATGATATCATTAGGGGAGAGTGCTCTTAACGTGTTTTATCTTGGTACTGCTGTTTTTAGGCAGTAGGGCCCAGTAGTTAGGAGCTTGGCTCAGGAGCCAAATTGGGTTTGAATCCTGGCACTTTGCTCTGTTGGAGGTGAGCAGGTTGGGGGGTATCCTTATTTAACCTTCCTGTGCTTCAGCTCATTTTCAAATGCGTATAAACATAGTACCTGCCTCAGAGGGCTGTTTTCAGGAAAGGATACAGTTAGAAAGCATTTGGAACAGTGCCTGATACGGTAAATGAACACTTAAGTGATAGTTAATGTTAGATACAACCTATCTAATCACATCCTCGCCATCCACCCAACCTACGCAATTTATAATCTTCCTCTATTAAAAAATTCTTTAACAGGATTTCTGTCAGGCGTGGAAATTCAGCAACTCCCCATCCTCAAAGCAGCCCTTTCTGGCTTCATATAGTTAGTACAAAATAAAGTTCTCCTTGTTCCGTAGGAATCTGCCTTTGTAGTCCATGCATCTAGGATGCTGGTGCTTAGAGACCCGCATTACCATAGAGATCTCAGTGCCTTAGAGACCCGCATTACCTCCATCTTCTACTTCACAGCTTTTGAGACTAGGAAGCTGTTATTTTGTTCTGAGCACCCTGAGTTCAGTTAGGCATTCATCAAATAATGCAACTTCCAGTTGCCACAGTGGTTTCTCTTATCTGAATATATCCTTACCTGAAAGTAGTACACCCACACCACACCTTTGCTTTTAAGAGTATGAGTTTATCCATTCTGCCTTGCTTAAGTACATAACAAAATAGATTTAGAGAAGTATATAACACATACTTCACCATCAAAGTACTTAGGTTTAAGTGTACACCAAGTGAGTGCAAAGTATTCATAGAAAGATTCTTAAAAGTCATAGTAAAATGTGATACAAATATATTTGTTATTGTTAAACATATTCTCTTAATGTTCTGGACTTTATATCATTGGTCACCATTTTCCATCTTCTCACATACTTAAAATTGTTAATAATGTTCTTTTTTATTTGTTAATAATGTCCTTATAGTTAAAGCTGATTATATTAATTTGTTCTTAATCCTCTTAATAAGGAAAGATGTTTCTTCAGACTGTTTTTACATAATAAACTTAATGTAGAAATGCATACTAAATTTTATTAAATATCTCTGGTTTAGACCTTTGTGTTGCAGCGGTAATTAGAGAATGCTGTCTTGTTACACTGTCACTGAAGAACCAAATCTTAGATGCAGAAACAGATGTGCTATGTGCAGTCCTTTACAGCAATCACAACAGAATGGGCCGCCACAAGCCCCATTTAGCCCTCAAACAGGTAAGGAGGAAGCCCTGTGTTTATGACTCAATATGGTTGCTTGATGAAAATGAGATCACACTGCCACTTAATATTTTGTTATTATGGGAAACTCAGTCAATTACTTATGACTTAATAGATCATCAGTCCACAGTTGCATGCGGGATTTCAGTTTTTTTTTTTTTTTTTCTGAAAGCATTTCAAAAAGCAATTTACTTAGAAAGGAACTGTGTTTAATTCTTGGCCAGTCTTGTTTCTAGTGGGTAATTTTTATGAAAAGTTTCTATTATATATAATCTATAATAAATTACAGTACTTTTGCCTAGTTCACAGATAACAGTGATTTGAGCAAGACAAAGTATTGGATTAAGAAATAATTTCCTGAGCATAATGAAAGTCCTAAGATCATAAAAAGAACAAAGTTGTGGTTTATATATTGTGGGGCATATAATCTAATCAGTAATAAATTAGACTAAATAGCTGTATAACAAGTTATGGAAAGTGGTTCCCTGTAATTTTTAGAGTTTAAGGCAAAATTGGGCCCTCTAGTTTAGGGACTACACTGTACAGCCAAGTCACCTAAGCTGGGTTCCTTATAAGCTCATAAATTCATTCACCTTGTTAATTCTGCATGTATTTTTTGTAAGTTCTATGTGCCAGGCATTGTGTGTGGTGCTCCAAATACAAGGGTGAAACAGACATATTCTCTAACTTTACAGATTTGTGCCCTCTGGTTAATTTTCTACTCCCATTACTTAAGGCAAAAAGAATGGAGATTTCTTCATCAGAGAAAGATCTGGGAGTGTATGGTCTTTCCCTAAGTTTTCTTCACTGGGGCAGCTTTTTATCTCCTTATGAGTTTTTGCTCCAAAACCAAACCGGAATGTATTTCAGGTTGGACATATCAGATTGAACCCATTTTTCTTCCTGGCTTCCAAGCTATGAATAATTATCTATCAGAAAAATTTGGTGTTATGTTTTCTCTGCATCTTCCATTTATATAGCTTTCCCATTCAGTCAGTTGATCAATCAAAACTTTCTCTGCATCTAAACCCTTCTTTTAGTTCTGGCTGCATTTTCTTTCTTCAGAACTTGTCAACTTTTAGTTGTCTTGCTATCCTAATTGATCTTTCCTCAACCCCAGTCTTTCTACACGCTTGCATATTCTATATGTCAAAGCCAGGTTAATCATCCTGAAACAAGGCTTTGATATTTTTAATTGTTCTCCACTGTCCTCTGAATAAAGATGAAACCTCTTAGCTTGGTTTACAAGATCCTCCATGATCTGGCCTTTTCAGTTTTCCTTAGCTCAAGCTTTTTTCTCACCTTTATATAATCTTCTATTCTAGGCAACCTGAACTCTTCACAAATCTCCCTGCTCACCACATTTGTTCTCACCAGATTTTTGCTTACCTGGTCCTGTATGTTTAGATTGCTCAGCCCCTCCTTCTCTGCCTGGCAAAGTTCTTCCCATCCTGCAGGTCCCATTTCAAGCTGTCTTGGCAGTGATAAACTTCTTCCTAAGGTGTAACATGAGTGCATATCATGATAAAATCTTCATTTTAAGTTGCATTTTTTATTATTAGTGTAGTTGAACTCCTCTTTTTATGACTGTGGGCTATTTGGGCTTCCCCTTTGTGCTACTCTTATGGATTTGAGCATGGTCTGCTTGTGGCAGTTATTTGTGTAAAGTTTTATGTTCCCTGCTGTTCCTTAGAGTAGGAAACATGTTTCATGCTGCTGGAACTACCATCTCCATTCCTACTACTGCCTTCTATTTGCTTAACATTTCATTATTCACACTACTGCCATCTACTTGAGTTTTTTCTCTTCAGAGAAAGCTAAGTAGTAGAATTAGCATCCCTTTCCCATACATAAAATACAGAAAATAGTCTTGATTCCTCTTTTCGTATGAGAATACTTTGGGTTTTGAAGACTGTTATGTTCCTCCATGTTCACTCTGCTGTGCTACAATTCTTAAAATTATTTTCCCTTTTTTGTTTTGAACCATGTCTCAGTTACTGTATTTCCCAAGTGTTTTATCATCTTTGTTTGTCAGTACTTCTCTCAAAGTATCACGTCCAGAATTAAAAAAATGAAAGGATAGAGCTAACTCTGGAGAATTGGAAGATTATTGCTTCCATTGTTCTGAAAACTATGCTGTTATGATAGAATCGATACTTAAATTTTTAGGAGCATATATGTAGCTTTAGCAAGATACTATCTTTGCCAATATCAGTGCCCATCCAGATTTTTACATCCTTCAAAGTCTAGATGCAGTCCCATGCATGCCCTTCATGTGGTATTTCCTAAGGAGTATAGATTTCTTAGCACATTTTGTATAATGCATAGCTTTTACCTTTTTTTTTTTAATAAAAATGCTGTTGGGTGCCTACTTAACACTGTGCAAAGTACTGAGTTACAGTGGAGGATAAAATAGATAAAATATTTTTCCCTCATGGAGCTTCCATTGTTATTGAGAAGAGAAAGACCATCAGTTAATCAGTCCGTGGAATGTCAGATCGTGATAATGCCATGGAGAAAAATAAAACAGGAAAGGGAGGAGTGCTGAGGGGATTGCAATTTTAAATAGGATATATCTTTTACTTTAGTATTTAAAAATTTTATATGTCTTATTGTTACTATTAAATGTTTAGCAATAAGAGAATGGGAAGCCTTATATACTCTATACTATTATTGATCTTATATAGTATCTTATATACTATTTTATTTCCCAGCATGCCTTGCATATAGTAGGTGTTGAGTATACTTTTGTAAAGTGAGTAAACCAATCACTTCTTTCATTTCTGTGGCCATTTACAAACTGCTGAAATTTAGTAGTTAATTAATTTACTATCTTGTTTAAATAGTTTCACTATTAGAAAGCATGTTTCTTCAGAAAAATCTTGAGAATAAATCGTATTTACTTTGGTGCCCTTTATAAAATCAATCACATCTTGACACATAGTAAATTCCTAGTTATAAACTGATTTGAGAAATTTGTTTGGTTGGGTCAATTTCAAATCTTTAAGCAGGGGCAATTGCTTTTGGGCTACACATTACTTTATCCTAAAATGAAGGTATTCTCTTGTGTTGAGTATATTTCCATACTTTGAACTTTTGCATTTCTTTACTTTCCTGGTTCTGTCAGTGGCCATGTCTATATTATTTGAATTTGAGCTACTCTTCCCCTTTCAGGTTGAACAATGTTTAAAACGTTTGAAAAACATGGATTTGGAGGGTTCAATTCAACATCTGTCTGAGTTGTTTTCTTCCAAGTAAGTGGTCCAGTTGCTTTGTGACGAGCTGTGTTGTGGGCTGGAAACTCAAGGTCTTCAATGTGATCTCCCTTTGGACTTTTCTTTGCTTGGTGTTGGGATATAACCCAACTGGGGAGCGTTACAAATTTTGTTTTAATCATGGGCACCTGGTATTTGTGAAAATCTCTCCTCTGTTGGTTTGTGGGAGGGACTGGTGGGACACGGAAATCTGGGTCAAGATAGATTATATCGAAACATTGTTGTCAGTCAAGTCCAGCGAATCATTATGAAATGTAACTACTTCAAATTGAGCTTGCAGCTCATCTATGCTTGAAAACTGCTGTGTAAGTGCTTTATAAGTAATGAAGTTTAAGAATGGAAATAACATTTTTTTTCCATTTTTGTGAAGTGAAAACCAGGCTGTAACTACCAAAGCATGTGTCATTCCTAGCCAACCAGTGGTTGAGCTGGTGCTCATGAAGATTTTGGGAGCCTGCAAGTTGTTACTTCGCTTCTTGGACTGTTGCTGCAAGACATTTCTGTATCCTTGATCAACTGAAATGCTTTCCTCTGAATTGGAATTCTTTGGATATATTTATTGGAATTTCTATTTGAAAGCTAGGAGGTTTGTAAAAATTAAAACATAGTTAAAATTTTGCATCTTGGCCTCCTTTTCCTAGGAATTGCCTGATGCAGACATTTCCAGAGACTGCCAGTCTCCATCTAGCATGTATTTATCCTAAGGGCACTGACAATTAGAAATTCTTCATCATGGAAGCTAAATAATGAGAGCTCTGGCAGAGTGCATATTACTTTAAGTTTGCATGACTGAAATAGAACATTTTAAAGCCTTAATTTCTTCAAGAAAATTCTATTTCCCATCTGTTTCTTTCATAAATGTAACTTTCAAAATTCAAATTACTTTGGTTTTGTTTTCCAACTTTAACTTGATTCTCCAGCTTGACTGTGAAGCACCTAGGCTTGCAAGAATTCATTATTTTAAACCTTGTGATGGTTGGGCTGGTGAGCAGGTTATGGTATGTATGTACATAAAATCCTTCATTTCTTTTTCATCTAACTCAGCCTAGGTTTTCATATTTGTTTTCCCATGGGATGCTGATGGTGCAGGGGTTCCATTTCTTCCCTTGATTAGAGTTTACTTGGGGTGGATTGGGAACCTAAATGTTCATGGTTAGGTCTTTGATGTCTCTCAAGTATTATTTGGGTCTCTCAAGTATTATTTCCCATCATCTTGTTTATTCTGCTTATTCTTAGAGGTAATAAGATTAGAATTACTAACTAACAGCTAACCTATTATTCTTTTCTGTAATGAAATAGCTTTAATTTTTGCTGATAACAATAATACATGCTTATTTTAAGATACTTCCAAAGAACAGAGAAGATGTGAAGAACCTGAAACTTGCCTAAAATCTCACCATGTAGCTAAAACCATACATAAGATATACTTTGAGACATTTTCCCGTGGAGTACTTTATTTAGTTTTAAGTAACATTTTGTACTTGGATTTTTCTTTTTTTTTAAAGATTTTATTTATTTATTTGACAGAGAGAGATCACAAGTAGGCAGAGAGACAGGCAGAGAGAGGGGGAAGCAGGCTCCTTGCTGAGCAGAGAGCCCGATGCGAGGCTCGATCCCAGAACTCCAGAATCATGACCCGAGCCGAAGGCAGAGGCTTAGTTACTCTGAGCCACCCAGGGGCCCCTGTACTTGGATTTTTCTGTTTGGGCTGGACTAATCTCACTCTTCACAAATATGCACTAGAGCATTTTTTATCTATAGCAGCAGATTAATAGATATTTATTTTCAGCTTTGAATCTGTTGTGGTTATTACATAAGCTGTAAATTATAATTACTGGCTAATTCATGACCTCCTGTCTTCTTCTAGGGTTCTCTATAAAGTTGTTTTGAAAAGGCTGACATCTTTATATGAGCCATTGTTCGGATTGCTTCAGCAAGTCTCTAGGATTCAACCACTACCTTACTTCAAAGATTTTACTTTTCCTTCTGATATTGCTGAGTTTTTAGGACAGCCCTATTTTGAGGTCTTTAAAAAAAAAAAGCCTACAGCATTTGCAGCTAAAGGAGTAACTAAATTGTTAAATAAACTGTTTTTAACAAAAGAGCAATCACCAAGGTCTAGCAAAGAAGCTGTACTCAGAATTTCCAAAAAAACTAAGCAAATGAGGATCAATACACAGAATAATGTGGATCTTGGACAGCCAATAAAGAATAAGAAAATCTTCAAAGGTAATTTGCTTTTATACCGCACAGACTCTTACAAGTCCCTTTATTTCTTTTGTAGTAATTTGGCAAGAAATGTCATACACTTAAGAATTCGTTGATTTGAAAATAGTATGCTAATAGTATGAAAATAGTATGATATTGAAAAGAGTTTTTGTATCCGTGGTCTCTCCATTTCTACAGAAAAGTCATCAGAATTTGATGTGAGAGCTTTCTGCAAACAGCTGAAACAAAAAGCTATTCAGGTTTGTCTGGCTTCTATTACTATGGCTTATGATTTCTGCTAATTTGTAGAATAGATGCCATTTACCAAGGGAAGAGATTGAATCTCTGTTTTCATCCCCAGCTCTCAGCTTAGTGCCACCTTAGTTTTCAGCCTATGCTTCTGAATAAATAGAGGCCCAAGGGACTGAGTGCATCCAGTAAATTCAGGTTAGAGAATGCCTTAAACATTTTACTCAGTTTTGCTAGAGTTTTAAAATGTCTCTAGGATCCATTGTAGGTGTGGGTTGTATTAAGAGTATGAGCTTTGGGGGTGCCTGGGCGGCTCAGTCAGTTGAGCATCTGACTCTTGATTTTGGCTCAGGTTATGATCTTGGGGTCCTGGGATTGAGCCCTACGTTAAGGCTCTGCACTCAGTGTGGAGTCTGCTTGTCCCTTTCCCTCCCCCTCTGCTTCTGCCCCCTGCTCATGCTCTAAGAATATGAGCTTTGCAGACAGACAGAAATGGTTTGAGTCCCGGCTTTAGTTGGTACTAGCTGTGTAACCTTATGTAAGTTTCTTGACCTGCCCATACCTCTGTTTTCTAATACAGTATGCCCCTCATAGGGTTATGCAGTTTTCATGCATGTAAAGTCTTCAGCACAGAGTCTAGAGTATGGTAAGCACTTAACTGTGGTCAGATGTTATTAGGTACTCTCATCATTGTTACTGTCATCCTCTTTTGTCATGAGGCTTCTCTTTCTTTCCTGGTTAGGCTTCAAGCTTTAATATGATTCCTCTTAGTGTCTGTAAATTCTGTTCTGGACCTAGCAACAGATAAGCACATCAGTGTCATCCACTTTCATGTGGTAACTACTTGACTTCTGTTACCGTCTGTCCTTCTCAGATTGTTTTCTCCTGGTGTCCTGCATGGATGATATCTTCTTTTCTATTTAAGAATTCTGAATCATTTCTGATAAATCAGAGTTCTTTCTTGAATGTTTACAGGGATTCTAGCTTGGATTTATATTCTGTCCGATTTATGAGTTCTGGAGGGAGGAATCATCATCAGAGTCCTAATAATAGCTAATAAGAGATATTGCATTTACTCTTGAAATGCTTTACATGTGTTAATTCCTACAATCCTTGCAAAAGCCCTGTGAGTCTGGTGCTATTATTATTGTTTCCATATTTCAGATGAGAAAATTGAAGCTTAGAAAGGACAGGAAACTTGCTCAGGCCACACCGCAAGTATCGGGCAAAGCTGGGATTTGAACACAAGGCAGTTTGGTTTCATAGTCTTTGTTCTTTACAATTATATCAGTCCCCCAAATCATTTTGTCAATTCTGTCCCAAGAATTATGGCTCCCTGACCCTTGAAAGTTCTGCAGTCCATCCAGCTGTTCCTGGGTGAGCTGGTTTTAAAACCAGTTGGTTGGTCCCCAGTCCTTATTCATGACTACTCACTACCACAGTTTTAACAGTTAGCACTAAGATGCTCAGCTTGCTTCTATGGTCATATTTCTTTAATCGATCACCAACACCAAGTATTGATAGGTCTCTACTTTTATATTTTCTACTACTTTTTTATGTTTTTCTTGAGAGTGAGAAATTTGGAAGAAGTTTTGAATGAAAGATGAAAGCAGACCTAGAATGTGGCATATTTTTGTAAACAAGGCTGATACAATTCAGACTTTACTTGACATAAAGATGGGGTTGAAGAAATTAAACCAACATCAACCAACATCAAAAGTTGGTTGAATTGGAAATGTTGCTCAGTTATGCATTTTTTTTTTTAAAGATTTTATTTATTTATTAATTAGGAAAGAGAGAGAGTGAGAGAGAGCATGAGAAGGGAGAAGGTCAGAGTGAGAAGCGGACTCCCCATGGAGCCGGGAGCCCGATGTGGGACTCGATCTCGGGACTCCAGGATCATGACCTGAGCCGAAGGCAGCCGCTTAACCAACTGAGCCACCCAGGTGCCCTCAGTTATGCATTTTTAACATACATTCAGCATCATCCCTGTTATTGTGCTTTTTCAGTAACATCTATGACCCATCATTGAGGAGCGTAACTCAGTATAGAAATAAGTGAAAAGCAAATTTTTGATAGTCTAGTAGTATCAGGGAAAAGGGCTCTTCAGTGATTTTTCTTTTCCCTACTAGATAGACTTTGACCAATATTTATTTATAGTTTCATTCTTATACATAGATTAAATAGCCATATGTGTTAGAATATTTATATTATGATTCCCATCTGAATTCAGTTATAGATGGGGTCTGTCGTTGCATAGAGGGAGGGAAAATTCTTGTTGTTAGTAGTGGTGAATAAAAAATTAAGTTTTGGGTTTTTTTTTAAATTTAAATTCAATTAGCCAACATTAGTTAACCAACATTAGTTTTAGATGTAGCGTTCAGTAATTCATCAGTTGCATATAACACCCAATGCTCGTCACATCACATGCCCTCCTTAATGCCCATAAATAGTTACCCCAAACCTCACTCACCTACCATCCAGTAATCCTCAGTTTCCTATAGTTAAGAGTCTCATGGTTTGTCTCCATCTCTGATGACTTCCCATTAAGTTTTTTAAGACAAAGGAAAGCACAGTGAGCTTTAAAAAAAGTTTCCTTCTTTTTAAAAGACATTTTCTAATTTTCATAGTGAGTCAACTTTTCTCTGTTATATTTGCAAGTCAGTAGGAAATCCAATATATTTTTCTCACCTTTCCATATTTCAGGAGATGAACTTTAAATGTTCTCAGTCCAAACTAAAGGCAACCAAACGTTCTTCTCAGAAAGCAACAGGAACTCCCTGTGCCAAAAGTTTTGTGCAAAGATTTCGAGAGGCTGAGAGTTTCATTCAACTTTCTGAAGAAATCCGAACAGCGATTTTGTGGTGCAGGAGCAAAAAACTCAAGGCTCAGGCCTCCTTTCTGGGTAACAAACTTCTTAAAAGTAACCGGCTTAAACATGTAGAAGCTCAAGGCTATAGGTAGGTATATAATAAGAATTCTATTCCTTTACTTTTTCTGTTGTTATTTAGGACCAAAGTATATATATTCAAGTCAGCTTTTTAAAAAATGGGATAGCCCCCCTAGGGGCTAAAAGAAGGATCTATTCAAACTGCAATTTTGTTTGCTTTTGGTGGTCACAGCTGTATCATTGGGAAGAAGAAAGTTAATTTGGTTAATTAGATTTATTCATTTATATTCTTTGCCATTCCATTTGTTCATTCAGAAAGCCTTAGGAGTGTTTGTGGTATGCTAAGCCTGGGGATACATTGTGTAAGACGGACTTAATCCTCATGGAGCACCAGCTCTCACTCCTGCTCTGGTAGGAGACCCCACCATCTGCCCACAGCTTTAGGGCAGCAGGATGAGGGTGTGAGAGCAGAAGAACACACACCAGACTCTAGGCTTAGGGTCAGGTAATGTTGGTTCTTGAGTGCCAGACTCTCCCTGTATTGATTTTATTGATTTCTTCCTTTCCCTCTGATTTTTAGATTCACAGAACTGCTTAAGGGTGGTTATCTTTGATTGTGAGCCAGTATTACTTGAAGCATTACAATGAAGTTAGGCGCTTTAGGGTTTTATATTTTTATTGAAAAAATAATACATGCCCATGGTAACAGTTTTAGACAAAAAAGGCTGTAAAGACCAACAAAAAAAAGTTTTGATTAAGAGCTGTGGGAGTTGTTAAGTATTCCTAAGGAATGAATTGTTTCTACATTAGGGTCCTTTAAAGACCTATAGCCATCTAAAAGGGATGTATTCTAGGGTGGGAAATCAGCCTGAGATAGAGAAGGGGTAGATGAGACAGAGATGATAATAATTAAAAGAGTTAGTGAGAAGTGTTAACAAAGTGGTATTTGGTTAAACCATTATTCCCTACCCCACCAAAAAAACCTGCTCTTTCGTACTGCCCTGTTTTGCTGTTTCAGTATGCTATAGTATGTTTTAAATTTGCTTAATGTCCACAAATCTCTGAGGTAGGCAGTATTATTCCCATTCTGTAGCTGAGGACATAGGGGATTTTGCTCAGATTGTTAGAGCTGGAGATCTAGAACTCAATTCAGATCCTCTGATTCTTCTGTTTTCATATTTTTCTATTTTAATTAGGAGGTGCACTTACCCTCTCCCCACTTAAGAATCACCACTTAAGAGTAAGACAGGAAAAGAGTTTGGAAACTGGTCTTGAATCACTCCATTATAAGGCTTCCTCAAAGTTATATATTTATTTAAAAAGGAAAAGGGGAGGGTGATGGGGGTAGAAGTTACAGATCCGTGCTAATCTTTTGAAGTCTATCACAAACAGTGAGGCAGTTAGCATGGTACTAATGTAATGTAATATACCTTGTCGCAGTATACCTTATTCAGAAGCAAAGCACCTAAAATAATCAGTAATTTGAGTTCTGAATTCCCACACTTGAAGAAGATCTATGAATTACAATTAGGGCAGCCCAAGTGACAGGTGGTCTACGCCAGAAGCTCTGTCTTCTCATTCTTAGATAAACTCCCTCTCTCACTTTGATTCCTTTTCCCTTGTTCACTCCCTGCTACAATATGAAGTTGTTTATCCAGATGTGGGTTAATGCATCCAGGCAGATTGTTCTATTTGTGATACATCCTTTCCCCAGCTCCACTATTACACTATGAACAGTTCGGCAGTTATCAGGGAGAGGCTCTGACACTAAAGTATGGAGGGATGTCACCACTCAGCTACCTTGCTAGGCAGTTGTAGGAGGTACTTTACTTTAGGAACAAAATGGGGACATACTTGCCTATAACCTGAATCAGAGGGAAACTGCTCTGACAACACAGATTTGGGTTGAAGCTCCTATTTATTTTTTGTGATGATTCTGGGGTTGTACACAGGCATACGATCTGTACATAGTTTTGTGTACTTTTCTTTTAGGAGTTGGCAAAAAGGAGACAAAATTTTTTGAAAATGTCTTTCTGTGTCTTAATCCCAGATTTTTCCTTTCTCTTGTCCTTTAAAGTTTGCCAAAGAAATTAGAGTGCATAAAAACATCTATTTGCAACTGCCTTCTTCGTGGCTCAGGAATCAAAACTTCAAAGCATCAAGTGAGACGAAGAAGATCTCAGAATAGATTTTTACTGGAACAGAGGAAACTACAGAGAAAGTTGCAGTTGACTCTTTCAAAGAAAATTCAGCTGTCCCCTCAAGGGTCTCAGATTGCTACAGATAGCAGTAAATGGAGACTCTCGCACTGTACAGTTCAGAAAACCGATCTCTTCCCTAACAGTAAGCAACTCTTGAGTAGCAGAATTTCAAATCCTGTCATACAAACTAAAGAGAAACAAATTCATGAAAACTTTACAGGAAGCAATGAAAATGAAACTGATTCATGGACAATGCTGCAAATGAACAAACATAATACATCAGGAACCATTAAGGAGACAGATGACATTGATGATATTTTTGCTTTAATGGGAGTTTAGATGCTCATTTGTGAGACATTTAAGTGCTTAACAAACTGGTCTGCTGTCCTGCTGTTTTACGTGGAACTGCTGAAAAAAAATCTGGAAAGACTTGGAAGTACCACTTGGACTCAAAGAGGAGCTGCTTTAGTGTAACACTGTACAGCAGTTCATTTCAGTTCAATAAACATTAATAGTAGCTCTGTGTCATTTAACTGACAAGTATTTGAATATTAGTCAAATTTTGCATTTAACTTTGTACCAGGGGTTTAAATGAAAAAAAAGATCTACCATATCCTGTCCTTCAAAAGCAGATATAAGTCCTTGATTAAAGCTGGTGGGTCTCTGAAAAACAGAATAATTTACCAGGGAATTAAAAACTGCCTAATTAGGTTTATAAAAACCTACTCTCTCCCTTGGGTGCCCGGGTGGCTCAGTTGGTTGAGTAACTGCCTTCAGCGCAGGTCATGATCCTGGAGTCCTGGGATCGAGTCCCGCATTGGGCTCCCAGCTCCACAGGGACTCTCCTCTCTCTGACCTTCTCCCCTCTCATGCTCTCTCTCACTGTCTCTCTCTCTTAAGTAAATAAATAAAATCTTAAAAAAAAACAAAAAAAAGCCCCCCAAAACCCCTACTCTGTCCCTAGGATGTTTATAGGGAGTCAGCTGGCCTGGGGAAATATCAAGGAGTACTTAAAAAGTCACTTTGGTCTTAACTGGCTCTGTCGTATATAAGTCCACCTCTGAACCACCTAGATTTGTAGCTTCTAATGGTTGTGCTGTCTTGATTATAAATTAGAATTGATCGTCACAAGGTTCTAAAAAATTTTGCCACTAACTATATTCTCAGGGACTGGTCACTACCATTATTTTACTTCATTTGTTCACCTTATCTCACAGGAGGGCATATTAAAATGCTTTTGGAGTTCTCCAAAAGTTTTTGTGTTTTTTTCTGGGTTACTTATTTAGGTGCTAGTGAGTGATTCTAAATAAACTTTTTTTCCAAAAAGGATGTAAGGTGACATATGGTTATACATGAAATACAAACAAGATAACAAAGTAGAAGTAGATAAGAAGGTTAAATGAAAAAAATAAAGCTTAGTTATACAAAATAGACCCAGGAGTGAGGCCACACATAAATCAATAATGTTGATGCTATTTGATATTTTTATATTGTTTTACCCTTGCTCAGAGATATAAGTCCTAACATATTTTCAAATATTCTAGTTTACTAGAATTAGGTCATTAAGCTTCTATTTGTTAAGAAGTTTGTAGCCTTAAGTTTTCTGTTATATGTAGATTTATAGAAGAGTGAAACAGTTCCCCAGTATATATCACACCCTACTTTGCCTTCACCATCCTCACTCTATTTCCATTCCATTCTTTATCTGGCCTTGTTCTTTCTGCGCATTTTCCCACTTATCTATACTAGTGGTTCTCATACGTTAGGCTGTTTTGAGAATCACTTGGTGGGTTGTTTAAAAATGTAGATTCCCTTCTGAAGAGACAGATAAACGCAGCCAGGGGATGGGGACAGAAGCCTGCGTGACCTCATGACCCTGAGATCAAAACCCAAGCTGAGATCAAGAGTCAGATGCCCAACTGACTGAGCTACCCAGGTGCTCAGAAGCCTGCATTTTTAACAAGGTGCTTAGGTCATTCTGATGCAAGTAGCCTGTGAAGCAGAGTTAAACACTACTTTAGCTTCCTTCTTTCCTGAAGCCTTGCTAAACATCCTGATTTACTTCAGAGTTCTTACTACATTTCTAGTCCCTTTTCATTGTTTATATTTTTCCTGCCTTCATACCAGGTGGTAGTAACGACTTAGTGCTTTAAAACATGGATAATACTAAGGAGATCTCATTCATGACAGACAAATCTAGCCATAGCCATCAGCTTCTGTGATTCTAAGACTTCAGGTCCAGTTTTGCCTTTGTTTTCATTTGCAGATGAATCCGCACAGTTTCCCTGGACTTAGATTGCTTCATCTGAAGTGGCATTATTGTTCAAGAATCATAAAATTTTACAGTTCAAAGAGATTTTCCCTCAGTGGAAAAACTAGAGTGTTCAGTGAGTTGCTAAGGAGGGCAGAGCCTGGATTGAACTACAGGCCTATCACTTTTTTGTACTTAATTAATGTTCGTTTGGAGTAAGTTTCTTTATCTCCTCCTCCTATTGCTCCTCAGAATTCTGGGGGAAATAGTAAAAAAGCTTCACATGTGTCCACAAAATGATAATTTATATATATTTATAAGAAATGTAATATTCTAGATCAGTTAATCTTTCCAAACAACTTAAAATTCCAATGTCTTAAATTTTTAAAAGTGAAATCTAAAATATACAAACCATGACTTACTAATAATTAGATAAGAAACTATTATTAGTGGGTGGCTCAGTCGGTTAAGTATCCAACTTTTGATTTCAGCTCAGGTCATTATATCAGGGTCGTGAGATTGAGCTCCATGTTGGGCTCCGTGTTGAGTGTGGAACCTGCTTAAGGTTCTCTTTTTTCCCTCTCTGGTCTCCACCCCCAACCAAAAAAGAAAAAAAAATACTGTTACTGTCATCATAGCAAATACCGATTTTACCCCTCTGGTAGCATTAAAACACTTAGGTCATTCATAAGGGCACTATGGTGAGACCTCCCATGCCCAAATCCTCTTGGCCTTACTTCAGCCACTCCTGTGGCAACCAGTTTCCAGTAGGAGTGGACAACTGTACTTGGCCTCCTGTTCCAGAGACCTCTCTCTTCCTGCTTCTTCTGACAAGTTGCAAGAACTTAGGCACTTAGACATATACAAGTTGGAAGAAGTGTGGAGCCACCTTCTCCTCACTTCAAAGACAATTCAGAGGCACATTTCCTAAGGCTCCCCAGAAGGTGCCTCAAGATCAAGACTAGTACCTATGTGATGTCCAACTCTTACATCATTGACTTGCCTTTCTTCTGTTTCCTTTCTCCATCACTCCTGTTCCCTGGGATCACTTCCCAAATAAATGACTGCATGCAAACTTGTCTTGGGTTCTGCTTTTAGGAGAACCAAGGCTAAGACAAGGAGTAAAGTAACACTGGCAGACAAAATGATGACTTCTAAGATCATTGTCACCATATATTTTTTACTTTGTGAATGCCTACATAAAGTTTTTTGTTTCTTTCAGCTTAAAACACTGCTGGTTAGAATAGACCAGGGTTATTAACTATAAAACTGAAAATATATTCATAATTGAATTCCCTAAAAAAGCCACAAACTTGTTTTACAGACTTAGTTTTTAATCAGGGCTACCGCTGTAATCTTTTAATATTCAGCCTCACATTGATAAGCTAAGCCACTTACACGAATAGGTCAGTAGCATCTTCATAAAATTTTTTTCTGTTAACTTTAGCTCAAAGTAAGGCTTTATCTTTCCATTCTGAATCTTATTATACCAATTCTAAACTGGCCCATCAACTTTTTTCTCCTGCCTTTTGCAAATATCAGTGTTCCTACTTAAAACTTGGTTTTTGTCTTTCAATAGCGAAAATGTTACCTCCTCTATGACAAGAGGTTTTCTGTGATAAATCTGAATTTTGCTGTATTCTTCGCTGGCTTCACTTTACAAATATTTATAGTATATAGAAGAGTGTATAGATATCCTTTACACATACAATACCATTTTAATCTCTATAGCTTTGTGAGTTATAAATGAAGGGCAGAGAAATAAGTAATTTGCCCAAGGCCCAAAGTAATAAACACTAGAACTGGAACTTAAATTCTGGCCTTCTGATTCTATGTTCACTTGAAGGTGAATGATCCCAGTCTGAAATGACTGATATTTCCAGCATGGACTGACTGAAATTTTATCAAGAATTTTTTTTTATATTCAAATAAGGACTCAGAAAAAAGACTAATTACAGGTATAGAGAGAAGCATTTATCTTCTATCTACCTATAAGTACTCAACAGAAAAGTAGCCCCCTTTTTACCTAGTCTATTTTAATACTTAAATATACATAATAGACATTGTCTTTAAAAGACAAAAGCCCAATAAAAACATTGGGCAAACCATTCTCTACATAGTAGTAAATAGGTTTTCATATTATGGACTTCTATATGCTCTTGTCTGTCAGTTTGTTATAATAGAAACTGTTAAAATAAGAAGAGTATCTGTTCTAATGAATGACATAATTTAATTATTTATAAAATCTTTTTCCCCTGGCACAAATTCATTCTTGCTTTGGGAAGATGCAGGTTTTAAAGCTGAAATGATCCTTCTGCAAATTATATACGCACAACATTTAAAACAATGTTGAAATTCTAGGTATTCAACTCCAGTTGACCAAAAGAATTTTGAATCTTCAGCTAAATTAGAGGCCATCAGTCTTAAGATTTCCTGTTATATTTGCTATAAAACATCTCAACAGATGGATTCCAGAATAGGTCACAGAACTGTGAAAAGAAAAGAAAAATTTTCTTCTTTACTTCAGATGTAGTAACATATCTGAATTCATCTAACTTAAAAACTGCTTAAAAACTTTTGAGTTCCATGTATGAAACAGAATGTCTTGATTTGTTCTACCTTTCCTCTCTTCCACCAGCCTCTTGTATTCTAAATCTAATGATACACATTATCTAATTAATTTCCTTCAGGATCCTAAAAATTTCACCATATATCTACTACTTTGCCTTTTATTAAGCAGTTTTTTTTTTAATTGAGGTATAACTGACATGTAACATTAGCTTCCGTTGTACAACGTAATGCCTAGATACTTGTATATATTGTGAAATGATCACAGTAAAATTTAGTTAATTTCTGTCACCAGGCATAATTATAATTCTTCCTGTTCTTGTGATGAGGACTTTTAAGATCTGCTCTCAGCAACTTTCAAATATGCAATACAGTATAAACACCATCATGCTGTATATTACATCTCACTGACTTCATTATTTTATAACTGGAAGTTTGTACCTTTTGATCCCCTTCACCCATATCTTGTATCCCCCAACCTCCGTTTCTGACAACCACCAATCTCTGTATCTATGATTTTGCTTTTTTGTTGTTTCTCAAATTCCACATATAAGTGAGATCATGTGGTATTTGTCTTTCTCTGCCTGACTTATTTCACTTAGCTTAATCCCCTCAAAATCCACCCATGTTGTCACAAATGGCAAGATTTCATTTTTTTACGGCTGAATTGTATTCCATTGTATATATATATATATATATATATATATATATACCACACTTGCTTTGTCCATTCATCTATTAATGGACAGTTAGGCTGTTTCCATATCTTGGCTACTGTAAACAATGCTGCAGTAAGTGTGGAGGTGCAGATATCTTTTCAAATTAGTGTTTTTGTTTTCCTCAAAGAAATACCCGTAAGTGGTATTTTTGGATCATATGGTAGTTCTGTTTTTTGATGAACCTCATACCGTTTTCCATAGTGTCTGCACTAATTTCATTCCCAACAGTGCACAAGGGTTCTCTTTTCTCCACATTCTCACCAATGCTTGTTATTTCTTGCCTTTTTTTTTTTTGCCTTTTTGATAATAGTTATTCCAATAGGTGTGAGGTGGTATCTCATTGTGGTGGTTTTGATTTGCATTTCCCTGATGGGTAGTGTGGCTAAGCATCTTTTCATGTTTTCATCTTTTCCTGGTGGCCATGTGTGTGCATTCTTTGGTAAAATGTCTATTCAGATCCTCTACCCATTTTCTAATCAGATTTTTTTTTGTTATTGAGTTATAGGAGTTATGTATTTCAGATATTAACCCCTTATCAGATACAGGATTTGCAAATATTTTCTTTCATTCAGGAGGTTGCCTTTTCATTTTGTGGATGGTTTCCTTTGCAGTGCAGAAGGTTTTTTATAGTTCAATGTAGTCCCTCATGTTTATTTTTGCAATTGTTGCCTTTGCTTTTGGTGTCGAATCCAAAAAATCATTGCCAAATCTGATGTTAAGGGCGTATGTTTTCTTCTAGGAGTTTTATGGCTTCAGGCCTTAATATTCAAGTCTTTAATCCATTTTGAGTTAATTTTTATGTATAACGTAAAACAATAATCTAAGTCTCATTCTTTTACATGTGGCTTTTCTGTTTTGCCAACACCATTTATTGAAGACACTGCCTTCTTCCCATTGTATATTCTTGGCTTCTTTGTCACAGTGACCATATATGTGTGGGATTATTTCTGGGCTCTCTATTCTGTTCCATTGATCTATGTGTCTTTTTTAATGCCAGTACCATATCTTTTTGATTACTGTAACTTTATAATATTATTGAAATCAGGGAACATGATACCTTCAGCTTTGATCTTTCCTAAGATTGGTTTGGCTATTTGTGGTCTTTTATGGTTCCATAAAAATTTTAAGATTGTTCTATTTCTGTGAAAAATGCCATTGTAATATCTTCTATTTTGCTTTTTATTTCCCAGACTAAAAGTTTTGATTTCTTTAGTTTGTTCTTGTTGTGACAAAGATTCAATAACTTTGATAATTTAGACCTTTTTTTGTCATTTAAAAAAATCAAAATCACCATTATTGTGTCTATTATTGTTTACTTATCTTACTATATCCATCCATATGCATCTATCCATTTGTCAGCTGAAAGTGACCACATAATTTCTCAGGATACATGGACTTTTATGAATACACTATGACTTTCATGGATACAAGAATCATATACACCTGTATATAAACAGGTAAAATATTTTCTGCTGTACTCTTAATTCCCTTCTTGATAAAATACAGCATTTTAGACTTTTTACCAAAGCTGCTTGCTTGAGAACAGCTCATAATGATTTCTGGGTTATAAGTGAAGTTATACAGTTTAAAGGAGAAATATAAGTTGGATTGTCCACACACTGATTATGGCATCTTGAACTCATTTGCAACATTTCCGTCAATTAATGTGATTTTCTTTGTCCTTGGAATTCCACTACATAGAAAGCAATTATACTGTACCTACTTACATATTTCCCATGACAGTTATAAAAACAGACTGATCCAGCATCAATCTTTAGGAGCTTTTAACCTTTTACACATCACTGCTCAGCTAGGGCAGAGTTCTGACATGAAGTTCAGCATTTAACTTTTGCCAAAGCCTTATAGACCAAAGCTTGCTGGACTATACTTCCCTCTCTCTCCTACAAGGATCATATAAGAAGGGAATAAAACCTGACTTATTTCATAATAATTGTTTCATGAACAGGCCAAACTACTTTCTGGAGGGATGGACTAGGGCTTGGTCATACACATAAAACCAAGGAACATATGTGACTCTACTTTCTGAATTGGGTTTTGAGAGCCACAGAGTATAGTCTGCCAAATTCCTGTATGCGGTCACTATATACAGTGCATGTTGAAGTTCTTGAAAGTCTTGAAGTTCTTGAAAGGCTCCTGCATCTTAAGTCTTAGACTTGTATGGCTTCTGCAGTGCCTTGGTCACTTATGGCAAGTACAGTGGCAGCAGTGATTCCAGGGTCATACGGCAGAGAAGGCTAAGATATCTACAGAAGGGAATCTCTCTAAAAAGTAGTGAGAATCTGATACTCTCCTTGTTGGCCTAACCTTACTACTTACTGACTGACTTGGCAAGAAAGGAAGCTAACATTTATCATGTGGCTGTGTGTACATCAGTTACATTTTATTTGATCCTTGTTACAATCATATTTTTACTAGTGAGAAAACAGACTCAGAAAATGAAATAAGTTGCATTAAAATCCATAGCCAAGAAGTAGAGGAACCATGCAGAATCAAGGCTGTGTGATTGAAAAGCCCATGCTTTTTCTATTTAAACAAATACCTCCCTGCAACTCATTTCATTTCCTTGACCTGTAATCATAACTGGAAATAGGGATTTTTATGGTGAGGACAGGTAAGTGTTATGAATGATGTAACCTTCCCCAAGACCATCTGTTTTCAGATAGCTCTAGTCGTTCTTAATGTCGAGCCACAGTCTAATTGGATTGGTCTGATGGCCTGTAGCTCAAAGCAGTATGGAACTACTGCTAGATCATTCTCTTGTTTGGAACACTATAATTCTATTAATGTAGGTTGAAGAAAACATTGTCAGTTTTTCCCCAGCTCCATTAAACTGTTAATTCAAATTCAGCTTACAGTCAACTAAGAGTTAATTTTTTTCCCAATAAATGCTGCTGTTAAGCCATAATCTATCCATCTTATGTTTGTGCTGCATTTTTAGTGAAGGTCTCTTCCTTCTTATTAAAGAGTTAAAAGAAACAGCTATTCTTCTATGACAATGCTCAGGGCTCTCAGAAATAGGATTACATTCCTGCCCCTAGGAGTCTCCATTATGCAGATGGGACAGAGACAAATGAACACGATAAATACTTGAATGAAAGTCAAGGGAGAAGGGCAATTTGTAGGAATGACTGAATGAAGGATTCTGATAGGCATGTTCATAATTACAAACAATTTAAATGTGATCTGGATTGGCAGGACCTTGAATGACTGATTAGGGGACAGTTTCATATACAACTGTTACTTGGCTTTAATTATTTCTCATAGCAAATACCATATTGCTTTCCACAAAGAAGTTAGGGTAAGAAAATCACATGGGAGTGGCACTATATCTCTGCTCTAGTACGGGGCACTTACTATATCCAAGGTATACGCTAAAAGTATAGGCTCATGTTTCATCACTAAACTCTATCAAATATCTCAAAATTTCTAGCTCTAAAATTACCATTCTGCTACCAATGCTTAATTCTAACTTATAGGAAGCATTTCTTTACATAGGGTCTTTTTAAAGAAAAATTTTTATCCCTCACAGCCTAAATGAGCTGTCTACCATAAAGATGATTTTTCTTTGAAATTGAGAAAAGCATCGTAGTATCTTAATTGTGGCTATTATTTAGCTGATTTTATAAAATAAAAAGGTTTTACTTCTGCTATGGTCTAGGATTGAGCTAGGATGAGGCAGAAAGAGAATGAAGATACCTACAGGGAAGATACCTACCATGCAGAAGGAAGACAAAATAGAAGGAAGAAAAAAAATAAAAGTGTTGATGGGTTGTACCAATAAATCATGGTTAAGTGCATAATCTTCCAAACTCCTCTTATTTTAAGTGATACCTCAATTTAAGAAACACTATGTAATACTAAAGGATGTTAGTACATAAAGTTACAAAATAATTCAACTCTTACCTTACAGGAAACAACTGAGGAAAACATCCTTGGGTTTCACTGTCAACAAATTTCTGGATCTGAAGCACTTGTTTTAAAAGATGTCCCTTGGAAGATTTGTCAATTTTTGTTAATACCATCTGTAAGAAAATAAATATGTAAGCATCAGAAATAGAGTCTTTTTTAATACAAAATTTTATGTTTTAGCTACAATTTAAAAAAAAAAGATTTATTTATTCTAGAGAGAGAATGAGTGCATAGTGTGGTGGGGGCAGGGAGAGGGAGACAGAAAACTTAGCAGACTCTGACTGAGCTGAGCACAGAGCCCCCATGCAGGGCTCAATCCCACAATCCCAAAATCATGACCTGACCTGAAACCAAAAGTCGGACACTTAACCAACTACACCACCCAGGCGCCCCTAACTACACATGTTTAATAACTAGATTACCCTTGTAAGTTTCCTATTCTCTCTATATTTATTTTTTCATCTATAAAATAAAAGCAACACCTCCAAAAGGAGTTACCATGAAGATTAAATAAGTTAATGTATGCAATGTATAAAGCATATACTATGTGTTTGCTGTTTAACGGTGCTTTAACTACACAGCGCCAAAATATCTTGGATTCAAGACCAGTGAAAAGGACCCTTGAGCCATATTTATAATTGACATAAGACAAATTTCATATGATCAATATATATCTTATGTTAACTAAGACACATAGTATTAGGGTTGATCCATTATAAAATTGCCAACTTATAATCATTTTTGACCTATGAAATGGTTCTGCCTTATATACAATAATACAAAGGAAAAACTAGAAATCAGGCTATTTGTATCTTATATCCACTATATTATAGGAATGATTACAAAATAAATTAAAAAGTAAAACTTTGATCTATTAATTTCCTGGGGAATTTCTATAAAATTAAATTTCCTGATTAGTCAGTTATGCTTTCCAGTTATAAAAAAATATTAATGGTAAAAGGAGTGAGAAACAGAAAGCGTGTGGTTTCTAATGATTTGTGAGTCCCTGCAATTGGGAGTCTTTCCTCACAAGAGCAAATATGCTGATATTTAAGAGGAGACATAATTCCTCTATTACAACCTCTTTCCAAAGAAGAAAATAAAATTTCCTTAAAGTTGAAACTGAGGAAAATATACAATTTTACAAATTGATACCTATGATATCAAATCAGGAATACGGTACCACTTAAAACCAATTTGGCACTGGTTTTGGGTATTTGGGTATTTTGGGTATAGAAAATTTGGGTATTTTCTACTATGTGGACTATAATCAAACCTTTGACTCCTCATACTAACTATAGTTATACCTTATGCTTCATAGGGCTTTTGCAAACTCCCAAAATTCCATAACCCCAAGAATACAAAAACATCGCTGACTAGTAACATGGTTTGATTTGCATTAAACTTCACTGTTGCATGTTAGAAGTTTCCTTTTTTTTGAAACCAAATTAGAGTCAATGGATTTTTTTCCTTAGGAAGGAACTTCAAAGGGCTATTTTATCTGGAAAACTCATGAAGCAAAGTAAATGTGGATACCAACTTACTAATCTGTATTCTATTCTAGGGCAAACAACAGAAAAAAATACAGGTAAGATATTCTCAGAAGAAATATTATTTTCTTAAGGAATGTAAAAATCCTACCTGTGTGCGCTAAACCCTGCTATTTTCTTGCAATGGTTCTTAAACTACAAATTAGGAAATTTTTCAGTTGCAATTTCATTTACACTTTGATGTGTACTATATGCCAAACTGCTGTTAAAGAGCCACTAACATGTTTTAGACAAATATTTATATTGCCATTAAAAAAAATGAAAGGGAAAGCACTTAGGAACACTAAATGAACAGCTTAAAAATACTTTATTTTGACTATAAATTTGAAACCTTAAACTGAGAGAAAGAAACGAGAATAAAAGTACCACAGAACTTAGCTACTAATGGCTGATAATCAAAAAGATTATTCGAAAACTACTCTTGCAGAGATAAGACCTGCTCTCTCACTAAAAAGATACACACAAACATACACAAGCATGTGCACATGCATATACACAAACTGGTATTTCCAACAGCAACTATGATTCAAAGGAAATACTTACCACATAAGGTAATGAAAATTCTTCACACATTTCTATGGCAATACTGTCAGTTTTTTGAATTCCGACAACACTATCCACTAACAAAAATGTTCTCATCAAACTATAAGAATGCAGAAATACAAATTAATGACAATATCAAATATACTCATTCATTTCTTCCCCAACCCTCACTATGCACTATTCTTCTGAATAGTTTTCACTCCAAAATTTAAAATTTTTTTAGGCAAAAGGAATTCTCAGTTCACTAGACGTTCATCCTATAATCCAATAAATTTCAATGCTATTACTTTCAATAACTACATTTACTAAATATTAATTTATTTCAATAGCAAGTATTGGACCTAAGATTCTCTGCCTAGGGCTGGACACAATGATGAGTTAGTCCCTTCCTTTAAAAGCTTGAATTCTAGGGACGCCTGGTGGCTCATTTGGTTAAATTTCTGCCTTTGGCTCAGGTCGTGATCCCTGGGTCCCGGGATGGAGTTCTGCATTGGGCTCTTTGCTTGGCGGGGAGCCTGCTTCTCCTGCTGCCTGCTCTGCCTGCAACTCCCTCTGCTTGTGCGCGCGCGCTCTCTCTCTCTCTGACAAATAAATAAGTACAATCTTTAAAAAAAAAAAGCTTGAACTCTAGTGGGAGAAAGAGACATGAACCCAATTAACTGTAATAGGCTTTTGGATGAGATTTATAAGAAAATATTTTCTTACTTCTTTCGTTCTTTTAGATAGGTCTCTACCATTTCAACAAAATCTTTGGGAGCTCTATAGCCATAACCTGGCATGTCCACCAACGTAAAATATTTTCCAACTTTGAAAAAATTCATTTTCTTTGTGTGCCCCTGATAAAATAAATGGAAAAATAAAAGCTTTCTTAAAATACATCCTTTATATATTTAATGACTCACAACATTTTCTATTCAATCAGCAAATATTTATTAAAAGCCTAAGTGTTCTGAATATAATCCTAGCTGTGCCAATAATGATACAGGAAAAGAATATAGAAGGGAAGTGGCTGGAGATAAGCTTAGATGACACTAATTCTTCCCTCTAATTCCTTTTTAAGAGCATCTATATGACTTAAGAACTTTTGATTAGGAATACATACCAAAATATGTTGGAGTCTTTTCATCAGCTCTTTCTCGGTGAAAAGTTACCCTATAATGATGCCCTACATTAGTCAATATTCTCTGATGAATAATCTATCTCCACTTTAAAGAGAAATAAATTATAGCACAGATTGGTTAAACTAAACATACTATCAGTTATACAGGTTTTCATAAAACCTAGATGCAAAACCTGATAGTTTATTACATCTAGACTACTTTTTTCCTAGAATCAAGATGTTTTGCATGTTTCATTAGATGGTTTTAGTGCTTTCAGTAAGCCATTTTTTAAAAGCATGTACAACACTATAAAATGCATTGAACTGAAATGATGTAAAGATGACAAAAAGTCATGGTTTTGTGTCTAATGACACTATTAATCAGAAAACAAAAGATTAAGATAAACAACTTAAAAAGTCAATTGTTTGGAACTTAGAACAAGTATTTTCAGAGGAAAGATTTTGTCAAACAGTGCTCAGGTTCCCAATCAGTTGATATGTCTATCCATAGAAAAATGACAGATTAGGAATGTCAAGAATACATTTCTTCCATTGTCCTCTCACAGCAGGAAGGGAATCCACCCTACCCAGAAATCAATTTAGCTGTGTTATTTGGTGAGAGAGAGTAGGCCTAAGGATAGGGGATTTAATGAATTACAATCATCAGGATCAGCTACAGAGCCAAGGAATCAACTATAAGAAATGGGGAGCAAGAGAAGATTAGGAAGCTTCATGGAAGGGTTACAGTGCAAAGAAAGGGGGGCAGTGAGCCATAGGTTGGTGGGAACGTTTTGCCATGGATAGATAATAAGGTGAGAGGAACTGGGGGTGAGTTTTAAGGACACTGTATCTTAGATATTGGTAGTCTGCATCACTGAGGAAGAGTAGAGGAAATTTTAAAAATGCAAGAAAGCTACTACCGCAGACTGGCTGGGATAATCACATCATTTGGCCCTGGATAAACTGGGGTCTGCCTAATATATATATATATATATATATATATATATATATATATATACGTATATGTGTATATATATCTGTATCTATATCTATATATAAAGAGAGAAAGGGTTGTAGAAGAAGGGAGGGAGAAAGGAGTTAGCAAGGTATACAAGATTATAGGAGGGAAAAACCAGTTCAAACAGTTTCCTCTAAAGTCAGGGTAGGACTAGATGATCATTCTTAAATAAGCAAATACAGAATGGCAATAAAATACTTTATTTGGCAACTCTTTAGAAAAGATTTGAACAAAAGATTTCCTCAAGAAACTGGCAAGACAACTAAAATAAATCCAGACATACTTCCTTCTTCTTTAGGGATATATACAGGTGTCAATAAAATGTCTTAATTTACTACTTGTGTGAAAGAAATCACTGTTCTAGAAACTTAGCAAGTATGATTTCTTGTACCGCTCAATATTAATTAGTCACTTTATTATTTTTTTAATTAGTCACTTTAGTCAATAGAGAGATAGATAGTTCAGACATATTCTACATTTCAATACACTATTTCTTTTATATCCCATGGGCCTCCCCAACCCTTTCCTTCAACATACCGGTTTCTTGGAGATTCTGACTTCAACCTCTGGGGCCAGTGAAAATAAGGCTTTTATTAGAGAGGATTTTCCAACATTGCTTCTGCCTATAAAACACACCTTATACAAGGAAAAAGAAGATAATTGAGTACTAGGTTTATATATACATTTTTATTATATGTTGCATTAGCTGCAAAAATCTGTCAAACTACTGCCTTGCCTAGCCATGTAAAAAGGTGGCTTATGTTTAGTTGAACCTCAAATTCTAACATATAACTATCCACTGAATGATTCCCAGGGCCAGGTACTGTTCAAAGCACTTAACATAAATTTTCTTATCTACTTTTTACAACATCCCTATAAGGTCGGTAATATTATTAGCCCCATTTTACAGAAAGGGAAGAAGTTGGAGTTTAAACTCAGGACATCTATATCCAGAACCTGTGCCTTTAATTACATTATGCTACTCAAAAATATCTGGGACATTTATTAAGCATTCCATATTTACAAAGCTTTTTGAAGTTAAAAATTATATGCATGTCAAAAAAACTTATTCTAAAGTACAACTACATGTCTGAAACCGCATGGTGTAGAAAGGAATATAATGTTCCTGATACTAACCATTAATATACATGACTGCTTTTTAACATGGTACTGAAGGGGGTATAATACCGATAAGTGGTTCTAGGTGAAGGTGGTATCACTCTCTGGGGGGTGTTTTAGAAATTTGTAAGGGCATTTCTACTTATGAATAGAACTGGATGGCACTTAGTAGGTGGGGACAGGGATGCTGCATATTTTGCAAGACTAGGGTCAGTCCTTCAGTATGAACTCATCAGAGTCCTGCATAAATTTCAAATGCTCTGCCAGATTAAATTCAATAACATATAAATAAAACTAAATTTTAAGAAATGAATTAAACAAAAAGTCCAGTAATTCAGAAGCTTCAGTCAAAACACGATGCTATCTCAAAATTATTAAGTGACTTACATACCCCTTACTTCTGACTATTTAAATTATCATAGCAGTTCTAATTAGGAGTTTCCCATGCAGTGGTGCAGTTGCAAATAATGAGATCTCTAAGAATGAATAAAATGCACACTTGTGGAATTTCACTAAAGTTGTTTAATAAAAACCACATTGTTGCCATGTATATATAATTATTATTTTTGCACCACAGTAAATTCAGATTGGGTGAAAATTACGAACTGATAAGGACCACCACATTGGTGTAACTACTGCACTTTTCCTATTCTTCACTTTTTCTCATTTGTCTCGGCATATTTTTCCCTATGTTAATTAAAAAGGAGAAAGAATAAAAAGCCATTTATTTTTTTGACTGGTTTGGGTTTTACAATCATTTAGTCTTGTATATTCACTACCAAAATAACAAACGATATATGCTTGTTTAGTTAAAATAATTTTATGCGTCCCCACAAAGCTAGAAAATATCTCTCATTCGGTGACAAGAATAGGTGAGGGCAAAATGCCTGTCCCCGTCTTCACGACCTGAGGAGTGAGGTGAGCAGTGGCTCTCACCTCAGAGTGGGAGAGGTCCGGGGCGTGGTCGAGCCGTACCGCGGAGCTGAGGTACTCGATGCGGTTGTGGCTTGTGGCCGTGAAGACGCTCTCAGCCTTGGAGATGTCCTCCAAGCTCGGGTCGAAGGTCTTCACGTGAAGGTCCAACCTCGCGTCTGGTGTGAGCTGCCGCTGGAGTTCTTGTAGTGGGAACGCGAGCTTCGTCATTTGTTTCTTGGGCAGCCTGAGAACTTCCGCGAAGCTTTGGAACGTGCTGCAAGCTCGGTTTACGCGCCCCAGAGCCGCCGGCGGCTCCAATAGCTTGGCGGTGGCCAGCCGCAACCCCGGGGCTGTCATTTTCTTTTCCCAGAAGTCCCGAGCAGGGCCTCGCGCCAAGGTCTGGCCTGCGCGGGGGTGACCCCGCTCCCGCTATGCCTGCTGGGAATTGTAGTGTCATCTGGCCTCACAAGTTTACGCCGCCGAGCTTACCATCTGCTGTTTCCTTGCGACTGCGAGGCGGGGGTGGGGACTCGGGGGCAGATGGTTGACTCACGCTCAGCTGCAGACTGAAGACCGTGCTTTTGACTTGTATGTATATTACTGTGGGAGGTTATTTGACAGTTCGCAGAGGTGAAAAGACATACCTGGGCCGCGTGGCCTTTGAGTGTCAAACAAAGGAACAAACCTGTGAAGCTCTGGTGGATTCCAGGCCTGTTTACTTCTCACGGTATCCGGTTATCTCACAGATCATTGATGTTTGTTGGCCTGTACATCACTAGGCAAAGCTAATTCCGTTGGGGAGCTTCAATGGATATAGAGTCCAAGAGAAAACTGTCAAAGTCCAGGAAAATCAGGCCAAATCAGTATAAGAGGGGATTCAGTCTGGTGGACGGACTGTTGCAACACTCTTCGTGTTCTTGTGATATTCTGACTGGTGGTTAACAGCATGTTTGTTCCAGGTGGTCTGTCTGGGTGAAGTAGCACCCTCTAGGATCTAGCCTCCTGGCTAGGCAGGGTGTCAGGGCTTACATTCAGAATAGGATTTAAATCCTAGTGGGAAAAAGGAATGTGGATTAGGAAACCAAGCAGCTACTTACTCATGTGGATTGCCCAAACACAACAAGGACATGAGATAAAGCTTGAATTGATCCCAGGGGATCACTCCTCCCAGAGAACTGTGGAAATCCTGCCCTGGGTCTAGTTCCACAGCACTGAGGTTAGGATGTATTTTGTTGAACTGTGGAAGCCCGGGGAGGCCAGTAAATGAGGACTGTATTCATGTACTGTACTATTATGTACTCTCCCATACAATACTGTGGTGTACCTTATCTAACAGCGATAAGGCACTCCTGCTAGATTCCATCATTTGTTAATATATCAAATATGTAATGAGCACCGATTATATACCAGGCACTATACTAGGTGCTGGAGATATATCAGTATATCAGTGAATAAATGAAACAGATAAAGAGTTTCTGTCCTCATGTTATTGCCTTGAGATGATAATAATTAAGTAAAACACAGAATATATTAGATAATAAATGCTTAGGAAAAAGCCAAAGCTGAGTCACTAGGTTGTGTGTGTGTGTGTGTGTGTGTGTGTGTGTGTGTGTGTAGAGCTGTAGGGGTGTTGCATTGCAGTGTGATCCTCACTGAGCAGATGGTATTGAGTGCAAACTTGAAGGAGGTGAGAGAAGCATTCCAGACATATGTGCAAAGGCTCAGAGGCAGGAGTGTGTATGGCTTTTTGAAGAACAGCAAGGAGGCCAATGTGGCCAGAGTGGAGTAAATGAGGATGGATGCTGGCAGTGACTCTTAACTACTCCTATCAAATTAGTGTTTGAATAGAGACATTGGAACTGAATGTGTGTTGTCTTTTGCTGTTCAGCATCCCTTGCATAGAGAGGAAGCATCTGCTCCCACCTCTGTGGCTCTGTTGGGGCTGTTGATAGTAGAACTCTACTGATCACAGGAGGTAGGATTTGGTTATACATTGTATGTATTATGCGAATAATGACTATGTGAGTAATGTGTAGGGGACCCCACCCGGGCCAGTCATTATGTTGAAGTTGGATGGACAGTTGGCTCTGTCATTAAGTCACAATGCAAGAATGTGAATCTAGCACTCATGATGACCATTCTTCCCAGCTACGTGGAGGACCACTACAATGCTTTAAGAGACAATGATGCTAACACACACACACACACACACACACAAACAATATTGAGAGGTGGGGTTCCAGGCAGTGTGACTTCTGATGAACTGTGTTGAATATCATGTTCTTTGTTCAATCACACAAGTCGATCCATTCCTCATCTTGCATTACTGGATCTGATTTCACATGGATTTGACTGCAATCAAGAGTCCTGATTAATGTAGCATTGTAAGATGTTGTGTGGTTCCTCTTGTAAATCTAGAGCTGTCAGACTAGTGGGATAGTTGGAGTGGCCTATGTAAATTTCGAAGCTATTCTAGAGGTGTCATAGTAAAGCTTTAGGGCTTAAAGCACCTGTGGCTGCAGGTTAGGCAGGCCAAAATGTCATCCTCCCTGAACTTCAGGGAATTCAAGTTTCCCTTCCATTTAGGATATTTCCTCATCCAGGGAGTATTTATGATGTTTGGTAAAGGTCACTAATCTAGTTAGATTGTGAAAATTAGCAGAGTTCAGGATGTTTTTATGGTTCACCCTCCTGAGAAAAAGTACCTTCTGTTTGACAGCTTCGGAGGTTGTTCACCGCAAAGTTAACAAGATTTTACTATTTAGTAACTTGGGAAGGTATTACCTACTTTGCATGCATTTCTTAGCACCAGCTTTTATTGCTACAATCTATCTGGCCTAAATGCCATAGTTCTGTCATGTTCATCTAATGAGAATGGGGAAACACAGGTATATGGAACAGTGGCAGGATCTTACCGTTAGGATAGAGTTATCTCAATTGTTCCATCAGTGATGTCTGTGTCTATAATGATTGGCCATTAGTTCCAGAGCAATCTCAATTTATGTTCAAATTCTATAGATATCAAGTTTAGGGAATCCATCTAAGACCCTGAGAAGGCAAACACTTGTAGGCCTAAATAGGTAGAATCAATAACATCGGAGAGTCAGCAAACATAGCATACACATAGATCAACTCTCATCTTAGGCCAAAAATGATTTGCATGCTCTGACAGAAGCAAAGGCAGAGATTCCAGGAAAACTGGAATCTTCTAAATGCAGAGAAAGCTAATGGACTAGGTCTCAGTGTCCATTTTACAGGCAACATTTTCCTACCATACTCTTCCCTTGTTTTAGCAATTATAATTAACATGTAATAAGTGCCTGCTATGCCTGGCATTGATCTGGGTGCTAGGAATAAAAATATAAGAAAAACATGGTCACAACCTAATTGGGACCTCCAATTCCTGTTTCAGGAAGAAAATATCGGGGGAAAGGAAGAAGGAAGAGGCATTATATGAATGAAAGCAACGTGAGAGAACCTACCACATGTGACTTAAATTGCTTAAGCGGTAAGAACTACTATCTGAATGGATGCGGTAAATTTAAAATGTGTTTAATTATGTTTTTCTCAAGTTTTCTGCACAACAGCTCATTGCATTTAAAAAATGTACATTAGAGGCGCCTGGATGGCTCAGTCAGTTAAGCATCCAACTCTTGGTTTTCGTTCAGGTGGTGATCTCAGGATTGTGAGAGGGAGCCCTCCATTGGTCTCTGTGCTCATTGTAGAGTCTGCTAAAATTTCTCTCTCCCTCTGCAACCCCCCCCCCCACGCTCTCACACACACACTCTCTCTCTCCCTCTCAAATAAATATATAAATTAAATTAAATTAAAAAAAATGTACAGTAGATATCCCTTAACATGTTGACACAAGTTTATGGCCCACACATACAACACGATGTATAGTTTGTTCCTCTCATTTTCTAACTGGATTATAAATTATTCTTGAGATTTATTATTTTGCCGTTATTCAAGAAACAGAAGAAATGTATTTCCTATGATCCTCTTCTTTGGGAGCTCATCAAATAATTTAGTTTCACTTTATATTTCATTAATGTACCTTTAGAGAGTATCTATGACTTCAGAGAGGGTTTTTCCTTCACAGAAGTCTTTTGAGCTTTCTTTTAAGGTTGTGCCTGCTGTACTAACAGATTTCTTTAAAGAGATCTGGAGATTAAATATCAGACGGTGCTCATGTGTAGGAGGTGAGTTCTTAGAATGATTTGGGTTTGGAGGAAGGGTAGTGTAGAGCTTCACTTCCTTCAGGGTTGTTTTTCTCAATAGAAAAAAATCGTTTTATGTAGTCAATTTTTCTCATTTGTAATTGTGTATTTGGTTTCTCTGCCATATTAGTGCAATTAAAATACTTTAGAACACTCTTCAACTGGTGTTTTTATATATAGGTTTGTTTGTTTGCCCCCCCCAAAAACTGTGGATTTTGCTGTTCTCACTGATAACTTCATTAACATTTTAATTCATCTTGCCTAGTAGACAAGGTAATTTTAATAGGTACATTTACTTTGTCGTATATCTCTAATCTATATCTTCATTGCTTTATTGTAAGTGAATGCTGCGTTCTGTAGCACCCTGAGTAGATGAGAGGACATTCCAGAGGCAGAGAAACTTTCCAGAGGAAAAATGCAGGTCAACTACTAAGCAAAAAAAGTTGGACTGACTTTCCTGAGTAGCAGCACTGGATGAAAGAAGAGAATAAAGTAGCATTTTTAAAACATTGACGAAAATAAAAATCAAGCTTAGTAAATTTTATTGACTAAGGAGTGACACATGAAAACATATTCTAATATGTTCTGAATATCTGAATAAATATATTCAGATTGTTTAATTCACTTACAGATAGATTTTTTCAGGAGTCCCCAAGATTACTCCCCAGATTTGGTGGATCCTTAGGAGGACTCACAGGACTCAGCATATGGTTGTACTTTTGGGTATGATTTATCACTGTGAAAATATACAAAGCAAAAATGGTAAAGGGAAAGGCACTCAAAGTAAAGTCTGAAAGTAAGTCAGCCACAAGCTTCTAAGTGTCCTTTCCCAGTGGAGTTGCTCAGGATGCGCCTGATTCAGCCAGTAATGTGTGAAATACCTTTCAGGAACACCTGCTTGAGCCTAGACTCCAGCATTTGTATCACAGGCTGGTCATGTAGGCCATAGTGCCTATGTAACTGACTATAGCCACTGAAATTCCAGACTCTCGGAAGGAAAGCAGGTGCTTAGCATAAATCTCATTTTATTGTTTGTACAACCAGTAGAGGTACACTGAGCCACTGTTATTGTTTAGGGAATGTTTTCTAATCAAGTTCCTAGACACCAACCAAGGGCTAATCTGTAAACAAGTCTTTCTGGAGACTGCAGTCACAAGCCTGCTATGTTAACTCTTTTCTGTACTTAGATTAAAAGGTAAAAAATTTAAAGATTTTATTTATTTGAAAGAGAGAGAGAGAGAGAGAGTAGGAAGAGGAGCATAGCAGGAGGCAGAGGGTGGGGGAAAGAATCCCAAGCAGACTCCACACTGAGCGCACAGCCCGATCTGTGGCTGGATTCCACAACAGTGAGATCACCACCTGAGCTGAAACCAAGAATTGGAAGCCCAACAGACTTAGCTACCTAGGTGCCCCTTAAGGTAAAAAATTTAAAAATTTAAGAAGTCTCTCATCTGCACTTATTATGAGATTGTTTAATTGTAGGGAAGTTATATTGCAAGTTCTGCTCTAAATACAAATGGCTTCTCTGGAGATCTTTGAGAAAAGTGTGATAAACCTGCTCTTGTCTTTCTGGTAGGACATAGCAAAGCTAGAACTTTGTGGGAGGTAGCTACATCAGCTACCTGTAATAAAGTAGGGGCCAGAGAACAGTCTGCACTGTACGATAGTGGTCGAATTGCTTTGAACAGCAGATCCTAGACTGACTAGGTGTGCCCTGGGGTACTTAGCTGCTTTGAATGCAGCTACGTCCTTGATCATTCATTACTTCCAATCTGCTTACTCATCCCCCTCATGGGCTGGATAATATATTACAAAAGATTTTTTTATGATTACTTTTACAAAGGAGTACCAGGCTATTACCTGACAGGCAGGATCTCATGGGTGGAGGGTACAGGAGTGGTTAACAAGTAATGTTAGATTGTTTTCATGCTGTGATGTACCCCTCTACTGCCTAAACTGGGACACACCAGAGCCTAGACTTTCACTTTTCTCCCTGGATATTTGTTATTTGCCTAGGTAGCTAACTGATGTTACCATGAGAAGACGAACTCACAGACTCACATTATGAACGCAGAAGGAAAAAAAAAAAATCATTCTAGAAGTAATAGAGTGAACAGAACTGGTGCACAAAGAATTTAAAATAAAAACAGTAAATATCCTCAGAGAGATACAGGAAAATATAGGAAATATGAAACAGGAAACTTCCAAGAAGAATGAATTAGAGATACTGGATATCGATATATTATTGTTGAAGTAAAGATCTAAATGGATGGGTTTCATAATTGAATAGCAGAATGAATACAGCTGAAGAACAAAATAGCAATGGCTCAGTTGGTGAAGCATGTGACTCTTGGTCTTGAGGTTGCGAGTCGAAGCCCATATTGGGCGTAGAGATTACTTAAAAATAAAATCTTCGGAAATAAAAAAATTAATAAAATAATGAAGTTAAGAGCTGTTGGGGATAAGAGAGGAAATGTTAATATCAGTATGACTGGAGTCACTGTAAAATAAATGGCAGGATGTTAATATTTGAAAAATAATTATTAGGGCACCTGGGTGGTGCAGTCAGTTGAGCCTCTGACTCTTGGTTTTAGCTCAGGTCATGATCTCAGGGTCATGGGATTGAGCCCTGCATTGGGCTCTGGGCTCAGCAGAGCGCCTGCCAGAGACTCTCCTCTCCTTCTCCCTCCCCTCTTCTTCTCCCCTCAAGCTTTCTCTCTCTCTCTCAATAAAATATTTTTAAAAGAGAAAAGAAAAATAATTACTGAAAGTTTCTGGAATGGAAGATGTAAGACCTCAATTTGAAAGGGCTCATAGAGTAGAATAGATGAGAAAACTCTATACCTAGATATATTAAATTCACATTTTAGACCACCAAATTCAATAAAGCAAGTGCTAAAACTTTCCAGAGGAAAAATGCGGGTCAACTACTAAGCAAAAAAAGTCAGACCGACTTTTCTGAGTAGCAGCACTGGATGCAAGAAGAGAATAAAGTAGCATTTTTAAAACATTGACGAAAATAAAAATCAAGCTTAGTAAATTTTATTGACTAAGGAGTGACACATGAAAACATATTCTAAAATCCAGAACTAAAACTCTACTTTAGATCAATGCTACTCAAAAGGCCAATCCAAAAACAGTTTATTATCCTTATCTGGATGAGATAAGGAGCTTGTGTGGGAATGTACACCAACTCAATACACTGCTTCTTTTTTTTTTTTTTTTAAAGATTTTATTTATTCATTTAACAGAGAGAGAACACAAGCAGGCAGAGAGGCAGGCAGAAGCAGAGAGAGGAGCAGGCTCCCTGCGGAGCAAGGAGCCCAATGCGGGACTCGATCCCAAGACGCCGGGATCATGACCTGAGCCAAAGGCAGTTGCCCAACCAACTGCGCCACCCAGGCGTCC
>CM052799.1:143530318-143568906 GCA_028533885.1 Nasua narica
TTTTTTTTTTTTTTTAAAGATTTTATTTATTCATTTAACAGAGAGAGAACACAAGCAGGCAGAGAGGCAGGCAGAAGCAGAGAGAGGAGCAGGCTCCCTGCGGAGCAAGGAGCCCAATGCGGGACTCGATCCCAAGACGCCGGGATCATGACCTGAGCCAAAGGCAGTTGCCCAACCAACTGCGCCACCCAGGCGTCCCTACACTGCTTCTTTTATTGAGAAAATTTTGCTAAGAAGAAAGGTCAGCTGAAATAAACTGTATGCTTAGTAACAGAGTGATTTACTTGGGCATAAACCTTTTTTTTTAATTTTTTTTTAATTGCAAATTTGTGGACCAGTGCTGGTTTGTGGACCATCTTTTCAATAGCACTGCTCTGGAAGCTATCAGCACATGGTGAGTGTGGGTGAAGGTGTGCAAGATCCTAGGAACAAAAGAGTGAGCTTAGAGGTTTGTCTTGGTTTTGCAGTGGAGAGAAGATGTAGGGACTGATAAGCCTTAACATTTATAGGGAAAAATAAGCATGTATATGAACTCATTAAGTTGGACTATCCACTAAATAAGACTAAACCAGGATGTAGATCTTTTAAAATAGAACAAGGAAATTGCATTTTTCTAATGGAAGAATTAGAAAAAGATAAGTAAATAATCTTAAAAGAATGGTAAATAGATAATTAGAAATAAAATAGCTGAAATAAGACCTAATATTGCAGAAACATAATAAATATAAATAGCCTAAACCAATAAAATGGTAAGATTCTTATATTGGTAAAAAAAAAAACAAACATAAGATGACAAAATACAAGTTTCAAATCCACCAGATAATTCTATATGTTGTCTTTGAGTCGAAGTTTAATATAAAAATATGTAGTCTTTCATCTTCTAAGAGGAGGAGACAGCTGAGGGGACTAATATCTAGAATAAAAAAACTTTAATACATTATAAATATATATATATATATACATTTGTGTATATGTATGTGTGTGTGTGTATATATTTAACCCAAATAAAGAAAAAACTAGGCAAAGCATATGAGTGGTCAGTTCACTAAGGGGGAAACTAAATTGTGTAGAAATAAAAAATTAAATTAAATTAAAAAAGGGTTTATGACACAGTTACACTATGGCTTATGACTCTTCCAAACATAGAGGGACCATTAAGAGAACACCCAGGCTTAATACTAGTAATTAAATTTGGACATCTTTGATATCTTGGCAGCATTTGTTCTTATATAAACCACAAGTTTACGTTAAAAAATTTTTGTTCCAAATGTATATTTATTAAGGTAGGAGGATAGAACATATTTTATTTAACAATTTATCTTTTTTTTAAAGGTTTATTTATTTATTTATTTGACAGAGAGAGAGAGAGAGAGATCACAAGTAGGCAGAGAGGCAGGTGGCAGGGGTGTGGGGGAGGGAAGCAGAGAGCCTGATGTGAGGCTCAATCCCAGGACCCTGACATCATGACCTGAGCCGAAGGCAGAGGCTTAACCCACTGAGCCACCCAGGTGCCCCAACGATTTGTTATCTTGATTTATAACTTTAAAAATATTTGGCCATACCATATGTGGGCCTGCACTTGCACTCTCACTAGGCTCCACAAATATTAGGGGCAGGCCTGATAAAGGAAGCAGAATTATAAAGAAGCATCATAGCAGGCCTTTATACGTACTGTGGAAGTTTGTGTAAGTCCTTCAGTGGTTAAATGATGTCGTAATTTCCAATTGCTGCTGGAACAAAGTAACTTAGTGACTTACAACAAAACAAATTTATTGTCTTACAGCTCTGGAGGTCAGAAGTCTGAAATGGCTTTAACTGGACTAAAATCAAGGTGTTGGCAGGCCTGTGATCCTTCCAGAAGCTCTAGAGAATCTGCCTCCTTGCCTTCATCACCTTCTAGAGGCAGCTTGAAATCCTTGTCATCTTCAAAGCAGCATGTACCATCTTCTATTCTCTCTCAGACTCTGACTCTCTGTCCTCCCTCCTACCCTTATGAGGACCTTTATGCTTATATAAAACAAAATAATCCCATTTCAAGCTCCTTAATTTAATCACACTTGCAAAATCCTTTTGGCTATGTCAGGTAACATATTCACATATTCTAGGGCAGAGGAGACGGATGTCTTTCATGAAGACATTCCTCTCTCTACCACAATTAGAGCACGGAATTGGAAGGCAAGTGGAAATTGGAGATCTTGGAGGAATATTGTCACTTTTTAACTTAAATTATTTTGTACTACTGTTTAAATTGTTTTTGCCAAAAGATATTACATTTATAATAATAATGACTAAAAATATTTGATCTTTCAGTCATTTTTTGTTGTTTTTTTTATAGAAAGTAAATTTTATATTATGCATCTCTTTGCTTTGTAGAAACATTATTTCTATGGACTCTTAAAGTCATTGGGTTGAACTAATCCCATTTTAAAAGAAGATTTTATTTATTTATTTGAGAGAGAGAGAGAGAGCTTATACACGCAAGTGGGGAAGGGCAGAGGGGGAGGGAGGAGGGAGGGGGAGAGAGAATCTGAAGCAGACTCTGAGCTACAGCACGGAACCTGAAGGAAATAATCCTATTTAAAAGAGATTCAAACTGATCTATATAGAATATAATTGAATTACCTAATCTTTGCTCTTGACGGGAATATCTTTTGGAAGAAGAAAAAAAGTGGGATAAATGACTGTAAGGCATTAAAAAAAAAAAAAAAGATGTTTAGGAAGTATTTCAGCATGTCCCTTCCCCCAAACTAGTTCCAGTCTGTGTATGGAGTCTTATTCATTAATATTGATATCCCAGGGGACAAAGAGTTAGTTGCTTCCAAACGGGCCTAAGACAAATACTAAGTTAAATACTCAATGACGTATTTCTAATGCCTTCTTGGACAATTCTGCCCTGAGGACCCCTCTAGGACCTGAAGCCTTCTTAGGTACAGGTTCTCCCTCCCCCACATTCTTTCTTTTGTTCAGCCGCACCCTTAGTACACCCTCTAGGCATAACGTCTTTGATCTGCTGTGGAGATATGACCATGACTCACACCAGTTCTTAAACCTTCTCCTGGGTGATCCCCCAGCAGGTGCCCAGCACCTAGGACTATCAAAGCAGGTCTCTGGAGAGGTGGGGTTGCTGAGCTGGACTTGTCTTGTGGTACTAGAGACACACATCTGTCTGTAAGGCCCCTTAATAAACCACTTTTCGTCAGGCTGGACTTGTCAGTCTTTTTTTCTTCAGACGTGTGGCTCCTTCGGCCTTTGGAGGCCATTTGCATACACCTCCCTTTCATGAAACACCTGGAAAACTTAACTCTTCTCAGTAATGATTGTTTATTTCCCTCTTTTCCTGATCATTTCGTATTGGCAAACCAATTTAAGTGGTCATAAAATGCATGATCTCAAAACAAATTATTTAATACATGTACAATGGACAAAGATAAAAGCAGCCTACTCTTCACATCACTGTCTACATCCTTTCCCCCCAAGTATCTCCCAAAAGTCAGGGTGCCGTCCCTGTGGTTGGAGTTGTCTCAAGATAGATATTGTGATAGTGATTTGACTTTGGACTTTTGAAGATGGAGGAGTGACTGCTGATGTTTCCATGGCAGTTGTTTCTGAGGTTCTCGTTTTGAAGAATTAGGGTTTATAGATCAACTTGTGGTGCAAGCTCATCCCTGGCTCATTCTCTCTGGGGCTCAGTCCTAATTGGTTTACTCACTCTTAGGACAATTAGGTTAGAAGCTTCTCATAGATCTGATTGCTTTATCATGCTCAGCCAAGTAAAATATAGAAACACTAAAAAAAAAAAAAAAATAGTGAGATCTTATCTACCTTTTCTCAGCACAGAGCATTTAACATCTAAACATTTTCAAGTCTCATAACCTTTTCTCCCCCCAAAGGTGAGATAATGTTAACAGTCTTCTTTAGAAAATTCCCCTAGACAAACTTTCTAATCATATTAAACCACTCCAAAACTATCGGTAAAATATTAAGAAGAATTTAATAAGAAGAAATGGAGCATTTAAGAAAGAAAGGTCATTAGCAGGAGAGCAGTCAATGGAAAAATAATTTAGATAGATGTTAATACAATTATTAGTACTCAAGGAAAAGTACTCAAGGAAAAATATCTTAGTGTAGGACTTCGGACTTAAAATTTTTTTTGATTCATTATATGGAATATCTGAGCTTTTACTTTTTGTTAACATAATCCATATGATAGGTATCTAAAATAAGGAAAGTTTTGAATAGAACAGACTGAAGGAAGTTGTAAGAAATGAAGAAGCTGTCAAATACAGGGTCCTTCAGCTTCTGTTGTCTCTTTATGTTTTTGCTGCTGTCCAAAAGTTAAGTGGCATAGTGATTTATTTTTAAAAACCATGATTTTGAATTCATAATTTTATCCTCTTTTTTTCCTCCCTAATCCAATACAGTGGAAACTGGTAAAATGGTCAAGATCAGGAAATGTTTAAAGGAGGAATCAGAAAGACTTGCTGAGGGATTGTGAGAGATATATGTGAGATGTGAGAGATAGTGATATGTGAAAGATAGTGAAGAATCAAAGGATGAGACTTCCATATCCAGTAATGGCAGATGGAAATTTATACCAACCCTCCCAGTGAAGGAAAGTAGAAAAGTTAGAAATAACAATAAATATTATGATAATTCTGCTGAAATTCATCAGGGAACTTGCAAGGTAACAAAGAATTACCTGGCCAAGATTGAGGAAAAAATACAGGGATTGGTGAAGCTGGTATTTGGAACCACTTTTACTTTGGGATATTCATTAATCTAGATGAGCTGACTGAAAGCTTAGGGGGTGTTTTGATAGCCTCTTAGGGGCAGGGAGAGGAGGGAAGAAGGGGGAGAAAATAAAACCATTCCTCACATATAGACTTCAATCTAGTTTTGAGGTGTCTGGTGGCTTACAAAAATCTGTACTTAAAATTGGATTAAGATGATCCCAGATAGCCAAATTCATAGATTCTTGGCAGAATTCAGTGAACATTGTCTTTGGAGGAAGATAAAATCATTACAGGGCCTCAAAATTATTTCTACAATTTGAAAAGCAAAACATAATGCCTGGCACAGGAGGAAACTAGCTTCACAGAAAGAACCAAAAGAAACAATAGATAATACTTACCCATAGACACTCCACATATTGGAATTATCAGACAGAGACTTTAAAATAGGCTTTTAATGTTCAAAGAGACAAAAAAAAAAAAAAAAGCAAAATTGAAAGTTTTACTAGAGAACTAGAAATTACAAAAATGACAGCAATTTCGAAAAAAGAATAAAATAAATATTCTAGAACAGAAGAAAACAATACAGTAAACAAAAACTAAGTCGCAAAACTGAAGTGTGAATTGGGGAAGTTCATCTTTAGGGACCAGAGTCTTAACTGCTATTTCGAAACTAGGAAAAAAATTCTAAAATTTTTAAAACTTCCAAATTTAACTCCTTGAAGTTAGACCATTTAGATTATTTTCTACTTATTCACTGAAAATGTAACATCATCTTTTAAAAGATAGCATGGTCAAATATGTAGTTTGGAAACAAAAATTTTAAGTTGCTGATATATTAAAACCATGATAGTTCAAAAGAACATTTGTCATTCTCCTGAAAAAGGTCCATTATAAATTAAATGAAATTGCAGACAGATATCAGCTTTTTATGTTTCATCTTCTTTTACTAGAAAGTTATGCAGAAATTGTTTATTGTTAATTTAATACTGTCTGAAACATTTAAAGTGATCCCATTTGGCTCATTCTGGAATATTTCTTTTTAAAATTTCCTGTCCTTTCTTGACTCTCTCTTTATTTATTATTTATTAAAAAGATTTTATTTATTTATTTAACAGAGAGAGAGAGAGAGATCACAAGTAGGCAAAGAGGTAGGCAGAGAGAGAGGGGGAAGCAGGCCTCCCTGCTGAGCAGAGAGCCTGATGCGGGGCTCGATCCCATGACCCTGAGATCATGATCTGAGCCGAAGTCAGAGGTTTTAACCCACTGAGCCACCCAGGCGCCCTCTCTTTTTAGAATAACTTTCCTAAATATTAGGTTTTAACCATGGGCTATGACTTGGGTTTCCATTCTTTTACATCCTTTTCTGTATTTTGCTGAAATTCCCCTTCCCATTTGTCATTCATAGATGAAAATAACATAACTACCTCTAAAATCCACCCTCCATCCCCCACTGTGAGAATTGCCGTCCAGTCCCAAAGTGGCCAAAAATCATCTCAGAAGATTCACCAAGGGGTGCACAAGGGGAAACAAGAGGATCAAACACTTGATTGAGGGGCTGATCAAGAATTTGCAGAAGAGGGTAATGGTGGGAGGGACCCCCAGCTATCCCTCTTTTCTGATGCCACGGGAAAGGAGTCCTCCTGTGGCCAGCACCCTTCCCCATTCCCCATGTCCCCACCCCTCATGTTTCCCTTCAGGGAGGTGGGATGTGGGGCTGTGGGAAGAAGGTCTAGTGTGATTAGGCCCCAGGAGGGGGAGGGTCCCAGTATCGGGGTGGGGATCCCTTTCTCCTTTTTTGCCTGCACCTTACTGCAGAACTCCCCCAGGTTCCTTTTTTTTTTTTTTTTTTTTTGAGAGAGAGAGAGAGAGAAAGCCATGAGTGGGATGTGGGAGATGAAAAGGAACAAAAAGAAGAAGGGAAAGAAGAAGAAGAAGAAGAAGAAGAAGAAGAAGAAGAAGAAGAAGGAGGAGGAGGAGGAGGAGGAGGAGGAGGAGGAGGAGGAGAAAGGGAAAGAAGAAGAAAGAAGAAAGAAAGAAGAAAGAAGAAAGAAAAGAAAGAGGAGAGAATCTTAAGCAGGCTCCATGCTCATTACCTGATACAGGGCTTGATCTCATGACCCTGAGATCATGACCCAAGCCAAAATCAAGAGTCCCACACCTAACCCACTGAGCCACCCAGGCACCCTGGTTACATTTTCAATAAGATTTTTCTTCAGTAATTTTATTTCTTGGGGGGAAAGAGAGTTGGTTGACTGGCATACCACTGTGCTTGAGACTAGAATTAGATCATATTATTTTCCAACATTTATCCACATGGCAGGCATTGTGAGCTATCACCTGATTCCTTCCATAAAGGATTTTTTACTCCAATGTTGATAAGCGTTGTCAGTTAAAGTCAGGCTCTTCATGGATTGCCTCTCCCAATGTCATGCTCCTTCTTAGAGCTATATCTAATGACTGATAGTTACAGGAGTATAAAATATGGCCATTTTAGCATAACAGAGGACAACTCTAAAGGGCGTTCAAGCTCCAGAGCTCCCCATGAGGTTAACTGAACTTGTGGACCTACCTTATCATTTTAATTCTGGCTCTGCCCACCCCAGTTCCTGTTCCTTCAGTTTCACAAGTGATGAGTTCAAGGTTATTCCTTAATAAACATCTTTCACACTGAACTCCCATTTTAGAGTATGCTTTCTGGGATACTCAACCTATGAAAATTTTATGTCAAATTTCCCTGGAAGGAGGCATGGAATCTATTATCCATCCATCATCCATTCAGCAATCCATCCATTTCTTTATACTACAATTTTTATTGAGCCATCTGTGTCTCAGAAGATTATTATTCTTTTCAATAATATTTTTTAGGTCATAATACCTATACTGCCCATCAAGTAGTCATTTGTTATGTTTTGCTACCTTCCAAAAGATGCAAATAAATGTGCAATGTGAGGCATGTAATCAAAACCACAACAAAACATTACCGAAATCTCAAAGTACTTATATTACTGAATTTATGAAATAAATGTTTATGAAAACATTAACTTAATTTCACCAAATTATCTCCAGGGGGCAGCAGAGAGTAATATTAAATTAGTAAATCTGCAAATAGATGATTAGGGACAGACCAAGGGTTTTCTTTCTTTTCTTCCTTCCTTGCTTCATTTCCTCCATCTCTCTTCCTTTCGATCCCCACTCTTCTCTCTCTCTCTCCCTCTCTCCAAAACAGATGACTGTGAAGCTGTAGGATTGCCCAACTGGGCAAAATAGTGAGTGAATGGATAAACAGATTTAAGAGAGGCGAGGAGTGTAGGAGATATACTAGAGACAAGGCAGAGAGTTAAAACATAAGTAGTAAGTTAATTAGTTATATAACTAAAGGATAGACATTAGGGTGAGATTTCCTGGGGTCAAATCCTGTCTTCCTCACTCATTAGCTGAGTGACTGGACAATTTACTTAATCTCTCTGGCTTCAGTTTCCTCAACTGTAAAATGGGGATAATAATATGCATTTCATAGGGTTGTTAAGAGTATTAAATGAGGCTATATTTATAAAGTGTTTAGAACGAGGCCTGCATGTTAAGCTAAGAGTTTGACATGTCCTATTCTATGGACATGAGTGAGGCCTAGAATAAATATTTAGAAAAATATAAAATGTGGTTACTAATTTCTCTGTTCTGGCTTTACTTGGTGATATTGCATATATTTTATTTTCAAACATTTGCAAATTTTTTTTTTGCATAAGCAGTGAATTTTATCGAAAAATAATGATTAACTCTCACATGGTAGATGTTATGTCTAACTTTTTAAGAATTATAGGGATGACATAGCATCAGCTGTATGTTGGAAGTGAAAAATTTTAAGGTAAATATTGACATAATAATACAATGTAGAAAATACAAATAACAATTAGTGAGGCTCTTTTAACAAATGATTATGCATGGAAGAAGATCCAGGATTTCTGAAGAGCTTGAATCTTCAAAGCTTGAATCAATGAAGATTGCAGGGAGGTGAAATAGAGAATGGGGAAATAGGGCATGGCCAAGAGAGCAGCCATTTTATGTTCTTGTACACTGAATTATCACGTCTCAATTATAGTAGTAATTCATTAGTCTCAAATCTCTAGCCATCATACCACGAGGGCAGGGCAGAAATAAAATAAAGACTGGAATGTTGTGGAGTTTGAGGTCTTTGAAATTCTTCACGTTGCTAGGCAGTGGTCTTTCTCCTCTGTGAAATTGTTACATTAGTACTTTGATAGTAGGAGGACAGGGTCGACTGAGGGATTTGGGACTAAGTGTTTAGTAGTGTGTTTGCGTGAGAGTGTGTGTGCGTGTGCACAGGATGAATCAAGCTATTTGTCTAAGGCAGAGAGCTCACAGAAAGTAAAAACGATAAGGCAAGTAGGTATTGGGTAATTTTTGCAAGAATACACATCCGGAAAATTCAACTAAGAAAGGAGAGGCAAGCAGCTACTTGTGTTCTAGGCAGTCAGCGCTCAAATCCAGGAGGCGAAAGGACAGGCAACGATGAACAAAGAGTCAGGAGTAAAGGGCCATTAGAGTCTGTGCAGTAAGTATTCAAGATCAATGCAAAGCTTCTACGTAATGGGCAAGAGAGCAACATCTTCCTACCTGGTTTCAATTGTGGCTAAGTATGAATCTGACACTGGGAACAGCTGACTGGAAAAAGTTTACTTCAGAAGCATTTATAGGCAGATAAATCAGTTTTTGAGTAAATCAACAGTGTAAATTTGGGGGCATTATATCTTCAAGCAGCTCTAATGTATTAAAGCTTCCTAAACCCCTTTGTTTTGGCTACCACAACATTAACCAGCATAATGTAGTTCTCTCTGTTTCTCATGTGCACTGATTCTTTTTTTTTTTTTAACTTTGATTTCAATATAGTTAACATACAGTGTTATATTAGTTTCAGATATACAGTGTAGCGACTCAACCATTCTATACATTACTCAGTGCTCATCATGGTAAGTGTACTCTTTAATTCCTGTCACATACTTCACCCATCATCCCTACCCACCTCCCCTTTGGTAACCACCGGTTTATTCTTTATGGTTAAGAGTCTGTTTCTTGGTTTGTCTCTCTCTTCCCCCCCTCTTTTCTCATTTGTTTATTTCTTAAATTTCACATATGAGTGAGAGCATATGGCATTTGTCTTTCTCTAACTGACTTAATTTCACTTAGCATTATACTCTCTAGCTCTGTCCATGTTGTAGCAAATGGCAAGATTTCATTCTTTTTTATGGCGGAATAATGTTCCATTGCATATGTATGGACACTTGGGCTTCTTTGGAATGTCTTAGTTATTGTGAAAGGTGCTGCAAAAAACGTAAGGGTGCATGTAACCTTTTGAATTAGTGTTTTCATATTCTTTGGGTAAACACCCAGTAGTGCGATTACTGGATTGTAGGGTAGCTCTATTTTTAACTTTTGAGGAACCTCCGTACTATTTTCCACAGTAGCTGCCCCAGTTTGCATTCCCACAAACAGTTCATGAGGGTTCCTATTTCTCCACAGCGTCACCAGTGCTTGTTTCTTGTGTGTTGATTTTAGCTATTCTGACAGGCATGAGGCGATGTGTCATAGTAGTTTTTTTTCCTTAATTGTACTTTTGATCTGCATTTCCCTGATGATGAGTGAGGCTGAGCATCTTTCATGTGTCTGTGGCCCATGTGTGTGTCTTCTTTAGAGAAGTATCTGTTCATGTCTTCTGCCCATTTTTAAATTGGATTATTTGGTTTTTTCGGTGTTGATTTGTATCAACTCTTTATACATTTTGAATACTAATCCTTTATCTGTTATGCCATTTGCAAATATCTCCTCCCATTCAGTAGGTTGCCTTTTAGCTTCATTGACTGTTTCTTTAGCTATGCGAGGCTTTTTATTTTGATAGTCCTCACGTGCACTGATTCTTAAGTGGCAGTATTGAAGAGGAGTTGGAAGACTTGAGAGAATAAAAGGTTTGGGTTTCTGTTTTGAGCTACACCTTTCTCTTGATCCTGTCTTACTCTTCTGCTCTGCTTGTGGGTTTCTGTGACAAGGGGCACAGCTCAGGAGAATCTGGGGCCCTTAGATTTTTCAAGGAGGTGCATTTACTAGATGAGCACATTTTTCTCCTATTATATTGGCTCATGGCATATTGCTGGCTTGCAAACTCCTGGTCCCTTTATTGTTTTTCCAAGCACTGGCACTCCATAAGAGGTAAGGGTGAGAGTTGGGAAGTCACGGGTTCACTCCCCTAACCTTTGGATGGAGGAGGTAAAGGAATGGGGAAGAAAACTTCATCCTCCCAAATCTACTTGGAGAATTCTAGTTGTTTGTACATCATTCTGTAGACTCTTAAATTGCTAATTGTAGATGTGGTCTGACTGAGATGAGAATGTGAGAGTGTGTCTCTGAAAGCTGTTGGCTTGACATTCAAACCAGAGGAGTTGAGTGGAGAGACCGTCAGGCTAGCGCACATGAAACTCTGGTTTTACACCTGGCTATGTCACTGGTTGCTTGGAGATATGAGGCAGGCCAGTTAGTCCTTCTGTGCTTTAGTTTGGGCCGCGGATTTGAACAGGCATTAAAACAGATGAGCATCACAATTTTTTTTGATGATACGAAATGATATGAGAAAATGCTCATGTCAATATAATACTAAGTAGAAAGAACAGGTTCCAGACTTGAGTAAGAAACTTGCCTCGTATCATTGGACTAGTAATTACCCAGCAGAGGTTCAACCCTGGATCTATCCGTTGTCAAAACCCAAGGTCTTGACCTCTTAGCCTTAGCCTCTACATGGTGGAAACCAGAATGCTTTATTTTTATAAGATTGTATTTATTTATTTATTTATTTGGGCGAGAGAATGAATGAGAAAGAGTGAGCATGAGCAGGGAGAGAAGTAGACTCCTCACTAAATAGGGAGCCCCATGCAGGGGTTGATCCCAGGACCCTGAGATCATGACCTGAGCCGAAGGCAGATACTTAGCCACCCAGGTGCCCCTAGAATGTTTATTTTAAATGACATTTCATCACTGATTTTCTGACACCTGGTGAAATATTAAGCAACGGGGAAGTTGTTTTTGCTGTAGTCTGTCATTGTTACATAGCACCTATCTTCCAAGTACTCAGTGCCCTCGTGTGCCTGATTTCACTGTCTCAAACAAACTAGTTCACAGGAAGGAAAGCTTGAGAAGGGGAAGGGAGGAAATACATATATAGTTTAATGTTTGGCAAGAAGGAAGATGAAACTGCTAGCCTAAAAGGAAAAAGTGCGTGTTGTTTAATCTTTATTCTGTTTGCAGTGTTTTCTTCCCTTTCCTGGAGAGTTTTGCCTTGGGTTAGAAAATTTGTGAGGGGCGCCTGGGTGGCTCAGTCATTAAGCCTCTGCCTTCAGCTCAGATAATGATCCCAGGGTCCTGGGATGGAGCCCCGCATTGGGCTCCCTGCTCCACAGGAAGCCTGCTTCTCCTTCTCCCACTCCCCCTGCCTTTGTTCACTCTCTTGCTGTCTCTCTCTCTCTCTCTGTCAAATAAATAAATAAAATCTCAAAAAAAAAAAAAAAAGGGTGCCTGGGTGGCTCAGTTGGTTGAGCAGCTGCCTTCGCCTCAGGTCATGATCCTCAAGTTCCAGGATCGAGTCCCACATCGGGCTCCCAGCTCCACAGGGAGTCTGCTTCTTCCTCTAACCTTCTCTCCTCTCATGCTCTCTCTCACTTTCTCTGTCTCTCAAATGAATAAATAAAATCTTTAAAAAAAAAGAAAAAAAAGAAAATTTGTAACACATAACGGAGTTCTTTCCTCCCAAACATAATCTAAATGCCTATGAGGTAGCCACATTAAGGCAGAGTTCTTTTGGGAAGTCTGATTTCCAGATGTGTGATAGCTAAAGATGGGTGTTTATTTGTAATTTGGCTCAAATGATCAGTCTGCCTCTTTAAAGGTGAAAGTAAATAAATGGAAGTAAGTACTAAATCGTTATAGACATAATAATGGCCTCCCAAAATGTCCATGTACTTGTCTGAAATTTATAAATAGGTAACCTGACATGGGAAAAAGGACTTTGCAGATGTAATTAAGGATTTTGATGTGTGGAGATTACCCTGGATTATCTGAGCAGTCCAGTGTACCCACAAGGGTCTTTTTAAAAAAAATTTTTTTTTTTAAGTAGGCTCCATGCCAACTACAACCCTGAGATCAAGGCTTGAGCTGAGATCAAGAGTCAGACACTTAACCGACTGACTGAGCCACCCAGGCACCCCTCGTGAGGGTCTTTATAAGAAGGAGGCGGGAAGGTTTACAATCCAAGGAGATGTGACAATGGAATGAGGTGAGAATGATGCAGCCACCAGCCAAGCAATGCTGGTGGCCCCCAGAAGCTGGAAAAGGCAATGAACGGGTTCTCTGCACATGACCAGAAAGAACACAACCCTCCGACACCTGGCTTTTAGCTCTGTAAGGTCCATTTCAGACTTCTGACCTCTAGAACTGTAAGATCAATTTGTGTTTTTTTAAGCCACTGGGTTTGTGGTGATCAATTATAGTACCAGTAGGAAACTAATCTCATTACGATTCTTCCAGAATTGTGGACCTTTTAAAGGAAGATATTTTATTCCAAACTTTATTATTGAGGCTGCGCACTTCTTCGTCTTGGAGAAGCTTCTAAAAGTTACTGTGACCGGGAAATGTAAAAAGATGGGCCAAGGACAGATAAATATCCTGTTTTGCTTTGTAATCCAAAGTTTAGACCAATCCGTTTATCTTGGGCACATTCAGTGCTTTACTGTAAAGTTGATCTGTGAGCAGCAGAAGTGAGAGGGGGACCAATGAGCTGAAAGAGAACTCAGTCAATCAGCTTCCTCCGTGTTTGCTTCACTGCTTCATACAGGAAATCTATTGCTGTGTCAAGTTCCAGAGAAGAGTTTCTTCTGTTTCAACTTACGAATCAACCTAAGACACAGAGTGGAAGGAAGAGGCTGGTAGAAAGGGAGTGTCCTACTGTTGGGCTAAGAGGATCCAGCCCGGAGCCACTAACCAGAGAGAACCCCACCATGTCCAGAGCTCCTTTCATACCTGTGTGGAGGCAAAGTACCAAGTAAAGGACAGAATACGAGAAATCAGAAATGCCCTGCACTTGGAGAACTCCTAAACCATTGATTCTACTGATTTTGACTGTCTTCTTAGTGCTTGGTAAGTCTTCATTCTCTGTGACAGAGCCACAGGAGAATGGCCAGAAACGTGGCTCAGCTTTTGCTGAATTTTCTTTGCCTCTCTTGTGAAGCGAGGCAAGATAATGCAATCACAGAGATGGGGGAGGGGATTACTCTCAGATTTATTTCACTTTATTCTCCTAGATTTGCTCTTCGTCTTGTTTTACTTTGTATCCTATGGTACTATAGGTATCTATAATTTGCCTCACTGCCTACTTCCTTATTTCCCCATTCCCCCCCCTCCTCCACCACCACCCTTTTCTGAACGAGGCAGAATAAATCAAGTATTTTCTAGTAAGGATCCAAATCATGTGGGTTCTCTCTGCCCTTCAAAAAAATGAATCCCACCTCATTCGGGTCCATATTGTTCACAGTATAAATGAGGAGAGTTTATTGCTTTTAATTGCTTTCTATGGGCAGGTGCTTTTTAAAATAGAACACACAGTTTGGTGGTGCATCTGTGAGGTATGTCTGTATTTATCTTTAAGATGTGTAGGCTGTAAAAGACACTTTCTGGATGAGAGGACACTGCAACATCTAGGTTCTCGTAGGAGTTGTAGGGCACTGGGGGCTCTTGAGGGGGTGTCCTGGTTTCACTACAGAGGGTTGGTAGGAGTTGATGTGGGAGGGAGTTTTCAGGTTTCACTTTTAGTAAATGGGAGCAGCTGCAAGGAAACAGGGTAGTTGGCATTACATTTCATAATTTGATCATTGAAAAAAGAAAAGACTTATAAAATACTGTCTACCTCCCAGCAAAAAATCTCTTTCCACAGGACAGTCTTCCTGGTGAGCACAAGTAAAATAACCCTACTGTCTGTATTCCTGTGCCTTTCTGTGCAGAATTTTTATATACTTTTTGTCCTTTGATCTGCAAAGCCAACCAATGAAGTAGGCATGGAAGACAGTTTTCCATTTTATGGAGGTAGAAACTGAGGCCTAAGGATGCGCATTGATTTGTCCAAAACCACTTGTTGATGGCAGAGGCACACCCAGGCAGGCCTGTAGCATCACCAGATATTTGAATAGACTTATGCCTTTCACCAAAAAACACCACTATTTATAACAGCACTGAAAAAAGAAATGATGCCCATGCTTGGTTATAAGCTCGATGGACTATTTACTCACTTAAGAGTAAATCAAGTGATCTAAATATTTTAGTAGTTGAGATCTGATTGTGGAAAGGACCCAGCTTGGCCAGGAAGCCAGCCAGACCAGACGCTCTTTTTCTTTTCTTTTTTTTCCCCCAAATATGTTTATTTTATTTTTTCAGTGTTACAAGATTGATTGTTCATGCACCACACCCAGTGCTCCATGCAATATGCGCCCTTCTCAATACCCACCACCAGGCTCGCCCAGCCCCCCACCCCCCTCCCTTCCAAACCACTCAGTTTGTTGCTCAGAGTCCACAGTCTCTCCTGGTTCCTCGCCCCCTCTTTTTCCTGTCAAGTTGCACAATGACTTTTGGGTCAAGGAAAAAAAAAAATCAAGATGAAAATGTAATGGATGATTTTGGATCGTAATGGTTTAAAGGTTTGAATTTTAGAACTATTTCTGAATACAACCAGAAGATACTATGTAAGTCAAATTTCGGAAAGCTGTGCTTGTATAATTATAAAGTTAGTGAAATGTTTAGGATCAAGACCACAAAAAAGCAAATCAGATTACATGCAGAGATTTGCATGATAAATTCACCATGAAATAATTTGAAGTAATGAGAAGCAAACTACTTGGGGTATGATTTTATGTCTTTATTACTAATACTGCTTTGCTATTAATACTGCCGAACAGAAATAACTCACTTTATTGTACAAGATAAATTCACAAAGGTGCCAAAGAACTAATGACTTCAGAACTAAGGCCTGGGTGGTTCATCGGCCTTTGGCTCTGGTCATGGTCCCAGGATTCTGGGATCGAGCCCCATGTTGGGGTCCCTGTTCAGTGGGGAGGCTGTTTCTCCCTCTTCCTCTGACTGCTGCTCCCCCTGCTTTGTTCTCTCTCTTTAGCAAATAAATAAATAAAAATCTTAAAAAGAACTAATGATTTCAATGTAAAACATAGCATTTAAAAAATCTATTTACTTTTCTGTTGACTTATTTGCCTATGAATTCAAGCAATGTGGTAATTGGTAGACAAGGCATATTTAAAAAATGCCTGCAGGGAAAAAATTAAAACAACCTAAGTGGTACACTGTCTAGCAAGGTTCTCCAACTCTGTGTCTTCACAATCTTCTTACTCTAGCCTATTTGTATTCTAGATTCTTTTATTGTGTTCAAATTATATTTTGCTATCCTACTCAATTTGATGCTACCTTTTATCAAAGTCACTGATATTAAGATCCTGATTACTAAGGACTCCACTTTTTTTCTTCTTTGGGCTTATTTGGTTCATTTGTCATTGTCTTCCACTAGAGGGCAGGAAGTAACAAGAAGAGGAAATAAAAATCAAAACAGGGGTGTTGGTAGCTTAAACATGTTTGCAAAAGATGAAAAACAATTACAAAAGAGAAGGGGTTTGTTTTCATTAATTTCAGTCCTGTCTCCTTTTTCTAGTTTGAGAGTTATGAATTTGCATAATGTTTTCCTCTAAACGTCTATGCTTAAGCAATTAATAAAATAATAAAAAGTGTTAAGAACACTGAATTATTTATGGTGTGTGTGTGAATAGTGCCTAAAAGTTAATATTTTAAATTGGTCCCAAAGATGGTAGATATTACAGCGAATTGGAATTGTTGAAGTCTTAATGGAGGAAATGGATCTCGAATGATAAGTTTGGATAGATGGGGAAAGGTAGATACTCAAATTGAAACTGAATGTATTGTATTATTAAATGCCCCTTTGCTTCCAAATTTCATCCATGCATTGAATATTTTGGTGCTTTTCATTTTCTTAGTAAAATCTCAATCTCTAGGCACCTGGGTGGCTCAGTTGCTTAAGCATCTGCCTTCAGCTCAGGTCATGAGCCCAGGTTCCTGGGATAGAGTCCAGAATCAGGCTCCCTGCTCAGTGGGGAGCCTGCTTCTTCCTCTCCCTCTCTGCTCCCTCTGCTTGTATTCTTTCGCTTTCTCTCTCAAATAAATAAACAAAATCTTCAAAAAAAAAAATCTCAATTTCCTTTCCCTGAATTTCTTGATTCTTATATATCTCTATGTTAGGTTTAAAGGTTTATCATAGGTATACTTTTAACCATTAGCTGTGTCATCTTTAAGAAATTGTTTACCGGGGCGCCTGGGTGGCTCAGTGGGTTAAAGCCTCTGCCTTCAGCTCAGGTCATGATCTCAGGGTCCTGGGATCGAGCCCCACATCCATCGGGCTCTCTGATCGGCAGGGAGCCTACTTCCTCCTCTGTCTCTGCCTGCCTCTCTGCCTACCTGTGATCTCTCTCTGTCAAATAAATAAATAAAATCTTTAAAACAAATTGTTTACTATCTTTGACAATAATTTCCTCATTTGTGAAATGAAGGAGATGTATGAGACTTTTGAGAAATATAGAATTTTCAAACAGGAAGGGCTTTAGGAACATTCAAATTAAATCCTTTCATTTTATACATGGGCAAATAAAGCCCAGCATTCTTCAAGGAATTACTAAAGATATCACTCAACTTTTTAGTAAATGAACTAAGCTTGAAACTCATCCATAGTATCAAATGTATAGGGTAAAAGAGATGTGGCAAGTATGTGTGGGAAAATAGGGGATTCCTGTCTAGGAAAAATAAGTCAAAACTAAAATGTGGGTTATTCTGTCAGTAAATGTGTGTGTGTGTGTGTGTGTGTGTGTGTGTGTGTGTGTGTGTGTGTGTGAGATGTGTGAGAAACTGTGCTTCATGCTGGAGATTCTTGAACAAGACAGACATAAACTAGGCTCTCACGAAGCTTAGACTCTCAGAGGAGAGGTAAGCACTAAACAAATTATTGCACAGAAGTAATGTGTAAGAAGAAATAGAGAGTGACATAGAAATGTGTAATTGGTAAGTCTAGTTTGGTCTGTGAAGTCAGGGAAGCCTTTCCTTTGGAAGGGATGTTTGAGATGAAGATGAGCAGAAAATAGCGAGGCAGGAAGTATTGAGGGACTCGTTCCAGGCAGGCCAAGCAGCTCGTATGAAGGGCAGAGGGAGCTAAACTATGACCGCAGTCATAGTTTAAATTAAAAAAAATTATTTTATTAAAAATAAAAAAAAAACAAGGAAAAATCAACTGTATGGAGGCTCAGCTGGGGTTCTGGGAGTGTGGGAAAATGATCAGAAAAGGTGCAGAGAGAAAGTTGGGCAGATGAGAATTGGGGGAATGTCTGCATTAACATGCCTAAGGAGAAAGGCTTGCAGAGAAAGCCAAGGAGACGGGATAGTGGTAGAGGTTAAGAAAAGGGATTTACAAGGAAAGGGAAGTGGTTAATAGCATCAAAATCTTCCAAACAACCCAGGAGCACCAGCCCTGAAGAGAGGACAAAAGTTTGACATCAAGGAGCTGGTGGCCTTCAAAATTGTTCTGAATGGAAGAGTATGGGAGCCACAAGATTGCTGGTGTTGAGGGGAGGGTGGGTGTGGAGGAAATTGAAGCTGTGGTCACAGACCACTCATTCCAGACGTTTGGCAGCAACAAAAGGAGAAAGGATCACAGCTAGAAGCAGAAAGCAGCATCTGATTTCTTTTCTTTCAGCCAGCATAAGGGAAACCTGAGTGTGTTCAAAGGGTGTCATCTGAGAACATTCAGTGATTCAGTAAAGGTGATTTTCCAAACTGGGTGTGTGTATCTGTAGCTCTTAGTTGTTTAGTGACTTATTTTCTTTTTCCTTGCCATTTTGTTAGTTTGCCATGAAATGCTACCTTTCCCTGAGGGTGAATTATTACATTCACCCACAGAGTGAATATACCCTGAGAGTATCTGGGTATAAGATCCTATTTTGTGGTATTGATGATTTCAGAAAAAATGTCTAAGTCAAAATGATGAAATCAAGTTATTTTTATTTTCAAAAAAAATCATTCCATCTCTTGTTCATTGGATACTTCTAGATCCTCCCCAAGGGTTATTCTAAACCAGTAAATAAGCTAGTTGAGAGTCAACTATAGAGCCTAAATCATTAAAGATACTATGATGCTATCTCAAACTTACTTAATCAGACTAATCAGGGTACAGAGTCTGAGATCAGGGATTTCATAAATCTTTGCAGGTGGTTCTGATGAGAGCTTGGATTTCTGTCTTGGGTCTTTATCACCCAAACTATCCCTCTTATCCTTCATACTCAGCAGATGGCTGCTCACATTTGATTTACCTATCATCCAATGTGGACATCTTTAACTTCCCCAAATGACCTTTCTGAGGGTAGAGACCTAACCTCATGCATCCTATCCTCCCCAGAGCTCTGCACACGTACCTGACACTAAGTAGGGATACCCTGAAAATGTTTGTCAACATCAGCTTCCTTAAAGCGTCTTTTGGATCTGTAACTTTGGTGCCCTTTCTGCTTCTCTCTTAGAGACAATGTATTTTCCCCTCCTCCTCCTCCTCCTCTTCCTCTTCCTCCTTCATCTCTTCCTTCTTCTTCTTTTCTTCGATTTATTTATTTACTTTGGGGGGGGGTAAGGACAGAGGAAGAAAGGGAGGGAGAGAGAGAGAGGGAGGGAGAGAGAGAATCCTCAAGCAGACTCCCCACTGAGCAGGGATCCTGAAGCGGGGCTCAATCCCAGGATCCCAAGATCATGACCTGAGATGAGCCACTGTCACTTAACCAACTGAACCACCCAAACGTCCCGGTATCAGTCTTTCCAAAAGCAAACCTCCACTTTGCTTTGGCCTCATTTCCTGCCAGTACCTCTAGGATTCTGCTTTACCATCACTGGTGTAAGTTCTAGCTCCCCCTCTTTCTGTCTACAAATATGCTGTGCTCTCCTCTATGAGATACCTTCTCCCTCCTCATAGTTCCAAATATCATCCCATCTCTTTCTCTCAGGTTTGACATGAAAGGATAAAGCCCCTTGTCATTCTCCCATCCTTTCAGGGTCTTGAAAGAATAAGTCTCCATGTGTTGACAGTTGCTTCTGCTTGACTCCTTTCAATCTTGTGCTCGTCCCTCCGTCTTAACTCCATTCTCTTACAGACACTACAGCTCTCTGACCACTTTCTTGTTAGTAAATCATAAAGCCTCTGAATCTTTACTTTGAGGCTTTTCCCATGGGATTTGATTTTGATGATTCCTGTCTTGAAATCTCCTTCCTGATTTAAGGCATTGCATTTACTTTCTTCATCATTTTTGCTAACTCTGCTTCTTCCAACAGATATCTAATTATAAATGTTTTTGAGACTCTAATTTTGGCCTCTTCTCTAATTTCCGCATCAGAGACAGCAATTTGGTAGCCTGTGGACTAGATCTGGCTTGCAGACACTTTTAATTGGCTCGTGTAATATTTTTAAAAATCTGATGGACAACTGAAAAAATAAAATAAAATAAATAGAAATAAAAGATAAAAAAAAATCCGAGTTAGTTGCCAATACTTTAAAATTGGGAGATTTTTATCCCAAACTCCTGATCTAGTGTATGGATTGCTGTGAGGATTAAGTTAAATTATGTATATCAAGCACATAATACTATCTGAATTTTCCATTCAAAAGATGGTATCTTAATTATTATTTTGCAGTTTTCAAATATCTTTCATAGATATTTATTTCAAAACTTATTTAATTAACCCTTAGAGATCAACTTTTTATTGTTTTGTTTTCTGGAATTAAAAACTATGCTGAAATTAATATTCTAGTACATATATCTTTGCCTATTGATACATATGGATATTTGCTATCCATTCAACACACTGTCCCTTGTCATCACTGTTACACATTTGTACAACATCTGTCCTGGGCTAGGGAACAAATCTATCCCTATTAACTAGTTTTAGACTATGTGATGGTAATTGCCTGAAAAAAAAAATTAACCCAGCAATATGGGTTTTATTAGCACAGTGTCCTACCAACTGATATAGGCTTTTTGATGATATCATTTTGGAAACTAGGGTCAAATTTGTTATTTACCATAATTCTTTTGGCTTTCCAAATTTTCTTCATCCATGGAATTCATTATTGAATTCTTATGTTTTGGAGCTTGTTACTTAAACTTTTCTCACTCTTCTTTTTTATAAACCATCTGGGTGTTTTATTTTTCTCTCTGTGTTGTATCTGAAGAATATAATTATAGTTACCATCTAAATCACCTTTCAACATATTACTTAACCTTATCTTTTGTTAGCCTGTTCATATCTTTTGCCCATTTTTTCCTTTGAGTTGTCCATCTCTCTTTTTTTTATAGGTTTATGTGTTTTCTGTATTTTTTTTTTTTTGGAGGAAATTAGCCTTTTTGTTTATCATAAATGTTCAAAATATTCCACAGGCTTTTTTGCTTGTCAACATTAGTTTACACATTTTTTTTCTTTTTTGCCATACAGAAATTTAAGATTCTTTCTGTGGTCATCTTTTTTAATTTTTTTTTTTTTTTTTTTTGTGGTTTCTGTTTTGTACCAGGGTTAGAAGGGTTTCTTTACTCACAGTGACAACTGTCCCAGTTTGCCTTGAACTTTCCTGGTTTTATTTTTATTTTTTTAATTAATTAATTAATTAATTTTTTGTTTATGTATTTTTTGGGGTTTTTTTTGTTTTGTTTTTTTACATGGGGAGCACTTTTATTCTTATTTTCCCCCCAAAATATGTTTATTTTATTTTTTCAGTGTTATAAGATTGATCGTTCATGCCCCACACCCAGTGCTCCATGCAATACCACCGCCTCCCACCACCAGGCTCGCCCACCCCCCAACCCCCTCCCCTTCAAAATATTTTATTTATTTATTTGAGAGAGAGAGAGAGAGCATAAGCAGGGTGAGCAGCAGAGGGAGAGAGAGAAGCAGGCTCCCCCCCGAGCACAGAGTCAGACGGGGATGGGGAGGTTGATTCCAGAACCCTGGATCATGACCTGACCTGAAGGCAGACACTTAACTGAGCCACCCAGGCAACCTGACTTTCCTGGTTTTAGTACTAAACATCCTATATCCCAGGAAACCCCTCATTCCCTGGCAAGCTAAGATTTACTCACTACATATCCCATTTAAGATTAAAAAAAAAAAAAAAGTTTCCTGTGCTTTCTTCCAGTCTGTCTATCTATCTATCTATCTATCTATCTATCTATCTATCTATCTATCATCTATCAATGATTTCTGTCCTTGGTTCATTTTCTTTTGTTTTTGTGTGAGAAGTGAGGTAGGAATCTGTTTTTGTTTTTTGTTTTTCCTAAATGACTAGGTCGTCTTCCTAATACCATTTATCAGTGATATAAATAATTATCTTTCCCCTTATGAATTTGAATGACTGCAGTTATCAGATACTAAATTCTTGTATGTGTAGATTAAGCAACTGAGGTTCAGAGAATAATATGTGCAAGACTGCAGAAGTAATAAATGGAAGAACCAAAATATTGGTCAATTTTCTTTACTCTAATTTTAGTGTTTTTCTGAATTTGTTCTGCTAAAACTTTGTTTCCATCCAATATTTTGTTTATTGAACACCTAATTCAGTGTTGTCTGCTACTAAATTAGTGCCTTTGAAAATGTAAATCACTTTTATAAATTAAAGCATAAGAGCACAGAATCATTGTTGCTATGATACAAGGATCAATTGCTCACATTGTTATGTTAAAAAATGTAAGTACTAATTGTACTTTTTGTGTTTCTTTGAACTTATTCTAATTTTTTATATTAACATATATATTGCTGAGTGTATTACATATGTGCATTTCAAAGAACAATTACACAGTGAATGTTTATGAAAGTTTATGTAAGTTCTACCTCCCAACCTTTGCTGTAAGCTGTTACCTTTTGGGATAATCATTCCATGCCTTTCTTTTACATTTTGCCATGTATATATCCAGCCCCAAACGATAAGAGTTATTTTGCCTTTTTTTTTTTTTTTGGATTGCATGTAGATGAAATCATACTCTGTATATTATTTTATTACTGCTTTCATTTGCTGAATAGTATGTGTGAGATTTACTCATGCTTGAGTTTGTAGTTGTAGCACAGTAATACAAATAATTTTTATCCTAAAATTTCAAATGCTTGCAAAACAGTTTTTTTCGTTGAAAAAGTTCTGGGACAGAAATAACAAGTATGATTTAAGATAAAAAATCTCTTATTTTGTATTTCAGTTTCTTTTTCAGAAACAAGATTCATGATAATGGAGATATTAAGCTATAATACATATCATATGAACATATGAAGGAGAAAGTTTTCATTTTAAAAACACATTATATTTCGTATGGCTAAAATGGCAAATGTTTATTTTCCTTTTCTGTTTTCCTTCCGTAGGAAGATACATCTGTCTCAGGGAAAAAATTTCTGAAGTCATTATGTGAGACTAGCATAATAGCAAAAGATAAGATTCTCTCTTTTTGGTCCTGGTCTGTCTGCCTGCCTGCCTTCCTTCCCTCCTTTTTTTTTTTTTTTTTTGTTAAGATTTATTTGTTTATGTCAGAGAGAGCATGGAGGAGGGTGTGAGGAGCAGAGGGAGAGAGAGAGAGAGAAACCTAAGCAGACTCATCACTGAGTGCAGAGCCCAATGATCCCAGGACTCTGAGATCCTGACCCTGAGACCATGACCTGAGCTAAAACCAAGAGTCTTGTGCTTAACCGACTACACCACCCAGGTGACCCAGCCGTGGGTCTTCAGATCCTAGTTTTCTATAATCCCTTCAGGCATGTGTCACCTACACATAATGGTATTTTTATTTAGAATATTCTTCCCTCTCTGTCTGTATCTCTCGCTCTTATTATTGCCTTCTTGTCTATTGGATCTTGTATTAATTACTTATTGTTACATAATATATCCCCAAACAAATATTTATTTTCTTGCAGTGTCCCGAGGGAGAGAGAGAGAGAGAGAGACAGTGAGCACGAGTGAGTTCCCCCTGACAGAAACCACAGTCTTTTTATAATTGACTCTCAGCACTGATATCTATCATTTTTGCTATATTGTAGTCATTAAGTGAATGAGTGAGTCCAACACATAGTCAAAAGGAGGGAATTTTATAGACATGAATATCAGGAAGAGAGAACATTGGGAACCACCTTAGGGGCTGTCCACCACCTCGAGACTAGGATAAGTTGTGCAGGGTACATTTTTCATATTTTCTATTTGCTACTGTTGCAATTTCACATGATTATTTGATTATTTGGTTAATGTTTATTGTTCCCAGTAGATTGAAACACCGGGATAAATAGGCATTTTTAAGTGCCTAGCTACTATAATTGAATAAATAAATATTAATATAGCTTCAAGTTGCCCTCCACCAGTCCAAAAGTCCAAAATGGCACTCAGGTGCCATTTGAATGAAGATTACTAGTGATCATAATCTGATCATAATCTTAGAAGGCAGAAAATGCTTCCTTTATTTCCAAAATTTATCATAAAATTAATGCATTAGGCTTTAGGCAGCTTTAGTAGAGAAAAGATTCACATAAGTTTTTTATTTCAAGCATTCCTATTTCCTATTTCCTATTTATAAATAACAGAATTTGGGGAAGAATTAGTGATGATTTCAATAATTCGTACAGGGTGATACTTCTTTTTAATTATATATCAGAAATAAAATTATAATTTAGGCTTCCTCCTCAAAAAAGGTTACAAAGTTCATAGATTTTTTTTTTTTTTTGGCTACCAAAAAAAAAATGGACTCTCATAATTTCTAGATCCCAATGTGAAAGCCACTGCATTAGAGGAAGAAATATAGTTAGCCTATTTGGGTGACATAGCCTATTTGGGTGGCAATTCCTTCTCAGTATATGTAAAAAAAAAAAAAAAAAGACACAATTTAATTCCACAACTTCTTGCTTGAATCCATTCATAACTGTTGGGAAATAATACTTTTATGTCTAACCTGTGTCTGCAAGATGCAGTTTTATAAAATGCAATACAAACATTCACTAAATAAAATGTTAAGTTTGGTATTTAAAGCTTTCCAGAGCTAGAAGTAAAGGTTGAAAGTAAAGGTTTCTGTATTATATTGACTTTAACATACTGTTGATTAGAAAAAGTTATGTACTTAGCGTAGCTAAATAAAGATTGTTCTAAGCAGTGTAATTTGAGTTTCCAGGTCTGCGTGATTAAGATTTCAGCCTCAAAGTTGCATTTATTTTAAATGAAACCTCGAATCTTTAGGTGAGGTGTACTGCTTCTTTATGACTAGGTTTAATACCTCAGTCTATCATATGCTTTGAATACTCTTCATGAGTTATTCCTCACTCATTAATTTAAGAATGAGAGTCTGTGTTTTGCAGAGGGGAAACCTAGAGCTTATGGATTCATTTAATTATCTAAAATGAAGCAGAGTGAGAAGTAAAACTCATCTCTCTCATATTTTGTAGCCATTGCTAATCCACGATGGTCCAGCACTATATTTGTTATTTTTTGGCTTGTAGAGTTTTGAAGTTTGAAAGCTTAAAACATCAAATGTAGAATGAAATAATTCTGTCACTTGGTTTTCCTTATGAAAAATATCAGGATATTTCCATAGATCTTAATGTATTGAAATGTATTTCAGTGTATTCTGTATTCTGTTTTTTTCAAAGTAGTAAATTCATTCAATGTTAAATAACAATAAAGATGACAAGTGAAGATGGAGAGACCATAATAAGCAGTAAGAATGACTTCTCATTAGTTAGTCCTAGCTTAGAGGCTCCAGGTTCTATAAAGAAATGTCAAAAGAAATGTAAAAATGGAACTATGCCACATGATTCTCTTTTGCAGATACATGGGTATCTTATTAGAGCATAACAAATAGTTTAGGCTCCAATTTTGCCCCTAGTTAAGCATTATTTTAACTTAAAATTCATTGTTTTAGCCTCCTTACTGCTTTCTTTGCGTTCTCCTCAAAGAACCTGCAAGTGAAAGGGCAAGAAATCTTTAACTTTTTTGTTTCCCATCCCCATATGCTGGAAATAATACATGAATCTTAGCAACCCTAGTAACTATTGGAGGGTGGCGTAATCCACATTCTAATTAGGTTACTAGCAGTTGCTTGACCAGGGTTTTTTATTGGGAGTGGTGAAATACGAACAATGCCTGTCTCTCACTTTTTTAGTCAGTACCGCACAGGAGACCAGAGAATCTTAGAAGAGATAAAAACTGTTTAACCTCACAAAAAAACCATGTGTTCTTTCTGAGAGCCTTTTCCCCCCTTCATTGGAGGAGGCCTTTGGAGTATGGCTTGCACAGTCATGCCCATACAATGCCTGCTGTGTGGGTGGTGTGTGCTTGCTCAGGCATATGACAATGACGATTTGGGAAAGGAAACTTCTGGTGCTCAAAGTGAGTAAGAGGTTTCATTTGTACTAAAATCACAAAACAATCTTACTTCTACTGATACTTTTAACTTAGATGGAAAAGTTTTTTTTTTAACCATTATTTTCAGTGTCAAGGGTTTTTCCATTCATATTTTGTTTTGTGTTTATTTGTGTGGATGCGTGTTCTAATATTACGTGTGTTAAAATCTGATGTTTCTGATGCTGTATTTAATTCAGAACAGGAACACCTTATGTACAACTAACTGATCCATTTAAAAAGTACAGTTTGATGAGTTTTGGCCTATTCCTGTGAATCATCACAAACAAGACACAGAACATTTCCATCATTCCCCAAATATTCTTCCATGTATATTTGGAGTCCATCCTTGCCTTTGTCCCTATCTCCAGGCAACCACTGATCTGCTGTTTGGCACCACAAACAGATGAGTTAGCATTTCATCTTAGCAGGGTTCTTTTGTGTAGTGTATAGTGTATACTCTTTGTGCCTGCTTGTTTCACACAACAGAATGAGTTTGAGAATCATCAAGGTTGCTGTGCATTCCTTTTGTTGCTGAGTTGTATTCCATCATATGGAAAATTTACCCATGTATCTGTTAATTGATGGTTAGGTTGTGTCCGGCTTTTGGCCATTGTGAATGAGGCTGCTATGAGCATTCATGCACAAGTCTTTGTGTAGATGTATGTTTTCATTTCTTTTAAGTAAATACAGAGGATTGGAATGGTCAGGTTATATGATGGGCACATACAACAAGTCAAATGGGCACATTTGACTTTTAAAAAAACTGCCAAAAGCTTTCTAGTGTAGTTTCCACTACCACTAACAATATGATTATTGAAAATTGGTAAAGGTTTTTTTTGCAATTATTTTTGTCATTAAGTTATATTCCACTAGAGGCATATAGTCAAATTGCTGTGTTTTGAAAGTCAGTTGGAATAGCTAGTCTGTATGTGGTTATGCAACCAATTCTACATGCAGTTAGGTTCATTTGTTTTACTTTGCTTCAGAATTTTAGTGTTTACAAGTAATTTGGTTATGCTTTATAATTATGGAAAATGGTTACATGATTCCAAAGTCAAATCCATAAAATCGGAGACATATTTTTTAATCTTTGCTTTTATTTATTTATTTATTTATTATTTGTATTAACATATAATGTATTATTTGCCCCAGGGTACATGTCTGAACCATCAGGCTTATGCATTTCACAGCACTTAGCATAGCACATACCCTCCCCAATGTCTATAACCCAGCCACCCTTAGTTTGTTTCGTGAGTTTAGGAGTCTCTTACGGTTTGTCTCCTTCCTGATCCCATCTTGTTTCATTTCCCTCCCCCATCCCCCCACAATCCCCTGCCCTGCACCTCAAATTATTCATATCAGAGAGATCATATGATCATTGTCTTTCGCTGACTGACTTATTTTGCTTAGCATAATACCCTTTAGTTCCATCCACATCATTGCAAATGGCAAGATTTCGTTTCTCTTGATGGCTGCTTAGTATTCCATTGTGTGTGTGTATGTGTGTATGTGTGTGTGTGTGTATCACATCTTCTTTATCCATTCATTTATTGATGGACATCTAGGTTCTTTCCATAGTTGGCTGTTGTGGACATGGTTGCTATAAACATTTGGGCACATATGCCCCTTCAGATCACTACATTTGTATCTTTAGGGTAAATACCCAGTAGTGTGATTGCTGGGTCATAGGGTAACTCTATTTTCAACTTTTTGAGGAACGTCCATACGGTTTTCCAGAGTGGTTGCACCAGCTTGCATTCCCACCAACAGTGTAGAAGGGTTCCCCTTTCTCCACATCCTTGCCAACATCTGTCGTTTCCTGACTAGCTAATTTTAGCCATTCTGACTGGTGTGAGGTGGTATCTCATTGTGGTTTTGATTTGTATTTCTCTGATGCCTAATGATGTTGAGCACTTTTTCATGTGTCTGTTGGCCATTTGGATATCCTTTTTGCAGAAATGTCTGTTCATATCTTCTGCCCATTTCTTGATCGGATTATTCTTTGGGTGTTGAGTTTGAGAAGTTCTTTATAGATTTTGGATACTAGCCCTTTATCTGATATGTCATTTGTGAATATCTTCTCCCATTCTGTCAGTTGTCTTTTGGTTTTGTTGACTGTTTCCTTTGCTCTGCAAAAGCTTTTGATCTTGATATGGTCCCAATAGTTCATTTTTGGCCTTGCTTCCCATGCCTTTGGTGATGTTTCTAGGAAGAAGTTGCTGTGGCTAAAGTTGAAGAGGTTGCTACCTGTGTTCTCCTCAAGGATTTTACTGGAGTCCTGTCTCACATTGAGGTCTTTCATCCATTTTGAGTCTGTTTTTGTGTGTAGTATAAGGAAATGGTCCTGTTTGTTTCTTCTGCATGTGGCTGTCCAGTTTTCCAACACCGTTTGTTGAAGAGACTGTCTTCTTTCTATTGGATATTCTTTCCTGCCTTGTTGAAGATTAGTTGACCATAGAGTTAGGGGTCCATTTCTGGGCTGTCTATTCTGTTCCATTGATCTGTGTGTATGTTTTTGTGCCAGTACCATACTGTCTTGATGATTACAGCTTTGTAATAGAGCTTGAAGTCTGGAATTGTGATGCCGCTGACTTTGGTTTTTTTTCAACATTCCTCTGGCTATTCGTGGTCTTTTCTGGTTCCATATAAATTTTAGGATTATTTGTTCCATGTCTTTGAAATAAATTGATAGTATTTTGATAGGGATTGTGTTAAATGTGTAGATTTCTTTATGTAGCATAGACAGTTTCATGATATTTGTTCTTCTGATTCATGAGCATGAAACGTTTTTCCATTTCTTTGTGTCTTCCTCCATTTCTTTCATGAGCACTTTATGGATTTCTGAGTACAGATTCTTTGCTTCTTTGGTTAGGTTTATTCCTAGGTATCTAATGGTTTTGGGTGCAGTTGTAAATGGAATCAACTCTTTAATTTCTCTTTCTTCTGTCTTGCTGTTGGTGTATAGAAATGCAACTGATTTCTGAGCATTAATTTTATATCCTGACACTTGATTGAATTCCTGTATGAGTTCTAGCAGTCTTGGAGTGGAGTCTTTTGGGTTTTCCACATAAAGTATCATATCATCTGCGAAGAGTGAGAATTTGACTTCTTTTTTGCCAATTTGGATGCCTTTTATTTCTTTTTGTTGTCTGATTGCTGAGGCCAGGACTTCTAGCACTATGTTGAATAGCAGTGGAGATAGTGGGCATCCCTGCCATGTTTCTGACCTTAGGGGAAAAGCTCTCAGTTTTTTCCCATTGAGAATGATATTTGCTGTGGGTTTTTCATAGATGGCTTTGATGATGTTGAGGAATGTACCCTCTATGCTTATACTGTGAAGAGTTTTGATCAAGAAAGGATGTTGTACTTTGTCAAATGCTTTTTCACCATCAATTGGGAGTATCATATAGTTCTTGTTCTTTCTTTTATTAATGTATTGTATCTCACTGATTGATATGCAGATGTTGAACCAACCTTGCAGCCCAGGAATAAATCCCACTTGGTTGTGGTGAATAATCATTTTAATGTTCTGTTGGTCCTATTGGCTAGTATTTTGGTGAGAATTTTTACATCCGTGTTCATCAAGGATATTGGTCTGTAATTCTCCTTTTTTGATGGTCTTTGTCTGATTTTGGGATCAAGGTAATGCTGGCCTCATAAAATGAGTTTGGAAGTTTCCCTTCCATTTCTATTTTTTGGAACAATTTCAGGAGAATAGGTATTAATTCTTCCTTAAATGTTTGGTAGGATTTCCCTGAGAAGGCATCTGGCCCTGGGCTCTTGTTTGTTGGGAGATTTTTGATGACTGCTTCAATCTCCTTACTGGTTATGGGTCTGTTCAGGTTTTCTATTTCTTCCTGGTTCGGTTTTGGTAGTTTACGTGTCTCTAGGAATGCATCCATTTCTTCCAGATTGTCTAATTTGCTGGTGTATAGTTGCTTGTCATATGTTCTTATAATTGTTTGTATTTCTTTGGTGTTGGTTGTGATCTCTCTTCTTTCATTCATTATTTTATTAATTTGGGTACTTTCTCTTTTCTTTTTGATAAGTCTGGCCAGGGGGCTATCAATTTTATTAATTCTTTCAAAGAACCAGCTCCTAGTTTCATTGATTTGTTCTATTGTTCTTTTGGTTTCTATTTTGTTGATTTCTGCTCTGATCTTTATTATTTCTCTTCTCCTGCTGGGTTTAGGCTTTCTTTGGTGTTCTTTATCCAGCTCCTTTAGGTGTATGGTTAGGTTGTGTATTTGAGATCTTCCTTGTGTCCCAAAGATTTTGAACATTTGTGTTTTCATAAAATCAGAGACATATTATCTATATTACTGTTCCTATTTCATCCATTTAGTTTTGAAATTATAGGCAAGGAAATAAAGAACACACACACACACACACACATACCTCCCTCCCATTGTAGCTTAGATGAACAGTAGTGTACTATGTACAATTTTGTGTATCTTGCTTTTTCTACTTAACAATATATCTTGGAGATCTCTCCATAATAGTTTATATAGCTATCCCCCATTCTTTTAAAGAGTTCCATTATATTTCATGTAGTGGATGTACTGTAGTTTAGAAAACTAATCCCCTATGAGTGGTCATTGGATTATTTCTCAAAGTCTTGCTATTACAGTGTTGTAATGAATTGTCTTGTGCATTCTTTTCATACTGTTGCCTGTGTGTCTTTAGGATAGATTCTGAGATTTGGTATTGCTGGGTCAGAAGAGAAATGTGTATGTAATTTTGCTATATATTGCCAAATTTCCTTCTGTTGAAGTTGTAACACTCTACATTCCCACCAGCATGATATCAGCATGCTTATCACCCCACATCTCCAAAATACATTGTCAAGTTTTTGGCCTTTGGGAGTGTAATAGGTGAGAAATGGTATTTCTGCTTAGTTTTAATTTGCATTTATTTTACCATGAATGATGTATGAGCATCTTCCTATATGACTAAGAGACAAAAGTCTCTTGCTTCTGTAAACTAACTTTCCAAATCTTTAGTACAGTTTACTGTAAGATTGTGTTGACCTTTATATTTTTAACCTAGTTTGAGTCACCTACATGACAAGGAGTTGTACAAACCACTCTTCTAAACACTGAGGATGTGGAATGAAAAACATAGATGAAAATCCCTGCCTTCATGGAGTTTATAATCTGGTGAGGGAGTGATGAGTTTGGCCCATGAATTTTGGCCATTGTCTCCAACCCTCCTCCTTAGTTTAACTATTTCCATTCAGATTCAGAATTCATACTGCTTGTGTCTATATGCTATTGTAATCCTGATTCTATTGACTTGCCGTTTGATGTACTCTTCTAGACCTTTGTCTCTGTGTTTCCCCAAAAACATGGCTTGGACTTGTTTCATTGACTCTCTTAATTTAGATTAATTTAGGTAGTGTATTTATCCTAGTTCATTCTTTATATCCAACCCTTGGTTTCTATTCAGTAGCAGGACCTCCTTGCACAAGAATAGTTAGGTAATTAGAGCAGCTTACAAAGTAGGCAGCCTTGGAAAAATTGCTTCATCACCATGAGTCTGCATTTCTTTATCTGTAAAATGATATTAAAATACTTGTCAGTGTGGGGAGGCTGAAATAAATAATATATGCTAGTTACCCAAAATTTGTTCCTAGCAAACGTTTGAGCAAGTGTTCAAAATTTTATTTTAAAAACAATGTTTTATTAAAGTAAATGGTAACTTGGAGGAGCAGTGGGTTCAAAATTTCTCCAGTAAAACACTGTGCATTAAGTCTCACACTAAAATGTTTCTCTTTGTTAGTCAGATACACCCACTCTAGATGCACTAGAAATGTATTATTTTCTTGTGAACACTTTCTAGGAGTTCTGTGTCTTCCACACTGAGAACCCGCCAATATCCAGCCTCAACGCTAATTGCCAGTTAATTGCCATTAAGTGAGGAAAACATCTGATTTTTCTCCCTTAATGGCAACACTGAACTATTTGTAATTCTTTGAAAGTCCCATGTAGCTTCCAATCTTCTAAATGATTTTCTTTTTGTATGCAAAAAGATTTCCTTCTGTCTTCCTGCAGAACTCATCTCCTGAGATCCAGCTCAAATATCACCTATAATAGAGAATCTTCCCTAATCTTTTACCCTTGCTCTTTTAGAATTAAACATTTCTTCTTTTTAACTTCTAGACATTATGTTTACTTCTATAATCACTCCAAAAACTTTACCTTCTAATCATATACATAGCTGTTTCCTTGCCTGGACCTTAAGTTCTTGGAGAGAAGAGGGCATTGTTTATTATGATGTTTCTATGCTTGGTGAGTACTTTGCCAGGAGTTGCTGGTCAAAAAAAAAAAAAAAATGTTTATTAGCAATTCCCACTTAGAGTTTGCCTTACAAAATTTGAACTTAATAGACCATTGTCCATATGATATGATTTCAACAATACTTAGGAAATTTCTTTTTTGTTCAGCACCCAATGAACATGTCACTACTAAACTTTCTTGACCTACTCATGGTGCCCCCAAAAGCCTGTAAATGGATGGTAAACCCTTTCTCTCACAATTGGAGGTAAAGTAAATGCACATAAGCCAGGAATAAGAAATACTTTGACTCGAATATAAAGACGGCAGGGTGGTGACAGAGACTCTGGATCTAAAGTAGGGGTATGCCAAACAGGTAGGAAGTTCAAGTCAAAAGTTCATCCTGGGGCAAAATGTCCTGAGACTTCTTGACTGTCATAACTTATGTTTTTCTTGGCAATTGCCATCCAAAAATGGCCTGGAGAATGTGAAAAAAGTGTGACTTTAACTAGGAGTCAGAAATACTAATATTATTCTTCTGATATCCCAGATGTCTTTTCAGAGTGCATATATGCAGGAGTGGGAAGTTCTGGTACACTAAAGAACTTAACGCAGCAGCAAATGGGTAAAGACAATTGCAGTTTGGGTAATGGTCATCTTTTAACTATAGTTCTATTAGAAGTGTGCTTAATGCTGGTACAGATTTTATGTTAAGAACTTGAATTGTCTTCTATGCAGTTATAGACTCTTGTTTAAAAGTGTCTAAATATAATATTGTCTGTTTTATGAAGAGCTCATCAATTTTTCATTCTAAAATTATGTCTGTGCTTATTTAGTACCTTTTTCAAGAATGGTGATCACTAAGCAAACCAATGGCATGTTAAAAAATTTTCAGTGAGTGTTATATGCAAATAATGAGTCATGGACACTACATTAATTAGTATGGTGATTGACATAACAATAGAAAAAAGAAACAAAAAATTTTCATTCCATTTTTGAAACATAAGTTAACATTTTTCATTCAATTTTTGAAAGATGGGTTTAAAAAATAGGTTTTAGCTGATCTTAGTAATTTATTGTCTCTGTTCCCCACTCAGCCCTACTGTCTCCCAAAGTTGCCATTATAGTTAGCTTTTTATTATATATATATTTTTAAAGATTTTATTTGACAGAGAGTGATCACAAGTAGGCAGAGAGGGAGACAGAGAGAGAGGGGGAAGCAGGCTCCCTGCTGAGCAGAGAGCCCGATACAGGGCTCTATCCCAGGACCCTGAGATCATGACCTGAGTCGAAGGCAGAGGCTTTAACCCACTGAGCCACCCAGGCGCCCCAGCTTTTTCTTTATATTTTAAATTTTTATTTTTGTTATATATTTTACTTCATTGAAAAATAATTCCAGTGACTCCAAAATGCATTCCTGGGCTTATAAATATACTTTCTAATTTCACTCAATTATTTCATCATCTAGAAAAATTAGATTCTAGGTCAACTACAGAATAAAATAAGTAAAATAATTATATAAACTATAAATCCAAAGGTTGGAAACAATACATCAATGGTGCTCCCCCAAGAACGGTGGGTTGAATGGTGTCCCCCCCAAAGAAAAGTCCAGCTGAAACTCATGAATGTGGCTGCATTTAGAAAAAGGGTCTTTGAAGATGTAATTAAGTTAAAGCTCTTAAGATGAGATCATCCTAGATCAGAGTGGGCCCTAAATCCAATGACAAGAGTCTTTAGAAGTGAAGAGAAGAAGACACAGGGAGAGGTGATACAAAGATGGAGGCAGCAATTGAAATGACACATCTACAAACCGAGGAACACCAAGGATTACTAGCTGCCACCACAAGCTGGGAGAAGTAAGGAAGGATTCTCCCCTTGAGCTGTTGGAAGGAACATGGCCCTACTGACACGTTAGTTTCAAACTCCTGGCTTCCAGAGATATGAGCAAATACATTTGTTTGTTTTTTTTTTTTTTAACGTGACCAAGTTGTTCGTTTTATATTAAGGCAGCCCTAGGTGACTAATTTAATGAGTTATTAAGTTACTTTTCTACTATAAATATGTTTTAAAAAACACAATTCAGGGGCATCTGGGTGACTCAGTGGGTTAAAGCTTCTGCCTTTGGCTGGGGTCATGGTGTCAGGATCCTGGGATTGAGCCCAGCATTGGGCTCTCTGCTCAGCAGGGAGCCTGCTTCCACCTCTCTCTCTGCCTGCCTCTCTGCCTACCTGTGATCTCTCTTTATCAAATAAATAAATAGAATCTTTAAAAATAAATAAATAAAAATAAAAAACGTAATTCACATTTGTTTCTGTCTCTATATATGTACATAACGAGAGTGTTAAATTAGACTTCTGATGTTAACAATGTAAAAGTATAATCTTTCTGGACTTTAAAGAAAATTTGGTTTCAGAGAAATAAAGTAAAGAAAGAAATCACAGGACCACTGCCCAGAAGGTTGACACATTTGTTTTACTACTTTGTGTATACAAAGCTTCAAGCAAAACTGGTAAGAAATTTTCAGTGAAGATACTTGACATGAAATCAGCATTTCATGGCAACTAGCTATAGTCAAGATGATAAAACTAAAGGACTCATATATCAACAATTAACAAAGTTTAAAAAGCATTTCCAATATCATAAAAGTAATTAAAGGAATATTTGTGAAAATAAGCATTTTCTTCTCTTCCGAAAATAATCCTTTTGCACACTTAAGAATACATTCTGACTGTGGGTTTTATCTCTAGCATGAGAAGTTGTAGTCATCTTGTCTGGAAATATTGGCAATTTAGTTCTTTTTTTTTTTTTTCTGAAGATTTTTATTTATTTATTTGACAGAGAGGGAGAGAGAAATCACAAGTAGGCAGAGAGGCAGGCAGAGAGAGGTGGGGAAGCAGGCTCCCTGCTGAGCAGAGATCCGGATGCCGGGCTCGATCTCAGGACCCTGAGATCATGACCTGAGCCGAAGGCAGAGGCTTTAACCCACTGAGCCACCCAGGCACCCCAAGTTTGCAGTTTTTGACTTTTCTCTTCCAGTACCCCAACCCACCTTATTCCTAATACAGTTTATACAGCTTATACATGTATTCCTAATTCAGCTTATACATGTATGTATTCCTAATTCAGCTTATACATTCCTAATTCAGTTTATACATTCAGCTTATACATTCCTAATTCAGCTTATACATGTATTCCTAATACAGCTTATACAACCCACCTTATTCCTAATACAGCTTAGAAATTCCCTTTTGATGATTGTTTCCTTTGCTGTGCAGAAGCTTTTTATCTGGATGAAGTCCCAAAAGTTCATTTTCGCTTTTGTTTCCCTTGTTTTTGGAGATGTGTCTTGAAAGAAGTTGCTGTGGCCGATGTCAAAGAGGTTACCACCTATGTTCTTCTCTAGGATTTTGATGGATTCCTGTCTCACGTTGATAAAGAATTTCTCAAACTCAAAACCCAAAAAACAGATAATCATGCCAAAAAATGGGCAGAAGATATGAACAGACACTTCTCCAAAGAAAACATACAAATGGCTAACAGACACATTAAAAAATGTTTAACATCATTAGCCATCAGGGAAATTCAAATCAAAACCACAATGATATACCACCTTATACCAGTTAGAATGGCAAAAATTGACAAGACAGGAAACAACAAATGTTGGAGGGGATGTGGAGAAAGGGGAACCCTCTTACACTGTTGGTAGGAATGCAAACTGGTTCATCCACTTTGGAAAACAGTATGGAGGTTCCTCAAAAAATTAAAAGTAGAGCTACCCTATGACCCAGCATTTACACTACTAGGTATTTACCCCAAAGATACAGATGTAGTGAAAAGAAGGGGCACATGCACCCCAATTTTCATACCAGCAATGTCCACAATAGCCAAACTGTGGAAAGAGCTGAGATGTCCTTCAACAGGTGAATGGATAAAGAAAATGTAGTCCATATATACAATGGAATATTACTCAGCCATCAGAAAGGATGAATACCCACCATTTGCATTGACATGGATGGAACTGGAGGGGATTATGCTAAGTGAAATAAGTCAAGCAGAGAAAGACAATGATCATATAGTTTCACTTATATGTAGAACATAAGGAATAGCATGGAGACATTAGGAGAAGGAAAGAAAAAAGGAAGGAGGGGAAATCAGAGGGGGAGATGAACTGTGAGAGACTATGGACTACAGGAAACAAACTGAGGGTTTTAAAGGGGAAGGGGGTGGGGAGCAGATTAGCCCAGTGATGGGTATCAAGGAGGGCGAGTACTGCATGGAGCACTTAGTGTTATACACAAACAATGAATCATGGGACACTACATCAAAAACTAATGATGTATTGACTAATGACTAAAAACTAATGATGTATGTGACTAATGTAACATAAAAGCATAAAATTTAAAAAAAAATTTCCTTTTGACACTTCCAAATGGAAACTACAATACCATCATCAAAACTACCCACATCCTAAATTTTATCTCACTATAAACCTTCAGTCTTGATTGCTGGTGAATATGACAAAGGAAGAAACTGTCAGACCTTAGGCCTCTGAGAACCTGGTGTGATAGGATGGGAGAGGTCTGGAAAGGCTAAGCTATATTGTGTTAAAATAAAGCTTTAAAATCCAGAATATCTAAGTTATAGCTCAATTTCAGTAAGCCTTCTGAGGTCAGCTCTGAATTATCTGTTTCTGGAATAGATTATTTTTTAAAAAAGATTTATTTATTTATTTATTTAAGAGAGAGAGAGAGAGAGAAAGAGAGAGAGAGAAAAAGAGAGAGAGAGAGCACATGAGCCGGGTGAGGGGCAGAAGAAGGAGCAGGCTTTCCGCTGATCAGGGAGCCTGATGCAGGACTCAATCCTGGAACTCCAGAACCATGACCTGAGCTGAAGGCAGACACTTAACCAATTGAGCCATCCAGGTGCCCCACAACTTCATTCTTCGCCTTCCTTTCAGACCAAGCTAATACAACTTAGTTGCCTAAAAAGCCCAATTATTTTAGAAGCCAGAGTATATTTACTTCTAACACCTTTAGTGAATTCTTTTGTTTATTTTTAATGTGGTAGAATTGGGTACACAATTGGAATGGGGAGCAAGAAGTATATTTTTATAAGCAGAGGGTTCATAAAATGGTTATTAAATGGTGGTCTTATAAACCCAGAGGAAGAATTTTATTAGGCTTTTAAATCACAGAAATACTGTTTTTTCATTGTTGTTTTTAAAAAACAATATTTAAACGAGAATTATCAGAAATCAAGTTTGAAGTAGATTAGAGCTATTTTGATTGTCAGTAATTCTGCAGAATGCAAGGAAAGTAATACATATGGATCTCAGGAACTATACTTATTTAGGAGCTTGGGCTAGGTGAAGAATGTCATTTCTCTCTCTGTTTCTGCTTCATTCTTCAGAGGGTAACTGTATTAGTCAAGGGTCCTAATAGAAACAGAACAATGAGAGATCTATCTATCTATCATTATGATTATCTCTATATCTACCTACCTATCTATCTGTTAGTATGTCTAGAGAAATATTTTATTTTAAAGAATTGTCTCACATGATTGTAGATGCTTGGCGAATCCAAAATCTGCAGAGTGGGCCAGCAGCCTGGAGACCCAGGGAAGAGTTGTAGTTTGAATCTGCAGGCAGTGTGCTGGCAGAATTCCTTTTTTAAGGTCAGTCTTTTTCTAGTAAAGTCTTCAACTGATTAGATAAGGCCCACCCACAATTTGGAGGGTAATTTGTTTTACTCAAAGTAAAATCACTCAAAGTGATTTTAATGTAAATCTCATATAAAAAATACTTTCACAGACACATCTAGAATAATGTTTAATTAAATACTAAATAAATTAAATGTTTCATTAAATACTGATAAATTTTCATTAAATTAACCATGGCCTAACCAAGTTGACATAAAATTAGCCATCATAGAAGGAAAAATGAGAGAGAAAGAATGATGAACTACTCTCCTAAATTTGGTTCCAACATTTTTGAGAAAATACTCTGATTTGGCAGCTGGGTGA
>CM052799.1:143569406-143611049 GCA_028533885.1 Nasua narica
TAATCTCTTCCAGTCCCATCCACGTTGATACAAAAGTTGGGTATTCATCCTTTCTGATGGAGGCATAATATTCCATTGTATATATGGACCATATCTTCTTTATCCATTCATTTGTTGAAGGGCATCTTGGTTCTTTCCACAGTTTGGTAATTGTGGCCATCGCTGCTATGAACATTGGGATACATGTGGCCCTTCTTTGTACTGTATCTGCATCTCTGGGGTAAATACCCAATAATGCAATTGCACGGTCATAGGGTAGCTCTATTTTTAAGACTCACAACTCTATGGTCAAATAATCTTTGACAAAGCAGGAAAAATATCCAGTGGAAAAAAAGACAGTTTCTTCAATAAATGGTGCTGGGAAAATTGGACAGCAAAAATAGAAGAATGAAACTTGACCATTCTCTTACACCATACAGAAAGATAAACTCGAAATGGATAAAAGACCTCAGCGTGAGGCAGTAATCTATCAAAGTCCTGGAGGAGAACATAGGCAGTAATCTCTTCTACATCGGCCACAGCAAATTCTTTTAGGACATGTTTCCAAAGGCAAAGGAAACAAAAGCGAAAACAAACTTTTGGGACTTCGTCAAGATAAAAAGCTTCTGCACAGCAAAGGAAACAGTCAACAAATCAAACAGGCAACCCATGGAATGGAAGAAGATATTCGCAAATGACACTACAGACAAAGGTCTGATATCTAAGATCTGTAAAGTACTCCTCAAACTCAACACTCAAAAACCAGAAAATCATGGCAAAAAATGGGCAGAAGACATGTTCATTTCTTTTGAATTATTGAATTATTTGAATTATTATCATCTCTATTGAATCATTTGTTCTTTGGATGTTGAGTTTGATAAGTTCTCCATGTATTTTGGATACTAGCCCTTTATCTGATGTCATTTGCAAATATCTTTTCCCATTCTGTAAGTTTTCTTTTCCTTTTGTCAACTGTTTCCTTTGCTTTTTATCCTTTGCAAAAGCTTGGTATCTTGATGAAGTCCCAATAGTTCATTTATGCCTTTCTTTTCCTTGCCTTTGGAGAAGTGTCTAGCAAGAAGTTTCTGCGGCTGAGGTTGAAGAGGTTTCTCCCTGTGGTCTTCTCTAGGGTTCTGATGGATTCCTGTCTTGCATTGATGTCTTTTATCCATTTTGAATCTTTTTTTGTGTATTGTGTAAGAAAATGGTCCAGAGTCATTTTCTGCATGTGGCTGTCCAATTTTTCCAACACCATTTGTTGAAGAGACTGTCTTTTTTTTTCCCCATTGGATATGCTTTCCAGCTTTGTTGAAGATCAGTTGTTCATAGAGTTGAGGGTCCATTTCTGGGTTTTCTATTTTGTTCCATTGATCTATATGTCGGTTTTTTGTGCCAGTACTGTTTTGTCATGCTGTCTTGATGATTACAGCTTTGTAATAGAGCTTGAAGTCTGGGATTGTGATGCCATCAGTTTTGGTTTTCTTTTTCAACTTTCCTTTGACTAGTCAGGGTCTTTTCTGGTTCCACACATATTTTAGAATCATTTGTTTCAGCTCTGTGAAAAATGTTGATGGTATTTTGATAAGGATTGCATTAAATGTGTAGATTGCTCTAAGTAGCATAGCCATTTTAACAATATTTATTCTTCCAATCCATGAGCATGAAACATTTTTCCATCTCTTTGTGTCTTCTTCAATTTCTTTCATGAGTGATCTATAGTTTTCTGAGTACAGATCCTTTCCCTCTTTGGTTAGATTTATTCCTAGGTACCTTTTGGTTTGGGGAGCAATTGTAAATAGGATTGACTTCTTAATTTCTCTTTCTTCTGTCTCATTATTAGTGTATAAGAATGCAACTGATTTCTGTGCTTGGATTTTATATCCTGCCACTTTGCTGAATTCCTGTATGAGTTCTAGCAATTTTCGAGTAGAGTCTTTTGGGTTTTCCACATAGAGTATCATGTCATCTGCAAAGAATGAGAATTTAACTTCTTTGCTGATTCAGATGGCTTTTATTTCTTTTTGTTTTCTGGTTGCTGAGGTTAGGACTTCCAGTACTATGTTGAAGAGCAATGGTGAGAGTGGAGATTCTTGGAGATCAGATGTTCCTGATCTTAGAAGAAAAGCACTCAGTTTTTCCCCATTGAGAATTACATTCGCTGTGGGCTTTTCATATATGGCTTTTTTGATATTGAGGTATGTTCTCTCTATCCCTACACTGTGAAGAGTTTTAATTAAGAAACGATGCTGTACTTTGTCAAATGTTTTTCTGTATCTATTGAGAGGATTTTATGGTTCTTGTCTTTTCTTTTATTTATGTAGTGTATCACATGGATTGATTTGTGGATATTGAACCAAACTTGCAGCCCAGGAATAAATCCCATTTGGTTGTAGTGAATAATCCTTTTAATGTACTGATGGATACTATTGACTAGTATGTTGGTGAGAATTATTGCATCCATGTTCATCAGGGATATTGGACAGTAATCTCCTTTTTTGTGAAGTATTTGTCTGGTTTTGGGATCAAAGTAATGCTGGCCTCATAAAATTAGTTTGGAAGTTTTCTTTTCATTTCTATTTTTTGAAACAGCTTCAGAAGCATAGGTATTAATTCTTCTTTAAATGTTTGGTAGAATTCCTCTGGGAAACTATCTGGCCCTGGGTTCTTGTTTTTTGGGAGATTTTTTATTGCTGCTTCAATTTCCTTGATGATTATATATTTGTCCAGGTTTTCTATTTCTTCCTGGTTCAATTTTGATAGTTTACATGTCTCTAGGAATGCATCCATTTCTTTCAGATTGCTTAATTTGCTGGCACATAGGTGCTCATAAAATGTTCTTACAATTGTTTGTATTTCTTTGGTGTTGGTTGTGATCTCTCTTCTTTCATTCATGATTTTATTTACTTGGGTCCTTTTTTTTTTTTTATAAGTCTGGCCAGTGGTTTATCAATCTTATTAATACTTTCAAAGAACTAGCTCCTAGTTTCGTTGATCTATTCTACTATTCTTTTGGTTTCTATTTCATTGATTTCTGCTCTCATCTTTACTATTTCTCTTCTGCTGGGTTTAGAATTTATTTGCTGTTCTTTCTTCAGGTCCTTTAGGTGTAAGTTTAGGTTGTTTATTTGAGAACTTTCTTATTTCTTGAGAAAGTCTTGTATTGCTTTTTACTTCCCTCTTAGGACGGCCTTTGTTCCATCCCAAAGATTTTGAACAGTTGTGTTTTCATTTTCATTTGTTTCCATGAATTTTTTAAATTCTTCTTCAATTGCCTGGTTGAATTATTCATCCTTTAGTAGGATGCTCTCTAGCCTTTATGCATTTGAGTTCTTTCCAAATTTCCTCTTCCAATTGAGTTCTAGTTTCAAAGCATTGTGGTCCAAAAATATGCAGGGAATTATCCCAATCTTTGGTACAGGTTGAGACCTGATTTGTGACCTGGTATGTGCTCTATTTTGGGAATGTTTCATGTGCACTAGAGAAGAATGTGCATTCTGTCGCTTTAGGATGGAATGTTCCAAGTATATCTGTGAAGTCCATCTGATCCAGTACGTCATTCAAAGCCCTTATTTCTTTGTTGATCTTTTGCTTAGATGATCTGTCCATTGCAGTGAGGGGGGTGTTAAAGTCCCCTACTATTATTGTATATTATGGATATGTTTCTTTGATTTTGTTATTAATTGGCTTATGTATTTGGCTGCTCCCATGTTGGGGGCACAAATATTTACACTTATTAGATCTTCTTGTTGAAAAGGCCCTTTAATTATGATATAGTATCCTTCCTCATCTCTTATTACAGTCTTTGATTTAAAATCTAATTTCTCTGAAATAAGGATTGCCATCTCAGCTTTATTTTGATGTCCATTAGCATGATAAAGGGTTTTCAACACTCTCACTTTAAATCTGGAGATATCTTTAGGTCTAAAACGAGTCTCTTGCAGACAGCATATCAGTGGGGCTTGCTTTTTTTATCCAATCTGATACCCTGTATCCTTTGATTAGGGAATTTAGCCCATTTATATTCAGAGTAACTACTGAAAGATATGAATTTAGTGCAATTGTATTACCTGTAAAGTGACTATTAATTTATATTGTTTCTGTTCCTTTCTGGTCTATGTTATTTTTGGGCTCTCTCTTTGCTTAGAGGATTTCTTTTAATATTTCTTATAGGGCTGATTTGGTGATCACCAAGTCTTTAAGTTTCTCTTTGTCCTGGAAGCTTTTTATATCTCCTTCTATTTTGAAAGATGTCCTAGTTGAATAAAGTATTCTTGACTGCATATCTTTCTTATTTAGCACTCTGATTATATCATGCTAGTCCTTCCTGGCCTGCCAGGTCTCTGTGGATAGGTCTGTGGCCAGCCTAACATTTCTACCCCTGTACATTACTGACCTCTTGTCCCAAGCTACTTTCAGGATTTTCTCTTTGTCTCTGAGAGTTGTAAGTTTCACTATCATATGTCAGAGTGTTGGCATATTTTTACTGATTTTGAGGGAGGTTCTCTGTGCCTCTTGGACTTTGATGCCTGTTCTCTTCCCCAGATTAGGAAAATTCTCTGCTAAAATTTGCCTCAATATGCCTTCTGCCCCCCTCTCTCTTTCCTCTTCTTCTGGGATTCCAATTATTCTAATATTGTTTTGCTTTATATCACTTATCTCTCGAATTTTCCCCTTGTAATCCAATAGTTGTTTATTTCTTTTTCTCAGCTCCTTTATTCTCCATCATTTGGCCTTCTATATCACCAGAGCCTCCATTTATAATAGCCTCCATGTCATTAATAGTCTTTTTGAATTTAACTTATTTAGATTGGGTTAGACTTGGTTAGAAAGGGATTCTCTAGTGTCTTTTATACTTTTTTCAAGCCCACCTAGCATCTTTATAATTGTTATTCTGAACTCTAGTTCTGACATCTTTCTTATGTCCATACTGATTAGGTCCCTGGCAGTCAATATTCTCTCTTGTTCTCTTTTTTGAGGTAAGTTTTTCCATCTTGTCATTCTGTCCAGAGAATAGATGAATGAGAGAACAAAATACTAAAAGGGCAACAATGACCTCAAGAAAATATGCACAAAACAAATCAGACAAGACCCAGAACTGGGGAAGGAAAAAAAAAAAAAGAATATAATCAGACAGAGCAGAATAGAGCAATACACTGTATTCTGTGTGTATTTTGTGTGTATTCTCTGTGTGTTTTGGTCCATTTTTAAGAAAATTAGATTCCAAAATTATAAAGAAAGAAATATCTATATATGTATAAAAATATAATTAAATACAATGACAGGATAAAACATAACTGTTAAAATAGAAATTAAAAGACAAGAAAAAAAAAAGAGAAAAAAAGCTAACAACACTAAAAAAAAAGGAAGGGATATAAACAGTAGGCGAACAGAACAGAGCAATACACTATTTTCTGAGTATATTTTGGCCAGTTTATTAGAAGAAATTATATCCCAAAATTATAAAGAAAGAAAAACATATATACAAAAATAAAATTAAATACATTGAAAAGAGAGAATGTAACTGTAAAGGTGAAAGGTGTAAAGATATAAAAAAATATTTAACAAAAAAAGGGGAAGAAGAAAAATAAAATAAACAACAATAACAACAAACAAGAGAATATGATCAGACAGGCAAGTAGTACAGAGTCATACACAGGATTTTTGGTATATTTTGGTCTGTTAGAAGAAACCGCAAACTGCAAACTTATAAAGAAAGGAAAACTTAACATATATATACAAAAAATAAGATTAAATACAGTAAAGGGATAGAGTGTAACTGTAAAAATGAAAACTAAAAAAGATTTTTAAAAAGAACTGATAAAATATGAAATTGGTTGAAAAGGAAAGAAAAAAAATTTAAAAATTAAAGTTAAAAGACTAAAGAATCATGGGGAAAAAGCCATGAATTCTACGTTCTGTATTCCCCTAGTGCTGGAGTTAGCAATTCTCTTTAATCGGTAAATTTGGTCTTGGCTGGTTGTTCTTGCTGATCTTCTGGGGGAGGGGCCTGTTGTGTTGACTGTCAAGTGTATTTTCTCCAGGAAGGCTTATACAGCTCTTGTAAGGGGCCAGACTAAGTAAGCTGCTCTGGGTTATTCTACGTGGTTTTTGTTCCCTAAAGGCTTTCCACACAACTTTAGAGGGTGAGAATGAAAATTGCAACCTCCCAATCTCTTGCTGTGGAGCCAAGAGCTCAAGCAGTCAGTCACTCCTGTCTCCCTGGTCTCCAGCCACACTCAGTGCTCACCCAGACTATGACCAAGTGTTTCTGTGTCAAGAACACGACTCCCTTTCGAGTCTCTAAAACCTCCAGACTCCTGAAGTGTGCTCCTGCCCCACTCCTCTCGAAGAAAACAGGAGGGAGTCTTATGGGTTCTGCCACTTGCTGGGCCCCTGCTGTGGAGAGCAGTCACCTGACCATGCCATGGTTCATGGTATATGGTACTCCTGACCTGAGAACCCACTCTTGGGTTCTCTTTGGAGTTGGCTTACTTACTCTGATGTCTGAGAGCTCTGCCACAATCAGGCATCCTCAGTCTTCCTGTGACCCTGAAGGTCCTGAGACCACACTGTCCCAGTTAGGGTTCTGTCCCTGCTTGGCCACCTGAGTGACGTCCTTCACTGGATCAAACTTCTAAAAGTTTTGATTTTGTGCTCCACTGCTATATCACTTGCCAGTAGCTGTCTTCTCATATACCACCTCAGATTCATTTCTCCGCACTTCCTACCTTGCAGAAAGTAGTCGCTTTTCTATACATAAAGGTGCAGCTATTTTTTTCTTCAATCTCTGGTTGAGTTCACAGGTGCTCAAAATGACTTGATAGTTATCTAGCTGAATTCCTGGGACCAGATGAAATTAAGGTCACCTAGTCCTCTGCCATCTTAGACTTTCCCTCTGCTCTGAAGCTTTCAAGCCAGAAGCAAGTCAGTTAACGAGTGGGAGTCCAGAAGACCTTTGACTCTGGCAGACACTGTTAGCTACCTACCCACTTTCCATTCTCCACTCTTAATTGCCATCTGAAATCTAGTTTTGTCTATACTAGCATTATGCACAACTTGAGGGAGAACCATAATTGGTCTAAGTCAATTGTGACTACCCTCTTCCCAGTTTCTCAGCCTTTCAGTCTGATCAGTGAGAACTCAAGTGGAAGTCAACCAGGCATATTCTAGAAAATTAAAATTATTTTTCTGAGAAATAGAGACATAAATGGTTGCATGGCCCTTCCCTCTCCTTCCTGTCTTGCACATAGAAGATAGGAAATGGAGCTGTACAAGCCATCTCAAGTGACTAAGGGGAGGTCAAGAGAATTTCAGGTTCATCTGCTTTTACCTCATTGACCCTGAACCAACACTAACAAGTATCTATCTCAGGATCTCTTATTAAATAGGAACAATAAATTGTCCTTATTTAACCCATTGTGCTAGTTACTTACCTTTTATTCTCAAATTCATTTTACATCCTTCCAAGTGTTATTTCCAAACTGTCTTGCTAGCTGATGTCCAACTAGATATAGGCCATTGGTAGACTAGCAAGGGATTGGAAAATGAGAAGAGAAGAAAGGAGAAGCCAGAGAATTTCTCCATTTGTTCCTCTGCTTTAGGCTATATCTCTAGCATTGGCTATATCTCCTCCATAATCTTAACTCCTGATGATCATTCCTCTTCCATGGTCCCATCTTCCATCAAGAAGCCATCTTATAGATATAGCTCTAGGTGGCAATGACTCCTAAGTTATAGTAAGCATCATCTCCTTCATTTGTTTTTGCATTCCTATGAGTGGTGGTGTCTCCTGACTTTTGCCAATCTTTGAGCTATTACTCTTTAAAACACCTTATTTGGTTTCTTAGCTTTTCTGACCGCTTTGTAACTAGTTATCTATATTAAATTATTATGATTGTATTACCTTTTTTATTGAAGTATAACTGACATATGATATCATATTAGTTTCAAATGTGCAACACAGTGATTTGTCACTTACATGTTATGAAATGTTCAATATGCTAAGTGTAATTACCATCTGTCACCATGCAAAGTTATTATAATATTATTAACTATATTCCCTATTTACATCCCCATGAATTATTTATCTTATAACTGGAAGTTTGTACCTCTTAATCTTATTCATTAATTTCATCTATCCTCCCTCCATCCCTCTGGAGACCACTAGTTTGATCTTTGTATTTATTAATCTGTTTCTATTTTGTTTTATTTGTTAATTTTTTTAGATTCCACATTTATAAGTGAAATCATACAGTAGTTGCCTTTCTCTTTCTGACTTATTTCAGTATAACACCCTTTAGGTCCATCCATGTTGTTGCAAATGGCTAGATTTCATTCATTTTTATGGTTATTCCAGTAATATTCCAGTGGTGTGTGTGTGTGTGTGTGCGTGTGTGTGTGTGTGTGTGTGTGTGTGACATCTCTTCTATCCATTCATATAAATTATTAATATTAGATTACCTGGCATAGACAGAGCTTTCCTGACTGGATCCTGATTGATATAGAACCTTAGTTAGATTTTCCCTTACCTGAAAAATCACTTTCTGAATTGATTCAAACCTTAAGAAATAATTAAAGCTCCTTTATCTGTGGATGTGTATATTTTAGTGAAGACACCTCCTTTTTAATATATCTTACCATACCAGATCATTGTCTTTACTCTCTCCTAACCGACACTGAGCTAATAGTCACCTTGTAAAAGTCATGGTTGCTTCCTACTTGGAATCTGAGTATTACTCCAAAATTTGACTTTTCCACACTGTATTTGGAACATTCTTTCTTATTTGATCTCCAACTCACTCTACCCCGGTGGCTCTACTCTGATTCACTCTCTCTATCAAGACCCTTAAGATTGATAACATATATAGATATATAACCTCCCCAGTTGTTTTTTTGGGTATGCTCACCTTCAGCCATAAAGCAAATGAGGTGCTGCTCTGCCTGCAACCAATGGTCTGCAGGAACCAAGAGCAGCCTGGATCTAAAAAACTCTGGCCTGCTATCCCTGTAAAGAAAGATCCAAACTGTGATGTGTGTGTGTGTGTGTGTGTGTGTGTGTGTGTGCATATGTACTACAGGGTGAATTTAGAAGCCCCTTTTTCTAATGGGTGGTGGGCAGGATAGGAAGTTTGGACTATAAATAAATTAATTACCTCAACCAATATATATTGAGCTATTTTTTTGTGCTCAGCCCTATTCTATATACAAGTGATACGACAGGTAACACAACAGAAAAATCCCTACTCAGAGTTGTTTCTGACTCCCCAGAATGGCAAAGAGAGCCACTTGCAGCCAGCAGATCGTGTTATTAAGGTTACTAAAGTAATATTTTCACAAAAAACAGAGTCAAAGCCTTGATATCAAAAGGAATATTTTCATCCTATGAGATTAGATTATGTTTGTTGTTTTCTTCTAAAATGAATGTTCATCCTGGCAAAGTATGTTTGCATTCAGGGTGAATCAGCAAGAAAATAAACCAAAACTCTAGATGATAGGTGGACCAAAATCAAATGGAGCCCCACTTTTGCTTTCTCTCACTGACTAGAATCTAAAACTTCCCCCAACCATAGTTAACAATGTCTAAATTGAAGAGTCCTCATCAGCAACCAGTCCAGACTGAGGCACCTACAGCATGCGGGCTACAAAAAGGATTTAAGTGACAGGGAAGAGGGAGACAGAATCTCTTATTTTGGAAGAGTAGAATTGTCAGAGGAGGGAGAGCACACACAGAGACAGACAGAGACTGAGGGTTGTGGCAAGAAAGATCATGTCTTCATAGGTCTTCTTCCTTTTGAAGGCTTAAGTATGTCAGACTCTGCAGCTACACCTGAAAAAAAATGCTTTTTAAGTTTCAATTTAGCATTAATTGATACTCCAGGATTCTAAGATCTAAAGAAAGATTTTAAAAAATTCATTAGTTGGATTATTAGTTGACAAGACTCAATTTTTCTTATTAAGGAGGGCATGTACTGCATGGAGCACTGGGTGTTATACACAGAATCAAAATTCCTTCTAAAAGTAAAAAAGCAGTTTCTGCATTAAACTGAAGTGAGATTCTTAAATTATTCTAACAACATTAACTTAACGTTTATGATCTGGTTTAATCTTCATATCCACTCTATTAGATAAGTACTATTTTAAATCCTACTTATAGATGTGAAGATTGGGATGTGGAAAAGCTGAATAACCTGTTCAAAGTCACCTCGCCAGTTAAATGACAGAGCCAGGATTGGTATGTTCAAATCTTACAGCTAGTTCACTACCCAATAGTGCATCAGATTGACTAATGGATGTTACGGAACAAAAGACTAAGAAAAATCTTGAACTCTGCTTATTTTAATAATCTTCCCTAAGAAATTTCAAACAAAAAATGCTTTGAGTCTTTTTTCTTAATAAACATATATTGCCCTCCTTTGTAAAATTCATACTTGTGACATATATACCAATCCATTTTCATCAAGTGATTAAATTATCTCACATAAGAAACTGTTTTCCTAAACACACAAAAAATGAATTTGAGCAAACAATTGTAAAGCTAAGCACAACTCCAAAAATTGTTTCCCCAAACAAATATCACACCCCACATTGGCCACAACCACATACAAAAACAGCGATGTGTGTAAGTTTTCCAAGAACAGAATCACAGTTTTGTGCTTTTAGCACTATCATTGGGAGAGGTTAAAACCAGACTAGAATACCTTCTCCAGGGTTCTGAGGAGAGGCAAGAATCTTAGCAATTACTTCCACTTGAAACTTCCGTCTAGCCTGCTTAGCATAGGATTTTAACCATGTGTGGTATATAAACATTTTGAATCTTGAATTGTTTACTATTTTTCCTCTGTAAGTGAAAAAGATGATTTCCTGGGTGAAAAAGATGGGGCAATAACATGTGTTCTAGGACCTACAGCAAAGTCACTTGAAGACTGGAGTTCCGCCCATTATTGAGTTTATCAGGGGCCAGCCTCAAGGAACCAGTCTACAATGACACCAAAGAAATTCCAGCTCTGAAGGCCCTTGTTTTCCAAGCTCTTTATCTTTGATTTAGGAGATAAGTAGCAACAAAATTGTGCATATCATTTCCTATAGCATCCTTGCTCCCTTTCTTCACATCCCTTCATCCAGTTTCAAAAAGGAAATACAATGGACTTTATTACTCTCACTCAGTGACCTCTTTACAGCTCAAAGCATGATTGTCTTCACCTGATTATTGGAACAGGTTCACCTTCCACATCTTTGTGAACACAGCTGCTGACCGCCTTATCAGAGGGACAAAGAATAGTCAGCACAACCCACACATTTATTTTTCTTAGTTAAAAATAAAAGCATATCCAGACAGCAATCTGGGGCTGGGTAGTGAATGGAAAGATGTAGAACACCATTATGGAAAGAGAGGAGAAAAATGGCAGCAGCCAACTCTAAGGAGCCTGGCTTTTTTGTAATTTTTTAATGTCTGTGAACTGATAACTATTCATGGAGTTTGTGAGATCAGCTGATTCCAGCTGTATTGAATTTATAGTGAAGATCTGTCCTACCCTAAATTCCCAAACTTCAATGTATAGTACCTTACCCCAGACCTTACTGGGACCCTCCAAAAAAGTCCACATGCCACAGGTTAGGAGATTGAGAATGTTGATTCTCCAACCTTGAATGTAGAACTTGAAAACAGTGTTCTCAATTTGAGTTGTATATTGGAACCCCTTGACAGCTTTAAGAACTACTAATGCCTCAGCCCTGGTCCTCAGCATTTCTGATTTAGTTGAGTTTGGTAAGCTTAGGCATTGGAATTTTCTCATTCATCATTTTCTCATTCATCGGTTTTTCTCATTGTAGACAAAACTGAGACCCACTGCTGTGGAATGCCACATCTGAGGTCCAGACCCCCTGCCTGCACACCAGAAGATTCTGGAGGATGGGGAAGCAGGAATTGACAGAGTGCCAGTGAATATGGTTTTGGCCATATGAGGCTGTTTGTGGCTTTGCAAATCACTTCTTTAAATGATGACTACAGTTTAAGAATGGAAGTCTACCCTAGCACACCCACATGTCTTGCCAACAATAGAAAACCTCATGGAGGGACGCCTGGGTGGCTCAGTTGGTTGAGCGCCTGCCTTCGGCTCAGGTCATGATCCCAGCGTCCTGGGATCGAGTCCCGCATCGGCCTCCTTGCTCAGCAGCGAGCCTGCTCCTCTCTCTGCTTCTGCTTGCCTCTCTGCCTGCTTGTGTTCTCTCTCTGTTAAAATAAATAAAAAATAAAATCTTTATAAAAAAAAAAAGAAAACCTCATGGATTTGAGTCAAAACTACAAAGACTGATCAAAGCCTCTCTTTCCTCCTACTGACCACCAATCGGTAGAATTAGTGGGCCAAGAATGGATCTCTCCAATATGCTATTCGCTCCCTAGATATGACTTTCAGCCTAACTAAACTTAAACTCAGAACTAAATCATGAGAGTACATCTTTGCCCCATAAATCAGGTTGACCTGGAAGATAAACTACCTCTTCCCTTATTGTTGTCTCAATCATATATATTTGTCCCTCAAAGGACTAGGAATAAGGCAAGGTCTTCAGAATTCTCAGAATTAGAGGTACATCCAATTTGACTTTAAAGATTTGCTGAAATCATGCATTGAACAAAGGCCTTAACACCGCTCCCTCTGGTGCCCTTCTAAGTATGTGAGTAATAAATTTTTACCCATGTTACATGAAAGTCCTTTGTGGACTTTTTCAGAGTCTCAGATCTAATCATGGTTAAGCCAACAAAGGGATTACAGCCTTATCGGGAGCTTATTTTGCAAAACTGCCACATAGCTTTGCCAGAGAGAGTATCCTGTTTTTCCCACTATGCTGAGCTCAAAGATCCCATTAAGTAAAGTTGAACTCTCCATTTATGCAGAAATATAAACAGACTGCTCAGTGTGATTTGGAGTTATATTTTCATTTAGGAAAAAGTAATGTCCAAATACTAAACAGTGTTGACCTCCATGATTCAGAAATCTGGATATGATAGAAGGAGAAATTCTAAAATTTCTCTACTGGAAAAAAGGCAATACATATTCAAAGCATGCACACACGCACACACACGCACATGCACACACACACATTTTGCCATTTTTTGTGTCCTAACCATGGAGTCTACTTGATAATTAATGATGTCTAGAGCTTTTCAATGGATAAACTATTAAGAACAGTATATATTCCTTTGCATCATGGAACAATCTGGGTAAAAAGCTTTGTAAAATCAAGTCTAAATCTTTCTTTTTAAAAAAAGGTTTTATTTACTTATTTGAGAGAGAGAGAGTGAAAGAGAGAAAGTACGAGATAGGGGAGGGTCAGTGGAAGAAACAGACTCCCCACTGAGCAGGGACACCCCCACACCCCGCCCCAGTGCAGGACTTGATCCTGGAACTCCAGGATCATGACCTGAGCCAAAGGCAGATGCTTAACTGACTGAGCCACCCAAAACCATTCTGATATACAATTAGTTTAGCCTAATCTGAGCATATGGTGTTTTGTGGGCTTGGTGATAGGTAACTTGAGAAAAATATTATAGATAGACTGAGGTGGCTGTATTGTATAGATTTCCATAGACTAAAGATCTAATACTGCCTTAGTTGTAAGTAGGACAAACTAGTGTAATACAAGGTCCATGCCCACATAGGGCTAGATCCAATCAATCACTTTAACCAAAACAAAACAATTCCGACTTATATGTAAAATTATGAACTTCAATTACAAGGAAAAAATCTATTGTGTATCCTCAGATGGCTATACTATCTTTCTACTGACAGATGAAACTCAAGCCACATGTCCTCAGGTGCATTTCTGATAGTGCAGTGATGAGTGATTTAGTATAAGATGGTGGCAATGGAAGAGGGCTGTGGACTTGGCTCTTCTGAAAGGACATTGATAACTCAATTCCACATTGTATTTTTGTCCACTCACATTGTGGCTATAAAAGCAGCAATGTTGAGCCTCTGGCTGTGGCCCGCATGTAATCAGAGAGATTGAATTTTCAAAAATGACTGCCATAATATCCCCCATTCTTCCTGCTCTTCTAGTATATGACCTTACCACTCCCCTAACAAGAAGGGAGTCTAATTCCTCTTGGTGTAAATCTGGGCATGGTTTGTGGCTGCTTCTGCTAGTACAGGATGGTAGAAGTGATGCTCCCAGCAAACAGTCAATACCAACTATCAACCCTATGAGTGAGTCATCTTGAACATCCAGCCACATCTAGCTTTCAGATAATAACCCCAATGACATCTGATTACACTGGCTGGAGAGACCCCCAAGACAAAACCATCTAGTCAACCTCTTCCCAAATTCCTGACTCAGAAGAAAAATAATGAGCAAAATAAAATTTCTGCTTTAAGCCACTAAGTTTAGGGGGTAATTTATTATGCAACAATAGCACCCAGAACAGAATCATTTCAGAATTACTTTTACTTCCTACTATTCAGACTATTTTAGAATTTAAGAAAATCAGAAATTTCTGGCCACCTTCAAAAAAAGAGCATCTTTTTGAGACACTTGACCCTGAACTTTCCAAACCCCTGCTGTTCTTAGAATTTTCTAACAGTTGGGCGCCTGGGTGGCTCAGTTGGTTAAGTGACTGCCTTCGGCTCAGGTCTTGATCCTGGAGTCCCGGGATCGAGTCCCATATCGGACTCCTGGCTCTGCGGGAAGTCTGCTTCTCCCTCTGACCTTCTCCCCTCTCATTCTCAGTCTCTCTCTCTCTCTAGTAAATAAATAAAATCTTTAAAAAAAAAAAAGAATTTTCTAACAGTTAATGGGTCTGACAAGCAGTCATAATATGTATTCAGGTAGAGAAAACTCTATTCATCACAACTGTTCTAAGAGAGATTGCTCTCAATATTTGGGAAAATACATTTTGATCATTGAATTGTGGTAATGAGATGAGAGTAGGGCAGAGAGAGACATTTAAGTTCATGTTCAAGTAGTAATAAATAGTTGCTGAACTTCCTTTTATGGGGGGAGAGTCCTATTCACTGTCGTAGACCTTTTTGCTTTGTTAAGCACCTAGCTGAGAAGAGATTTCAAGTTTAGGAAAAAAACTGCATTGCTCAGCAAAATAGAGGAAACGGGACCATGTTTGGGAAAATGAAAAGAGAACACCCTGCTTGCTGAGTAACCAAAATGAGAACTTTAGGGAACAGAGATATTTAATAGTGTGTTAAAGGAGTTTGCTATTGAATGTATAAGGAAAACTTTATCCCCTTTCAACCTTACCAGAATTATTGTAAATAATATGTTACTCAATAATTCTCTTGTTACTAGTGATTTAGTGAAGTAAAGAGATGTCCAGGTTATCAAGAGGCTGAAAAATAGAGTCCATATAGCACCAGCTGGTAGCTAAGGTACCTACATATTGGTAAGGATGTAGCCATGAAAAATTATTTTTTGAAAAGAGAAAAAACTGTCAAAAAATAATTTACCCTAGCTATCACCCACCCAATTATGGAAGTCCCATTTTATTTAATTTTTTAAAGGTTTTTTTTTATTTATTTGAGAGAGTAGGAGCTGAGAGGGGGGGAGGTGTGGAGAATCAGACTCCCTACTGAGCAGAGAGCCCAACAGGGTGTTTGATCCCAGGGTCCTGGGACCTTGGAATCATGACCTGAGTCAAAGGCAGATGCTTAATCTACTAAGCCATCCAGGTGCCCCAGAAGGCCCATTTTAAAGGAAGAGTTTTACACATACTGTTGCTCCCTAAAAATTGAGAAAAAGGACAGGTACACAAAGGAATACTGAACATTGTTCACTGTTTATTTTGGTTTTTTTTTCCCCCCAATGCTAACAGTTGTTTAGTTCTGAAGAAGGAACATGTGGGAAACGTTTAGCTGAGGATACACAGAAAGGGTCATTTATCAGAGTCCCAAAAAAATGGCCCAAAGTTTTTACCAACAGTTGACAGTGAGCTTTGTCTCTTGCTGTCAATTTCAACCTTTTAAAAATTTTCTTCCCATCTGTCCCGTTTTTTGAGAACAATTTCTAATGTGTTTTATTCTGATTAACAAATCTGCACCGATAATTAATAACTGGCAATAAGTGAGTATATTTTATGTAATTTAGTTCCCTAAGTCATTTGCATTTGTAGCCTATATGAACTTTGTCCCACAAACTTGGGCATGAGGAAAGGGTATCATTTCTTTACTCTCTTTAAATTAAATTCAAGTTTGAGTCTCTTCCCTCCCGAAACTGTAGGAAAATTCTACTTCTGTCATTATTGTTATTGGTGGAGAGAAGTCTTTTCCTTCTTAAGCTCCAATTATAAATTAAGAGCTCAATGTGGTTCATCAAAATAGAGGGAAAATTATGAGCCTTCTGTCCCTCCTAAACTGCTGATAGACAGTGTTCAGGTTTTGTTGCTCTCTGTAGTCTGGTGACCCCATAGTTTCCTCCACCATGTATGGATATTGTAGCTAGGGCAGGAGCCCTGTGTTAGGGTTCAGGCTCCACGAGTGCAGCATTCCTGAGTCCTGCTTCAAGCCTGAGTCTCTTTCATGGGGCAAGATTCTCCATGGAGAGCTTCATTCCCTCCAGTCCTGGGAAGTCTCCCTGCCCAAAGGAAATTCACTTCTCTCCCATCTCCGTAGCACAATCCTCTCAAGGATTGGTCTCTGGGAACATAAAAGCCAGGAAGCTCTTCTGCTACTGCCCATATGTCATTTTTCCTTCCTGCACCCATAACGCAAACCTCCCCAGAGGCAAGGGAGGGGCTCTGAGAGTAAAACTACCTTCTTGGGAGAGGGAGAGGAAAACATATTGCAAAAAGAAAACATGAATTGATGTTTCAACAAAACACTCCAGTGTGTATTTAACAAGACACTGCAGAAGCAGTAATATTTTTACTCAAAGGAGGGGGACTTTTTAAATGGGTTCTTTAGTACTCCTCAGGGCTGGGCAGTGGTCCCCCTCCAAACAGGGTCCACTAAAGTTCAAGGCACAATGCATTTGAGAAAATCCTGAGTTTAGGGATGTTGTTCTTGGGGTTGCCCCTTGGGAGAGGAGACATGCCTGTGAGGACACAGTCCTTAGGAATACATTTTCTTATTCTAGCTCCTGCCCTCCAGGAGAACATCAGCAATAATTCTGGGTTAGTTAGCCAAAAGGCAGGCTCTGCCCTACCTGACTCCTGCCAGAAGCAACTTCCTTTGAAAATAGCTTTCTGTGTCGGAAGGAAGCAATAGGACCCTGGTGCTGAGCAGACCTCGTACTTCCCTCACACCACTTGTTTACAGGCAGCACAGAGAAGGGAAAATGAGGTCAAGGAGCTGTTGCTATTTCCCTCTTTACTGAGGGAGGGGACCCCGGTGACCTGGCAGATGATGTTCAGCAGCACATACCTTGATCCACTGCCTTGGTGTCCATGAAGCTGTTAAACCTGACATGTGACTTTGGAGAAGTTCTACTGAAACCCCCTGTTAGTCTTCCAACAACAGAAAACTTAGAAGTCTAAAGGGATATGGATCTTCATATCCAAACTAAGAGAGGTATTCTAGAAAATCACAGGTTATATTTTTCTTAGGACTTTATTTATTTATTTATTTATTTATTTATTTATTTTGCCTTTCACTTTGATTAGGCAACCATCAGCTGAAGCCCTTCTCTCTAGTTTCTTATTTCTTTTAGCAGCCTCACTTTACAGATCAGGTAAACTGAGGCTCAGAGGGATTAAATTGAGGCTCATTTCAGGTCCCATATCTGGTAAATAATACAGTCTAGGACTTCAAGCTTAGATTTCTGGTTGTCTTCACCCATTTATGGTCTTTTGGGGTGAATATTTCATCAACACATTTTTAGGTGTATCTGTTCTTTTAAGATAGATGCTTAAAGAAGACTGAAACTTCCTAGCATTAAGAAAGGTTGAATCCCTATTAGGAAAACCAGACAAGTATTTATGAAATTCTAAGTAAATTTTCTGTCTCTGGCATATACCAGTAGATCACAGTTGGCAAGGGAAGTCTAAACAGTTCTGTCAATTACTTTACAAAAAGTTGCTTTCTGTTTAAGAGCTCAATTTAAGCATTAGTGTGTGTATATATATATATATAGTGTGTGTGTGTGTGTGTGTGTGTGTGTGTGTGTGTGTATTAGAAGTATCCAGCGGTAGACAAATAAGCTTTAATATAGAACTGGAAAAAGTCAAAAAATAAGCACATTGTAGACAACAAAACAACTGGAGTGTTCTGTTGCTTTGAAAAACATTGTGGCCAAACAAAATGTTCTGCCAGGGGCAACATGGTTAGCTTTCTATCATTTCAGTATGAACAGATTATATTTTCAGGTGCTATTGACCCTCAAAGCCAGCCTAATAAACTCCATTCTTGGGCTGTTCAGTAGGACCAACAGTTGCATTTGAGGAGCTGAGAAATGAGGAGTTAATGTTCAGTTCCCTACATAGAACTGCACATTTTCCAGAAAGATTTTTAGTCCTCAAAGTATCTTCTAAAGGGTGGGGGGACAGAATTTGTTTTCTTTAACAAATTATAACATTTTTAAAGCACTTTTTTCAATTGAATGAAGGTTTCATTAGGACTATGTAATAGTAACTTAATTGAACATTAATTAGTAAAAATTAATTGAACATTTACTACACAGAAGTACCATACCGACATGATCTCGTTTAACCTCGAAGAAGGCTCAGGACAAAGATAGCATTTGTTAGACTTTCAGACACAGAAACTGGGGTTCAGGGGTTTTAAATAATTTGCTTACAAAGGTGCTATAGAAAGTGATGAAACTTTCTGATCTCAGCTCAAATCTTTCTGACCCCAAAGTCTTAACCACTAAGCACACTGCATCCCAACTTGACATAAGGAAAATAATACCCACAGGGGAGAGGTAGTTATAGATTCTAGATAACCGAGAACTAATCTGTGAGCAACCATCCTTCTAAATTAGAGTACACTTGTAATCTTGATGTTTACTCAAGATTTGAGTAAACAAATCTTGCCCCTTGGGAGAGGAGACATGCCTGTGAGGACACAGTCCTTAGGAATACATTTTCCTATTCTAGCTCCTGCCCTCCAGGAGAACATCAGCAATAATTCTGGATTAGTTAGCCAAAAGGCAGGCTCTGCCCTACCTGTCTCAGGTAGGGCAGAGCCTGAGTCAGGTAGGGCAGAGCCTACCTGATGCTCTCAGGTAGAGAGCACCTGAGAGCATCAGGTAGGCTCTCAGGTGCTCTCTACCTGATGTTTAAAGATTAAAGGGAACTACTTTCCATAAGCATAGTCTGTATTTTTCCAGTTTTACTGGGTCTACTGGTGGAAGAAAAGATATTAAAATAAATTGCCTTGCAGGAAACACTACTTTTTTCAACTTCTGAGACCTTGAAAAGAACAACCCAGCCACATAAAATTAGATCAAAATTATTGACGTATAAAAACTTCTGAGAGGAGGAGGAATTAGCAGCATAATTTGCCATAGTCAAAACATGGGGAAATATATCAATTGTAGAATGTCTAAATAATTGTAATATATTCATATGACGGAATACTATTGAGCAGTGAAAATGAATGAACTAGAGCTAAACACATTAACATGGATGAATATTATGGACAAAATGAGAAGTAAAACAGAAATTTTATGAGAATACATAAATATAAGTCCATTTACATTAAATTTAAAATATGTAAAATTAAATAATATATTTTATAAGGATACAAACATATATGAAAATTATAGAGAATTTTATGACAGTGATACTCTCCAAATTTAGGACAGTGATTTATCTCTGGAGGAGAGGGAAGGAAATGAAATCAGGGTGTGGTACATAGAGGGCTTTAAGTGGGTTTGTTTGTCAGGTTTTATTTCTTAAGCTGGGAGATGGCTGAGATGTTTCTCTTATATTGTTTACATCTTTTGGTTTTTTGGAACAATTCATACTTTTAAAAGTTCCTCAGTGACCAACATTCCCCTCCAAATGAGCAAAGCAAAGTCCTGCTCATCACCTTTGGAACACATTGCCTTCTTTTGGTCATGGCTGTGACTGAGTTTTTGAGAACTTACATAATGAAGACAGCTCAGAAGATCCCATTCCAGAAGAATGTAAAGCTATCCCAAATGCACAATCTGGGGCCTATTCAACAAGAGTCAAAAACTCAGTATGGATTCCATTGCCCTTGCCCTCTGCCTAGAGCTAGGGTAGCAGGGACACTGACTTTCAAAACAGAGCTAGATTTGGGTTTGAAATCCACCCTTGCCACTTTCTAGCCTTAGTTTCCCCACCTGTTAAATGGAACTAATAAACTACCTCATTGAACTTTCGTAAGGATGGAATTAATTACTACGTGAAAAGTGCCCATTGGGCAATAAACACTCATAAATAATGTCATAATGATTTACAGAAATTGCCAGGCTAGGAAAGTCTGTTCTGGTCCCCTTTCTTGCTCTCACTTTCTCCCAGATGTCTGCCATTTTGAAGTTTGCCATGTAAGTAAATATTTTCATTCAAATCACTTTCCTGAGGCTTATAGTAACATGCATCCTAATTCATTGTTCGGATAGTCAATTTTCTGGTATATCTGAACTTAAAATTAAAATGTCCTATTTATTCACATTTCTTTCTTCCTTAAAAGCACTAGTTGAGATCATGAGACCATTACTTCAGAGAACTCAGACATTATTAAAACAAATTACTCGAGGTCAATGTAAGGGGAGCCCTAACACCACTCCTACAGAGGAGGCTGGGAGGCCCCTTGAGAAGGAGTGAAAGAATGGATCTCTTGTTGGCTCACATATGACATTATTTAGAAATAGCTTGTTTTGCTAATATCACCAGATGGTTCCCAGCCATATATAAAAATTCTAACCCACACTGGTTTGTTTGACAAGTGTCCCACAACAAAAGTAGTTAACTGGACTGAAAAGCATGTGTCTATTTAGGGACAGACCTTGTTCAAGGTTATGTCTGTTGATGAGAGCTCTTTCTTGCAAATACCAAAATCCTAATGCTAACGAGGAAAGTACTTGCTTGAGCCAGAAATTATGCACTTGTAATTTTATTCTACTACTTCCTGGTAATGTGGTGTGAGTAAAGTATTTAATTTTTAAGCTGCTATTTCTTCCTTTCTAAAGCAGAGATAATAATATGTATCTCACAGAGTTCTAGTAAGATTTAAGTGATTATTATGAAAGAAACTGGAACAGAGATGAATCCACAGCAAACATCTGAAAGAAACTGGAACAGAGATGAATCCACAGCAAACATCTGACAAATGTTCGGTGAAATATTAGTTGACTCCGTAGATCAATTTGAATATGTGTCTTCCAATTTCAGAACCTAGTTTCATGAAGGTAGGGACGATAATGGAGTGGAAAAAGTGTTAAACTTTGAGTCGAGAAAAAAAAACTGTACTTACTACTCACTGTATGGCATTGGGCAAATTGCTCAATTTTTCTAAGTCTTATTTTTTTTTAAGATTTATTTATTTTAGAGAGGGAGGGGGAGAGAGAGTGTGTGCATGAGTAGGGGAGGAGCAGAGGGAGAGAGAGAATCTCAAGCAGACTGCACCAATCACAGAGCCCAACATGGGGCTTGATCCCATGATCCTGAGATCATGACGTGAGCCAAAATCGGGAATCAGAGGTTTAACTGACTGAGTCACTCAGGTGCCCTTTGAGTCTTATTTTTTTAATGTACAAAACGGGGCGTAATAATAATAATAACAATAATATCTCTTCTCTGTAGTTTCTAGGATCACTGAGGGGGCAAAATTTGTTTCTCTGTATCCCCAACCTTCAGATTCTTCATTCCCTTCTGTTCCTAAAAGTAATAACCATTGTTAAGTGTGTATTTGTGTTTTCTTAAATTACTAACTTCTAATGGAATGAACAGCTTTAAAAAAAAAAAATCCAGTGGTAGAATTATAGTCGAGTTTTGGAATTTAACAGCCTTTTCTGAGGGAGCACTTTATATGCAAAAACAAATAGAAACTGCATGACAGAACACTAGTAACAGCAGTGGTTAAGATAATTACCCATCTCTGGAGAAATGCCACCACCTTTTATTACATTATGCGTTCATATTCAGTAAGATGGAGTAATTTCATGATCATTTCAATCTCAGAACCACCTTTGCTAAAAGTCTGAATATTCATTTCTGAACACTCTACAAATAAAATTTTACAGCCAATTGGCTGCGTTGTTGGATAAATCAAAGAATAAAGCTAATGAAAGCCTGAGTTCATCAAGGATTCAAACCCAGTGAATGGGTTTGAATACCAGTGGATGGTATTCTAGAAAATAGGGTATGCATGGAAGTTACATAACATTGCCCAGAGGATAATAACTTGAGTTTTATTTAATTTAGTTAAATAGAAAAATGCTTAAGTCCTTCATTGTGGGGAAAAAAAAATCTTCTCTTTAATTTCTAAATAATACATGAATGTATTCTTACTTGAAAAAATATAAATCCCTTAAAGTTTAAGTCTCTTTCATCACTGCTTTCCTTCTCAAATGTAACTACTATTATCAGTGCACTGTGTAGATTTTATTTTTTATTTCTTTATTTTAGAGAGATAGAGAGAGAGATCATAGGGGGTGTTGGAAAGACAGAGGGAAAGAGAGAGAAAGAGAGAGAGAGAGAGAGAAAGAGAGTCTTAAGCAGGCTCCACATCTAGCATGGAGCCTGACACAGAGCTTGATCTCATAACCCTGAATCTGAGCTGAAATCAAGAGTTGGATACTTAACTGACTGAGCTACCCAGGTGTCCCTCATTGTGTATTTTCTGTGGAGCCCAACACAGGGATGGCTTGAACTCATGACCCTGGGATCAAGATCTGAACTGAGATCAAGAATCAGACACTTAAATGACTCTGCCATCTAGGTGCCCCTTTGTATCCCTTTAAAATCTTTTCTCTGCCTTTTCTTTAATATGTAACATATTTATAAAAACACATAGTTTTATTAGTGTGTGTTTGTATGTAAATAATGCAAACCGTCCTATAACTAGCTTTTCACCTGCAATATATATTAGAGATAGCCCTGTGTCAGTACACAGATATCTGCCTCATTCTTTTTAACTGTTACATAGTACTCTGCAGTATGAATGTGTTATCGTTTGTTAAACCATTTAGCTATTGACTTACAAGGGAGTTGTTTCAAATGTTTTGCTCTTATAGATTTAACTGCAATAATATATTTGACCAATTGTTAGGCATATGAGTAAATATAAAAAAGTAATTTCTGATCATAGGAATATACATTTAAAATTATAATACTCTCAATTTATCTTTCAAGATGTTTATGCCAGTTTACATTCTGACCAGCAGTGTTTCATGGTAACCACTTCCCTATAATTTTACCAACATTTGATAAAAATATTTCAATGTCTTGCTTAATGGCAGGAAAATGGTATCTCATTGTCTTTATTTGTATTTCTTTGGTTAGTAGTAATACTTAGCATTTTTAATGAATATATGGGTTGTTTGTACTTTCTCTTAAATAAACTACTGATAACGCATGCATAAGCTTTCTATACTTTATTCTATTCTTTTAATCTATTTTCATTTTTCTACAGAGATGGTACATGTGTTTTTTCCCCCAAATACTTTTATTTTATTTTTTCGGTGTTACAAGATTAATTGTTCATGCACCACACCCAGTGCTCCATGCAATATGTGCCCTCCTCAATACCTACCACCAGGCTCCCAACCCTCGACCCCTTCCCCTCAAAAATCCTCAGTTTGTTGCTCAGAGTCTACAGTCTCTCATGGTTCATCTCCCCCTCTGATTTCCCCCCATTCACCCTTCCTTTCCTTCTCACAATGCCCTCCATGTTTTTCCTTATGCTCCGTGTGTTTAATCTAGCTTCTTAATATGTTTTAAACCTTCAGGGGAGAGACTTGTTTTCCATAGACATTTTTACTTGAAAACTTCTTACACAAGGTAATAGCTTATCATGCATTGCACCTGTGACCAACTGATAGCTATTACTCTTTATTTCTTAGAAATGAGGAAATAAAACCACAAAATGTACAAAGTCAGATCTCAACCCCAGATCTTTGGGTCTAGTGCCTTTCCTTCTAAAGTTTTGCAATTCTATCCAAATGCCAGAGAAACCTAGGCTATTAGAGCGGAAGTAGAATCATCTATTTAAACTCCTCATTTTACAGATAAGCAAACTAAGGTATGGGAAAGCTAAGTACCTATGACTTGATACTAGAACACAGATCTATAGGCTCTCAGGTGGAATTCTTTCCACTAAACCATGTAGATTTATATAATGACGACATTTCACAAGCAAACTCTAGTGTTTTAGCTTTACCAATCACTTGGAAGGGGAAAAGAATTGAGAACTCATTGCCAGAGTTTTAATTTTGTTTCAATTATCTTTTTTAAAAAATATTTTATTTATTTATTTGACAGAGAGAAAGACATGACAAGTAGGCAGAGAGGCAGGCAGAGGGAGAGGAGGGAACCAGGCTCCCTGCTGAGCAGAGAGCCTGATGCAGGGCTAGATCCCAGAACCCTGGGATCACGACTTGAGCCAAAGACAGATGCCCAACGACTAAGCCACCCAGGTAGCCCTAATTTTGTTTCCATTCTCAACTCACAAAATAAAGGGAAATAAAATTGTTAAAGTTGAAACCGAATACATGAAAGTTAAAGCTCAACAGTCATACATAGTCACATTGGCTCTGTGAAAAATATAAAAAAATAGGAACATCCTCAGTTACAACAATATATTCTGTTTACTGTCCACCTACTGAGTATCTCAAGTATTTCATGAATAGTGTTGCATCTATAAGCAAAGATGGGCAACCATGTTAGGAATGAGCAGTCTTGAGTTTCAGAAGGACTCCCCTGGAGCAAAAGGTGATTCAAGCTCTTTCCTTGATCAGGATCTATCACACCCTCATTTTTCAGTATTCTCAGCTAGTAAACACAGGAACATTGGATTTCAACAGCTCTCTGGTTTTACCTGATAACACTTTTGTTTGCCTAGACAAAAGACAAGAATAGATAGACCTGTGTCACAAACTTCAAAATTTTTGTAACTACTTTTGGAAAAACAGATATTTAAGACTGCCCTTAAAGAGAGCAATATAATAAAACTAGGTGACTTCAATAACCCACTTTCAACATTGGATAGATTATCCAGACAGAAAATCAACAAGGAAAAGTTGAACCTAAACTATACATTAGATCAGATGGACCTAACAGGCATTTATAGAACATTCCATCCAATAGCAGCAGAATACACATTCTTCTCAAGCCCTCATGGAATGCTTTCCATATGGTAAGCTACAAACCAAGTCTTAATATTAATATTACTATTTAATGTAATATATTAAAATAAATTTAAGAGCATTAAAATCATATCAAGGATCTTTTCTGACAGTGGTATGAAACCCAAAATCAATTAAAAGAAAAAATAGGAAATTCACAAATATATAGAAATTAAGCAACATGCTCCCAAATAACCAATGGGTCAAAAATAAAATCAAAGTCAAAATCATAAAATATCTTGAGAAAAATTAAAACTGAAACAGAGCACACCAAAACATGAGATTCAGCAAAAGTGATTGTAAGAGGGAAGTTTATAGTGATAAATGCCTGTATTAAGTGCCGCTTCCTTACAAGAAGGAATGTGAGTCTTGAGTCTTACAGATTAAACAAGAAGAGAAGCGTGTGCCTGGTCAACCATCATGGAATTCATTGTAGAGTTAGCGCACTTAGCACTTAAATGGATAACCCCATCAGCAAGCTCTCTCGGAGACAGGGGAAATAATGAAAAAGGAAGCAGGCAGTGTTCCGCCCTGAGGGAGCCAGGCCTCCCCAGCTGCTCAGCTTCAAGAACCTACTTATATCATCCCCTCCACCTGAGGCCTGCTGTGAGTACATGTTTTTCTCAAGGTTATCTTTAAATATGCTTGCATGAGCAGCACAACTCCTCGTAGTTATATTTTCAGCAGTATATTATTCTGAGGGATGGTTACAATTAAGAAAAAAGAGAGATCTCAAACAACTTAACTTTACAAATCAAAGACCTAGAAAAAGAAGAACAAATGAAGTCCAATGTTAGTAGAAGGATGAAAAATTACAAAGATCAGAGAATAAGTTAATGAAATAGAGATAAACAAGACAATAGAAAAGAACAATGAAACTAAGAGCTGGTTTTTTGAAAAGATACTTAAGATAGATAAACCTGCTAGAACTTGCCAAGAAAAAAAGGAAAGAAGACTCGAGTAAATAAAAGTGAAAGAGGAGACATTACAACTGATACCATTGAAATACAAAAGATCACAAGAGACAACAATGAACAATTTATGCCAACATATTGGACAACCTATAGTAGAATAAATTCCTAGACACATACAATCTACTGACACTTAGTTATGAACAAATAGATAAACTGAACAGACCAATAGTAGCTTCACTAGTGAATTCTACTAACCATTTAAAGAATAATTAATACCAATCCTTCTCAAAATTTTCCAAATAATTAAACAGGAGTGAGCACTTTCAAACTCATTTTATGAGGCCAGTATTACTCTAATCCCAAACCCAGAAAAAGACACTACAAGAAAAGAAAATTAAAGCCAATAACCCTGATAAACATATATGTGAAAATCTCAAACAAAATATTAGCAAGAATTCAACAGTATATTAAAAAAATCATACATCATGACCAACTAAGTTGATTCCAGGGATGCGAGGATGGTTTGACATCTGCAAATCAATGTGATACACCATGTTAACAAATAAAAATTACATGATCATTTCAATTGGTACAGAAAAAGCATTTGACAAAATTTGACACCCTTTCATAATAAAAACCCTCAAAGAAATGGATATATAGAGAACATAACTCAACATAATAAAGGCCATATATGACAAGGCCAAATATGACAGCAATCATATTTAATGATGGCAAGCATTAAGAGCAACTGTGCAAGAAATAAAAATAAAAGGCATACAAATTAGAGAGGGAGAAGAAAAATTGTCTCTGTTTTCAGATGACATGATCTTATATATAGAAAACCTTAAAAATTCCACGTAAAACCTGTTAGAATAAATGAATTCAGTGAAGTTTGCTGTATACAAAATCAATATGCAAAAATAAGTTGCATTTCTCTACACTAACAATGATTTATCAGAAAGAGAAATTAAGAAAACAATCAGCCTTACAGTAGAATCCAAAAAAGTAAAATGCTTAGAAATAATATCAAGGAGATGAAAGATTTATACATTGAAAATGATGACCTTGATGAGAGAAACCGAGAAAGACACAAATAAATGGAAAAATATTCCATGCTCATAGAGTTAATATTGTTAAAATGTCCATGCCACCCAAAGCAATCTACAAATCCAATGCAATCCCTATCAATATCCCTATGGTATTTTCCACAAAAATAGAGAAAAAAATCCTAAAATTCATATGGAGCCATAAAATACTCTGAATAGCTAAAGCAATCTTGAGAAAGACAAACAAAGCTGGATACATCACAATTCTTGATTTTAAATCATATTTCACAGCTATAACAATTGAAACAGTATGGTTTTGAATAAAAACAGACACATCAATCAATGAAACAGAATAAAGAGTGCAGAAATAAACCCAGGGCCAATTAATTTATGTCAAAGGAGACACGAATATACATAGGGGAAAGGATAGTTTTTTCAGCGAATGATGTTGGGAAAACTGGATAGCCACATGCAAAAGAATCAAAATGGACCCCAATTTTACACCATACAGAAAAATCTAGTCAAAATGAATTGAAGACTTGAACATAAAACCTGAAACTATGAAACTCCTAAAAGAAAACATAGAGGGTAAGCTTCTTGACATTGGTCTTAGCAATGATTTTTTTGATTTGATATGAAAAGCAAAAGTAACAAAAGCAAAAATGAACAAATAGGAATATATCAAACTAAAAAGATTCTGCTCAGCAAAAGAAACCATAAACAAAATAAAAAAGCAAACTTTGAGATGGAAGAAAATATTGCAAACCACATATCCTATAAGGGATTACTATCCAAAATTTACAAGGAAGTCATACCACTCAATAGTAAAAACATAACCCAATTAAAAATAGGCAAAAGATCTAAATAGACCTTTTTCCAAAGACATACAAACGGCCAACAGATACATGAAAAGGTGCTCAACATCACAAATCATCAGGGAAATGCAAATCAAACAACAATGAGATATCACCTCTTGCTTAGTAGGATGCTTATTATAAAAAAGACAAGAGATAGATAACAGTGCTGGCAAGGATGTGGAGAAAAAGGAACCCTTGTACTCTGTCATTGGGACTATAAAATGGTAGATACTATGGAAAACAGTATGGAGATTCTTCAAGAAATTAAAAATAGAACTACCGAATGACCCAGCAATTCTACTTCTGGATACACAAGAAGAAACAAAATCATTATCTAAGGCATAATGTATTCCCATGTTCATTGTAGCATTAGTCATAACTCAAAGGATACAACCATTACTCATTATTCAAAGTATAGAAATAACCTGTGTCCCATCAGTGGATGAATGGATCAAGAAAATGTGGTATTTAATGCAATGGAGTATGATTCAGCCTTTAAAAAGAAGAATTCTTGGGGCACCTGGGTGGCCCACATGGCTAAGCCACTGAGTCTAAATTTTGGCTTGGGTCATGATCTCTGGGTCATGAGATCAAGCCCTGTGTCAGGCTCCAATTCAACAGGGAGTCTGCTTGAGATTCCTTCCTTCTCCCTCTGCTCTTCACTCCACTCACGCTCTCTCTCTCTCTAAAATGAATAAATAAATCCTAAAAAAAAGAATAATTCTTTTCATTTGTGACAACATAGATGCAACTGAAGGGCATTCTACTAAATGAAATGAGCCATCACTTATACATGGAATCTAGAAAGAAAGAGAGACAGAAAGAAAGAAAGAGAGGGAGAGAGGGAGGGATGGAAGAAGGAAGGCTGGAAGAAAGATAGGAAGGAAGGCAAGAAGTCATGAAGTTGTGAAGGCAGGAAGGCAGGAAGGAAAGAAGGGAGGGAGGATGGGAGGAAGGAAGAAAAACATAAAAAGAAAAAAGCAGAAATAAATAAAGAAAGAAGAAAGAAAGAAAGAAAGAAAGAAAGAAAGAAAAAGAAAAAGAAAAAGAAAAAAGAAATGGAGGGAAGAAAGAAATGGCGGAAGGAGGGAGGAAGGAGGAAAAGAGGAAGGAAAAGAAAGAAGAAAAGAGAAGAGAAGAGAAGAGAAAGAAGAGAAGAGAAGAAAGAAGAAAAGTTGAAATAGAAATAGCAAAAAGTGTTATTAGAGGCTGGAGGAAATATAGAGAGGTAGGTAAATGGATACAAATATCAAATATAAGATAAGGTCTGAGGATCTAATGTATAACATGGTAACTATGGTAGATAACACTGTATCACATAATTAAAATTTTCTAAGAGAGTAGAAATTCAATGTTCTCACACTGCACATACTCAAACTTAATATGTGAGATGATATATGTATAAATTAACTTTGGGGGATCCTTTCATAATGTATATGTATATCAAATCATCACATTGTATACTTTAAGTACGTTACAGTTTGTCAATCAATTTTACCTCAGTAGTGCTGGGAGGAGTGGAGTGTCAAAGAAGGCTGTCCTTTTCTGAGTGTCTTCTAGATTTTGAGCCAGAATGAAAACAAAACAAAAATACAATGCTTGAGGTTTTGACCAAGTTTGGATCAAAGGCCTCAGAACTTCTGCAGGATAAGTTGCACAGCAGGAAGGGAAAAGTCCACAACAGGGTCAAGAGCCACATAGCTTGAATGAATAATTCCTGCTTATTCCTGGATCCCCAAATTTCCATCTTAAAGCCTGCATGTGCTCCATTTGTAGTCCTCAGGCAAATTCTTTAAGCCTTTTGGTTGCATTTTCCATTTCATCTTGTTATAAATAATAAGTCAGAACACATGTCTTGAATAGCTTAAGATTTAAAACATATGTTTGTGTAGTGAGACCACAGAGGTAGAACTACAGAACCTGAAACCAATTTTGTTTTCAGCAGAGACTTTAGATGTTTGTTCAACACATTTATTAAAAAGTAATTTTTGTTCATCCAATGTGCCATGCTGTCAAGAAACATACCAAAGAAGAAGACCAACTTCCCGCCCTCCAGGAGCATATAATCTTTTTGGAGAGCAAATAGTCTCGTTCCTTAATGCCCTTCCTCATGCATAGTGAATACCAGTTTAAGGAACTAGAGGTTCAAAAAAGGTAATCAGAATAAAGTTAGGTTGAAGAGAGATGCACTGTCCCTTTGAGGTCAGTTCCAAGCCAAGGAGGAATCCTTGGGCCCTTCAATAAGAGCTATAGATCTGTCAACTGAGTATGATGGCTCAGGTCTAATTTATAAAAATGTTCCTTTGGCCCCTACAAGAATGCAGTTCTCCTATTCATGCACATAGTTTCCTGGCTCTACAGCAGAAACTTAGATACAAAACCCATTTCATAGGTCAGCCTATCTCCTTTCGGTGAGGAAGATTTTGTCTGCTCAGATTTAAGGGAGAAATTTAAGGGAGTTTAAGGGAGAAGAAAATTTCTTCCTAAAACTTCTTGTCTTTCTTCACTAACTTAGAGATACCTTTCTGCTCTTTCTGGAGATTTCTGGTCCTTAAACCATTATACTTCTTCCTTTTCCTGTTCACAATTTGCTTGAGGAAGGTCTGGGAGGTAACAGTATCATGGGACAACGCTGAGTTAGAACTTCGGCTCTCCACTACTTACTAATTGGAGCCTCAATGTTCTAGACATAAAATAGATAAAACCATTAATAACTGCCTCCCTGGGCAGGTCGATGAAATGATTATAGCACATAAAGCTGGTGCCTTTTTAAGTACTGGCTTCTGTCTCCTTTTCCTAATGAAACCTTAAATTCTTCCTCTAGGCTGTAGACCATCACATGCTGATCTGCAGTCACCTTTACTTCTTAAAAAAGCCTCTGTGGTTCTAGATGCTAAATATATCCCTGAACAAGTTCTCTCTGTCCTGTGAGCATTGCCTCACTTGAACCAACCAGCTTTATATCCAGATGAAGCTCAGCTATTTTTTTTTTTTAAATAACTGTCACCACCACTATCACCTACTGTTGTAAACTAAAAGTAAATCATAGTATCACCTTTTCAGGGGGTTTCCATTGTAAACATCCTACAGGTCCAAGGAAACTGGTGAATTAGTTTACTAGGGCTGCCATAGCAAAAATACTACAGACTAGGTGGTTTAAACAACAGAAATGTATTTGCTTACAGTTCTGGAGGTTGGAGGTCCAAGATCAAGATCGGAGGTGTGACTTCTGAGACCTCTCTCCCTGTCTTGCAAATGTCCACTTTCTCATGGTGTCCTCACATGGTCTTTCCTCTGGGCATCCATCATCCCTGGTGTCTCCTTGTGTGTCCAATCCTCTCTTCTTATAAAGACATCATTCCAGTTGGATTAGAGCCCACCATAATGGCCTCATTTTAACTTAACTGCCTCTTTAAAACCCCTATCACCAATATAAACATGTTCTGAAGTAGTAGGGGTTAAGGTTTCAAGATAAGAATTTTGGGAAGAAACAATTCAGCTCATAACAACTAGTTCTTTCCCAATGTACAGGGGAGTGAAGAGGGAGTCCTGAGTTGCAGCATGGTGTAAATATTCCTACTGTGGCCTACTTCAAGCTACCAATAGCTTAGTAACCAATTGCCAAATTTCCTAAACATTTGGCATTTGATCTCACAAGCTAGTAAGAGCTGGCTCCAGCACATGGCTGGTACAGATTCTGGCCAAATGTTCCTTCTTTTATCGGGATGGGGGGCGTTCTCCTCGGTATTCTGTATACTCCTTCTGTACACTGTCTGCATGAGTCTGTATACTCCATCAAACTTCATAGGACCTTCTACTATGTCCTTCTTTCAGCTGAGGGACACTTCTAATCTTTAGACCATTCGCAGTGCTAAAGTTATTGACATACCTTTGAGCTCAATCTGTTCCCCAGCCCTTCCAGGATTAGATTATAAATTCACTCGCCTCCTGAGGATGGTAACCTATTCTCTCTATAATTGAGAAGTTGGTGATGTGGAAGTTTTCCTCCCTCCCTCCCTTCCTTCCTTCCTTCCTTCCTTCCTTCCTTCCTTCCTTCCTTCCTCCCTCCCTCCCTCCCTCCTCCCTCCCTCCCTCTCTCTCTCCCTCTCTCCCTTTTTCTTTCTTTCTTTCTTTCTTTCTTTCTTTCTTTCTTTCTTTCTTTCTTTCTTTCTTTTTCTTTCTTTCTCTCTTTCTCTTTCTCTGTTTCTCTCTTTCTCTCTCTCTTTCTCTTTCTTTCTTTCCTCTTTCTTTCCATCTTAAGTGCAGCTATATTTATTTAAACCCAAAGGTACATATATACAAATAATTTCACTTAGGACCAAAGAAGGAAAAGCTTGTTAAATTTTCTCCATTTTCTCCATTTCTCAACTGATTTTGTGGGAGCAGCTGGATAAGAAAAGAGTAAGTCAAGTTTGTGAGAGTTAAACAAGAAAAAGGGTTAGACACGTCCAAGCATGGAAAATAATGGTCTTTATCTTTTACCATTCCTGTCCAACACTACATGACTGCTCATAATTCTAGGTAAAGAGAATCCAATATTTTAAACAATCTAAGAGCTTTCCAATCAGTTAGCACTCCAGCCAAACAATGTACCAAGAAAAACAAATCCCCTTAATTTTCTAATTTCTTATTTTATTCTGACAGCTTTGGAAGAGTAACAGGAAGTATCTTTTGATGAAGAAATGCTAAGTTGGATTCAACTGAAAAAAATTCTTGAATCTATTTTGTGAGAGACTTTTAATTTCTGGCTTTTGTTTAATCATCATAATTACTCAGGAATTATGATAGATTCAGGAAGGCTTTTGGTCTCCAAGTCAAATAATTATGATACCCTCATTCCAAGTTTGTATCTACATATCTCAGAGTCAAATGAATATTGAATCTATTTGATTTTCCACTTTGATTATGAAATTAACTAGATAGTTGCCAAATTTCTATTTTGTTTAGTGTGATGTCCAGCCTCCAGTGATCCTCTCCTCCTACTATTCATGCCCCCAGTGTAGTTTTTTCCTATATTGAATGGGACTAACCTGTTTTAGCAGTAGAATACTGTGAAGAAAACATTGCAACCTCTGCTTTGCTCTCTCTTGGCTTACTACAGCTTCTGTATCATGAAAGCACTCAAACCCTGTAGAGAGGTTTATAGGGGGAGAAACAGAGGCCTCCTGCCAACTATTGGCATTAACTGTTAGTCTGTAAATAACCCCTTGGGAGTGGATCCTCTAGCCTCAGTCAAGCTTTCAGAAGACTGCTGTTCCAGCTGATTCCTTGACCGCAACCTCATGAGAGATCCCAAGCCAGAGCGGCCCAGCTAAGTTGCCTCTGAATTCCTGGTCCACAGAAACTGTGTGAAAGAATAAATAGTTCTTTTGGTTTTAAACTACTAAATTTTGGTGTAATTTGCTTTGTAGCAACAGAAAGCTAATACACTCAGTTAGGCATTTAACACCCAATATTTAGAGATCCAGTGTTTATAAGTCTTTCAGGGTCAGGCAATGAAAAAAGGCTCTGCTTTAATCCCTGTGATAGACATATATGAGTTTTTGCAATTCCTTGGCCTCTGAACTCCCCTCTTGTGTTTGTGAATTTTCCTTCCACTTCTTCCATTTCCTTCCACTCTAGACCCAGAAAATAGACTACTTACTTTGCCAGTCTGTCCGAAAGTTATTGGACAAGTGCCCAGTCATGATTTGTCAGGCACACTTGTTCACAGTGATGGTGGTATTGTAAGCTATGGCATCCACTATGGTCCAGCAGCTATGATAGAGCACTGTTCCTCCACATTAGACTGGTTTGTTCCTGCCCATTTCCCAGTGCTGGTTTTCCAACTACAGAGATTCTATGAGCTACCCAGTATTACTAATTTTCTTTTGTGCATAAATCAGCATGATGCAGTATGCATACTGTATCATGGTAGGTCCGATAGTAATCAAAAGCATCAGATAAATCAAAGGTCAATAAGAACTGCTTGAGAGAGAGGATTATTTCATTCTGGCCTCTTGAATCAGTCTTCAAAGGCACAACTTAACTGGCAGAAAGCTGAATCACAATACAGGAAGGAAAAAGTTAAGGGGACACAGTATCTTTAAGATAAATCATTATAGGTAGGCATCAGGGCACCCAGGTTGGGACCCTCAAACACTAATCATTTATAAAAGAAATGCTTCTCAAAGTTCCAGTTTTTCTACTTCAGTAGTTTTATAATTACATGTTTATTAACTTACTAAAAATAATTTCAAACCATTCATTAACTTCAAGAAACAGAAGGCATCAAGAAATGAAAAACAAAATTAATTTTAAAACCATACTAGTTAAGGCAAGGACACGTAGAAAATGAAATTTAAGTTACACACATAATTGAAGCTATAAAAGTATGAGATAGTCATAAATATCAGAATGTTATATTGTTTTCCCAAGTAATTAAAAAGCTATATCATGACAAATCTTAGATTTAGTGTTTCATCTTTCTCCTCATAAGCCTTTGATTAATTCTTGAGTTACAAATTCTCATCAATTCTGGCATTTTTAGGCTGGTAGACAAATCTGTAGGGAGGCCAGAGGAATTACCTACAAGAAGAATCAGTAAAAATGCAGAATCACAGCTTTCTATAGGTTAAATTTAGACAGCTCTACCACAGCCTTATTGGGTTTCCCCTTAGAAGACTGTCGTCTCTAAACTCAATCCCTCTACATGGACTTAGCAAATCTGATAATTCTTACCCCACCTTTTGGCAAGAAAGTATATTGGGTTGTCTTTTTATCTTTTACCTTTTGGAAATTTTTATTTTTAATTACACTGGCTACATGAACACACTCTTGTTACAATATCTAAACATTACAGATTAAGCCAAAGCCTCTCTTCACTGTACATGCTTGCAAACTTCCAGATGTTTTTCTATGTACCTACTGGGTTATATAGATACAGGTGTAAAGCTCAGCCTCTACCCTAAGTTGCAAGGAAAATCATTAATATTTAGAGTTCTTCTGGTAGCAAAAAAACATTGTTCCTAGTACATCGATCCCTTCTCTTCTCTCTTTTGCTATGGCTGCATAATATTCTATTATATATGTATATATATATGTGTATATATATGTATATGTATATATATGTATATATACATATATATACTATTGTGTATATGTATATATATTTATATATGTATATAAATATACATACTATTGTATATATGTATATATATGTATATACATATATATGTATATATAAATATATGTATATTATAAAATATATGTATATATGTTGTATGTATGTATATATGTATATATAAAATAATATTACATTATATCTTATATTCCACTATAATAACATAATAATATTCCATTATATATTATTATAATATCCATTATATATATTCCTTAATATTTCACATATTAATTATACTATTATATAATAGTATATAATTATATATTAATTAACTATAATTATAATTATATATATAAGATATGTTAAGATATATATAATACACCTTCCTTATCCATTCATCTATCAGTGGACCCTTAGTTTGCCTCCATGTCTTGGCTATTGTAAGTAGTACAATAAACATATAAATATAGGGGTGCACATATCCTTTTGAATTTGTGTTTTTGTTTTCTTTAGGTAATTACCCAGTAGTGGAATTATTACATCATATGGTAATCCTATCTTTAATATTTTGAGAAACTACCATACTGTTTCTGCTGTTGACTTACCAATTTGCATTCCCCCCCACGGTACACAAGTATTCCATTTGTGACAACATGGTATTACGCTAGAGGGTATTATGCTGAGTGAAATGAGTCAGACTGAGAAAGACAAATACCACATGATTCTACTCTTAGGTCTTTTTTTTTCTAAAAAAAAAATAATAATAAACAAACAAAAAGCAGAATCGGACCTGTAAACAGAGAACAAATGATGGTTGTCAGAGAGAAGTGTGGAGTGGACGGGCAAAATGAGTAAAGGGGAGTAAAGGCAAAATGAGTACAGTCTCCCAGTTATGGAATGAATAAGTCACAGGAATAAAAAGCACAGCATAGGGAATGTAGTCAGTGATATTGCAATAGCGTTGTATGGTGACAGATGGTAGCTACACTTGTGGGGAGCACAGCATAATGTTTGCACTTGTGGAATCACTATGTTGTGCACCCGAAACTAATGTAACATCGTGTATCAACTATACTCAAATAAAAGAGTTAATCAGAATAAAATAGGATAAAAATAAGGTACATTTGGTGGTAATTAGGGAAGCATCTGGTCCTCTAAGTCATCTGTCTCACATGCGTTTGGGGAGAAAACCCTTGTTTCCCTCTGCCTGGCTCCTTAGAACTGGAGCCTGCCTTTGCCACGTCAAGACTGGAAGAGTAAGAATCAGACTGTGGACTCTGAGCAACAAGCTGAGGGCTTTGGAGGGGGGGGTTGGGTGAGCCTGGTGGTGGGTACTGAGAAAGGCACGTGTTGCATGGAGCACTGGGTGTGGTGCGTGAACAATCAATCTTGTAACACTGAAAAAATAAAATAAAAGTATCTGGGGAAAAAAATACCTAATATTTACAAATCCAGGTTATAATGTGGATATTGACATGGGATTTGTTTCCTTTGTAATTCCACAAAAATGCTCGTAAAAAACTCAAAAGAGAGAGAGAGAGAGAGAAAGAATCAGTCTACTGGTACTGCCTGTTAATCCCTGCAAATCCCACCCAGGTTTTCTTCCACCAAAACTCCCTCTGCCTTTCAATTCCTGAGCTCTGCCTGGGTGAGACAGCCCCTCAAAGGAATCTGTGTTCTCATCGCTTACCCCATTTTCCCTTCTCTGCTCAGCTCAAGGTTGGTTGTTACTGTTGTTTAGGTTCTGGGGAGGGAGGAGGGAAAAAATTCAGAATTCTGTTTCCCTAAAAGAATTTACACTATTGAAAACCAGAGTTAGGAAGAACCATATATGTCACATTCTTACCCTCTGCCCAAATAAGTCTTCCTGCTAAGGTGATGAGCCCAAGATGGCCAAGCTTGAAATGAAAGACAGAAGTTATGGAGAGAATGGAATTGTTAAAAAGACACTGAAAAAAAGTTGGTTTTATATTTACTATGCATAAATTATATCATCTTAAATGTATTATTCTGTAACTTGCTTTTTCTTCTTGTTCATACGCCTTGAAGACATTTCCATGATGCTACATATAGCTCCATATTAGTCTTTCAGTATCTACTTAGTGAGTCCCTATTACGTGCCAGAGGCTGTATATATAGCACTGGAAAAATGACTGTCTATTCTTGTCAGTTTACATGTTAGAGAAGAAGAAAAATAATAGCCAAATATGCATGTGCATGAGTAATATAACATAAAGTGATGGATACAGGAGAAAGAAAGTGGGATAAAGGGGCAGAGACAAAAGTGGTGTTTCAAAGAGTCAGAGAGGGCCCCTCTGTAGGGGCAACCTCATTTTTTATAGGTCCTACACAGCCTAGCATGACATAGCCCTGCAAAAGGATAGCAAGATTTGTTTCCCATTATAAACAGTGCTGTCGTATTATCTCCTTGTGCACATGGACAAGAGTACTTCGAGTAGATGCTGAAAAACTGAAATATTGAATCATCCTTGCAAACAGCCTTCTGAAATGGCTATACTTATTTTTACTCTCATCAGAAACTGTTTGTTCCCCATAACTCTCTTAGTTAATACTATCAAAATTATTGATTTTACCAAATTGATGTACCAAAAAATAGTATCTTGGATTTTTTTTTTGTATTTGGCACTTTCCTTTACTACTCACGTTGAATATGGTGTCATTTGTTTATTAGACATTTGTATTTCCTATCTTGTAAAAATAGCTATACATATCCTTTGCAGGTATATCTATGGGATTTTTTTTTTTTTTGTCTTTCTCTTTTGATTTGTTGGAGCTAATGTACTCAAGCTAATAAAGATTGTCTTACATATGTGGTAAATATTTTCTTTCATTTAATTCATCCCTTTAATACTCATACCTTCATCAGTCTTTATTATTTTGAATTTTAAATTCAAATTCAGCATACATTTATTGAGTACTCACTACATATAAGACACTGTGCTAGGCTCTTTGGAAAATATGAAAACAGTTGAGACCTGATATCTGCCCTCATGGATCTCACAATTCAGTGTTGGGGACACATGTACACAAATATCTATAAAGCCAAGGGTCTTAATAATCCAAAAAGTACGATCAAAAGAAGTACTACAGTGGGGCAATATCTCGCTCAGAACAGGGCATGTGGAAAAATTTCACAGACGCAACAGAGTTGAAGAGACAGAGGCCTTTTGAAAGGCAGGGATAGGTAAAAGTCTTCATCACAGAAGGAACAGCACAAGCCCTGCAGAAAATGCAGCCAGGAAGGGTTGGGGAGAAATTTCTGGGAAGGCTGAATAGTGGTTGTCTAGGTAGGAATCAGAGAAGTCAAGTCAGTGGAAGACCAGATTGAAAAGGTCGGGTGGGACTATCTTAATCTTCTATCCATGAATAAGAAAAAAGTGATAACTTTTTTTTTTTTAAGATTTTATTTATTTATTTATTTGACAGAGAGAGAGCACAAGTAGGCAGAGAGGCAGGCAGAGAAAGACGGGGGAAGCAGGCTCCCCGCTGAGCGGAAAGCCGGATGTGGGGCTCAATACCAGGACCCTGAGATTATGACCCCAGCCAAAGGCAGAGGCTTTAACCTACGGAGCTACCCGGGTGCCCCAAGAAATAAGTGATAACTTCTACAGTTCACAGTCTCCCTGAAAGGTAGTCAATAATGAAAAGAAGAACACTGTTGACTGTGAGACGTTAAGTAGATTTGGAATGACTGGGAAAACATGGATGGCCTCATGTGCAAGCTTAAGGACCTCCTGAAGAGGGAAGCTCGGCAGCCCTCCCCCCACCCCCACCCGGCGTGGGTGTGCACACTGCCGGTGTGTCTGCTGATTTCCACTGGCCAGAGAGCCCTCGCCTGAGAACAGCTGTAGTTGGCGAGTCTTGGGTCTGTTTTACCATCCTGCAGAGGTAGGAGTTGGATAGCTTATGCACTATGACTTCACAGTCTTCTGGGGAGGCTGCCAAAGAAAGCATGTTTTGGATAGGAATCTGAAAAAAAAAAAGTAAAAAGAAAAAAAATAAAAATTTGAAACACCCGAGAGGAGTTTGGCATAGGAATAAGGTTTCACATCCAACTCCTCCCTAGGCTCTGCCATTTAATCATCCTCCAGAACACAGGGGCTGCCATGGATAGTGATTAGGCTTCCTTGGGCTGCATCAGCAAACACCCTCCTTTGATAGGCAGTTGGAAAGTAATGAGATTTGGGTTCTAGTTGCAAGGGAATGGTGGAAAATGTTACAAACAGCTGACCTCCTTTGCCCTTACTGAAATGGCTGCCTTTCTCTGCACATTTTATGTTGCTTTGGAGAGAATGACAAAAGACAGATGCTTCTTGCTGGAATGCGAGTTGTTTAATTTTTCTTTCCAATCCCAAGACAGTTACTGTAGTTTCTTGGAGCAGACATCTTGGGCAGCTCCTTGGTTTTCAATGTCTTGTAAATGGTGTTGTGTTGTGATTTTTCCATTATATGGAATACAGGAAAATCTGTTTGTTTAAAGGTGTTATGTTGTAGATGGTGTCCTCAAGCCAAAAGCCTTAAATTGGGTGTGTATAAATTGTAAATAAACTGTAAGCTGTTGTAGTCAGACATAAAATACATAACGTGGACTCATCTCCTACAGAACATCAGTTAGGTATACAGAGATACTTATGTCCATTTGAAGGGTCACTAGCAATATATAGAATCATCTTTCCACTAGTATGACCTATTTTCACAGTACCCACAAAGGAGGAGGACAGCTTTCTCTCCGGGTTCTGCAGCCTCCATGGAACCCCAGAAAGCTGCACATTAGACAGAAACGCCCTTCAGAAACAGTAAAACTCATATGTTAGTACAAACCACCCTGCTCTCTGCTACTGTCTTTTTTCATAAAGACAATGAGTTTCATAAAGGTAATGAAATAAAAGAGAACCTAACAGGATGTGATGTTAAGGCACAAGAGTAAATAACTAATCTCATAAGCAACCTCACTTTCCCGGGAGGAGCACATTCTTATTAACAGGCAAATCATGACAGCAATTTGGAAAATGATTCATTTCTCCTAAAAGTCTTAACATTTGTTGAGACCTCACAAATATTTTTGTTTTAGTGTATCTTATTTAAATTTTTTTTCTGATTTTGAGCCTGTGTATTTTTTTTCTCTCCCTCTTGTTAAATTTTCAAATTGCCTTAATTAGTCACATGGCCTCCTCCTACCTGTGCAGAGAAGATCACTTCTTCCTTCTCTAGTGATTGTCATACCTCTATAGATCTCTCTCCTTGAAGTGTGGGAATTCCAAGGTAGACGACACAACTGGAAATGGAAATCTATGTCTGTGGTTGTGTGGGGGGGGGGTCTTTGTGTTTTAGGTAGGAGAGGTGTTTTAGGGCAGAGCACATTGCCTTTTTTTTTTTCCTATGTGTGCATAGGAAGACATTTGAAAGCAGGGATGAATAACAAGACTTTGCGTTTCTATAGCATTTTCCCCAAGAACATTTATAAGTTTATAATGATTATCCTCAAAACCTTCTCTTCAGCTGGGTTAAGAGCAGAATTATTTTCATATTTCATTAGAGGAACCCAGGATAAAGAGAAGCACCTCAACTCTACCAGCTTCACCCTACTCAGAATCTGAGTCCCGCCCTTCAGAAATGAGTGACATCATCCTGCCAACTCACTGCCTCTCTAGGCTGAGCTCCTCTGCCTTTCTTTGGTTGTCCAGTGTGTATAAGCCAATGTTCTTGGCTCCTTATTTGATCTTAAAATCAGTGTTGGGTGAGTCAGTCAGAAGATTTGGACATTCTGTTCAGAAAATGTTATAAATTCATCAAGATTTGCTTGATCTGCAAAACTCTCCTGGCATTCTCAGTAGAATAGCAGTCTTGTGTCCCCAGATGACTTCCTGAAATGCAGGACTTACATGGGATGATATAGTTTCCCCATTGCTCCGAAAAAGACATGCTCTATCACAGCCCCCTGCCTTTACTCATGCTGTTTCTTCCCTTTCTTCCCTGCCATTGTCCACCTGCAGCATTCCTGTGCATCTTTTAGAACTCAGCTTGACTGTTACCATCTTTTTTTTTTTTTTTTTTTGACTGTTACCATCTTTTTCACTAAGGCTTCTCAGGCATTCTCTTCACTGCAGCTCCAGTTTTTGTTCAGGTCTCTATTCATTCCTCTGCCACTAGGATATGTGCCTGGTGAAAGGTCCTGACTTTATTCCAGCTCCACAGAAGTCCAAATCAGCACAAAGAAAATCTCTGTCTCTTCCAGAGATTAGATAAAGAATTGTCCTGTGGCTTTGGCCAATTAGGCAAGAGTAGAAATGAATGTGGGGATTTTGGTCCTCATGAGTAAGATGGGATTTGAGGACGATACAGTCAACCCTCTTCCTCTGAATATGCCTAACGGTCTTGGGATGGCCACCGCCTTCTCACTTCCAGCCTGAGGATGAAGCAAACACTGAAAATGGCAGAGCACAGATGAGGATAAAATCCAGGCCCTT
>CM052799.1:143611549-143627941 GCA_028533885.1 Nasua narica
TTTTTTTTTTTTTGTCGGACATGCAAATATCCATTTCTTTAAGATCAGACACTGAAGTTTTATCTTGTTCCTTTGGTGGAGTCATCTTTAATTTTTTGAAATTTTGCATTGCTAGGGTCGTCACATTTGTGGAAGCTTTCACTTCCTTCAGTCTTTACTGACTGGCTTCAGAAAAAAGATAGTTAGCTATCAGCCCAGCTAGTGATTCTGGTAGGTCTCTAAGACCTTTCATAAAGATGCAGTCCTTCTCCGTTCCCCTGGGTCCCTCTTGGGGCGGAAGTCTTATGATTGTGTGTCTTCTTTTATATCCACAAAACCAGACAGAATTCTGAAAGTCTTCCATTTATTTACACTAGGGAAGTGCCCTCACATGTTCAGGGTTGTGTGTGATCTCCCAATTCAGCAGAATAAAATGAGTGCTTTTATCCATGCACACTATCTAAGGAGGTGCACATCATCTGTGGTATAGTGGTGCTGGCCATAGAGAGGATGATACAATTTTGTAGTACCAAGACAAGGTGATAGCACTTAACAGTCAGAGGAAACCAGATAACCATAAACACTAGCAAGGCCAGAATGGCAACCAAGAGACCCTGACCTAAAGGATGTGTGGCAAAAGCTAAGTAAACCTTAGTGTTCTTAGGGATAAGATAAAAGGGAAACCAAAGAGGGTATGGTTTGCCCCATATAACTAAATCAAGAGTAAATGAGTATCTTAGTTCTGCCTCCAAAAACACCATAAAGTGGCTTAGATAACAAACTTTTTTTTTTTTTCTCGCAGTTCTAGAGGCTGGGAAGTATAATATCAAAACACCAGCAGATATGGTGTCTGGTGAAAGCCCACTTCCTGGCTTGTAGACAGCTGCCTTCTTACCATTTTCTTACATGGGAGTGCCAGAGGGAGAGAGAATGACAGAAAACAAGCTCTCTTGGGCCTCCTCTTATACGAGTACTGATCAAAAGCTTCACCCTCCTGACAAAATTCCCTCCCAAAGCCTCCATCTTCAAATACCATCATATTGGAGATTACATTCCAACATATGAATTTTGGAGGACATATTCAGTCTATAGCAGTGAGTAAAGACTCAGGTTAGTTGTCATAATGGAAAATGATCGTCCTTCACCAGGTTTCTATAACCCAGTTCTCAGACTCAAAGCCACATAATTATGAGTTCCTATTCCAAAATTACAAAACACAGGGGAAAGATGCAACTACAAAATGAGATAATGCACTTTTTATTGGCTGCCCTCTCTTATTCTTAAACAGGAGAATAAGATTCAGAACTTCAGAGTTTGGAATTATTAAATGTGGGGTATAAAATAAATGTGTGGAGAATGTTTAAAGAAATAAAAGCAGAATAAAAAAAAGAAGAAGAAATATATGCGCTCCCCACATAGCCCCACCCAAAAAAAACCAAAAAACCTATACAGATTAGCGGAACACAGTGGAGTTCTCATTGTTACTCACTGATTCTCTTTTTTCCCAACCTGAAAAATGATAGAAAACAACACAAATGTACATGAAAAAGGAAAGGCGATAGAATTTCACAAAGTCCTTTAGGGCATCTCCTTTCAATATAAGGTGGTTTCATCTCCATTAAAAATCTGTTGTTTATTATAGTCACCTTCATGAATTATCTGAGCTAGATCTTCTGGATAACTTGCTGCAGCTTCTATATTGGCACTTGCTCTTTCACCTGGAACTTTTATGGTTTAGAGATGGCTTCTTTCCTTAAACCTCATGAACCAACCTTTTCTAGCTTCTCACTTTTTTTCTGAAGTTCCTCATCTCTCTCAACCTCCATGTAATTGAAGAGAGTAAGGACTTCCTCTGGACTAGGCTTTGGTTTAAGGGAATGTTGTGGCTGGTTTGATACTCTATCCAGATCACTCAAGCTTTCTCCAAATTAACAATAAAACTGTTTCACTTTCTTATCATTAATGTGTTCATTACAGTAGCACTTCTAATTTCCTTCAAGAATGTTTCCTTCACGTTCGCAACTTGATTACTGCTTGGCACAAGAGGACTAGCTTTTGATCTGTCTCAGCTTTCAACATACCTTCCTCACTAAGCTTAATCTTTTCTAACTTCTAATTTAAAGTGAGAAATGTTACTCCTCCTTCTACTTGAATATTTAGAGGTCATTGTGAGGTTAATGATAGGCTTATTTTCAATATTATTGTGTCTCAGGAAAGAAAGAAGCTGGAGGAGAGGGAGAGAGACATGGGGGAATAGCCAGTTGGTGATAGAGCTGGAACACACACAAATATGTGTCATTTGAGCTCACCATCTTCTATGGGCGTGGTTAGTGACACCACAAAAAATTAAAATAGTAACATCATAGATCATTGATCACAGATCACTAAAACAAATTTAATGTAATAATTAATTTTCAAATTGTGCTATAATTATCAAAGGAGACAGAGAGGAAAAGTGTACAAATGCTATTGGAAAAATGGTGCTGCTGCAGGGTTGCCACAAACCTTCAATTTCTAAAAACCACAATATCTGCAAAGTGCAATGAGTGAAACACAATAAAACAAGATATGCCCATATAGCTTCAAAAATACATGAGGTAAGTTGACAAAATTAAATAAAAAACATTGTAACAAAAATGAAGAAAGTCTTTTATGAGCTTATTAATAAATGGGCTATGGCTGAGGAAAAAAATCTTTAAGCTAAGGAATATATCAATAGAAACCTCCAAAACTGAAAAGCAAAGTGAATACACAAAAAACAAAAACAAAAACAAAAAACAAAAAACAAAACAAAACGGGATATTCAAGGACTATGGGATAACTATGAAAACATGTAAAACAGGTGAGGAGCAAGATGGTAGAGGAGTAGGAGACCTAAATTTTGTCTGGTCCCAGGAATTCAGCTAGATAGTTATCAAACCACTCTGAACACCCACAAACTGAACAGGAGATGGAAGAAAAGAATATCAGCCATTCTATGTACAGAAAAGCGACCACTTTCTGGAAGGTAGGATGTGCAGATTGGTGAATCAGAGGTGATATATGGGAAGATAGACTACAGGGGGAGGCTCCAGCTCCCGGCAAGTGATAGAGCAGCAGAGCACAAAATAGGAACTTTTAGAAGTCTGTTCCACTGAGAGACATCAGTCCAGTGAATAAGTGGGGGTTGGAATTCTCAAAGGGACAGTGTGGTCTCAGGACCCTCAGGTCACAGAAAGACTGGGGATCCCTAATTGTGGCACAGCTCCCAGGGTTCAGGGCGGGCAAACTGGCTGCAAAGACAGAGCCAAGGAGTAGGCTCTCAGCTCAAGGTTGCCATAAACCATGATCCCCAGCACAGTAGGGACACTGGTCTTTGAGCAGGGACCCCACAAGTGACAGATCCAGAGAGACCCCCTTCAACCACTGAGAAGAGTAGCACGGGAGTGCACTTCAGAATCTGTGGGTTTGGAGACAACAAATGGGGTCATGTGCCAGTTAGAAATGTTGTCATAGGCTTAGTGAGCTTGGAGTTCGGCCAGAGACCAGGGAGACAGGAGTGAATGACTGCTTTTCTCTGAGGGCACACTGAGGAGTGAGGCCCCAAACTCTTGGCGCCTCTGGGTCCTAGATGGGGAGGCCACCAGTTTCATTCTCGTCCTCGAAATATGTACGGAAATCTTTCAGGGAACAAAAGCTGATAAAAATAACTAAATATTTTAGCTCTGAAGAACTAAAAAATCTAACCAAGTTGAAATCAAAAAGGATATTAATGAAGTGCAATCAAAAATGGAGGCTTTAACTGCCAGAGTAAATGAGGCAGAAGATAAAGAAGCTGAGAAAAAGAGAGATGAACAACTACTGGATCACAAGGGGAGAAATTGAGAGATAAGTGATATTATGAGATGAAATAATATTAGAATAATTGGTATCCCAGAAGGAGAAGAAAGAAAGAGAGGGGGCAGAAGGTATATTGGAGCATATTATAGCAGAGAACTTCTCTAGTTTGGGGAAGGAAACAGGCATCAAAACCCAGGCACAGAGAACTCCCCTCAAAATCAATAAAAGAAATTCAGCACCCCATCATCTAATAGTAAAACTTACAATCTCAAAGACAAATAGAAAATCCCAAAAGCAGCTTAGGACAAGAAGTCAGTAATCTACAATGATAAAAATGTTAGGTTAGCAGCAGACCTATCCACAGAAACAGTGGATAGCCAGGCCAGAAAGGACTGGCATGATATATTCAGAGTACAAATGAGAAAAATATGCAGCCAAGAATACTATATCCAGCTAGGCAGTCGTTGAAAATAGAAGGAGAAATAAAAAGCTTCTAGCACAAACAAAAACTAGAAGAATTTGCAAAAAGCCAAAACAGCCCTACATGAAATATTGAAAGGGGTCCTCTAAGCAAACAGAGAACCTAAAAGTAACATAGACCAGAAAGGAACAGAGACAATATAAGTTATCAGATACCTACAGGCAATACACTGGCACTAAATTCAGATCTTTCAATAGTTACCCTGAATATAAATGGGCTAAATGCCCCAATGAAAAGACACAGGGTATCAGAATGGATAAAAAAACAAGACCCATCGATATGCTGTCTGCAAGAGATTCATTTTAGACCCAAAGATATCTCCAGATTTAAAATGAAGGGGTGGAAAAGCATGTACCATGTTAATGGACATCAAAAGAAATCTGGGGTGGCAATCCATATATCAGACAAATTAGATTTTAAACCAAAGACTATAATAAGAGATGAAGAAGGACATGATATCATACTTAAAGGGTCTGTCCAACTAGATCTAACAATTTTAAATATCAATGCCCCTAATGTGGGAGCAGCCAACTATATAAGCCAATTAATAACAAAATCAAGGAAACACATCAACAATAATACAATGATGGTTGGGGACTTTAACATCGCACTCATTGAAATTGATAGATCATCTAAGCAATAGATCAACAAGGAAATAATGGCTTTGAATGACACACTGAGCCAGATGGATATCACAGATATATTCAGAACATTCTATCCAAAAGCAACCGAATACACATTCTTCTCTAGTGCACATGGCACATTCTCCGGAATAGATCACATCCTGGGTCACAAATCAGGCCTCAGCTGGCACCAAAAAATTGGGATTATTCCCTGCATATTTTCAGACCACGATGCTTTGAAACTAGAACTCAATCACAGGAGGAAAGTTGGAAAGAACTCAAATACACGGAGGCTAAAGAGCATCCTACTAAAGAATGTGTGGGTCAACCAAGAAATTAAAGAATTTTAAAAATTCATGGAAACAAATGAAAATAAAAACACAACTGTTTAAAATTTTTGGGATGCAGCAAAGGCGGTCCTAAGAGGAAAGTATATAGCAATGCAAGCCTTTCTCAAGAAAGAAAAAGGTCTCAAATACACAACCTAACTTGATATCTAAAGGACCTGGAGAAAGAACAGCAAATAAAGCCTAAACCCAGCAGAAGAAGGAAATAATAAAGATCAGAGCAGAAATCAATGAAATAAAAACCAAAAGAACAGTAGAACAAATCAACGAAACTAGGAGTGTGTTCTTTGAAAGAATTAATAAGATTGATAAACCCCTGGCTAGACTTATCAGAAAGAAAAGAGAAAGGACCCAAATTAATAAAATCATGAATGAAAGAGGAGAGATCTCAACCAACACCAAAAAATACAATTATAAGAACATATGATGAGCAACTATACTCCAGCAAATTTGAAAATCTGGAAGAAATGGAGGCATTCTTAGAGATGTATAAACTACCAAAACTAAGCCAGGAAGAAACAGAAAACCTGAACAGACCCATAACCAGTAAGGAAATTGAAGCAGTAATCAAAAATCTCCCAGCAAACAAGAGCCCAGGGCCAGACATATTCCCAGGGGAATTCTACCAAACATTTAAAGAAGAATTAATACCTATTTTCCTGAAACTGTTCCAAAAAAGAGAAATGGAAGTATAACTTCCAAACTCATTTTATGAGGCCAACATTGCCTTGATCCCAAAACCAAAGACCCCATCAAAAAGGAGAATTACAGACCAATATCCTTGATAAATACAGATGTAAAAATTCTCACCAATATACTAGCCAATAAGATCCAACAGTACATTAAAAGGATTATTCACCATAACCCAGTGGGATTTATTCCTGGGCTACAAGGTTGGTTCAACATCTGCAAATCACCTGGGCTGCAAGGTTCATTCAACACCCATAAATCAATCAATGTGACACAATATATTAACAAAAGAAAGAACAAGAACCATATGATACTCTCAATAGATGCTGAAAAGCATTTGACAAAGTACAGCATCTTTTCTTGATCAAAACTTTTCATAGTATTGGGATAGTGGGTACATACCTCAATATCATAAAAGCCATCTATGAAAAATCCACAGTGAATATCATTCTCAGTGGGGAAAAACTGAGAGCTTTCCCATAAGGTTAGGAACATGGCAGGGATGTCCACTATCTCCACTGCTATTCAACATAGTACTAGAAGTCCTAGCCTCAGCAGATAACAAAAAGAAATAAAAGACATCCAAATTGGCAAAGAAGTCAAACCCTTACTCTTTGCAGATGACATGACACTTTATGTGGAAAACCCAAAAGACTCCACCCCAAAACTTCTAAAACTCATACAGGAATTCAAGAAAGGGTCAAGATATAAAATCAATGCATAGAAATCAGTTGCATTTCTATACACCAACAAGATAGAAGAAATAGAAATTAAGGAGTTGATCCCATTTACAATTGCACCGAAAACCATAAGATACCTAGGAATAAACCTAACCAAAGAGGCAAAAGACTTGTACTCAGAAAACTATGGAATACTCATGAAAGAAATTGAGGAAGACACAAAGAAAAGGAAAAATGTTCCATGCTCATGAATTGGAAGAACAAATATTGTGAAAATGTCTATGCTACCTAGAGCAATGTACACATTTAATGCATGTGTACCTATCAAAATACCATCAACATTTCTTCAAAGAAATGGAACAAATAATCCTAAATTTATATGGAACCAGAAAAGACCCCAAATAGCCAAAGGAATGTTGATACAGAAAAGCAAAGCCTGTGGGATCACAATTTCAGACTTTAAGCTCTATTACAAAGCTGTAATCATCAAGACAGTATGGTACTGGCACAAAAACAGATGCATAAATCAATGGAACAGAATAGAGAGCCCAGAAATGGACCCTCAAATGTATGGTCAACTAATCTTCGACAAAGCAGGGAAAAATGTCCAATGGAAAAAAGACAGTCTCTTCAACAAATGGTATTGGAAAATTGGACAGCCGCATGCAGAAGAATGGACCAATTGCCTTACACCATCCACAAAAATAGACTCAAAATGGATTAAAGACCAAAATGTGAATCAGGAATCCATCAAAATCCTTGAGGAGAACACAGGCAGCAACCTCTTCAACCTCAGCCACAGCAACTTCTTCCTAGAAACATCACCAAAGGCAAGGGAAGCAAGGGTAAAAATGAACTATTGAGACTTCACCAAGATCAAAAGCTTTTGTACAGCAAAGGAAACAGTCAACAAAACCAAAAGAAAACTGACAGAATGGCAGAAGATATTTGCAAATGACATATCAGATAAAGGGCTAGTATCCAAAATCTATAAAGAACTTCTCAAACTCAACACCCAAAGAATAAATAATCCAATCAAGAAATGGGAGATGACATGAACAGACATTTCTTCAAAGAAGACATCCAAACGGCCAAGGGACACATGAAAAAGTGCTAGACAGCATTCAGCATCAGGAAAATACAAATCAAAACCACAGTGAGATACCACCTCGCACCAGTCAGAATGGCTAAATTAGCAAGTCAGGAAACAACAGGTGTTGGCGAGAATGTGGAGAAAGGGGGACCCTCCTACACAGTTGGTGGGAATGCAGGTTGGTGCAGCCACTATGGAAAATAGTGTGGAGGTTCCTCAATAGAACTACCCTATGACCCAGCAATTGCCCTACTGGGTATTTACCCCAAAGATATAAATGCAGTGATCCGAAGGGGCACCTGCACCTGAATGTTTATGGCAGCAATATCCACAATAGCCAAGCTATGGAAAGAGCCTAGATGTCCATCAACAGATGAATGAATAAAGAGGTGGCACACATACACACACACACACACACATACACACAATGGAGTATTACCCAGCCATCAAAAAATATCCTGAAACCTTGCCATTTGCAATGACATGGATGGAACTACAGGATATTATGCTAAGTGAAATAAGTCAATCAGAGAAAGACAATTATCATATGATCTCATTGATATGATGAATTTGAGAAACAAGACAGAGGATCATAGGAGAAGGGAGGGGAAAAATGAAAGAAGACAAAAGCAGAGAGGGCGACAAAACTTAAGAGCCTCTTGATCTCAGGAAATGAACTGAGGGTTGCTGGAGTGGAAGGGGTGAAAGGAATTTGGTGACAGGGTAATGGACATTGGGGAGGTTATGTGCTGTGGTGAGTGCTGTGAATTGTGTAAGACTGAAGAATCACAGACCTGTACCCCTGAAACAAATAATACATAATATGTTAATTTAAAAAAGAAAAAGAAAACATGTAAAACACGTGTAATGGAAAAATCAGAAGAAGAAAGAAAGGAACAGAAGAAATATTTGAAACAATAATTGAGAATTTCCCCAAGTTACTATCAGATACCAAACCAAAGTTTTAGAAAACTTGGAGGCACCAAGCAGTCAAAATGCCAAACAACAACAACAAAAGTCCAAAAACATAAAATAAAACAAAACAAAAAAACAAGGCCTGACATATTATATTCAAACTACAGAAAATCAAAGATAAAGAAAAAATTCTGAAAAAAGCCAGAAAAACAAAACATCTTTCAGAGGAACAAAGGTGAGAATTATATCCAACTTCTAGGAAGCCAGGCAAGGAAAAGAGAATGAAGTAAAATGTTTTATAATTTTATTTTTTTATTAAGTTCAATTAGCCAACATATGCACATCATTAGTTCTTTTTTTATTATGTTAAGTTAGTCACCATACAGTACATCATTAGTTTTTGATGTAGTGTTCCATGATTCATTGTTGCATATAACAACCAGTGCTCCATACAATACATGCCCTCTTAAATACCCATCACCGGGCTAACCCATCCTCCTAGCCCCTTCCCTCTAAAACCCTCAGTTTGTTTCTAGCCACCATACAATACATCATTAGTTTTTGATGTAGTGTTCAATGATTAATTAGTTGCTTATAACATGCAGTTTTAAATGTTAAGAGGGAAAAAAACCCACCAACCTAGAATTCTGCATCCTATGAAATTACCCTTTAAAAGTGAAAGAGAAACAAAAGACTTTCTCAAACAAAAATTGAGGTCAGTTGACTCCAGTGGACTTGCCTTGCAAGAAATGTTAAGAGTTCTTCAGGAATAAGGAAATAATATAACAAGAAACTCAGATCTACATAAAGGAAGAGAGTATTGGAGAATGAATAAGTAAAGGAAAAATAATAGATTTTATTTTCTTCTTAGTTGATCTAACAGATAATAGTTTACTCAAAATAATAAAACAATGATGTATTCTTTAGATGTATATTTATATGCTTTCTCTATATTATACATGTCTTATATAAACATATATATTTACATATTATATAAATATTTAACAAATGTAAATGCATACATTATAGAAAGACATTTATATATGTTTAATTGGCTAGAGTATATTTATATGTAATTGAAATGAGTGACATCAATAATACAAGAAATGTCCAAAATCTATTAGTGGTCACTAAGAACACAAAATACTGGCAATGATGTGAAGCAATATGGACTCAATGATTACCAGTGGGAATGCAAAATGCTACAGCAACTTTGGAAGATAGGTTGGCAGTTTCTTTATATACTAAACATACTCTTACAATATGATAAATCTACAGCACTGCTTGGTATTTACCCAGTGGGGTTGAAGATGTATGTCTTCATGAAAACCTGCACCCAGATGTTTGTAACAACTTTATTCATGTTTATTCAATGCAATGGCAACATTGTCAATACTTGGAAGCAACCAAGATGCCCATTGGTACGGTGAATGGTCAGATAAACTGAGGTACATCCAGACACTGGAATATTATTCAGAGTTAAAAAGAATGAGCTATCAAGCCATGAAAAGACTAAGAGGAAACTGAAATACATATCACAATGTGGGAAAAAAAAACAAACAGCCTTTGAAAGGCTTGTTTGTATTGGAATATTGTGCAATTCCAACTGTGATATTCTGCAAAAGGCAGAAACTGTGGAGACACTAAAAAGATTAGTAGTTGTCATGGCTTAGTGGGGAAGGTGGATGAATACACAGAACACAGAGGAATTTTAGGGCAGTGGAACTATGCTATATAATACTACAGTTGTGGATATATATTATTATACTTTTGTTCAAACTTATAGAATGTACAACACCAAGAATGAACCCTATGTTCATAGACTTTGGGTGATAATTATGTGTCAGTGCAGGTTCAACACTTATAACAAATGTAAAAGTCTGGTGGGGATGTTATGTACAGATGGGGTTAGGAGGGATTTAGGAAACCTCTCTGTACTTCCCTCTCAAATTTGCTGTAACATAAAACTGCCCTAAAAGAAAGTCTTAAAATACAAAACAAAACAAAATTTTTAATAATAAGTGGATGTTTAATTTTATTAAGTACATTATGCAATCTTATGGCTTTTCTCCTTCAAACACGGAGTGGAGTCAATTGCATTGATGGTTTTAATTACACTCTTTTAAATTACATCTTTTTGTTGCCACTTGTTTCCTGCTACATCTATTTTCTAGCACTTTCCATGGGTCAAAACTGCTATTCACCATCTTGAGTCCTTCCTAAATGTTCCCCGCTCCCTCCCAATTTCTTTCACCTATTCCCTATCCTGGATTCTTACATTTCTTTTCCTAAGAACTGGTTCTCTTTTCCCCTAACTACACATATTTTGAAAATGTGGAAGCCAATGTTTGTCGGAATGTTATACAACTTCTTTGCAATGACTACAAGGAATACAGAATGGATTCAATTTTGTTTCCAATGCCTAAGACTGCTCTAATTTTAGTTATTTTATTCATTTCTTCTACCTGTTCATGCTGTGGGATAAAATATTCTAAATATTCTAAAATAAAATAAAATCCCTTTATATAAAATATTCTGATGTGAACATGAAATCCTTGACTTCAAGTAATTATCATTTATATATTCTTATATTCTCTGATCCTCATCTTCTGAAACAAATTTTACCCATTCATTTTTTGCCTCTATTTTAAAATTTAACAACCTCAAATAGAAACTTTGGGTTTCTTTCTTAGCCTGTGTGCTAGAAATATTAGAAATATCAAAGGAGAAAAATAATTACACATCAATAAATATAAGACCCAAAAAATAAGAATTCAAGGAGACAATAAAAATACAAACCAAGAAACTGGAGGAAACACTACATTTTGTCTAGTCACACAAGTTCAGTTGTTTCACTCCATTCCAGGGATCCCAATATTACACCAGACTCAGCTAGACAACTAGTTAGCGCATAAATGACATAAGGTAAATACGAAGATTTGCTGGAAAATATACAAATTTATCACTGCTACTAGGACAAATTTGAAAACATTTTATGCAATACGTGCCCTTCTCAATACCTACCACCAGGCTCGCCCAACCTCCCACCCCTGGGTGTGGTGAATAAATAATCAATCTTATAACACTGAAAAAATAAAATAAACATATTTGGGGGAAAAAAAGAAAAAGAAAAAAAAAACATTTTATGAGTGGCTAAAGAGCCTCCTTGGCAATATTGAAATACAGCTTTACATTTTGCTAAAAATGTCACAGCATTGGACTTACCAGATATGATGATACTGATAGAGATCACTACCCTCAAAGTTGAAATCCTCCCCAGAGTATGCATTTAGAGTGGTTAGTCACCAACTAGCCAGGGACAGGAAATGTCACTGAGTTTTATTGAGCAATGAAGCAAAAAAGCCAATACATAAGATCATTGGTTCTCCCACAGTACTGAAGTGACACAAAAATTACATAGCAATTTATTTAGAAAGTAGCATCTTAGGATGCATAAATTACATATGGCAAAATGCAAAAATATTTAGTGTACAAATTGATGAATTTTTATATATGTATGAACTCAGATAATGACCTCCAAAACCAAGATAAAACCATTTCCACTACTCAAGAAATTTCCTTCATGCTACTTCTCTGTCAATAGCCCTTTCCAGAGAGAAACACTACTCTGACATCTACCACCATTTTGCCAGTTTTTTAACTCCATATAAATGAAATTATTTACATAATTCATTTTTGCAATACTGTGTAGTGGTTTTCTAATCTGACCATGCCATAGTTTTTTCAACCATTTTGCTGTGTACTTGGATTTTCTATTTTAAGACTAACACAAATAAATCTATGAACATTTCTGTTTTGTACTTATCTTTTGATCTACTTATGCATTTGTATTCTTGCACGTATGCCAGGAATAAAATCAGAGGATCATATAATAGACATAATGTGTGGCTTTGATAAATACTTCTTGTTATGAGTTGACTGGTATCCTTTCGAAATTCATATGTTGAAATTCTAACCCTCAGTTCCCCAGAATGTGACCTTATTTGGAACAGGGTCATTGCAGATGTAATCAGTTACTGTGAGGCCACACTAGAGTCAAGTGGGCCCTAATCCAATGACTGTTATCATTATAAAAAGTGGGAAATTGGACACAGATACACACACAGGGAGAACGTTATATAAAGATGAAGATAGAGATCAAGGCAGACTGTCTGCAACCCAGCGAACTCCAAAGATTTCCAGCAAATCACCAGAAGGTAAGAGAGAAGCAAGGAACAGATTCTTCCTTCCTGCTCTAGGAGATTTGAAGATTCTTTTGATGGTGGGGTACAATACAAGACATTTGAATAGATGAGAAGCAGAATTTTGTTACTTATAGTTCCAAAAAAAGAGAAGGCTGCCATATAGGGCCACACAGAGTTTGCCCTCATGGACAGGGTAATACCAAGCTGGAACTGTAGAATGTGGTGTGTGTATGGCAAGTGGGGTGAGGTTAGATTTGACGGGCTCTCCGACAGGATAATTTGAATAATTTCCCAGGCTCCTTTGTGTGGGTTTATTCTGGTTGTCTGGTACTTTGCCCAGGGGCCTAGAGTGTGAAAGCCCAGATAAGGGAAAGAGGTGGGCGTGGATTTAATTAGGTCTCAAGAAGGGGAACTGACCATCCTCTAGTCAGGGCCTCAAAAATGGGCCTAGATAGCATTTCTTAAAAATTAAAAACTATATTTGACTCATTGATTTCATCAGCTTTAAGCTTCATTATTTGAGGTATTTGAGTACATATCTTGCCCTAAATAGCATAAAAATCATTTTGTTATGAGAGGAAAACAAGTAGAATCCTTATAGGCCAGTCCGTAGCCAAGTTCACCATTATATGGCACTAGCCTAGATCACAGACCTGGAATTTCCAGGACATGTAATACTCTGGTTGAGTTGTAATGCATGTTACAAGTATGAGTTGTAGTTTTTATGGCAATAATATCTTAGTGCATTTCTTGATTCAAGGTGGCAAGTCCAGCAGTTACATTGGTAAAACTATATTTCAGTAAGGAATATGTAAAGGTTAGTAACATTTGTAACCAAGGGAAAGGATAAGTTATGGTGATCATGGTCAGACACGTAGGGTGGGAGGTTGTGGTGATTAACTGGAGGTGTGAAGCAAGGAGATGGCCAGGGGGATTGGGAGATTCTCTCCCCTCCCCCGGGGTGGGGGGCTGGATGTGAACTATATAAGGCAGTTGTCTCCTGCAGAGAGTAACAATATCCATTACTTTTTAGAATGGCACAGATGGTAGTAAGCTCTACCAGATTTCCCTTTAGACATGGGAGTGTAGGGATGTACGTTTTGGCAGAGAACAAAGAGTATATTACGATTATGGACTAAGCAAACAGTGAGGGGCAGGTTTTTGTATCAAAAACTCATGAGTTGGATCCTATTAGCTAGGATCTTGTTGAGAATCTTGGCATCCATATTCATCAGGGATATTGGTCTGAAATTCTCCTTTTTGATGGGTCTTTGCCTGGTTTGGGGATCAGGGTAATGCTGGCTTCATAGAAAGAGTCTGGAAGTTTTCCTTCTGTTTCTGTATTTTGAAACAATTTCAGGAGAATAGGTATTATTTCTTCCTTGAATGTTTGATAGAATTCCCCAGGGAATCTGTCAGGTCCTGGACTCTTGTTTTTTGGGAGGTTTTTGATCACTGCTTCAATCTCGTTACTAGATATTGGTCTATTCAGATTGTCAATTTCTTCCCGTTTCAGTCTTGGAAGTTTATAGGTTTCCAGGATTGCACTATTTCTTCTAGGTTGTTTAACTTGTTGACATATAGTTGTTGATAATACTTTCTGATGATTATTTCTATTTCTTTTGGATTAGTCATGATCTCTCCCCTTTCATTCATAATTTTGTTAATTTGGGTCCTCTCTCTTTTCTTTTGGATGAGTTTGTCCAGTGGCTTTTTGAGCTTATTGATTCTTTCAAAAAACCAACTTCTGGATTCATTGATACATTCTTCTGTTTTTCTGTTCTAATGTTGATCTCTGCTCTAATCTTGATTATTTCCCTTGTTGTGTGGGGGGTTGGCTTAATTTGCTGTTGATTTTCCATTTCTTTAAGGTATAAAGAGTGCTGGTGTATTTGGGATTTTTCAATTTTTTTTGAGTGAGGCTTGGATGGCTATGTATTTCCCTCTTAAGACAGGCTTTGCTGTATCCCATAGGTTTTGGACTGATGTGTTTTCATTCTCATTGGTTGAATGTTTAAGTTCTTCTTTGATTTCCTGGTTGATCCAAACATTCTTGAGCAGGTTGATCTTTAGGCTCCAAGTGTTTGATTTCCTTGCAAACTTTTTCTAGTGGTTGAGTTCTAGTTTCAAAGCATCGTGGTTGGAGAATATGCAGGGAATCATCTCAATCTTTTGGTATCGGTTGAGTCCTGATTTGTGACCCAGTATGTGGTCTATTCTGGAGAAAGTTCCATGTGTGCTCAAGAAGAATGAGTACTCTGTTGTTTTAGGGTGGAATGTTCTGTATATATCTATGAGATCCACTTGGTCCAATGTGTCATTCAAAGCTCTTGTTTCCTTATTGATTTTCTGTTTGGATATCTGTCTGTTACTGAGAGTGGCAGGTTAAGATCTCCTACAATTAATGTATTCATATCGATATGACTCTTATTTTGATTAAAAGTTGGCTTATGTAGTTGGCTGCTCCCATATTGGGGGCATAAATGTTTACAATTGTTAGATCTTCTTGGAGGATAGACCCTTTAAGAATGATGTAGTGTCCTTCTGTATTTCTGACTACAGTCTTTAGCTTAAAATCTAATTTATCTGATATGAGAATTGCTACCTCAGCTTTCTTTTGAGGCCTTTTGGCATGAAAGATGGTTCTCCATCCCTTCACTTTCAGCCTAGATGTATCTTTAGGTTCCAAATGTGTCTCTTGTAGACAGCATATGGAAGGGTCCTGTTGTTTTATTCAGTCTGCAGTCCTGTGCTGTTTTACAGGAGCATTTAGGCTGTTCACGTTGAGAGTGATTATTGAAAGATAAGTTTTTATTGACATCATGTTGCATGTGAAGTCCTTGTTTCTATAGATTGTAAGTTCCTGTTCTATGTCACTCATGGGTTCTTTCTTCTTTTATAGAACTCCCTTTAATATTTCTTGTAGTGCTGGCTTGGCCTCAACGTGAGGCAGGAATCTATCAAAATCCTACAGGAGAACATAGGCAGTAACTTCTTCGACATCAGTCACAGCAACTTCTTTCAGGACATGTCTCCAAAGGCAAAGGAAACAAAAGTGAAAATGAACTTTTGGGACTTCATCAAGATAAAAAGCTTTTGCACAGCAAAGGAAACAGTCAACAAAACAAACAGGCAACCCACAGAATGGGAGAAGATATTTGCAAATGACACTACAGACAAATATTTGACTACAGTCTGATATTTAAGATCCATAAAATACTCCTCAAACTCAACACTCAAAAAATAGATAATCACAACAAAAAATAGGCAGAAGACGTGAACAGACACTTCTCCAAAGAAGACATACAAATGGCTAATAGACACATGAAAAACGTTCATCATCATTAGCCATCAAGGAGATTCAAATCAAAACCACACTGAGATACCATCTTACACCAGTTAGAATGGCCAAAATCAATAAGACAGTAAATAACAAATGTTGGAGAGGATGTGGAGAAAGGGAACCCTCTTCCACTGTTGGTGGGAATGCAAGTTGGTGCAGCCACTTTGAAAAACAGTGTGGAAACAAACAAACAAACAAACAAAACAGTGTGGAGATT
>CM052799.1:143628441-143643790 GCA_028533885.1 Nasua narica
GAGCCTGGTGGTGGGTATCGAGAGGGGCACGTACTGCATGGAGCACTGGGTGTGGTGTATGAACAATCAATCTTGTAACACTGAAAAATTAAAATAAACAAATTTGGGGAGAAAAAAAAAAGTGGGTGAAAGCTTTGGGATTCCAATCGACCTTTATGCCCCCCTCCTTTGATGCGACAAAGATAGACTGCAGTCCCTAGAGCCAAGAAGATGCCTTTTACTACAACTAACTCATCTTGAATGGTAATTGGTATGAAATCTTGAAATTATGATTTGCTAATGGCTTTCCACAGCCATTATGAAAAATATGATATTTATACCACGTAAGCCAACCAACCAGGGTTTATTCTGTTAGGTTTCAGTTCATAATACAAACATTACGATCAGAAACCTTTTCATAAAAGACAATATTCATTTTTTTTAAAGATTTTATGTATTTGTTTGACAGAGAGAATGAGATCACAAGTAGGCAGCACAGAGAGGGGGAAGCAGGCTCCCCGCTGAGCAGAGAACCCAGTGCAGATGGGAGGCTCAATCCCAGGACCCTGAGATCATGACCTGAGCCAAAGGCAGAGGCTTTAATCCACTGAGCCACCCAGGCACCCCCAAGACAATACTTTTTATTGAATTGCTTTATTCAAATATCACAGTTCACTGTGTCTAGTTACTTCAGTTGTGTAGGGCCAGGGAATAATTAGAACAAGGTCAAAGGTTTGCTTTGCCTGACCCTCTTTACCTAAAACACGTACAAACGTGGCTCATTCTGGGAGACCAAATGGTCCAGGCCAAGGACACAGGAGGGGCAGGGTGTCCAGAGGCCTAGGTTGAGGTTGCCAGCAGGTCAGCAGGGCTTTCTTAATTGCATGTCACTGTCAGGATGAGTAAGAGCTGCTGCCCCTAAAATATTTGTCATTTTTAAAGTCTTCTTACAGATGCTAACTACTATGGTGAGCATTCTCGTAATCAAAACCCGTAATTCTAGATGTTTTGCTTATGGATTCATTCAACAAATATTTATTGAGCAATATGCTGGGCACCATGCCCAGTACTGGGAATTAGGAGATAAATAAGAGAAAAGGGAACAAACATTTGAGAGCCTCGGCTGTCCCAAGTATTATGCCAACCAACTTACATGCGAGAGGTCTTTTTATTCTAAATCAGCCATATAGTGTACACATCATTTTCCCATTGATCCTTTTTAAAAAATTTCACTATTTTAAAAGTTGTAAAGGTACTATATGATCATTATAGAGAATATGAAAAATATGGAAAGGTACAAAGGAGAAAATTAATAGCATTCCTAATAGCAACCCCTGTAGATATTAACTTTTCTGTATCTTTTCTGTATGTGAATTAACATTGTTCTATGCTGAAAAATTATAATGTGTCTTGAGGAGATTCGGTCTTTGTGGAGATGGGGATGGAGAAACTGGAGGTTTCTTTGGTGTTGATAGAGCTAACTTTGCTGTTGATATGAGACTTTGGGAGATTCGTTCTCTCAACTCCCATGCTCACCCTACTTCATCCTCACTGAACAACTCCTTGTCCACCTTTAAGCCTAAGGAAATGTCATTCACTCTGGCAACTCTTCCCTGACATTCCCCCATACATTCACCCACTAGTTACTGTTCCCCAGAATGTGTTCCCGGGACATCCTTGCTTCTGTGTAGCTTGAATTATAGAAAAGTACTAGATCCTGTTGGCTTCATATTCACTTCTACCACAGTTCTGTGGGGGAGCTTAAGCTCTCTTTACTGTTGCATCTTCACTACTTAACAAAGTATCAGGCATAGAAAATATTCTTTGGATTAACTGAATGAAAGAAAAGTTATGTATGAAGACCTAATATTCTATAGGAATTCTTGACAGAATTGTCAAGACCAGTGGCCAAGAAGAAGTTAGCAGGCTGGTGGTACATGCGTTAGTGGGGCAGAGGAGGGAGAGAAGGGCATGCCAAGAAGAGGACAAGGTGACACAGAAACTCAGTGTGGAACTTGGGAGGAGACTAAAGAGTATATTGGTGTACTTGATTTATACAATAGATAAATTTCTGAAATTTCACTTTTTTGGGAAATGGATTCATTCTCCTGTTGATGTACACTTTAAGTTCCAACTCATGGATACACACACACACAAACACACACAAATATAAAATTAGCATTTAAAAATCATATTTAAGAATGCTTAAGGGTTTTTAACTAAAAGAATATCTGAAAATAACTCTATAATAGTCATAATCTCATATAATAACTCAAATACATTATCAAATATTCAGCAGCAGAGAGAACTGAGAAACTTCCTGGAATCAGGAGATATGGGAAAGAATTAACCTCTTATTTCTGGAGAAGCACTTAGGACATTTTTTTTAAAGGAATTCGTTAAAAGGAGCACTTTTGAGCAAGTGTTTTCTTATGATATCTTTTACTTCCTGGCTTCTTTCAAACCAGATGAGAAGTATCAACTGTCTAAAGTCTAAAGTCTACTACTTGGAATTTTCTTACATTCGTACAGATGCAATTGTTTTATGAGTTCTGTCCTCCCTACTGTTATTTGCCTTAGTGTTCTCCAGGCTTTGTGGATTTAAGCAGTGGCAGAGCTGGCAGAGCCTGAGCAATTACCTAATCTAGATCCATCACTTTGTAGTTGATGAAAACAAAGGGGGGATGAGCCTTGCTAAACACACATGCTAATTGCTGGCAACCTCAACCTAGGCCTCTGGACACCCTGCCCCTCCTGTGTCCTTGGCCTGGACCATTTGGTCTCCCAGAATGAGCCACGTTTGTACGTGTTTTAGGTAAAGAGGGTCAGGCAATTCTTAGGATTCAAGATTGACCTATCACTTAATGTGACCATGGCCCCCATCAACCTGTACATCTTAAAGAGCAGAAGGAAATACCAAGGTTAGCACAGAAGTGGGGAGGCTTGGAAATGCTACCACTCCCTGCAATAAAGCTTGTGAGAGCTTGAGGGAGCTCAGATCTGGAATCACTATCCTAAGTGATTATCCTAAAAAGGAAAAAAGAAAAGTGACAGGGAAGAGATTTGGAATGACATTAATTCATTCTTTAAATTGAATCTACATTGGATTTGCATCAAATCAACATTTGGAAGATTATATTTTCCACCTCCTTTAGAGTACATTTTGAGACTATCAGTAATAACAGAAAAGTAATATTAGACCAAAAAAAGGGAAGAGCTCCCAAACCTCTCCACATATATACAACTCCCATTAAATTCAAAGATGATAAGAGACAGAAGTTCAGACTTGGAAAAGAAATAGGGCCATTTCACCACCGCAAGTCCATCCTCTAGGATATTGAGTCACACATAGAACTCGAAAAACATGCAAGTGAATATAGGGCCACATATCTGTCCTATGAATATGAGTATATGTGAAACCACCTAAGGGAAGATAGCATGCAATGAGCAACAAAGCACCAAGCCAGCTCTTCTGTGCTGAGTGAATGCAGAGAGCAGACTTTCATCCTTCTGTGAAGTAAAAATAGAGCTGAGACTGGGCCATGTGCCTGGCTAGCTCACCCCTGGAGCCCAGCACATCTAGGCTCTGGCTTTACTGAGAAAAGCAAGGAACAATATAATCCTCATGGTCTTTTGGCCACAAAGATCCTCCAACCCATTCCCAATCTGTCAGGGTGCTAATCTGTTTTGAACATTCAGTCTTTCTTTCCAGAAAGTCTTCCCAGAGTAACCCAGCCCTTCCACCAAGCTGCCAATACAGCCCGACTTCTGTGTTCCTTCAGCTGGAATTCTGCACATACATCTGGCGGGCTGGTCTATTTCCCTATTAATTCAGATGCTGCTTGACAAAAATCTGACTCTTGATGGGTATATCGGTCAGTGGTCTGCAACACTTTGTTCTGTGAATGTCCATAAAAAGATGCCACTTTATAAATGAGACCTATTAAGGAAAAGCAGCTTCTAAAGGATAAGAAGTCACTGTGCTCTCTCTAAGCTCTCCCAAAATTCTGGCTGGACTAAAGACTTTGAGGTAGTGAGGTCTGTGGGGAACGAAGGGTCAAAGAGAAGATGATTATGATTTAAGGGATCCTAAGAAACTGATTTACATGATCTATTTTTAATCTCTCATATGATTGCCCCCATGTAAAATGAGGTCTGTTTACTCTTGTTTTGAAGCCAGGTGCAGCCAAGACATTTAAGCCACATCATTCTGACTCAGAAGCCTTTCAAAAATGTACTAGATCATTGCGATTTCCTTAAAACTTTCTAAAAACCCTCTCGAGACAACTTTTCTTCTCCCCAAGTTTCATACTGACAAGGGGACCTTCTCTCAAATTTTGGAGACTAAAATCCTCCATCTAGTTACACACTGATGTACTGAAGAACAGATTTAAGTTACAAAGGGAACCCATGTAAATTATCGCACTGTTTCACTCAATGAGCTTGTATTGAGCACCTGCTCTGCACAGTCACTGTTAATCTGAGGCCACAATCCCTGCCTCTTGGTGATGAAAACAGCACAGCAGGCAGCATAATTGTTTCATTTTATACAAAAGAGTCTACACTCCGAGATTAAGAAGGACATTTTGCTGGTAGTAGTGGTAACATCTGAACTGGACCCAGGACTATATAACTTTTGGGTTGGTTGTCTTTCCAATAGTGTGTTCTTCACAGATAGAAAAACATGAGCTATTAAAAAACAACAACAGCAACAAAATCCTTTTAGTTATACTCAATTAGAATTCTTTTTTTTCCCCCCAAATAGGTTTATTTTATTTTTTCAGTGTCAGTTAGAATTCTTAAACTGGCCTAAAAACGATAGCTATAGCCAACTAGAATTTGAAATGGTTTTCTAAACAAAAAAAAAAAAAAAAAAAGGAAAAGGAAGAGAGAAATGGTTTTCCATATGGCATCTTTACTCCATTGACCCTTTGTACCAGTGCTACCCAATAGAACTTTCTGAAAAAAAAAAGGAAATATTTTGTGCTGTTTTGGTGATCACTAGCCGCAGGCAACTGTTGAGGCCTTGAAATCTGGCTAATTGCAACTGAAGAACTGAAGTATTGTATTGTATTGTATTGTATTGTATTGTATTGTATTGTATCAAATTTAAATTTAAATAGCCACATAGGCTCTGTAGTGTACAGATTAGGGCAATACTAAGGATAACCACCTTTTAACACCTTTTACAGGAGACTATTTCCCTTTACTGATAGAAGGGATATTGAACAGATATTTAACTTGTTTTGGTATTTTGTGGAGTGAGGTAAAGTGCAACAGAAAAAGAAATGGAAAAAAAAAGAAAAAGAAATGGATGGGTAAAATACTGACAGGCAGAGCCCAAAGGATGCAACCTTTTACCAAACAAAACAAGTAAGTAGAGATGGTGACTGCCGTCCCTCATGCTGACCACTGGTAGGAAAAAGATCTTCTCTCTGCAAAGAAAGTTTGACACTTGCAGTTTGGGGAAAATGAGCTTATGCTTGCAGAAGCTTACAGTAGCCTAGTTCTAAATGAATCAACTTGGCTATTTTTATCCATTAAACCTACACATATTACTGAGTATTAATAATCTTTGTGGGCTAAAATGAACTGGTTGAACGTGGAAGGGAGAGAATTTATTTTTTTTCCTCTTAATAAGAGACACACAAGGGGTGCCTGGGTGGCTCAGTGGGTTAAAGCCTCTGCCTTCAGCTCAGGTCATGATCTCAGGGCCCTGGGATCCAGCCCCGCATCGGGCTCTCTGCTCAGCAGGGAGCCTGCTTCCCCTTCTCCCTCTGCCTGCCTCTCTGCCTACTTGTGATCTCTTTCTCTCTGTCAAATAAATAAATACAATCTTAAAAAAAAAAAATAAGAGACACACAAATCTGAAACTTTAGGTCTTTGACCTGTGCACACCAAGTTGAGATTTCAGAACTTAAAGATTCAGGTGTCAGCTCAACAGATGGCAAAACGTTCTTTTTCAGTCACTAATTCTCATAATCCTCTGACTTGCACATGTAGAATCTGAGGATTTTTCTAATAAAAGCACACCTGCTTTTTCTCATATCCACAGTATAAAGACAATCAAGCTGCTCAGCGGGACAAAGTTCCACCATTAGCTCTACTCCTGAGCGGAAGCTACCGCAGAGATTTGGTGACCAGGGTCCAGACAACTTAATGAAAAAGAGAAGTTTATAATGGAATCACTGACACAAGTTCAATTTCAACAGCCCACACAGATGCCATCTAGTAGAGGGCAAACAGAAGCCAAGACTCATGGAGCTCTCAGGGCACCATAATTTTCATCCCTTAATGATAAGGAATTATTATAGGCCCCAAAGACACAATATATAATAATATAAAAGTAGCAGGATGAGAATTAACTTGTTTTAATTCAGAACACCACTATCTCTTTTCTGTTTGTCTTTGCTTCTCTGCATTTAAAGGAGTGATCGGACCCATTCCAGGAGAGAGTGCACTTTCTCTGCCCTCTCTCCATTCCCATCACTCTCCACTCCAGGAGGAAAAGCAAACACTTCTTCTCCCTGGCAAGTGTCTAATGAGTAAGCCTCCCTGCTCTGGAAAGCGAAAGTAGTGTTTAGTTGCTAGCAATTTTTGAATCTGAACTTCATAGCCATTGAAGATTATTGCATGAAAGAAAAGTACGTAGTATGGCACTTTGGGTCTATCCTGTGGAGCTGTGGAAAATAATAATGTTTGAGGGCAGTGGGCAAAACACTAGGGGAGTCACTGGATGGGGAGAATTGTCTGGGAAAAAGAAACGAGGTGGAAGAGGTGGGGAAAAGGGATACTGACATGGAAATATAGGGTGAGTAATTAGAAAACCATCTTGAATATGAGAAGAATCATAGTGTTGTTCATCTACCAGCCAGTGTGGACATAAGTGACAGTCATCCCCAAATCTGTACCTGGAACCTCAGAGGGAAGTTTTCTCCATCTGTATCAACACCTAACTAAGTTGGCTGCATGATGGACACAACAACATCCTTGCCACAGAATGTTGCCCTGTTATCCGCAGGGCCACTGTGCCGACCATATTGCTACTCTATCTATCCCAGGGCACGTTAAGCTCAAGGACTCCCTAGACCCTTCTGTGAGTGGGGATGTGCTTCTCTAACTTTATGTGGGAGGACTGAGTTGAGCAAGCTTATATCCTGAGCTGAGACAGTGACCTTTAAGTGGAAAGCTCTGTAGGTTAGTGGACCACCGAATACCTCTTTAGTATCCATTTCTTCTCTGGTCTTCTACAAACAGATTGCATTTTCTTTTAGGTCTCTACCACCTCTTTTCTTTTCAGTCTCTTATTTAAGGGACACTGACCCTATCTCCTTTCTTAGTTGTGGGACATATGGTAATCCTACCTCATTGTCAGTAATATGTTCGGAACTCAGGCTTAAACCAATTAGCCCATGGAATTCCCCCTTGTGACAAGTACTGGTCCAGGCTTGGGGTGTGTGATCTATCTGGACCTAGTCAGACAGAAAGAAAGGACTTCTATTTTATGATTCGAAAAGATGCTGTCCCTCTCACCTGCTGGACATGAGCAAGTCACTTTGATTCTTAATGACAGCCATTTTAGAAACACAGGAGAAACCAATCTTAAACTGATGCAAAACCTTGGACACAGAAAGAGATGGAAAATATTTTTATGTTTGAAGACTTTGTTGAATCACTAAATCAGCCTTTCCTGAAGCCCATCCTACCTAAAGATATATTCATTTCCTTGTTTAGATCAATTTTCTTGGAGTTGTCCATTAATTGTAGCTGAAAACTGGCTTTAAATACTTATTAGAAGTACCTAGGTAGCTGATAGGGAAAACCGCTTCTCTGCTCTTTCAATGATTAGGCAAAAAGGAAAACAATTTAGTATAAGAGAGGTAGGAAGCTACCTCTTAAGTAGCTTCCTACCTTAAGTAGCCATCATCACTAAAGGTATGTAAATTTCCTTTTAAGGCCAAATGTACACACGATCAAATTGTAACTTTATTTATTGAATTTTTAAAAAGATTTTATTTATTTATTTGTGAGAGAGAAAGTATGTGTGCATGCAGATGCTCAAGCTGGGAGAGGGGCAGAGGGAGACGGAAAGAGAGAATCTCAAGCAGACTCCATGCTGAGCACAGAGCCCAACATGGGGCTCGATCATGACTTGAGCCAAAACCAAGAGTCGGATGTTTAATTGACTGAGCCATCCAGGAGCCCCTCAAACTATAACTTCAAAGAAGATTTTTTTTTTTTAAAGATTTTTTATTTATTATTTATTAGAGAGAGAGAGACTGAGAATGAGAGGGGAGAAGGTCAGAGGGAGAAGCAGACTTCCCGCAGAGGCGGGAGTCCGATATGGGACTCGATCCCGGGACTCCGGGACCATGACCTGAGCCGAAGGCAGTCGCTTAACCAACTGAGCCACCCAGGCGCCCAAGAAGATTTTGATATATGGCAAAGGAGAACAATAAGGACATGAACAAAGAACATACCGATGAATAAAATTCATCTGACTTTCAAAGTATATAACTGTACTGTAGCTAGCTGGTGTCTAGGTTTACAGATCTTATTCTGCTGTTTGTCCTAAAATTTTTGCCCTTTACGAAAGACTGATACAGCGACCCAGGTGATCCTGTTCAGGCATCTAAATTCCCCCTAATTGGCCTCAACATGGCTAACACTATTTTAAACTTGGGCCCTGTGGAGTTCCACCTTAGGCCTTTGATAAATTTCAACTTAGGTGTTCTATTCAAGTTCTGTTTGAGATCCTGTCTCTAGCTGTGTTTCTCAAAGTCTAACCCAAAAGTCCTCCGCACTGGAATCACCGGGACTGACTAAGACGTAGATTCCTGGAGTAGCACCCAAAAATCTGCATTTAAACCAATTCCCCAAGTGATTAAGATCAAAATAAAAAGGGAAAACACTGTTCTAGGAATATCTTTAACTTTTTCAAAACTGGTAATTAGGATAGTCTATCACTTATTCTGTCATGAAACAAACATTATACAAATACAATTCCTCACTATTTATGCATAAATGCACATACAGTGCTTATTTCAGACTAGCAAATCTGGCTTGTAACTACAATTCTACAAGCCGTTTTCCATATCCCCTTTTTTTCTTAACCAATAAAAACATACACTTTTCTTTTACCTGGTAGAATAAGTACAATGCTAAAGAATGTTTTACTCTTACTTTCAAAGAATTCTAGTTGAAGTCCAAATACACATTTACTTACAAAAAGAGAATGTCACAAGAACAATGGAAAGATATCTCTGAGCCTGATCATAGACTTCTAGTGAAAATTCAGTTCTTTCAATAAATTCTAAAAATTGCTAAACATGTTCAGAATCAGCATACTAACACATTTGAACTCAAAGGTGACTAAAAATAAAAAGAAGTGTTTTAAGAAGTGACCATCCATATGGCAAGGTCACTCCTACCCATAACAGAAGAAGAAAGTCCCTCCTATTCCAGAATATCTTCCCCACCCATTTAGTCACCCACTGCCTTCCGTTTTCATATCACATTTCTTTAATTTATTATGTTTAGGGCTGCTGTAACTTTGAACCATCATGTGGAAAAAATAGCATATCAACCAACTGCAAACAATTTTGCTAGATTGTATGTAACAAGCACTTGGAATAACAATTGTCATAGCACCCAGGTCAGACAAGCTTCAGTGGATAGGAGATTGTCTTAAATTGGATTCTCCCAGAAGCAGTCCCTGAGACAAAGATTTAAGGTATAGTCACTTATTTGAGATCAGATCGAAGAAATCATGGGTAGGGAAATGGGGAAGTGCAGCAGGGAAAAGAGAAAAGAAATAGAGGGTGTGATAATGATCAATTAACAACTATGGCAACTGGGGCTTGTGCCACGGGGAACCTCCAGGCCATTTCGTAGCACAACTCAGAGTTTTCTCCAAAGCGGCAAAAGGAGCTGGGGTATTCATTCACCAACTGCTGTTCCTCATTGCTTGAGGGATGCTCCAGGGCACTGTGGCCCCCAAACACCATCAGTGTTCCACTTGTACAGAGTGGAGTGACCTGAGTCTCAGGGGCTTGAAGAAGAAAGCTGTCAGCACAATAAGAGACTGATGAGTCCTGAGGGAACATAGGTTGCTTCCAACAGCGTCTCCTGCAGCATCCCTCAGAACCCCTTGAGTCCTATGTTATGTTGACTCAGTCCTGTTTCTGGTCCTTCAAGGAGGTGATTCATTAGAACTTCTAAAGAGAAAAGAAAAAGACAACAGGAATGTTGATGGGGCAAGAAACAGTCTCCAGTCGTGTAGTTGGGTCCCAAAGTCATAATTGGTAGTTAACACCTCTACCCTCTACCACTTGTTTAGCCATCCTTCTGGCCTTAGTTGCTTGCTTGGTGTGGTAACTGAGACCTTCAGCCTTGAGGGGTCTGAGCCATGATCGCCTTGCTCTCGTCAAACAGACACTGCTTGAATTGTCTGTTCATGATTATCATCATGTATGTACTCAGTAAAAGTGCTCAGTAAAAGTGAATTTCCTGGGTTCCAGATATTTTCCTATTTACATCCTCAAAATGAAAATATAAAAACAACCAACCAACCAAACAAAAACCATAAGCAATGGGATGGGATTAGAAGGCCTTCCAGGTTGACACACATGTCGATGGTGCAAGGGTGGCCAGCGTGGAGAGGGTGCGGAAACTCCGTTTCTCCCCCTCTCTCAGCTCCAATACTTCACTCTGTGTATTTCTTCCAGTTGGCTGTTCTTGAGTTGAATGTTTTATAACAAACCAATAATACTAAGTAAAGCACTTTCCTGAGTTCTGTGAGGCATTGTAGCAAATTATTAACTGTGAGGAGGTGTATAGTCAGTTGCTCAATCGGGGACTTGGGACGGGCATCTGAAGTTAGGGCAGTTTTGTGGGACTTAGCCCTTGAACCTGGGGGATCTTACACCAACTTTGGGTTGAATGATATCACACAGAGTTGGTATCCAAAGAATTGCAGAACTGGGTAGTGTTGAAAAAACTCCACACATTTGGTGTCAGTAGTATTTATGAGTAAAAATAACAGATTATATATTTTGGGCACAAGTCCTTTATTAGAGATATGTGTTGCAGACATTTTATCCAATTTGGTAGATTGCCTTTTTGCTACCTTTTGCAGAACAAATGTTTTTAATTTTTTTAAAGATTTTATTTATTTATTTGACAGAGAGAGACAGATTACAAGCAGGCAGGGAGGCAGGCAGAGAGAGAGGGAAGCAGGTTCCCTGCTGAGCAGAGAGCCCGATGTGGGGCTCGATCCCAGGACCCTGAGATCATAACCTGAGCCGGAGGCAGAGGCTTTAACCCACTGAGCTACCCAGATGACACAGATATTTTTAATTTTGATGAAGTCCAATTTTATAAATTTTTAAAAATGTTTTACTGTCTTTGCAGTCTGAGAACTCTTTGCCCACCCCAAAGTAGCAAAACTTTTTTCCCTTTTTCTGGATGTTTTGTAATTTTTGATTTTATGCTTAGGCTTTTGATCCATTTCAGATTTAGTTTCGTGTATGTTGATGTTTATTAGCTTTTCTCATATTGATATCCAACAACAACTCTGAACAGATATTTTCTTTTCTTGTTAAGTCACCTCAGCACCTTTGTAATAAAGCAATTGACCATATATGTGTGGGGTCTATTTCTAGACTCGATTCTATACATGTTGTATACATGTATATATCTCTACCTATATATACATATCCATGTATGTATCTATATCCATATATGTATATATATGCACATATCCATATATATGTATACATGCATGTGTATATATATCCATATATATAATGTATACATACATGATATATGTATAGTAAGTCTTGAAATCAAGTAGTATAAATCTCACAGCTTTGTTCTCTCTTTTTATAAATTGTTTAGGTTATTTTAATTCTTTTGCACTTCCATATATAATTTTGAATCAGCTCTCCAGTTTCTACAAAAATAGTTTACTGGAATTTTCATTGATAGTTTATTGACAAATTTGGGGATATGAAATTTTAATGATATCAAGTCTTCTAACACATAATCGTGGCCTGCTTGTCCATTTATTTAGGTCTCAAATTTCTTTTAGTGACATACCGTGTGCTCTTGAAAATGAGATGTATATTACAGTTGTATGCCCTGCTTTATAAATGTCAATTAGGTGTAGTTGGTTTATAGTGTTTTTTATGATCTTCCATGTTTTTATTAATTTTTTATGGTCTAGACTCCTTAGTAATTGTTGATGGAAGGGAGTTGAAATTGGGAACGGTGTGTTATCTATTTCTCTTTTACTTTTAATACTTCCTTCATGTATTTTAAGCCCCTGTTATTAGTTATATGCACCCTTATGATTGTTTATCTTTCTGATGAATTGTCCTTTAAATTATTATTAAATGTCCCTGGTAATTTATTACTCGTAATACTCGTTGGTTTGAAATTTATATTATTACCTGGCACTAATATAGTCACTATAGCTTTCATATCCTTATTATTTGCATGGTTTATCTTTTTCCAATTATTTGTTTTTAACCTGTGTCCTTATATTTTAAATGTATCTCTTGTAGGAAATAGGTAGTAAGGTCTTGCTTTTTAAAATATATTCTGTCATCTCTGCCTTTTAACATTTGGACACTAGCATTATTCACTGTCTCCTATTAGTGGCCCAGGACAGTTCGTAGGGTCATTAACTCACTGACATTCTTGTTCTGTCCCTCCTGCCAGGCTGAGCATGGTCTTGCAGTAAGGGGCTGTCAGCATGAGGGCTGAAGAAATGGAGGGAGGGCCTTGACAATGTCTCCCTCAGAGGAAATAAAGAAAAAAAAAAAAAAGGAAGGTATTTTATTTCTTTGTCCGAGGCATGCAATGGTGTTAAGGGAAATAAGTTTGGGGATATCAGAAAAGTGTGTGTTGAAAAGTTGAGGACAACGAGCCATTAGAAAGACACCAAAAAGGAATAACAAAATGACATAGAAATAAGTCTTTTAAAAAAAAGCTAACTTCTTCAAGTATTTATTATGCTTTATGCCTTTACTTCCAGTACTGTCACTTATTTCTATTATTGAATTTAATATTTACAGCCATCCTATGTGTTAGTTGCTATGGTTTTACAAATGAGGAAACTGGGACTTAGAAAAGCAGCATTCCACAGTGAGTAAAGACAGAACCAAGATTCCAAATAGACTATCAGATGCTAGATCCTGTGCTAAGAGGGGCTATGTGGGATAAGCTTTGCTTGTTTCACGGACACTTGTGTATTTGCCATGGGTGCTCTGTGGAAAGCATCCTTCAGAAACCTAAATTCTGTTAACAGACCTGGATAAACTGTGTGACTGGAGAAGCATTGCTCAGTTCATGCTAACAACTCCCTGGCACCCAGACAAGAGCCAGAACGGGGCTCTAAAGAGAATTCAGAGTTGTCTTCTGCTGTGGGCCTTCAAGGGCAGGTTGGCAGTCCTTCACCTGTCCCAGTATCTCCTGTGCCCCACCCTTTAGGATGAGTAAAGGGAAGCTCTGTAGCATCCCTATCAATTCAACAGTGGCTGCTAGGGTTCAAGCTAGCTGTGGAACATCACGATGGCTCAGTTCATGGGACCCAAGTGGAAGGTCTTACCTTTCATGCGAAAGCTCAAGGCCCCAGGTGGTCTCTCTTGGGACCGATGTTTTTTCAGGGTAGACCATTTTTCTGGCTTACAATATTTTTGGTTACAATTTATATTGACTCAGCTGCAGGCACTCAACTGACACAGCTGTGTCATCAGCTGAAGACTGTTAATTCTTCATATAAATGGAATATATCAGCTTTGGTCTAGGTCTGTCTGGAAAATAAGTGACCAAGTTCCTCCTCTCCGAAATTATATAGGAGTCACAAACGCACTGGTGGGAGGTTACCATGTAACCTAAACATCTTATACTGTTCACTGCTTTACTAGCCAAGCTTTAAATTGTGCCCCTCAAGTAATTTTCTCTCATATACACTCAATCTACCAACTCATGGCCCTCCACCCTGCCCCACGTGTTTCTATAAAACATGTGGGAAACAGAAAGAGCACCTCGAGTTCATAAGAAAGAAATTGAAGTCCAGGAAGTAAGAGTATCTTGCCCAAGGTAAAGCTGGGCCAGAACTTTGAAGCAAGAAGTCCCTATTGAGTGAACTTTGCAGTAGACTACAGTGCCTGGGGTGAACATTCTGGCTTGCCCACCTTCGGCCTGTCTACATATCCCTACTATGAAATGAGAATTGTCAGTCCACACGGATGTTCGACCTGTGAAAAATACTCTGCTTCCTCTGGACTTTCTGTAGATCCTGTATTAGTATCTTGTGGCTGCCATAAAAAAAATTATCACAAACTTGGCAGCCTAAAGAAATAAAAAATTTTTCTCTCCCATTCCCGAGGCAGCTAGAAGTCCACAGTCAAAAGGTTAGCAGGCTTGGTTGCTTTTGGAGACTCTGAGGGAGAATCAGTTCCATGACTCTGTTAGCTTGTGGGGGCTGCTAGAAATTACTGATGTTCCCTGACTTACAGAAGCCGCACTCCAACCTCTGCCTCCTTCACCTCAGCTTCTCCTCTGTGTGTGTCTGTTATCTATGTGTCTCTTATAGGATACCTGTTATTAGATTTAGGGCTCATGTGGATAATCTGGAATGATTTCTTAAGATCCTTAACTTAGTTACATCTGCAAAGACCTCTTCTCCAAGTAATGTCACATTCACAGGTTCCAGAGATTAAGACGTGAGCACATCTTTTTGAGGGACCACCATGCACCCTACTACAGATCCCCCATGACCTATTCCTCAAGATTTATTTGAGTCATCTTGGGCTTGGTACATGCTGGAGCCAAGTAGAATACCAGAGTCCATCCTAATTGAAGTTAGAAAATCATGGAGTTTCTACTACATGAAAAGAATTAAGCTAGGAGACATAAAAACAAATGGCATCCTGCTGCCCACCTAAATGTATAACCGTAATCTATTAATAGGTGCACAAGTAACTGACTCAGAACACTGATGAGGTTCAAGTGCAGCAGCAGACATTATGCTACTATCCTTTGGGAAATGCACTTAGCATATATGAGCATATATATGCTATTTAACAACCACAACAATGAAAGTCTCTCCTAAAATTGCACTCACAGTTAAAGGAAATGGCATAATTTCCTTTGCCCTTGGTGTGGACTCTAATATCAGAGATGGCATTACAGGAAGTTAGCAGACTTAAGATGTATCAAACTTGACCCTTCGAAAAGATTTTATGTGGTATGTATCAGAACTTGGGCCAATTTCATCTCTATTTGATTCCTGTGGCCACTCTAAAGCAAATGTGGGGCTCAAAAAAACAAAAACAAAAACCTGTCACTATATCAAGTAATC
>CM052799.1:143644290-143664508 GCA_028533885.1 Nasua narica
CATCATCTTTAGCCATCAGAGAGATTCAAATCGAAACCACACTGAGATACCCCCTTACACCAGTTAGAATGGCCAAAATCAACAAGACAGTTAACAACAAATGCTGGAGAGGATGTAGAGAAAGGGGAACCCTCCACCACTGTTGGTGGGAATGCAAGTTGGTGCAGCCACTTTGGAAAACAATATGGAGATTCCTCAGGAAATTAAATATACAGCTACCCTATGACCCAATTGCACTACTGGGTATTTACCCCAAAGAAGCAGATGCAGTACAAAGAATGGCCACATGTACCCCAATGTTCATAGCAGCAATGGCCACAATAGCCAAACTGTGGAACCAAAATGCCCTTCAACAGATGAATGGATAAGGAAGATGTAGTACATCTATACAATGGAATATTATGCCTCCATCAGAAAGGATGAATATCCAACTTTTGTATCAACATGGACAGGACTAGAAGAGATTATGCAGAGTGAAATAAGTCAAGCGGAGAGAGGCAATTATCTTATGGTCTCACTTATGTGTGGAGTATAAAGAAAATCATGGAGGGCATTGTGAGAAGGAAGGGAAGGGTGAATGGAGGGAAATCAGAAGGGGTGATGAACCAGGAAAGACTGTGGAGTCTGAGCAACAAACTGAGGGTTTTGGAGGGGAGGGGGTGGGGGGATGGGCGAGCCTGGTGGTGGGTATTGAGAAGGGCACATATTGCATGGAGCACTGGGTGTGGTGCATGAACAATCAATCTTGTAACACTGAAAAAGTAAAATAAACATATTTGGAGAGAAAAATAAATAAATAGATTTAGTAGGGAAAAAAAAGAAACACACCTTCTAAATAGTGTTTTCTAAGTAATTGCACCAAATGATTAATTACTTATTAATTATTTTAAATTTTACTTAGCTAACATACAGTGCGATATTGGTTTCTGGAGTAGAATTTAGTGATTCATCACTTACATACAACACCCAGTGCTCATCACAAGTGGTCTCTTTAATACCCATCACCCATCTAGCACATCCCCCATTGCCTCCCTCCACCAACTGTCAGTGTGTTCTCTATCATTAAGAGTCTCTTAGTGTAGGGACGCCTAGCTGGTACAGTTTGTTAAGCTTCTGACTCTTGGTTTTGGCTAAGGTCATAATCTCATGGGTCTTGAGATCAAGCTCCCTGACGGGCAATGCATTCAGTGCAGTCTGCTTAAGACTTTGTCTCCCTCTGCCCCTCCCCTGCACATGCTCTCTTGCACTCTCTCTCAAATAAATAAACCTAACTTAAAAAAAGCAAAGTCTTTTATGACTTGTTTCCCTCTCTCCTGTTTTTCTTTTCTTCCTTCCCTTATAGTCATCTGTTTTCTGTCTTAAATTCCCCATATGAGTGCAATCATATGGTATTTGTCTTTCTCTGAATGACTTATTTAACTTAGCATAATACCCTCTAGCTCCAATCACATTGTTACAAATGGCAAGATTTCATTTTTGATGGGTGAGTAATATTCCATTATATATACATACATATATAAAAATTAAATAGAAATGGAAGTTTCTTTTCTGAAGATAGGGAATAAGTAGTTGTTTCTTTGATAGGCCCTTATATGCACATGTATACTCCAGGTCAGTTCTGTAGAGTTCCTAGATCCAAAGAGATGAGAAGTCATCAAGAACAACAAGGCAAGAGAGATGGTTCTTGCAAATGCCTTGGGAGCTTTTTCCATTTTCCCTGCCACCTATAATGAGCACAGTTCCCTTTCTTTATTGTAGTCCTTAGTCCTGACCCCTCAGGATTTATAACCATCACATACCTTAGTGTTAACTGTTATTTCTTCATCATCAGGCTAAACATCATTTCATTTCAGTTGTCTGGTTCTGGTCTTGGTAGAGTACCAGCCCACCTTCGATCCTAACTGCCCACCTGTAAATTACTCTAGTCCCTTTATCCCACTGGAATTTCCCACCATAATAGCTATTTAATGCCTCCTCCTGCTCCAAGTGACCCAGAGCAAGTTCAGCCTTCAAGTTTTGGCAAGACATACCCAGTGTGTAATGAATATGTAATGTATAATGAATGGAGATGATTGTTTTGAAAGAATTAGGTGCCCAACTAATGTGATATGGCAGCTTATACTCCATATAACCTCTTCCATTTTCTCTCATTCTCTATGTACCTCCAGCTCCCTGCTTTGTTATGCTCTTGTTCTTTTGACATGAGAATATGAGTCAGAATAAGTTAAAGAGAAGTGATAAATCAAAACGACAACAATACCACAGGCACATACCAATACCTTCAACTGAAGAGAAATAAGCCTGAAACCCTCAAGGACCATTTGAGAGGTATAAACAAATTTTATACAAACAAATTAATTTAACTCCTCTGATTACTTCAGTAGCTAAAATGTGGGCTTTAGAAAACATGCATAGATCACTGTACCTTTCTTTGATCATTTGACTACATCAAAATTGTTGTGTACAAACTACAAGTGAAGGAAACACTAGAATACAGTCTAGGATTGGGATTTCCTAGGAATCTCTATGCTCTTTCCATCTATTACAAACACAAAAAGTATTTTTGAGGGAATTGAAACAGGAGATATATGTTTACTCGTGCCTATGCAGCCTCTATAAACAGGAATTCTAGAAGTTTTGAGAAGTTTTTAGAAGAAGGTCTAAGATTTTAAGAAAATATTAAAAATACTAAGAAGTTAGGGAGTTAACAATGATGAAGACCTGGATTTAGCAAGTATCAAATGAGAGAGAGAAGGCAGATATCTTAAATAGCTCATAAAATCTTTACTAACCCTAACCCTTACCCTAACCCAAAATACCAAGATGATTTTTCAAAAATTTGGATTGGACAAAAAGAAAATATTATTTTTAAATGAGGACAAACATCCATATAAAAGATAAATGGTTGATTCTCAAATAGCTGGGGATCTCACAACGCTTTAATATCTAGAAATTTGATGTAGTGTTCCTTGATTCATTGTTTGTATATACCACTGAGTGCTCTATGCAATACGTGCCCTCCTTAATACCTATCACCAAAAACTAATGATGTACTGTATAGTGACTAACATAAATAATAAAATAAACATAAATGCAAAAAAATTTTTTAAATCTAGAAATTTGGAAATATTGGGTTACTTGTCATGTAGGCCCTATAATTTCATTCTCTTAAAAAAAAAAAATAGGGCGCCTGGGTGGCTCAGTTGGTTGAGCAGCTGCCTTCGGCTCAGGTCATAATCCTGAGTTCTGGGATCGAGTCCCATATTGGGCTCCCAGCTCCACAGGGAGCTTCTTCCTCTAACCTTCTCTCCTCTCATGCTCTCTCTCACTTTCTCTGTCTCTCAAATAAATAAATAAATAATCTTTAAAAAAAAATAACAGTACTTTGAGTAGCACCACTTAGAGTTCCCAGACTTCCAAGTACATGTTGTGAATCTGAATATATTTAAGATTATCCAGTTTCTATAGCTATTAATAAAAAGATGGATAGTGGGATCAATAAACAAAATGGTTTGGGGAATCATTGACCTTTGGATGGGAGCAAAGATGTGAGTCACAAAAATCATTGCCATATGGAAGTCTACACTTCTGGAGTTTGGCTTCTGGGCCAATAACTTAAAATTCTTTGGGAAATGGAATAAAAGGAGTTATATACTCCATAGTATAAAAGGGTCCCATTTACATAATTGAGATGGACTTTGTCATTTTTATAAAACGTGAAATAATTAAAGAATGGAATAGAGGTATGACAAAGACTGATGCTTGTCTTTTAATATTCACTTCCCCCCTTTTTTAGTAATAAGAGATACATATTTTAGCCTAGATTATAGTAAAAAAAATGTGCATGCTCAATCTCCCTTTCAGCTAGGACTGACCACATGATTAATTTGGGGTCATAGGACATAAATGGAAGCAGTGTGTGACACTTCAGGAGTTCTCCTTAATTAAAAACCCTTCTTTTGCCTTTCTTCCATCATGCTGCTGTGATGGTTGGAGTTCCAGCAGCCATGTTGAACCCCAAGAACAAGGACTACCTTTTAATTATGTTAAAGGAGAACCTTGGAGAAAGACTGGTTCCTTGATGATTGTGATGTTGTCATCATTCCTGGACTTACTATCTCTGAAATTATTTCACATGAGGGAATGATACTTCTATCTTTTTTAAGTCACTTTTTTGTGTGTGGGAAGGAAGGGGGGGAAAGTGGTCTGTTTTATTCACAGATTAACCTAATCCTAACTGATATGTTTTACTCTCCCATGCCTAGTACTCTGCTGGAATGTGTTTTGGATCTGGGGGACAGCTGGAGGTGGGCAGTAATCAGGACAGCCCATAGTCAGAAGATTAGGCATTCATTTGAGCTACAATCTGTAGGCATAATGCTCCAGAGAAAAGGTGGACAAGAAGCAGTTTACCTAGAAACTGAAGCAGTTTCTGGATTACCTGCTGGGTTGGCCCCTGTTACCCTATTAAATAACAGACATAAGCAAGTGTATCTGTGTAATTTTTCCTTTTTTTTTAAATTCCAAGGGTGTGTATGATGTAATTTTTAGTACATTAAAATTCTGGTGTTCTCATGAAGATTAAATAAAATGTTAGTTTTAGTATTTTCATTTAAGTGATTTGCCCACAGGAAATCTTAGAATCTGAGTCCCTGGGTTTGTGCTCACTTTTAACTAAATGCTGATCTGCTCTTTATTTCTGAAGGCATATTCACCAGAAATTGGAGTCCCAGAAAGAAAAATACTCATGCATTTGTAGCTCAAATTTCTTATTTGGGAGAAAAAGTATAACCAGTATGGTCATACTTCCTATGTGGATTAATACCTGTTGGGAAAAAATTATTTGATGTAGACACAAAATTATCTTTCTACTGAGAGATGGACTCCGTTTTGCTTCATTGAAAGGTATCTAATAATGTAAGGATAATGGGGTGGAAGAACACTTCTGTTCACTCTTCTTTTTTTCTAGAATTTGAGTAGATAGTCAAATCATTAAAATTAGTCTAAAATGAAATTATCTAGCAAATTAACATTCAATATCAATTATTCTTGCAAGTAAACTGCAAGGTGTTGTGCTTTTATATATTTTAAGCAAATGAGTCAAAACAACACCAAATATTTTTGGAAGATTTTAAAAATAGTTCAGAAAGCAGTATTTTCTAATTTTGTAAGTGTTTAGAGAAAGAATAATATCTGATAACATGAAATAATTTTCAGCAACAAAATCACTTATTAAAGGAAACATTTTCATAAAGCATTTTTCAGGGTATGGGGTTCTTTTGAAAAGCAATTATTGTCTCAGTCATTGTTAAAATATTTTCTTTACCTTGAAAGAAGACATTGAGTTTACATTTATAAATATCTATAAAATATCACACTGTCATATCTGCTTAAATCATTTTAATATAATTTCATGATTGACAATTTATACTATGCTGAAAACAAGAAAACAGGCCCCTAAAGGAGTTGCTTATCCTTATCCCCACATCGGCACACTGAGACTTAATTACAGTTTCAGCTCTCCCAGAATGGAATCTAAACCAGTGGATCAGGAATCTCTTGATTAGCAGTAGTTAGGTCATTTGACTGCTAGACCCCTGCCATTCCTAAGGGAAAGTAACAGCAATAACCAACTCTCTTTTTTGCCTAGTACAACTTCCTAGTTCTGGTTCTCTTCTCCCTATGAAAGTCTTTCATTTTGTACTGCTCCTTAGAGCTCCTTTCTATCTGCTGGATTGGATGCTGCCTGATTTGAATCAAGTTTTGCTCAAATAAACTAAAGATTTTTAATATGCCTTCAATTTATCTTTTAACAACTAAAAATAAGAAAAGTGTCAGTTTTCACGCTTGTTTTTATACTGTTAGTATTACATTTAAGATGTGGAGTATTGTGGAGATTTGGGGATTTTGGTTTTTTTGCAGAAATATTTTTTATGCTACTTATTCATTTTGTGAGGTTTGTCTAGGTTAAACCGAACACTATATATTTTTATACATATATTAAAAATTACAAATAGAAGTTCCAATATTTTCTTCCCACACTTCAGTGGGCTGTCTTGCATAGCCTGTGGCATATCCATCAATTTTGGATACTCTCAGGGAACTCAAAATCAACTCCACCTTATAGAGTCTATGCATTTAACAATTAATGGCAACATCATAATGGGAGTGTCCCCAACCACTTCCTAAGTGTCCTTATACAACTAATATGATCCAGTTTCAATCCAGAAATCTGATGAAGAAACCCATCCTTCTACCTACAGGTAATGGGAGTCAATCCAAGACCCTGGACTCTATTTTGTTCAGTATAAGAGTATCTTGGCCGAAGGGGCACCTGGGTGGCTCAGTTGGTTAAGTGCCCAACTCTTGATTTTGGCTCAGGTCATGATCTCAGGGTGGTGAGATCAAGCCTATGTTGGGCTCCATACTGGACATGAGCCTTCTTAACAGTCTCTCTCCTTCTCCCTTTGCCCTTCCCCCTGGGTTGCACTCTCTCTCATTCAAGAAAAAAAAAAAAAAAAAAGAGTATCTAGGGCTGGGAAAAAAAAAAGAGTATTTTGGGCTGGGAGGTGCATTCCAGCCTAGCACCATCCCACTTTGCTGCACTAGCTCTGGGTAGCAAGACACTGAGAGCTGAGGAGAAGCTGGCTGTGAGAGCCAAGCCCAGCATTCTGTTGCAGGACTAATTCTCAATTCCAGCATTTTTACATCAGTGATTCTCCCTCATACAGACTCACCCAACTCTAACTGCATGTCATACCTGGAGCACAGAGTTAGGTTTGGCTGAGCAGTCTGCCAGTACCCAGAACCCTATCCTCCTTTTCTTTCTTCTAGCCCAGGGTATGGGCTTCAATACGGTCTTAGCCTGTCCTTTTCTCCATCCCCTTACTCTTCTAAGGGTAGCCATCCACAGTGGTTCTAAAGAACATCCCTCACCCCTACCTCCTTCTAAATAAGGTTGACCTCAATGAGTTCAAAGTGCTTTTCTAGCTTTTTTGCTGAAGCAGAGAAAACAAAAATTTTATCTTGATTTGTGTCTGCAGTACAATATTGAATACACACTGTGTTCAAGGCACTGTGCTAAGACATTGACAGTCAACATGTCCTTTTAATACTCACAGGAGGCTGATTATTATCTCTGTTTCATAGATGGAGACATTGAGGCTTAAAAAGGTTACAAAACCAGCTCAGTTCAGAAAATGGGAGGTGTCTATAATGGAAACTCAGGCAATACTGACTTCAATACCCATAATATTATCATTATACTGTATTACAATTCATAATTATACTTAGAAACAACAATAGCTTTCTAGAATTATGTTCATGTGCACGATGAAATATTTTTCCTTGAGTAGGTCACGGTGTGTTTGGAGAGTGAGAAAGTGTGTTACAATAGAAATTGGCAAAAATTGCAAAAGAATATGGAGAGCCCCTAAATACTTAGAAGGGGATAAAAGAAAGATTCATTCAGGAGGAAACTCTTCAAACTCTTCAGTTAATCCTTGGGGAATGAGTAGATGGTAGCCAGGAAGAAAAGGCTGGTGGGCATGCCTGGCAGAGGAAGAATTTATGAAAAGGTGAGGAGGCCTGAGAGCGTCCCACACATCGGAGGACAGCAAATAGCTTTCTGTAGTCAAAGGACAAGAAATGGAGCTTTAAATATTGAATCGTAGAGCAACAGACAAGATGACAAAAAAAGTCAGGGGAAAACATGGAGCACTTTGCATGATATGAGTGTGGCAAAACCCATTGAAAGAGTGAGTATCATATGATCGTGTTTGCATCTAAGGTAACTCTAGAAATGGATTAGAGGATAAGGCTTATTAGAGCATAAGGCTTAGATACCCAGGTGGAAAGATTGTATAATTTTTTATGCCATTTTATTCTAAAACTTAGGGGACATCAAAGGTATGGCCTGGGCCACTAGGATAGCTGCACAGACCAATGTAGTCCTTTTCACATTTTCAGTTTGAGGGCTTATACCAAGATCAGTTTTCTTAAGTCCACTCCCTCATTCACTGACTCATTTCTTCATTCAGCAGACATTAATTTGGCAAGAGTTTCCAAGAGCTGAGTTCAGAACTAGAGCAAACTTTTCCCATCAAGTTCACCCCGGGACAAACCCACATCCTTTAAGCTAAGCCAGACTAGACAGGCTCTTCCACCTGAGCCTGAGAAAATACAATGCTGGGGCACCTGGGTGGCTCAGTGGGTTAAAGCCTCTGCCTTTGACTCAGGTCATGATTTCAGGGTCCCGGGATCGAGTCCCACATCGGGCTCTCTGCTCAGCGGGGAGCCTGCTTCCCCCTCTCTCTCTGCCTGCCTCTGCCTACTTGTGATATCTCTCTGTTAAATAAATAAATAAATTTTTTTTTTTTTAAAAGAAAGAAAATACAAGGCTGCCTTCATACTTCTCTCTCTCTGCCCTCCTTCTGCACTTATCTGCATGCATCCACCTCGCTACCAGAATCTCAGCAGGAAGCCAGCCCCAGGAACACTGGCCCAGATTGAGTTGCCTGCCTTCTACATAACCATGTGTGGTGACAAGGTGCGGGCCAACACTCATGCCAAAGCCCGGCAGAACTTTCTGCAGAGGATGTGTAGACTATTTTGAGAGAAAAACTAAACTGGAATGGCATTGACTAATGCACGTCAGCATCTTTTTCTTATCGGATAAATTTGAAGACAAATGAAAATTCCTATGTGGTTTGCAGAGATAACATTTCAAAGAAAACCCCCATGGTATCAACAAAGAGAATTGTGATCATCCCAGCTCTCCAACTCAGAAAGGATGAAAATTCTGCCTTCTTCAGTATCAGAATAGGAGCCAGCACATTCAAAATAGAGTTTCTTTATTTTTATGCCATACTCCCTTCAAATATTCCTTGTTACTGTTTTCACTAGTCCCAGTGACAAAAATTATTTGAGGATCAATGTGGGCAAAACACTGTACAGGACACAGGAGATATAAAAACTCATATAAGAGCATTATTGTCCTTAAGGACTTTAGTCTAACTGAGGCATATAAAAGGTACATAAGGAAAAATTCATATACAATAAAGTAAGACATGCTATGGATTAAGTACATGGTACTCATAATGGTTTCATAGGAAAGAGGAGATTTATCTGAGATTAAGGAGAACAGGAAGGGTTCAGATTATAACAGAGAGGAATGACTCAGGAGAGGCTCACAGAGAAACAATATGAACTCCCGGACTGAAGAGCAATTATGGCTAACATTCACATAATATTGCCAGGCATTGTTCTAGGCGCTTTATATATATAAATTGATTTTATTCTTTATAATAACCTATGACATAGGATTAAATTATCCCCTATATTAAAGATGAGGTAATATGCACAGAGAAACTAAGTGGCTTGCCTAAAGTCACACAGCCAAGAAGTGGCAAAGCCATGATGTGATCTCAGTCAGTCAGCCTTCAGAATGTGGTCTTACCACTTCCACACCCTAGAATGTGTAAACAGCAGTCAGGCTTCATCCAGGGGCAGCAGGTGAGAACAGAGGTGGGCAAGTATTTCCATGTGACAAGGGGTGAAATCTGATGAGTGTGGGGGCATATATAGAAGGTCCCCCAGGAACCTTGATATGCTCAATGTGGGTGTCAGACTGAAAGCCATTCACTTCTGGATTTTATTTTATTTTATTTTATTTTATTTTATTTTATTTCATTTTGAGGTGGGGTGACAGAGAGGGAGAGAATCCCAGGCAGACTTCCTGTTGAATGCAGAGCCTAACCGCGGCTCTATCTCATGACATCATGACCTGAGCTAAAATCAAAAGTCAGCCACTCAACTGACTGAGCCACATGGGCACCCATCACTTCTAGATTTTAAAATGCAGTTTATTTTATATTCGCAAACATATCTAATTTCAAAAGTCAAAACTCAAATGGTAAAATCTTAAATAATCTCAGACTGCAGTAATATTAAGGTTGAATGGAAAACTAGATGAAGTAGCATATTACATGACTACAGAAATGAATATTAACATGGTCTTCAGATGGGAAAATGTGCAAATCTAGAATTTTTTCTTAAAATTTGTATTTATAGGATTGAGACATGTAAAAACCCAAATTTTAATTATAAAACATTCATGAGTGTCCTTTATGTTCTTTATGTTTGGCCTCTTAATTTATCCCTCTCCCTTGCACCATGTTTCTTTAATGTTCCTCCCTCTGCCACAGGTAAGAGACAGTGGGAGATGCCAATAACCATCCTGAACAGAGCCATTTCATGCTCATTAGGGTTCTGCTGAGGTGGGAACCCTGGACCAGCCCACTTCCTCCCCAGTGTGGTTACAGAACCGGGCTTCTGGTGAAAAGGAGAGGAGAAAAGAGGGATGTGGCAGAATGGAGAAGTTGGTTTTGTTTTAGGTTGAGGGAAAACACTAATGTGACAATATTCCGGAACAAATCCACAAGACTTTTTCCACCCCAAAACTTGTTAGCAAAACAATGATCTCATTTGAAGGGGCAAAGAGCAGTTAGATGAGAATTCCAGCAGACAAGCTTCCTGAAAAGAAAAAAAAAGTATCAGTGGACATCTGAGATCCCTAAGCCTCCTCCCTCCCCTAAAACAAGTCTATTGGGGTTGGGGTGAGAGGCAAGAGGTGGAGAAGGGGTGGGGAAAGGCCACTGATTACTGTCTCTACTCTAACTCCAGTTCTCATTCAAAGAGCATCAAACAAAATCTTTACATGTTTGGAGAGTCATTTTTTCCCTCTATTTTTGTTTCCCTTCCCCTCCCTGAACTGTTTAGTATTATGGAAAGTTCTCAGCCATATGAAGTTCACTGGCACTCATCTGACAGCTCCTATATGTCTGAATGCACTCTAGTGTTCCTGGGTCTTCCAGACTTTAGCCTTGCTTCTTCCAGATAATGCGCGAAGGGGGCTTGTGCCAGGAGCAGGAGAAAACATCTCTTTCTCTTATAGTTTGGACCAGGCTTCCCTGCATAGCTCCCACACTGCCAGGGAGCCCAGAAGAGGCATCACCAAGGGTCAGGAGATACAATCTTCCAAACTGCCTAGAAGAGACCATTCTCTGTAGCCTCCTCTGGGTGGCCTGGGACCAAAGCAGGAATGTAGAGCGTGCCCTCTCCCATCCTCTACTGTCTCTGAATAGGTGATAATTTAAGGCACTCACACTGTAGTCTCCATTTATAATTGTTCAGAGTTCTTTGGAAATAAGAAAAGAAACATAAAATTGTTCAGATTTCTCTAGAAATAAAGACAATACCAGTTACTTATTGCTTAAAATAAATATTGTTGATGAATGAATAAAAGTAATCATTGCTGGCATGCCAAATAGAAACGGAAAACCTGTGATTCTCCAGAGAAGCCAGCAGTGCACAGGGTCTAACCTAACTCTGACCCTGACCCTAGGGATTGGAGGGGAAGGAGAAGAGTGGAGAGGAGTGGAGGAGCTGGGCACATGGCATAATTTGCCGCTTGGAAACTCTGGGGAGCCTTGTGATGGTGCATCTCAGCCAGAGCGAGACATAGGAACAGGGAGTGAGGGCCCTCTGCTTCCTGGGTGGCCACATGGCCAGACAAGACAGTTCAGGCTGGACTGGGGGAAGAAGCAGAAAGGAAGTCCTGGCAAAAAGTTTTCAATAGCCAGGGACAGTGATAAGCTGGCGTTGGATGCTCAGACAGAACACCTAGAACAATAGTTTAGTAAATTCTAAATGAGATAGCACTGATCCATATCTAGTTTATAACTTTAGGTGTCCTTATGATTTTCTAGAAAAAATTATCGCATATTTTAATTGTATTTGTTATTCTTCAGTCTTTTTTTTTTTTTAAGATTTTATTTATTCATTTAACAGAGAGAGAACACAAGCAGGCAGAGAGGCAGGCAGAAGCAGAGAGAGGAGCAGGCTCCCCGCGGAGCAAGGAGCCCGATGCGGGACTCGATCCAAAGACGCCGGGATCATGACCCGAGCCAAAGGCAGTTGCCCAACCAACTGCGCCACCCAGGCGTCCCTCTTCAGTCTTTTTTCAATGCTCCTTGTTAAATTCTTACCTGAATCTCTTCTCCTTTAGCCACTTTGTAACTGAATCTTCATTTTGAAATAATTATCTTTTTCTCCCATTTCATTCCTAAATTCAGTCAAAACCCATTTAATTTCTCTGAACTGGCTTCCCCCCCCGCCTTCTTTTTGGTCCATTTTTGCTTTGAATTGTTAAAATTTGGATTCACTCCAAATATTGGTAAGCAAGCTTAAAGGTGGTAAGCGGGGGTGGGGGGGGTGGGGGGGGTGGGGGGGTGGCAAATCTTGTGGGTATCTCTGGAAGCCAGAGCCATGCAGAGAGAGAGCAGCATTTGCAAAGGCACTGAGGCAGGTACAAACAGGGCTTATCTGCAGAAAAGCAAGCAAGCCCAATGGCTGGAGCCGAGGAGCAACAGGATTGTTCTTACCATCTGTCAGGCTACTGTGAGGGCTTTTAAAACATTAACTTCTTTTGTCCTCATAAAAGCCCAGTGAGCAAAATAAGATGACTAGATTCATTTTACGGATGAGGAAATGAGACACAGACTAGATAAGTTATTCACCCACAGACACACAGAGAACAGAGGCCGGACTTGAATTTGTGTGTTTGTGGGGGAAGGAGGAAGAGGAGAAGAAAGAGGAAGAGGAGGGAGCTAAGGAAATCCGGTGCCCTGCCTCGCTGGGTCTCGCAGAGCATTTCTAGGGCTGGGGTTTTTGCTCTGAATAAGATGGGACATGACAGGCAGATTCAGTCAATGGAGTGGCATGATGGGATTTACGTTGTAGAAGGATCCCTCTGACTGCCGGGTTTAAAACAGACTATAAACAGGGAAACCTGCTAGGAAGCTGTTAAAGCAATATGGTAAGATTGCCAGATGAACTGACATTCATGAATTCTGATTTATTATGTAAAAATAACCCCCAAGTCCCTTTCTCACACATTGGCAACCAGTTCAGGCCCATGTGAAACATGGATTGCTCATCAGAAGATGGGTCTATGGATCCTTCTGTCCTGCACACACATCTCTCCGCTCTTTCAGGGGAAGACACTGAGTTCTGCTTCTCTCCTTCTCTCAAGCCCTAGATGTTCCTCTCCATTTGAAAATGGATGTGCTCTGAATGAATCAGCCTAGTCATCCCTGGAATGAGGGGGCGACCCAGCAAAGAAGAGGCATAGCATGACTGTCCCGTCGGGGATTTCACTTCCTTTCAGAGAGTTTATTTTGCTCCCACACCTCAGTCTGTGTGCACTGTTGGAGAGAGGCCCCATCTGCTTTCTCTTCCACCCTCTCCACCCCTTACTCTCCCACATGTAATCACAGAGAGGGGGTGGCAGGGTAATCCAGATCGGCGGGGAGGCTGAGATCATGCTCCTTCTGTTTTTCCCACCCTCAGAGACCTGAGATCCCGAATTATAAAAGCCCCCTTCTGTCAATGTTGCCTTCACATTGCAAACTGTTTTGCAAGCCCAAGTGGGACAGCTATACAAAGCTCGTGGACACGGGAGAACTATCCAAGCCTTTTTATCTCCTCTCTCACAGAACCAAGCTTTTTTATCTCCTTCCTAACAGGGCCACTGGCCACCAGGAGATATCTGGTATCAGTCTGAGAAAATCTCAGTGAGATTCCTGAGGGTGGTATTGAGTTTGGGCCTTTGCTTCAGTACCCAAGGGCTGAGGTTCTATCTGGGAGGAAGGTCCTTGCCTGTGCTCCAGGCATTTCTTTTAGATATGCTCACAACAGCAACACATAGTCAGGTCAGCCTTGGGAAGTCAGCGAAGAGCTTCTATCAGGATATGGAGACAACTTTATCTTCTTAGCAACTGACGAGAGAATGACTTTCATAGGATTAGGAGGAGGGTAGAAGCCTGGGACTAAGTTTTAAGAGGAGAAAGAAAGTAAGAGGGAAGCTGGGACCAAGCACTACCGGGTAGATAGGAGAGGGGACGGGAGACTGTCCAGGGAAGGAAGAAGAGAGGCTCAGAAGTTGGATAGTTGCATGATGTGAAGGAATTGAATAAATGCTGTGCTCTGGGAGGTGTCATTCTTTGCCATTAATCCCCAGATCTTCATGAATACTAAAAAAGTTCTGGATTTTCTCAGCATCGTTGCATTTCTCCTGAAAACTGGTGAGGGACCTTGAGCATCAAGGTTGGCCTGGGGAAGAAACCATCAACCTGCACAAATGAGGGAAGGAGTCAAGGCTCAACCCTTTGACCTAGGTGGTCCTATATCATTCATGCACAGAGCCAGGTGGGCCCTTGTAGGAAATCCAGATCTGGGTGACTTGGGTCGCTCTGTCTGGACCTCATGCAGCCCTCCTTCTTGGCTCCCTGGAAGTCTCCCTTCTTGTCCTAATATTTCTATTTCCAGCCAGTTAGCTCAGTTCACAACCATTTGAGAGTTTTGTCTGAGAGGTTATACAGTGCAGCGGTCGAGAGTAAATATACTAGAGCCAGACAGTCTGGATTGAAATCCCGGCTTGGCTACTTTGGCAGTGAGCCCTTGATTAAGGCTACTCGTGCCTTGGTTTCCCAAACTATAAAATGTTATAGTGTGTTATCTAGCTCACAGGGATGTTGTGAGTATTAAACAAGTGAATACACGTGAAGAACTATGTAATATGGGAATTTATCCCATAATTTCATGGGAAGCTTTCACCAAGTATACCTTGGATTAAGGATGTTTAGGGGCAATACCAAAACTTTCATGTTCTTGATCACTGAAATTCTTTTTTAAATTTCAATTTACAGTCAGAATTCTGTTATTAAAAAATAAAACCTGTTTTCTGAGGTATCATTGACATACAATAAATTACTCATATTTAAAGTAAGCAATTTGATAAATTTTGAGACTATATATGGTATACACCCATAAGACTACCATCGAAATCAAGGAAGTGAACATATACATCATTCTCAAAAGTTTCCTTTGTGGTCCTTGGTAGTCTCTCCTTCCCAGTCCTCCACTTCCACCACTTCCTGTTACCAGCAAACTACTGATTTGCTATCACTACAGACTAGTTTGCATTTTCTAGAGTATTATATAAATAGAATTATACAATATGTACTCTTTTTTGTGTCTTCTTTCACTCACTCAAAATGATTGTTTTGATATCTGTCCATGTTACTGCATGTATCAATATTTCATTTTTTTGTGTTGCTGAGTAAGTAGCACTCCATTGTATGGATGCACCATCCATGGTTTATCTATTCCCTTATGGATAGATATTTGGATTGTGTCTATGTTTGGACTACTACAAATCTACCTACTCTGAGTTTGTGTGTATACATTTTTGTGTGGACGTAGGTTTTTGTTCCTTTTATGTAAATACCTAAGAGACAAATAACTAGATCATAGAGTATATTTTTAACTTTTTAAGAAACTGCCTAACTCTTTTCCAAAATGGTTATGTCGTTTTTACATTCCCACCAGCGGTTCCTCTATATCCTCATCAATACTTGATATAGTCAGTCTTTTAAATTTTAGCCATTCTAATAGGTATGTAGCATTACTTCATTGTGATTTTATTTGCATTTTTCTAATAACTAAAAATGTTGAGTTAATTTTGCCATTTACTTACCTGTTGTCTATATTATTGCTGAAGTGTCTATTCAAGTATTTTGCCAATTTTTAAAAAATTGGATAGTTGCTTTCATATTATTGGCTTGAGAATTCTTTATATATTCCAGATGCAAGTTTATTGTTGTTTTTCTTTTTTCCAGATATGTGCTTTGCAAATATTTTATCCAAGCCTGTGGCTTGACCTGAAAATATTCTGCAAAGAACAGTGTTTTGCAAAGAACAAAAATTTTTAATTTTCAGTAACTTCAATAATTTTTTTTTCTTTTATGGGTAGTAGTTTTGGTGTTGGATAAAATAAATTTTTGCTTAACCCAAGGTAGCAAAAAGATTTTCTTCTATATTTTATCTGGAAGTTCTATAGTCTTGGTTTTACATTTGGATCTACGATCCATCTTCACCTAATTTTTTTTATGGTGTAAGAAATGGATCAAGCTTCATCTTCTGTTTGTTTGTTTTGTTTTGTTTTGCATAAAGGTATCCAATTGTTACAGCATGGTGTGTTTTTCTTTTTTAATTTGTTACTATTTAGTTACATTGATTAATTTTTAAATATTAACCACTACTATACTCATGGGATAAACATGATTTGGTTGTAATATATTATTTCTTTTACATGCTGTTGGAATCATATTGCTAAAATTTTGTTTAGAATTTTTGCATATATATATTCATGAGGGATATTGTTCTGTGGTTTTCTTTTTTTGTAATGTTTTTGTCTGGTTTTGAATTAGGGTAATGCTGGCCTCATAGAATGAGTTAAGAAGTATTCCTTCCTCTTCTAGATTTTGCAAGAGTTTGAGGAAGGCTTGGTATTAATTTTTCTTTAAATATTTGGTAGAATTCACCTATGAAGGCATTTAGTCCTGAACTTTTCTTTGTTGGAAATTTTTTAACTACTGACTCAATCTCTTTACTTGTTATAGATTTAGTCAGATTTTATGTTTCTTCTTGAGTCAGTTCTGGTAGTTTTTTGATCCATTGGTTAATTAGGAGTATGTTGTTTAATTTTCACGTATTTATGAATTTCTCAAATTTCTTAGTGTTATTGATTTCTAATTTTATTTCATTGTAGCCAGAGACTATATTTCATATGATTTCAATCATTTTATATTTACTGATCTAGGTACACCCACTAAGCCAGGTCTAAAATAAGATTATTGCAACAACCCTCAGGACCTTATCAAGTTTTTCTGTTGGCCGTTTGGAATTTCTTTTGAAGTGAAGTAGGCTTGTGCGGGCAATATGCTGCCTACAAGGGCTGGGCTCAGCTTTCCTATCTGGGTTTCCTTCTGGCTTAGACCATAAGTCATTTTGCTGGGATAGAGTTAGGAATGCCCTTTTTTCTCTGGTTGGTGGAGTTGAAGGGCATCCCAAGTCCAGACATACTGAGCACTAGGTGCATATGAGTGTAATGTTTAAACTTACCAGGTTATTTTGTTAGACTTGTTTTACAAAATTCAAATGAGTTTTTGGATAGATGTGGTTCTATTTCTGATGGTGGGTTTTTTTTTTTACAGGTTTCGTTTTCTTATCTGGCAGCCAGCCAACATCCCCTTCACTGACCCTGTTAAAATTAGAACAATAAAACATTCCCTTCCTTAAGAAGTCTCTGTGAGATTTCCCCTCGTAACAGGGCCATACTTCCTGGCTTCTGCCAACTCGTGAAGCTGTTTGGGGGTGTTTTTTACTTATTTGATGATCTTGGATACAGGAGTTCATAGAATAGTGCACTCAAATATGCTGAGGCAAGTACATTTAGGTTATTTATCTGAGGAAATAATCTAAACCAGCGAGGTTGAGACAAAATTGAGTTTGACAAATAGAAGGGAAGTAAACTAGGTGAAGAAAACACGTTAGTATCTAGAATAGTTTGCACCTTCCTCCTTTGGCAAGTCAATGATCCTAGACAGTTCAAAGAAATTCTTCAAGGTTCCATTTTCACCACTTGGAAACAGGAAAATTAAATCCAGCTTCTAAGGGTCTTATAGTGTTTGCCACAAATTAAAAAAAAAGTCCCATTTTTCTTTCATGGTGTTTCCTTAGCAGCTGCCACCCAGCATAATTATGATTATGTCTGACCCATAGTAGTTTCCTGAACTCATGAACCAAGAACATAAAATTAAATATTTCCTTAAAGTTAACTTCCTATTAAATATCAAGTTAGAGAAATTAGTGTCTAGGTATAAGCTATACATCAGAAAGAATGGTATAAAGTGGAACAGGACTTTAAAGAAACACAAATCTCTCCAACTACATACTGTTGCTTATCACTAAATTCAACTGTTGAAATAAGCATTTAATTCAATCTAACTTTAGTGCAAACTCGGCACCTAAAAATCAAGCTCATCCTATTTTCTTCCCCGATGCAGAAACTGCTATCCTAGATTCAGTTGTATAAATACAAATAAACAAATATACACATGTACACACTGTGGCCGTATCGTACATAGAACAAGAAAATTACCGAATATATGCAATCAGAGATGTCATTTAGATCCCTTAACTGCTTCTGAATAAAAAGTAACCTGTTCTTCACAAAAATGATAAGGAAAAGAGTAATAATCTGTCATTGCTGTGATCAAGACTGTTGAAGTTTTATAACTGTGAGCCCCTAAATCTTCTCTTGTCCCTGAGGAGGACATAGTGTAGGTATCCCAGTAGCCAAAAGCATTAGGTAAAAAATGACCTGAAGTGAAGGACTGAATACCCTAAGGAGGCAGATGGTATCGGGAGGTAGTCGTTCTGTAACAAATAGACCCACGTACCACCCTGTCCCATCCTTGTACTTCTGAAGTCATCGGTACGGCTCCTGGTGTTCTAACAGGGTAACCTACCACAGGGATTTGACAAAGGGATAAAGCCAGGGTCAAATAGCTGCTGTTCTCCTCTGTCTCTGCCCCAGCACCAATTTTGGTCTGGGGAAGCTGAGATCTCACCACCACCACAGCTGTGAGGCATCATCTCCAACCATCTCACTTACTGCCCTTGAAAAGTCCCTTAACCTGATTTGGTCTCAGCCCTTTCATTCACAAAACTGGATGATCGACCCAAACTCTTAGACTCAAAGATCCTAGAACTAGAGACAATTACCGTGAATCTATGATACAAAATATTAAATAATGAATATAAAACAGAAACTATTAAAATAGTAGGAAAAAGAATCATCAAATGGAAGAGAAAATAAACTAATGACAAAGATTTGTTTTGTAACCTGGTTGAGTCCAGCTAGCTAGCTAACATCTTTTCCCATTATTGCCTATTCTCTTCACTCTGCAACACTATCATCTATTTGAACTGGTCAATTCCTTTTTTTTTTTTTTTAAAGATTTTATTTATCGGACAGAGAGAGAGAGAACACAAGCAGGGGTATCAGCAGAGGGGGAGGGAGAAGCAGGCTACCCGCATAGCAGGGAGCCTGATGCCAGGCTTGATCCTAGGACCCTGGGATCATGACCTCAGCCAAAGACGGAGGCTTAACTGACTGAGCCACCCAGGCGCCCCTGGTCAACTCCGTTATTGGTAATTTCAGAGATAGAAAATTTTCCCGGGGAGATTATTATTCTATTCTTATGGATCCATGGCTGTTTTTACACTTAACTTTAGTCAGATACCAAAGAACATCTGGTGTTTCATAAAACGTCACCTTTGAATAAAAGTTTGGCAATCGCGTGCTGAGTTGTGGAAAATGACATACCGTCTAACCAGAGTCGATGTGTGGGTTCCTGTAACAGACCTAAAAGGAAAGTTATTTGCTCCAACCCACCCAGAAATCCCAACTGGGGGTTCTACTCTGGTGGAGTGGCTTTCTTATGAGTGGACATATGCCATACTCCCCAGCATCATTTCAAATATAATCAGCCCACAGAAACCGGCAGGCACAGGCTGCAGGCTGTCAGGTCAAGGAGGGAGTACTAAGAATAAAGGGATAGAGAGGGGGATTCCAGATTCATGGAGTATTCGTGCTGGTTGTGGGTTAATTTTGGTCACTGAGACAAATAGCATGGCCACCCAAATCAAAGGGAAGAAATGACAGATACCACTTTATCTCCCTCTAAATTCTCTCTTTCTGATGAAAGCATTTGGAGTATCTTAAGCGTCTGAGCTAGACTGCCTGAATTCAACTCCTGACTCTGCCCTGACTCACTGTGAAGACTCAGGCAAGTTATCGATCCTCTCTGTGCCTTAGTTCCCTCATTTTTAAAATAGGAGGAAAAATAGGACCCACTTTATAGAGTTGCTGTGAGAATTCAAAGATATGATGTATAGATTTTTTTCCCCCAAATATGTTTATTTTATTTTTTCAGTGTTACAAGATTGATTGTTCATGCACCACACCCAGTGCTCCATGCAATACGTGCCCTCCTCAATACCAACCACCAGGCTCGCCCATTCCCCCCACCCCCTCCCCTCCAAACCACTCAGTTTGTTGCTCAGAGTCCACAGTCTCTCCTGGCTCATCGTCCCCTCCGATTCCCCCCATTCACCCTTCCCTTCCTTCTCACGATGCTCTCCATGATTTTCTTTATACTCCACACGTAAGTGAGACCATAAGATAATTGCCTCTCTCCGCTTGACTTATTTCACTCTGCATAATCTCTTCTAGTCCTGTCCATGTTGA
>CM052799.1:143664608-143681086 GCA_028533885.1 Nasua narica
CACTGGGGTACATGTGGCCCTTCTTTGTACTGCACCTGCTTCTTTGGGGTAAATACCGAGTAGTGCAATTGCAGGGTCATAGGGTAGCTATATATTTAATTTCCTGAGGAATCTCCATACTGTTTTCCAAAGTGGCTGCACTAACTTGCATTCCTACCTACAGTGGAGGAGGGTTCCCCTTTCTCTACATCCTCTCCAGCATTTGATGTATAGTTTTTTTTAAAAGCACTTCGACTAGGGCCTGGCCCAAAATATAAGCACTATGTAAATATCAATTATTATTATGCTAACCTTCAAAAGGGAGAATTTGGGGGCACCTGGGTGGCTCAGTGGGTTAAAGCCTTTGCCTTCAGCTCAGGTCATGATCTCAGGGTCCTGGGATCGAGCCCTGTATCGGGCTCTCTGCTCAGTGGGGAGCCTGCTTCCCCCTCTCTCTCTGCCTGCCTCTCTGCCTACTTGTGGTCTCTCTCTCTCTCTCTGTCAAATGGATAAGTAAAATCTTAAAAAAAAAGGGGGGGGGAGAATTCATTGGCAAGATATAAAATTCCCTGAATAGATTATTTAAAAGATTGTCAGACTTAGAATTTACTCCCTTGGAGAATCTTTAATCCTTTTCTACCTGGGCTTCATCGGATACAGCCACCTGCTTCTTTATGGGTGAGAAAAAAACAGACAGTTCTTAGACTCATAACAAATGGTTGCTATCGCTAAGGTTCCTGTCATTGTTCACCCTTGGGTCTGCTCAAGAAAGAAAGCAACTTAGAGGTCTGAAATTAACATTTTCCTTCTCTTACAGAGTTTTCCTGGCTCAAATAATGTTGGGAAACTATCTCATGTTTCCCAGTGAAGATGCGCTTTATCCTGCCAACCAGACAGAGTTGTGTCTGCCTGCAGGTTGATAGCAACTGTGTCACTGCTGAGCCACTAACCAAACAAAATGTCTAGGGCTTGGGAGTTTAGACAATAGCTGAATTACAAGGGCACTGTCCCAGAAGAGACCATGCTTATTTTTGCAGATCTGGACAATAAAACGGCTGTGTCTTTGAAACCAATCACCGAGGTCCTTGCTTTCCCATGATATAGCTTTCCCTTGACAGGAGAGAATTGCACACACAGGTGAAGGTAGGTTTCCTGTATAGTGTGGATGACTATGATTGCAGTCTTCCAAAACCCCTGTGTGAAGTCAATGGGAACAGACTCCACCATGCTAGAGAAAACATGCTGGACCAGGGATGGTGATGCTGTTTTTTTTTTTAAAGATTTTTTTTTAAATTTATTTATTAGAGAGAGAGAGACTGAGAATGAGAGGGGAGAAGGTCAGAGGGAGAAGCAGACCTCCCGCAGAGCCGGGAGTCCGACATGGGACCCGATCCCGGGACTCCGGGACCATGACCCGAGCCGAAGGCAGTCGCTTAACCAACTGAGCCACCCAGGCTCCCGGTGATGCTGTTTTGATTGATAATTCCACCAAACAAGGAGATTATCGCGAACTCAGATGGGTGGAGAGTTTCCCAGAAATGCTGAGTAATGGCCAGGGGATATGCTATGATCTGAGATAAATCTCTTGCCAAATATAAGGTCCCACAAAGTCTGGTTGGTTTTAAATAAAACACTGATCTAAGAGTCCAAGGGACAGCCCTGAGGTTCAAATGGTGATGGAAGAATGATTGGTTATGAAGCATTCTACACACTCTTCAAAATCCCCTTCTCTTAGGTTGCTTACTAGCTCCAGAGGGGGGAAAAATGTAAAAAAATTCTCCTTAAGATGTTCAGCCCTGAATGTGAACCTTCATCATATCCCAGAACTATGCAGTCTTTGGAAGAGAACTAAAAATGAAGGTAATTAGTCACCTCCCACAGTAAATCCCAAAGCCAGGATTTCGAGTTATGTGCAATCGATCACATTATCATCATCTATGTCACTACCTTCTCCTCACTCATGGTACCCTGCAACACTTCCCTGAATAAATGGTCCAGTTTTACAAACATATTTGTGGCAGTGTGCAAGGATCTGTGATTCCAAACTAGCAGAGTGCAGCATGGAAGTTAAGGGCAGTGGGGCAGGAGTTAGACCTTGGATAAAATCCTAGCTTCACCCATTACTGGCTTTATGAATCTAAGCAATTTACTCACCCTCTTATGGCTCAACTTAAAAAGCAGAACTGATGAGTTTCCTCCTTATAGTGCTTCTGTTGGTATTTTGTAGGATGAAGGTCTTTGCACAGTGCTTGGCATGGATCATTAACATCAGTAGATGTTACCTGCATGTATTACTGGAACTCAAGAGCAAGATCCTTAAAGCTTAGTTGGTGACTACCTCATGGACCACAGAAGTCTTAGCTCTTGGCATGGCATAGATAATAAGTATCTGTTGAATGAATAAAGCTATGAGTGCTTCTCTGCTTCATCCATTCACCAATACCTGATCCTCAACCCCTGACTCTCCCAACACAAGGGAACTTCCAGAGCCAGAGGAAAGAATATTAGGAGTAGGTGAAGTTGGATGCAGTATCAGAGGTTCAGGGCTGGTCAAGATGAATGCTGGACGTAAGAGCTTAACTGGAAAATAAGAGCCAAGAGTAGCTAGACATCTAGGAAGGTCACAAGCAGGAACCAGGATGGGCATGAGACAGGTGAAGGGCCAAGTCCAGAGCATGTGAATTCTCTTATTCTTTCTCTGAGGGCCAGCTGTGTCAGGAGTTCCACCAAGCTGAACTCAACCAAAGTTGAAACATAAAGGTTTCTCTCAAGTTTTGCCTGGAACTCTCTTGTGACTCATTCCAGGTAAGATGTAAAAGATCATGCCCAACAAGCAGACACTTAGGCTTGTGTGGTTATTTCCCTCACTCTTTCCCCCTGATTCCTTTCTCCCACTGCCTCTCGCTTCAGACTTTTCTTTGCTCACAGGCATCATGGGAACAGAAAGGACTGAGAAGCCCTGTTCTTTACACTTTTGGACTTGAGGGGGCAACCTGCTTTATAAGCACCAGTAAAACCCCAAGTCTTTTCTTCTCATTTCTGTGAAATTTTACCACAAATTAAACAGATTTGGTTTTGTTCCATGTAAATAAAATGAATGGTCTGCATCCAAACACGTGGTGGCTGGCAGTATGTTGATCACTTATCATCCTAGGTCTAAAGTTTCCTTTATTCTAGTCAACCTTTTTGATGCACGTGTCCTGACTTCTTCTTACCGGGGATGTTCCATCACAGGGGACATTCTTAGCCTTGGGTTTCAAAGCCTTCAGCTTCGAGGAGGGAGAGGAAGTATCCTATGGAAATATGTTTTCAGTTCTGCAGGTGGTGGTTGAAGATTGCAATATCAACCTGAAACTGGTGGTTTTTTGTTTTTGTTTTTAAGAACCCAAATTGCTTATTGGTATTGGCAAGAAGCCTAGTACAAAAGAGGGAAGAATATGTTGCTGGCAGCTTTCAAACCCACGAGAAGTCAGCATTTGCTTTGCGAACACATGTCTCCAGGGCTTTGTAGGCCCCTGCCCACAGGAGGCAAGCAGTTTGCTATTTGGCAGCAGCAACTCAACATGCTTCAAAGAATTCCTTCTGAGCTGAGTTCTTGTTCAGGGCAAGTTCTCTGACCTATGTAGGTCTCACTAAGACATGAGCACTAAGAGCAGAAACCACATAGATGCCAGAGGGAAAAGACCTTTGGCTTTCTTTCTTACTAAACTGTTCAGCTTTTGTTGTTTCTGCATTGTGGTTTTTCTGCTTCCGTTTTGTGACTCTCTAATTCTGTAGCTATTTTTTCTTCCGCTCCTTTAGTAAGCATTACTTATACCTTCTCTTTCCTGTTCTTTTGATTCTACTTGCTCCAGCTTACAGGCAGCCTTAGACAGGTTTGGGGAGCCTGACACTAAACCAAAACTAAAAATGTAGGGCAGACTGAATCCAGAGGTCACATGGGAACAGGAAGACCTGAGACACAAAGGCCTCAGAGGTGGGTTGAGCATAAGAGGTGAGTGACTAGGCCAGATATGTAGAATGTAGGCCAGATGAGAAAGCCAACAGCAAACAGCAAAAAGAATCAAAACTGAAGATAGTCTTCAAAGTAAGAGTACAGAGAACCATGAGTCCAATTTCAGAGGTAAATTATCGAGGAAAGTCCTTTCAGCCACTAGAATAACTACCATTAAATTGAACACCTACCACATGCCAGACACTCTGCTTGATGGTTTCTACACATTATAACTCTGCAGGGTTTAGTCTTTATGCTTTCTAAAGTACAGGTGAAGAAGCCAAAGCTCAGATATGGAAGCTCCTTGGTCACACTATACTTTGGTTCTATGTCTGTGAGACCGTATGCCGTCACCTTCCCATGATTCTCATGCCAGTGGATAGGCTTTTGATGATCTGAGTCTGGCTAGTCTTCTTAAAGGAAAAATGGTCCAGTGGTGGTAGAAAGATGGATGCTGCTCTAGGCTTTCCCTCTGCATTTCTGTCCATTCATAGAAAGGACTGCCAAAGACATGAGTACTGATGTGGTTGAAGGGGCAAAGAGAGAAACAACCATCTCAATCTCACTTCAGCCTTCAGCTTTCAGGGTCAGATAGTCTGTCTATTAAAATTACTCTTTTAGGAAGGTAATGCAGGAAGTGTGCACAAATTGCAGTCAGATCACCTGGTCTTTTATTGGAGATGCAGCACTTACTATTTGCCTGACCTTAGACATGGTTCTTAACGGTTCTGTGCCTGTTTCCCTCTATGTGAAATGCCAGTAATAATATCCAATTTATTGGCTGGTTGCTGTTTTTTTTTTTTTTTTTTTAAGATTTTATTTATTTGACACAGAGAGAGAGATCACAAGGAGGCAGAGCAGCAGGTTCCCTGCTGAGCAGAGAGCCCGATGTGGGGCTTGATCCCAGGACCCTGAGATCATGACCTGAGCTGAAGGCAGAGGCCTTAACCCACTGAGCCACCCAGGCGCCCCAACTGGTTGCTGTTTTAAACATTAAACGAGACAATCCAAGCAAAACGTTAGTTCAGTTCCTGACAGCCACTATTCATTCTTGTTCATTCTTGTTATTCTTGTTATCACTGTTAGGAAGAGTCTTTATGTCTATATTAAAATCACATAACCTAAGAACACAACTTAAAGTCTCTCCAAAATTTGGGTTTGCAAGCTCATCCAAAAAGCAAGATTTCCTGGTGAAATGAACTATTGGCCCTTCTCTTTGGGATTCCCTTTTTTTAAAATGCTATTGCCTTTCTCTTAGAATAGAGTGGTGGTTCTCATGATGCAGGGTCGAAGCAAACAAATGGTACTTGAGGATGTTTTGAGACACTTCTAGTTGTCAGCTGGGACAGGGCCTTCCTACTGGCATCTACTGAGTAGAGATCAGGGACACTTCTAAAATCCTACAATGTACAGAATTATATGGTCTAAAATGTCAGTGATAAGGTTGAAAAACCCCCAGGTAGAAAAAGTAGAGGTGTTTACCCAGAGGGAATATGTGAAAGACTCCTAGATGCTATATGCAAATGTTTTTCTCTGTATAGCAGCCTTGCTTATTTTATTGATGTGATGGCCTCTCAAAATTCTTAAGTAATTCTGATTATATTTTTAAGATCTTACATTTTTCTAAAATTTTCTGTTTTCTCAGTGTTTGGTTTTTCTGTTTTTAATGCCTTCATGCTGTTGGTTTTTCAAATGCTGGATGACTCTAGGTTGTCTATTTGTTTTTATAAACAAGGGTCTACATCAGCTATCTCAACCCTGGGAGCACATTAGACTTGTGGACCCTACTTTCCAGGGATGGAACCTCAGCACCTGCTATATTCTTGTCTTCCCTACAAACAATTGTAGACAAATGACCATAGTTTTGATTTCTATTCATGTTGAATGAGGCTAGCTAATTTTAGAGACCCTGCTCAGACTAGATCAGGAAGGCTCACACTGGGAAGTAGTCACCATCTTCTCTCTGTTTTTCTTGCAGCAATGTTAAGAGGTGCCTCCTCCATTCTCTCAGAAGGGTCAAGGTGCAGCACGGGAAGAATGTAAGTCAGTGGTGTCTACCTCAGGACCAATCTGTGGGAAGATGGATCTTGCATAAGAGGCAGCAATAAAGCCATGGTGAATATAGTTTTAATTCTGTATACAGATAGTTCTATGAGGGACTCTAGGTTATCCAGAAAAGCAGCGACATAACGCACATCTGACATAAGGAGCTCTTCAATGAGGATGGGGAGCAACAAATTAATAGTTTAGTCCAGATAATAATTTTGCTTTTATTATGTTTTGTGGACATGTGGATTGATGCCCTAAAAAATATTCTTCTCGATGGACTAAAATTCACTCATATTAACCAAGCAGCTACTATGTCCCAAGAATAATCTGAACACTGAGGATACAATGACCAAGTCAAAACAATTCCCAGTTTCATAGAACTTGTATTCTAGAGCTGCACTGTCTAATACAGTAGCAAAAGTCAATTTAAATTAATTAAAATTAAATCAAATCTAAACCTCAGTTTCTCAGTCATAATAGCCATATTTTGAATCTCTAGTAGCTACATGTGGCTGATGGCTACCATACTAGACCACATATAGAACATTTCCATCATTGCAGAAAGTTCTATTGAACAATGTTATCTAGAGAGGGCTTACAGCATAGAGAAATCTTCACTTTTAAGCTCCCGCTTTGGCTATTATCAAACTTTTGAGGAGTCATTTGTAGGAATGGGTCAAAAGACAAATAAGTTTTCATGGATATAATGGTTAACCAATTAGGTAGGCACTCTTCTAAGTGTTTTCAAATATAAACTCATTCATTACACACAAAAGCCTAACAAGGCAGGTACTATTATTTTTATTTAATAGTAAGAGAAATTAAGTCAAGGAGAGATTAAACAACTTGCTCACGATTTTAGTTTATATTAGTTGAAAATTTCTGACAGCTTTAAAGTCTCTACATCTCTGTGATATAACATGGTAAAAGCTTTATTCCTTTCTCGAGTCATGAGTCAACCAATTGTTCAATGAAGGCCAGTCTCCCTTCTTCTATCTGGAGGCTTGGGCAACTTTAAGGTTCTCTGAATCCTCTGGTGGGTCTTCTGAATCTAAGCAGGAGACAGAGTAAGAAAAAGCTTAAAACAGGGTATCATAACGTCAACATTACTGACATGGATGATTCTTTGTTATTTTGTGCATTGGAAGATATTAAGCAGTATTTCTGGCTCCACCCACTAGATGCCAGTAGCATTCTCCCAGTTGCCACAACCAAAATGTTTTCAAACATTGCCAAAAATTCTGGAGGCAAAAATCACAACTTCCCCAATTGAGAACACTGGTTTAAAGGATCACACCAGAGGTTTTGAGGCCAGGCTAGAGTGACCATGTTCTTTTCACCCAGATTCTGCTGACCAGAACTCAACATATGGCCATACCTGGGGTGGGCTAAAAAACATAATCCGATGATGTGCCCAGCGAAAAGAGAAAGTCTGGAAAGACCAGATGAACAATGTGGAATTTGCTTAAGGAGTATAGATCTTAGAAAATATACCAAAAGCTTCAGAGAAACTTGCAGAGATTTGCAGAGCATTCTAAAAAGTATTGGAGATAAAAATATACTATCACTATAATTTTTTTCATGGCTAATCTCATCACCCTAGATAGGACTCCCAGAATAAAAAATAATGCAATAAAACACTAGATGTCATGTTCCCTGGATGGTTATATTCATCAGATAACACCAAAGAGCAATCAACATTTTGCAATAATCCATGAGAACATTGAGCATATGCAGGGTAAGAATGAGGCTGGGATAATGAGAATGTTCCATGAGGCTGCCCTGCCTTAATTATATTCCAGAAAGATGAACATCTGCAAATGTATGGCCAAAGTGCAAGGAAGATGGAAATGCATTTTTGGAAGATGGACAAGTAAAGCATCGGGATAAATGTCACAGATAGCAGAGCTTCATATACAGGAAGAGGTAGTAGGTAGAAATTGCCATCCATTTACTACTAACAGTATCAAAGAATATCCTGGCTCATTGTAAAGATATGTTGCAAAGTTGATTAATAAATGTCATTGTCTAGCATCCCACTTGAAACACTGGTATTTTTGTATGGCAATGCAGGTTAGTTCATACCACACTGTAAACAAAAATGCATACCTTTTATAAGTATCATCTAAATTGCAGTTGGCTATTGTTGGTGCATTACAAATCTTTAAATATCCCTTATTTTCCTTGATTTATGACAGCCAAATAAAGTAAAAATGCTTCTTGAGTTTTTATTACATGGTTTGAGGGAAATTATTTTTCAGCTGCCTAGTTTGGACATTTTTCTCCTCACTATGTAATCATATTGAAAAGAACTAGAAACTCTCAAGTTTCCACCAACTGGCACCAAACCAAACTCAGAAGCCAAGGTTGGCTCCCCAGCCACACTTAGTTCCACCCTACCCAATCCCTGCCCTAAGTAAAAGACGGTCACATTACATCTCTGTGCCAATAAAAATCAATCAAATCCAAACTAAGTTATTGGATTGAAAAAAAAAACCAATGTATCTAATAAGTTCATATAAAAGCCTACATCTTGTTAAAGTTATTGATAGCTTACGTCCTACTGAAGTTAATGATTATATTTTATTCATTTTATGAAAAGTTTCTATTTCTTTGAAAAAAAAAAAAAAACACTGGAAGCATATGGTAAATGAAGAAAAGAGGACAAGGATGGGGAAAGAGAAGGAAAAGGAAAAGATATCCTGAGCAGTGGATAAGTCAGAGCAAGAGAAGGACTCTTTTCCAGGCTTATGCAAGAAACCTCTTCAGTTACATTTTTAGGGAGTGGAAAATAAGGTCAGAAAGAGTTATAAAATCATACCAGCTGATAACTAGAGGCAGTGGCTCTTCTCTTGGTGTTTTCAGTAGGAAACAAATCAGTAACCACAGCTAGTATATAGCTACATGCATACAGACACCAACTCAACAAATATTCATTGTGAAATGCTATATGCAAAATACTCTCCTAGATTGGTAAGTGAGGGATGGAGAAGGTGAGGGAAACTAACACTTTTTTTCAAAAAACTTGAAATATAGTAAGGATGTCAGATAAGTATACAACTCAACAAAATACAAAAGAGAATATGGAAGGGAGAGCAGGTGGAGCAAAAATACTGAAGGATTGAAATTTTCTCACTGAATGAAGAAATGTGGCATAGCTTTTAAAAATAAGGGAGCTGAAGAAGCAGCATTTGAAGGCAAAATTAAGAGTGTCCCCTCCCTCGGCAAGATCATATGTGATTCTTTGGATTATAATGAAATGGAAATTTCAGCATATTAAGAGGAAAAACATAAGGTTTTACATGGCCTTTATTAACAATCAAATGTAGTGCCAAGCCCATCCCCAGCAATTACTCATGTAGCTTCCTGCCCTCCACCTGAAGCAGGATTCTTCATTCCTCCAAAGACCCAACATTGCTTCCTCAGTGAGCTGAGGCAGACTGCAAAAGAAGGTATGCCTTGTGAAGAATGGTGCCATCCCATGACTCCTCTCCTATCTAATCTGGAATACTGGGAGCAAGTTTCTTTGTCTCCTTCAAACATACAAAAAGCAAGTGAACAGAGTTTTTTGTTTTTTTTTAAGCCAAAAGGATCTTTTAATCAGGAATCTACTATTATTATATGTTTTCTCTCGTTGGTGCAAAATGCAACCCCATTCTCAGATGACCTACAGTGTAATGGTTAAAAGAATAGATTGTGGAGTCAAATAGTGTGGGTATGAATTCTGGTCTATGGCGTGACCTTGGATGATAATAGTACCTACTTCATAGGGTCACAGAGGATTGAAAGTAGTGGATGTGAAAACTTCGTAATACCAGGCCCACAATAAGAGGCTCCTGCTTATTAATAATATTGCTCTAGAAAAATAGTTAACAATAATAATATCATGTTAATTCTTTATATTTCCCAGAAAAAGAAAAAAACAATAGGGGTGTCAGGGCATCACAGATCCCATGAATGACTCTTCCTGCGCATCTCCCATCACACTGAACACTGAATCAATAATGGTCCATAGACCCAGGGATGCAGCCCTGTTTTCCCTAGAAATCTGGCATCTTGCCACCAGATTCTTTTTCTCCAACAAAAGTATCTTACACATCACCATCAGAGGAAGACAGTAGCACTAGACTTGGGTGCCACTGTTTCTCTGACTACTCCCAAGATGTTATCCCTGATTTCCATTATCCAGCTGGGTGATAACTTATCCCAGATTTGTGTCATAGAAAGTTTATGAGTATTCTTCCCCTTACATCTTCTTTCAGGTAATTGATAAAACATAAGAAAAGGTTTGGTCATGAACGAAAACATATACATGGATTCTCTACAAGTGTCATTCAGTCCTTGCTCTGTGGAGAAGCTACTGGTTTGTTTTATTAGACTTCTCTCTTTGTGTCTTCTCTCCCCCCTGCACCATCCCCTTCACCTTCTATAATTTGAACTCATTAGTTCATGACATATTATTATATAAGTGTTCAAGTTTTTTTTTTTATCACCATAACCCAGTCACCTTACATAGGTAATTACTTTACATGTTAAATGAGTGTGTGTGTATTTGTAAATGCACAAGTGTTCAAATTATATTTTGAAATATAATGTTTATAAATTTCAAAATGTGTATGATTTTTCTATGTGCATGTGTTTTTAGCACATAATTGATAATGTGTTATGCATCTCACCCTGTTTTTTACCGTTTTTGTTCAGTGGCATATTTTTAGTTCTATACATGTTCCTATATCTATTTCCCACTCTGTTCTATCTGACTGTTACATAATGCTCCATGCTTCATTTACCACATTTTTATTATCTACTTTCTTCTAGTGCACACCCTGATTGCCTCCAATTCCCTATCACCACCAAAATAGCTACAATAAATTTTTATGGACCTGTGTAAGACTCTGAGATGTACATCCACAATCCAAATTTCTGGTTCTCAACAGATATATATGATCTGACTGAGCGCTGCCCCTTTGCTCCCCAGCATGACTGCACCCCCTGAAGCAGTAGACTTAGCACACTCCATAGCACACATCATGGTCAGAAGCCCCATCCCATTATCTCTTCACAATGATGTTCATGAAATGGCATTGACCCCCCCCTTGTGTTGAATGTCAAGTTCTATTAGTTTGCACCCAATCTCTATGCATTGGGATCCAGAGTAAGGCAGGACCATAAATTCACTTGTTGATTTTCTTCCTTGGTATTTACACTTTACCGTGGTTCCTCCAATGTCCTGTCAGTGAATCACCAAACTTTTAGAGCTTTTACTATGCTTTTTCTTTTCTCACTCTTGTTCATATTTCAGATAAAATCCCTTTGGAACAGGTTAGGAATTCTCCTGTCAAACACAGTTTTCCTTTTTTCATGGGCTGCACTTCATCCCTTGCCAAGGCTCAGATGTTCTGGCGTGAGAAGCCGTGGTCGAAAGCACTTTAAAACCATTTCTGTGGCCAATGGTTCACTTCCCCCATGGCTTTTTTCTTGTCCAAATTCTCCAAATGCTTCAATTTGTAGCCTGGACTTCAAAATCACCAGTGATACATTCCAGATTTCTTTGGCTCCTATATAATTAATTCCCAAAGAGATCAGCAAAACAGTCAGTCAGTAGTCGGTGGGTTTGAGGAGAGAGTCAATTGCTGCTACTTTTTCAGAAGACTCACTCAACCCTTCCTCTGAGTCACTTTTTCTACACATCAACTTCTTGATGTTGGCTTCAATTTTCTTCATTTGCTTGGGATAACTTTTCCTCCTGACTTCTCTCTTGGATTACTTTCTCCATCCTGTTGAAACTGGTATGGTGTTTCCCCGTTACAACAGTCCATCTAACTCAGGAGTTTAAAAACATAGTTTGTTTTATAACTTCACATGAGTCTTGTGATTCCACGTTCCTATTTGTGATGACGGCAGAAAATTAATCCAGTCACTTTCAGAAACTTCCTCTCATCCAGTCAAATTCAAAATTATCACCTCACTGACAGTCTAGCTCACATAAATGCATCTTTCTCTTCTCCGAGCCAGTGTGGCATTGACTACCCTGGGAAGAACAAAGGGTCAGATTATTTCACCTCCTCAATATCTGTCCTCTACTCTGTTCACAGGTTCTCCAGTTTCACACAGCCTAGTCCCAGGATCAGGTAGGTAAAAACTGGCTGGTGTCTGACAAGCATTCCCTCTCAAAGAAGATCTGTGGTTCAGTTGATTCCAGGAAGCTGTAGCCACTTCTGCCTCTTACCTCAGATAGAAATCAGTGAGTATCCCCTGGTGTCTCTCTGTCCCCTTGGTTGGCCAGATGAGCTCTCAGAGTTGACGAATAGATGAATACTATCAGCTAACGTCAAAGGCTCTCTGGAGCCACAAGGAAATTACAAAGTCTCACAATTGCCAACCTTGAAGATAAATAGAAGGTGACAAGTTGGGGAATCTACCCCCTTTTGAGCCTCGCTGCCTCGTTTCCACATAGCCCTGTAATTCTAGGGCTGTTCTCAGTAAAATTCATTTAAGGCAATGGTATTGTTTTATCCACTGCTCTTTGCAAGGAGACCTATCTAGTAACTCTCTCACCCCACCCCACCCCTCTTAACATTAACATATACACACACCACCACCACTTTTCCTCTCTGTTTTGCATTTTAAGGCATTTTTCTTTGTCAGTCTTCTGCAGCTTGTCAGTGTTTCCTCCCAGGGCAGGGGATAAAGGTGGAGCAGGCACTTAGAGGATTTCCTTTGAATTCAGTAATCTGCATTCTGAGTCATTATCTTTGAGGTAGCTTGTATGCAGAGCAACCATTTCCAAATAAACCTCCCAGTGGAGAATGGACCTGATAGGAGTATATTCCACGACTAACGTACAGATCACCCTGTAAGGAACTGTGCTGAACACTGTGCATGACTTCATTTAATACATAAACTAGTAAAATTCCTTCATAAAAAGGAAATCAGGGGTACCTGGGTGGCTCAGTGGGTTAAAGCCTCTGCCTTTGGCTCAGGTCATGATCTTAGGGTCCTGGGATCGAGCCCTGAATCGGGCTCCTTGCTCAGCAGGGAGCCTGCTTCCCCCGCCCCTCTGCCCACCTCTCTGCCTACTTGTGATCTCTGTCAAATAAATAAATAAAATCTTTAAAAAAATAAAAATAAAATAAAATAAATAAAAAGGAAACCAGTAAATCATCTGTTCAAAATCACAAGGTGTGTGAGTGGCTGAGTTGGGATTGAGACCCACACAGTATCAAGTGTTATGATACACAGGCCCACAGGCCCTTAGCTGATGGGGCCAGCTAGAGTTCATAATTTTTAAGATTTTAGAGAAGGAAACAGTTCATAATAATGTACATTACAATACCCATAGTAGGATTAGGGTAGCATCTCATGATCAAACACATGAATAAATCTAAAACAAGAAAAATAGTCACCCTGTGATAAATGAAGATGATAAATTGTCTCACTTCAATTCACATCACATTTTGTTGCCAAATGAATCAGAAAACAGTTTCCATTTTCTATGTTTGGGATTTGAGAACTGTTCATAAGGGATTCTGGACCTACACTTCCTTCCTTTTATGTACCCAGCTCTGTTCTAAATTTAGTCTCTCCCTCTTTTCTGGATAGTGCATAGAGAATACTCCTGATTTACTTTTACTTTAGGTCTTACCAGCCACCAGCCTTCTAATAACAGCTTCCTTTTTCAATCAGGGCAAAATACAATTAGCTTCCAGGGGGTGCTCCAGGCCTCCGATTTCTCCCCCACCCCGCCCCCTTGGCACCACCACTTGGCACACCCCAGCTCTCACACATCTGGACATGTCAAGAACGACTTTTATTGACCCACCAGACTAAGGGTGTGGTCCTTTTTCCCCGTTATTTTCTTTCTTCCGAGTCCGTCTTTCCTCTCCATACCTGGTACAAGGGATGATCAGAAGCAGTTCCTGGCCGGGGCCTACCCTGCCCTGAGACAGCATAGGTGGGCAGTTTAGATAGGCCAGTGTTCTGTGGCCCTTAGGAAGATGCAGGCTGTGCTTCCATTTTCTGTGGCAGGCTTTTGTACTGCTTTTCCTTACCATCAGCATGGTACAATGGAGAAGAGAGAGGCTTTGGTCTAAGCCCAAAAGAAAATGAGAAAAGTAGGCCTTCCTTCAACGTATCACAGGGAGGTCTCTGCATCCTCAGCTTGATCCACCAGGCCACCCCATTGGAATTTGGGATAAAAGTTCACAGAAGCAAGCATACATGTTCTAGTCTTGTCTCTGATGCCTACGTCCCCCGCGAAATTCAGAGGGACATAGCTGTAGTGAGACCGTTAGCTAGGTCACGGGACAAACACTGTCTCATTCCCATTTAGCCACAATTTATTATTTTTTTTAATTTTTATTTTTTAAAAATTTTTTTCTCAAATATTTTTATTTTTTCAGTGTTACAGGATTCATTGTTCACATGCAACAGCCAGTGCTCCACGCAATTTATAAATGTAATTGTCTAGATGTAGGCGTTCTTAGTTTCCATCACATTCCAGGCCCATTTCCTTCTGTCTGCACCTTGCATTTGGGTGCTTTTATGCCCACATTTGTGGGAACTCTTTTGGGTATTTCTGAAAATTGTCCTGAAGGTTGCATGCATTTGTGTGTTATGCTTTATCAGTTTAGCTCTCAGAGGGTAACTGTGTACCCAGAGTTGGTATTCAAAACCCTGAACAACTGGAATGACACAAGCAGCAGCCATTCAGAGCAGATGCTAGGCTACAAGCAACCCAAAGGGCTGTGCTGATCAATGCTTGTGGAACCTCAACCTGGCTGCTGTAGATTCATTTAAAAACTAGCCTATGACTCCATTCTAGTTCTTCCTTTTAGAAAGGAAGAGAGAGAACCTTAAGCAGGCTCCACACCCAGTGCAGAGCCCAGCGTGGGACTCCACGCAGGGCTGTATCTGACAATCCTGAAATCATGACCTAGGCTGGAATCAAGAGCCAGACTCAACTGACGGAGTCACCCAGGCACCTCAAGTTTTTTCCTTCTTTGGCTCACTTGTGAAATGTATCTTTGTAATATTGAGGAAGGAGTCAGAAATTTTCTATTGCAGTGAAACCATTATAATACATGCTGCGGTGAGAAGAAAGAACTAAACAAAAAACCAATGGTAGTGCTAATTATTCTTACCACCTATTGATAAATAGTATGAAAGAAGATCTTTTTCTGATAGAAGCTGATATCTCTATCTAGAAGGCAGGATGTGACCTCTAAAACCTGCTTTTACTTCGAAACAGACAGGTCCTAAGAGACAAGCTTCAGTTCACAAAAAATTGCTGCTAGAGCTATTCAGATTACTCACTGTAGAAAGCTCCAAAAATATATTTCCTAAACCTGCTGACTATAACCTTCTGCTTGGCAACCAAGACTACCAGAAGCCAAAAATACACACTTTTGTCTAAACAGTTTTGAACTTCTGAAGCATTAATTACCAAGCTGCCCATCGTGCATGACCTAGAATATCTTTATACTTAGGGCTATTTTCCACACATATTAATCAATGGCACCTCCTGACAAAGTATGACACTCAACACTTGTGGCCCTACTAGACATTCTAAACAACAGAGGGAAAAAAAAAAAGATGAGAACTAAGGTATCGGAGTTGTTGCAAAGAATTCCAGGTAATAACAAGTATCAGAAGGGGCAGGCCAAGTGCTTCTACCAGAGAGATCTCTCTGGTTCATGACAATATCCAGGCATGGAGGAGGCTTTGAAGGCAAAAGCACAAAACACTAACATTGGAACAAACATTAATATAATCTCCCATTTTACAGAGGAGAAAACAAAATATTTCAACGTTATCTCAACTACAGTTAAATCCTTTAGAGTTTTCTGATGAATATGTATACAACCTACTTTATAAAAATCAGTTATATGGACTTTTTGGTTGGGCTATTTCTGTTGCATAAAGCATGGGATGGCTGCTATTGGACAAAATTTCCCCTTTATCCCTCTAGATAAGATATAGACTATGAAGAATCTTTTCTCCTTTGCCATTCTCTCTCTTCTTCAGGGGCTCATTTTTAGCTATATTTGTAGGTTCAAGGACAGCTTTGCACAGAAATTTGAAAAATCCAACTCCCATCAATTCCAGATCTCCTGACCCAGCACTATTCAAAGTGTGTTTACATATTACTGCTGAGTTTTTCTTATCTGTCCAAGACAGAATTATATGGAAATTGAGAGTAGCATTCAGAAATTTTTCATCAGTTTGTCAGAACAATTTTAAATCTCTTAAAGCTAATCATAGAAAAGAGGGATTTATACTTTGTGTAGTTGTCCATTAAGAATCTCACCTGTTGAAGAACAAATATTGTGAAAATGTCTATGCTACCTAAAGCAATCTATACATTTAATGCAATCCCTATCAAAATACCATCCATTTATTTCAAGGAAATGGAACAAATAATCCTAAAATTTATATGGAACCACAAAAGACCACG
>CM052799.1:143681586-143802928 GCA_028533885.1 Nasua narica
CAAAATCAATGCACAAAAATCAATTGCTTTCCTATACACTAACAATGAAAATATGGAAAGAGAAATTAGAGAATCGATTCCATTTACTATAGCACCAAGAACCATAAGATACCTGAGAATAAACCTAACGAAAGAGGTAAAGGATCTGTACTCGAGGAACTACAGAACACTCATGAAAGAAATTGAAGACACAAAAAGGTGGAAAAGCATTCCATGCTCATGGATTGGAAAAATAAACATTGTTAAAATGTCTATACTACCCAGAGCAATCTATACCTTCAAGGCCATCCTGATCAAAATTCCACCAGTTTTTTTCAAAGAGCTGGAACAAACAATCCTAAAATTTGTATGGAACCAGAAAAGACCCCGAATTGCTAAGGAAATGTTGAAAAAGAAAAACAAAGCCGGGGGCATCACATTGCCTGATTTCAAACTTTACTACAAGGCTGTGATCACCAAGACAGCATGGTACTGGCACAAAAACAGACACATAGACCAGTGGAACAAAATAGAGAGCCCAGAGATGGACCCGCAACTCTATGGTCAAATCATCTTTGACAAAGCAGGCAAAAATACCCAGTGGAAAAAAGACAGTCTCTTCAATAAATGGTGCTGGGAAAAATAGAAGGTGTGTTTCTATTTATTGATTTATTTTACAATTTGCATTTCAATGTTCCTAACTCCCTTTGCAGATGTCTCTTTCAAAGGGGCCTTGGTTGTAAAAGTGCCTGGCAACAATTTTGAAATTTGAAAAAACAAATTTTTGAATTTTGAGACCTTGAAGATAGTAGGAAGAAGACATGATATATCTTTCCAATAGTTGTTTTCATTTGCAAAGTTTGGGTTTACATAAATATTTTGCACCACAAGTAGCCATGAGAACAGAAATTTTTACAAAAGAGTCTGTGTGATGTCAGTTTTGGATCACTTTGAGAGTAATGGTTCCATCCAGGGATTTTTAGATGTTGCTAATCTGCTATGTTTTTAAAAGATCCATATCACAGTGATAGAAACATGCTGGGGTAACAAGCAGGGCTCATGGGAATGGTATTAGAGCACAAAACTTTGGCCTTAAGGTCTTTTGTTTTGATCCAATACACTTTGTGAATGACTAACTGCATACCAGTAGTTTGGTAGTTGAGGTCTACACAGATATAAAGAAAAACACATTGTCATTAAAAGCACAGTAAATATTAAAGATGCAAATTAGAGGATGAGTAGTAAACACAGATTTATAAAATATTAATAAATTGGACTCTTCCTTAGAAATCACATTGAAACATGCTACCTTTCAAATAAAGGAGCTTCAGACATGGCTTCCTAAATGTAATATATTGATCTTGTTATAAAAAGAAAACAAACATTTAAAATAATATCAATAATAATAGACATTATTTAATTCTCATGTTTGCATACACATGTTAACCAAACATCCATTTCAAGCCCAATGACTTGACCACTAATCTCAGTATGAAAACACTATGAAAGAAGACTCAGAAAATTAGAAAGTTAAAGACTCCCTTTTGACTTTAGGCTTGAGGAATGTTGTTTAATTAGAAGAAAATCTTTCCCCAAATTTCACATAAAGAAAAAGGAGATTTGGACAATTCAATCATATATTTTTCTTTTGAAATTTAACAGATATAAAAATAAAAAATAAAACTATTCTTTGTTTATTAACATATAATGTGTTATTTATTTCAGGGGTACAGGTCTGTGAATCATCAGTCTTACACAGTTCACAGCACTCACCATCGCACATACAAGGCATTAACATTTTCCTTTGTAAAATAGAGGTAATAATAGTGTCCACCTCACCAGGTTATTCGCCTCAGAAGTCCTGGCATGAGGAGATTGCTCAATATATGTTCATTTTCTCTCTTCAAACACAGTAGTTAAAATGTAACTATGAATATTCATCTGGCTCATTTAAGACAAGGTCAATTGTGATGGGAACTTATTTTTTACTTTTAAATCAAAACAACTTTCCCATTTCAAAGAAATCAGAGAACTACAGTAGCGGTAGAGAAATCCTTAGAAAATCATTTCCTCCCTTCCAAGAGTACAACTCCCTCTACCTTTACACAATGATACCACTGGACTCTGTAGTTGAGACTAATAAACTTACCCACTATTTTATAACTATGATGTCTATAACTAACAGAGATAAATATTTAAGAGTTAAGGAAACCCTTGAAAACGTCTTTCTTCTTACAGGAGTACAAAGCAGTTAAAAGTAAAAAAATAACAAAAGAAAGACTACTTAAAGGCACTTCATAGAAGGCTGATGGTATGAAGGAAAAGACATCATATCTATAATGGCGAGAACTGGGTTTCCATTTCAGCTGCATGCACAAGCACTGTGTGCCCCAGAGACTAGATATCCTTGCCCATGAAATGGAGATGACACCTGCTGTGGGAATAAAATAGTGTACATAGAACATTCAACCTACTGATCATCTCATGGTATTCACACCTTCCTTCATTCAGCAATGTTTAATAAATTTTTATATTATGTCTGGCAATGTGCAAGGCGCTGGAAATATAGACATGGTTCCTGCTCTCATGGAGCTTATAATATGGTGGAAGAGGCAGACATTAAGAATGACACAAATCATAGTTTGATAAATAAGTAGAAGTTAATTCTGACTAAAAATTAGTTCTATTTCCCTTCTCCTCATTTATAATAAAGAGAACACTTGTTCTTTGTACTTTCACTTATGAGAATTAACTGAATTCATGAATATGAATCCACTTTGGAAATTCTACAGTTCTCTACAAATGTCCATGACTATATTTGCAACAAAAATTGATTATGCACCCACTATCTATGCAAGGCCCCAGGGAAAGTACAAAGATTAACCAGACACAGGTTCTGCCTGCCCCTGCTGGGGGAAGGTAGGACTACTGGACACTGCAAGCTACACTTCCAGGCAGTAAGTCCTTAAAAGTGCTTTGAGAGAGCTTGGGGAAAGTAATTAGATATTTGGAGGCAGTAGAGATGGGCTTGATTGAGAGGGCTTAGGGAGACTTTATGGAGCGGGTATATTTGAACTGGCCTTGACAGGAAGCATTTGGCTTTGAGGAGATCAGGAAATAGAGTAAGCAAAAGCACAGAGGCGGGAGAACAAGGGGCAACAAAGAAACAGTACATGGTGTTTTATGGCTAGATTGAAGAAGTGTTATGGAAATACTTGGCAATTAAGAGTTCTGACAAGTAGTTTGAGATCAGAGCATAAAGGACCTCGAATGTCAAGCTATGGAGTATGACCTGTATTTTTGACAGCTGCAAGCCATGGAAGGAATTCGAGTGAGACAATAGCACAACTGGAGCTGTTGATCAGGACGAGTAATCATCCTATGACAGCATGTAAAGAGGAGTGTTATGACACTTTTTATGTGTTATGACAATTTTGCTGAAGGGCCTGGAGAGGAAGATTTTGAAGTCTTACATCTTGTCTTCTTGAAATCCAGGGTCTTGAAGCCATCAGAGTCAGAGTGGTCTAGGGAACTTGAAGTATTCTTACAGTTGGTGACACTGACACAGGTAGAAAATAAATTTCCAAAAAAAAAAGAAAAGAAAAGAAAATAAACTTCCTTTTCCAAATAGTAAGGAACTCAGAATATAGATCCAAAGAGCATTTTTCTTTGGTGAAAATAAAGCACTCTTTGCAACCACATCTCTCATTTGCCTTAGCATGCGTCACATTTTCTATAATCTCATCTCATAGAAATAGACAAGAGAGACACCAGGAGGTAAAAACAATTGCTCTAAAAACTAAGCTGCTATGACTCACCATTCTAAAAGGTACACACCAGACCTTGTTTCACACCCACTCAGGGCTGTGACTTTACCATTTCATTAAACTGGCTGATCAGAGCAGTTTAATGAAATATCCCTGCTTCTGGAACCCCCATGGGCTGCAGCACAGAACAAGCTGACCCTGACCCTCTCCCTCCACACCCAAGAGCCTCTCAGAGCCAAAACAGCTGTGAGACATGAGTGGCAGCTGGTCAGCCAATCAACAAACAGCTGGTAGATGACAGGCTCCATCTGTGACTCTACAGAGGTGGTGGAGGAAGCCAAGTTGCCCTACCCAGCTGGGTTCAGAACCTTTTGACTGAAAGAGAATAACAGATGTTCATTTAAAAAGTCCAACTACAAACCCCAAACATAATTTTACTGCACAAATACATGCCAGTGAATATTTGGAGAATAAGAACATTTTCTTGCCAGCCCTCACAGGGCGTTGGGAAGACAGACACAGAGAAAGGTCTACATATTTCTAATCTTTATCACATTTCCATGATGAACTCCAGAGAATGTGAGACACAGTCTTGGTATGTCCTACAGAGCTTGCAGGGCTTGCACTGGGTTTGTTTAGAGCTGGGGCAAACAAGGGCCTGAGCTTCCTATTCCCAAGGCAAGGAGAATTAATCAAGTAGGAGCAAGATAGGTAGCGATAGGCTTTGTGGTATTACTTTATATATAAGTTTTCACATTAAATAGGCACATATAGCATGAATTGACCAACATAGAAGAAAATGACACTAAGCCACCTACATAAGCTTTTAAAGAATTCACAGAGTCCAAGATTTAAAATTTTCTTCATCCAGATAAGCAACTAGCAACTAGGGTTGGACCTCATGATGAACAGATTATGTAATAAAGAGAGGCATCCAGAGGTTAAGCCCTTTCTTCAGATGATGAGCAAGAAAGTGGAAATCTCCTATCATGGAGAAGATCATCTGAAGGCCTGTTCTTCAAAAACTTCATCTTGCTGCCTTGGCCCAAAGATCAATGTGTTTATGGCCAATGTGTGAAGTCATGAGTTCTATAAAGGTCAAGGAAGATGCCAGAAAGGTCTTAAAAGGTTGTTTAGGCTGGTCTTTGGGCTCTAGTCTATATTTGTGGCTCTGTCTTGTCTGAAACTACCTCCGAAGTCTTTCTAGCTCAATTATAAGAAGGCCTGAACCTCCACTTCCATATCAGGATTTCCTTATCTCTCCTGGAGGGCATTACTTTGTAATGAGGGAAGGAGAAAACTGGCTTCAACCAAACTAGAGGTTTTGGGTATTCAGAACAATATTCCCTAGTACTTCACTCGGGGTAGAGTTAAATTTACTTCAAGAAACCAAGTGATACCTGTGAGGATTGTGAAAGTATAAATGGACTCCAATAGGCACTCAAACTGATGTGCTGGATTCCAAAGCACTAGAGTTAGGTCAGGAGACCAAGGCAGGGTTTATAGAGTAGAGATCACAGGCAGAGTTGGGATGGACCTAGTTCGGAGTAAACACCTAAATCTGGGTATGCTGAATCACCTAAAAAATATCACCCATTGTCACCCATAACTGCATTCAGTGACTGAGATCCCAGGGCATACTTCCTGCCTTGTGTAAACTGTTTTGGGTATAATGGATTAGTGAGTGGAATTATCTCAGATTTCTAAAGAAGCTTCTGACACAACGGGCATAGAATTTTTCCTTTTAATAAAACTTGACATAACATCTATTATTTCTACTGTGGACTTGTAGGTTGAGAAAGTTTAAATAACTTCTTGAAAATTATTAATACACGCCTCTCATTGTATATGTTTGTTTTCAGGTTGCTTTAAGGAGCTCCCTTGGAAAATACATGAAGTCCTTACTGCTCAACAAAAATATAATTCTCAGAGAAGACCACCAAAATTAATCCATCTCAACAAGTACTAAATATCATAGCAAATAGTTCAGTTTATTTGCAACCTTATCTTGAAATCTGAGAGAAAAATATAAAGTTTACTTTAAGTGTAACATATTGAGTTGCAATTGCAAATGTGGGCTACATTCTTAGGATGATGAAAGAATGACTCAGCCCTTGCTTTGGGGCAGAGCACAATTTTCCCAACCAAATCATACAATGTGACCCCAGTATCCATCACTTCACAGTGGACTTCTATAGCATAGTCTCAATGAGGATCACATTTTTAAGCTTATTCAATGGCTTTTCAATGGCTTAACTGATTTTCCGAAAAACCTATTTCCAAATAATTTTCATGCACGGTACCAATCATTTTTTCACCCTTGTTGATTTTGTCTTTTGACAGATCCATTTGCATGTAAATTTAGCTGTTTTTCACTATTTCTTGCTAGGTAAAGATGCTAATTGATGGGCACAATTGTTACATGGAGAAGAACCTTTGGGAACTAACTTTATAAGTAGACAGTCCACTATTTTTGTGTTATTATGACAGTTGCTTCTTTTCTACCTTTTGTCCTTAGATAACAATTCTGATGACAGGTATTTCATTAAAATATTTTTTTCTCAAAAGCAAGCCAGGGAAATTACTTTAAGTCATACACAGTAATTATAGTAACCATAGACTCCCAAACACAAGGCAAACTATTCACCTGGGGTAGCCACTCTCCAAATGTTTGAATTTTCTGTGAAGGAACCTGTATTTTAACACTTTCTCCAACAGAATGCTTACTGCCTCCCCAGGCATCTCTCTTCACATTTGAACAGCACTGGTATTTATAGCATTTTCCTTATAGTAAGCTGAAATCTTATCTAGTATTTGGGCATATGAGAGTACAGCTGTCAGGATGCTGGAAAAACACAGTGGGGAAAAGGGAGGAAAAGATCAATGGGGTTATTTTTGCCATGGAGCAAATGGAGTTTGAATAGTTGGGTGAACACTTAACTGTCTCTACTGCAGTTGAAAACACAAAAAAGAAATTGTTCTTTTAAGCATCTGTCAGACTTTCATGCTCTGAATATCTATAGAACAAATAGTTTGAAATCTCTCTTTAAGTACTTGTGTCTTTTTGATAAACTGGGTAAGTATTAAACATTTAAATGTAATAAAATATTTGTTTTTTTAAAAAAACTCTTAAAAATAACCTGTGAATTCAAAATCTTTTTTTTCCTCTATGTCCATCTATAATCACTTACTGAATCAGAAATGTTGATAATTTAGACATACCAGCTTACCACGAACAGGTGTACATGTGTCATGTTTTATTGCCTATCTATTTTGAGACAACACTTGAATTAAAATAATTTAAAACTACCATATTTTAAAAATCAAATAAATTATTTTATTTCTAAAAATAAAATTAAAGGCATAATTTTCTTTCCTGCCTTTTTTCTTTTCTTAAGTTTTAAGTTATAGCCAGGTTAATTTAGGTCCAACATGGTAAAAACAAATTATTTCCATCTTATTTCAAGTTTACACTCAGGAAAACTTCTACAGTTACATTGCTAGAACCCTTAATTAATGGAATCACTGCTTAACTTCCAATGCAATTGCGCTGCTCTTTAATTGAAGACAGAAGCTCTGGGGCTCTGCTTTCCCTTTCTACATGGGGATGTTCACCATTCAGTGGACCCCATAAGATATGTCTGGGGAGTTTCATAGTTCCCTGCATTTTGTGCAACTCACATTCAAACCATCTTCTTCTGAAGACCATGGCCCTGAAGGTAATGTATTTCTCTTGCTCCTCTGGGGTACCTTCACACTCATCTGTTGGTTAAAGTTCAAAACCTTCTTTGCAGGAGGAAATCCCAGGGTCACAAACTCCACTCAGGTCTAATGCTGAGGGACCTGACCGCTTGCAGCTTGATCCGACTTCACACCAGCAGGTTTCCATCGTTACTGCTAAAATCAGTGCCCATCAGCAGGTTTCCATGGTTACTGGTAGAATCAGTGCCTATATTTCAGCCAAATTCTAGGCCATGGGACCCTTGAGTTTTCTCTCTAAAGTTCTTTGCTCATAGTTGAGGAATTTGCAGCAGGAATAAAACATTGATGTTTGAGGAATATTATAGTGACAACCATTTAGGGGATAGATTAGAAGGATGAGTCTGGTGGCCAGAAGAACAATTGGAAGACTTTTGCAGCTATAGAGGTGAAAGCCAACAGGAGACACAATGTGTAAACCCTACTCTGGCTTCTGATTTCACGACAGATTGGCCCAAAATACTTAATAGGTAAATCCTCTTCCAGTGTTTAACCATTTCTTTGTGTTTGGTGCTTAGCACTTCTGTCTGATCTTTTAGTTCCTTCCCACATCATTCCAGTACGCTCTCTCCCTAGACTGGATGTTCTTGTGCAGTCACCGTTCCCCACTCCCCCAATTAGCTGAGTGTTAGCATTTGATAAGCACATTGCATACATTAAAAATAGCCATTTACAGTCCAATCCACAGACACAGAGGTCAAATAGTGGTTTCCAGGGACTGAGGAAAGGCAGGCAACAGAGAGAAATCGTTTGATAGGTAGAGTTGGAGTTTGGGGAGATGAAAAAGTTCTGGAGATGGATAGTGGTGATGGGTTGCACAACAATGGGGATGCACTCAACGTTGCTCAACTGGACACATAAAATCGTTAAAATGAAAAAAACATCGTTAAGATGGTAAACGTTATGTAATCTATATTTTTCCACAATGAACAAACAAACAAAACACTGAACTTCTGGGGCAAATCAATCTGGAATCTTGCCCTACTTCAAGATACTTTATTTCTGTGAACTAACAAATTCCCCGTCGTTTATAGCAGTTAGCTATGCATTTCCTGTAAGTTGAAACATGAAGCGGTCTAATAAAATCATTGTTAGAGGGAAATTAACCCTATTTTTTATATAAAAAATAACGATTCTCGTTTTTGTAGATGAAGAAACTGAGAAGTTCGGGGAGGTTGACAGCTTGCCCAAGTCACACAGTTAGTGAGCACGAACCTTGGCTTCCAATCTAAGTCTTGTCCAGTTGAAAATTTTGTACTGCCTTCTCTTAGGCAAAACAAATCTTATCCGATGCATACATGGGATCTCCAACTATGGGAACTGGGAACTGCTTTCCAACCAGGAACAGGATTTTTTTTTTTTAAATCTAAGCTCTTTCTCTAACATTTATTTGTACTGACTGAATTTCCTGATAGTTAATGCCAAGACTCCTGCCAAAATCTATCATCACAAATTATTTGTAAAGGGACCACATGCTTTTATTTTCCATGCTTAACTTTTAAATAAAAATAACATTTAAAGCTTTGGAATGTTACCTGTTAACATATTCAGAATGAATTTTGCTTTGAATTTTTAAACTCACTTCGAAGACCACATTGTATTTGATCTTTATTCTGGAATTTTTGCAACAGATTTTGGTTAAAAATATTTAAGTTATAACAATATAGTTTTTAAACAAAGATTTCTGAGATGTGATTACAAACTAATGTGACTTTTTAGAGAACAGTGGAATCCAAATTCATATCATTGACTTCAAATGTGGAAGTCATTGGGAAATGACTTGCATTTGGGAGTCTGTGCATAGTGGGAAACTGTGCATAGTGATATTTCAATTATCCATTCACTGAAATACATAAGAAGTACTTATTCTATGTCAGGCAGTCAGAGAATTTTTGAAATTCCTTTTTTATATTTCTTCCAAGTCCAGTTAATGAACCATACAGAAAGCTTATTTATTTATTTTATTTTATTTATTACTTGAGGGAGAAGTCAGAGAGAGAGGGAGAAGCAGACTCTCCACTGAGCGGGGGGCCTGATGTGGGATTCGATCTGAGGACCTAGAGATCATGACTTGAGCTGAAAGCAGATGCCTAACCAACTGAGCCACCCAGGTCCCCAGAAAACTTATGTCTTTATAGTCATCTATTATTTTGACCACAACCAGAAATATACAATTTGGTCATCTACTTTATTCAATAGACTTTACTTCTAGAGACTTCAGGCTATGACTAAAATTCAACTCCAACTTCAGAGGTTGAAGAATTGACAAAGTGGAAGATATTCTAAAGATTCTTTTCATGTAGCATACATCTACTCTGGTAAGGCTTGCACTTGGTAGTATCTGATCACTCCATCTTAAACAGTACTTTCTTCCTTTGCTTCTTCATTTCTTCATTACTTTCTTCATTTGCTATTACTTTTCCCTACATTGTTTTTCTCTATAGTGCTTATCTCTCACTGATAGAATGTGAGTCTCATGAGAGCAGAGACTTTTGTCTGTTGCCATATTCCTGACACTGAAATAATGCTCAACACACAAAAGGGGCCATCGACTATTGGATCGAATGAATGAATAAAATGAAGATTTACATTACTTTACACAAATGTTTCAATTTCACAATTCCATAATTCAACACTAGCATAAAGTTTCATTTTGATGACTTATAGTACCACGTGCTGTTACTACTATTATTATTCAATAAATGGAGATAAAGTGATTGGTTCATTAGCAATGTAGGCTCTTCTCTTCTTTCCTACTTTAAGGTGATAGGTCATAGTTGGGTTGTTTTCTTAAACTTTGCTGTCTCTCCTTTTAACTGTATTAGATTGGTACAAACTTCCCATTTTTGTACCATAACTGCATTCAAGGTGCTAGGGAGAATGCAAAATAAGTGTAGGGTTATACATGTTTTCAGAAGCTTAAAGATGTGCTTGGAAGGATAAGAGCCAGTATATGAAGGATAAAACAATTAGAAGAGTGATGTTCTGCAGAATACCTTCTCAGAGAGACAAGAATGGTTTGTGTGGGGACTTCTCAGAAAACACCGTGGAAGAGATGGTACAGGGCCTAGACATTGAGAAATGAGCTGACTGTGGGCACATATAGTTAGGACTTGTAGGGAAAGGACCAGAGGCAATATGTAATTCAAGCTGTGGAGCAGTGGAAAACAGCAAGTGCTCTTGCCTTCCTCCCACCACATCAGCTTCTCCTACTCCATGTCCTTGACTCCTCTTCTCATCTTTTATATACTGTGTTTCATGCCACAGGACTCCTCCTCTCCATGCATATTCACTCCTTAAGTGATGTCTTCCAGCCTCGTGCATGAAACAGCCTCCCAAATTTATGATTCTGGCCTCAGTCTTCCCTGACATCCAGACCCATGTACCAACTGCCAGTTCAACCTCTGTACCAGAGTGTCCAACAGAATTTTCAAGCAAGGCATTTGCCTATTTCCCAAATTATTTGTATCATCTCTGTCTTTAAAGCATATACCAGAGAGGAGGGCATTTCGCACCCATACTAGCAGCCTAATTTAAGCTACCACAGTGTTCACTTGCTCTAGTACAATGTCTTCCTAATCCTGCTGCCATTCTCTATTCATCATGTAGTACCCGTAGCGATTGCTTCAAATTATGTATAAGTTCTGGCCACCTGCTTGCTTAAAATCCTTCAAACATTGCTCTTCTGTGACACACGTGTGTAACACAGTCTGCTTCAGTGCCTGTGTACGTGCTATTCCCTCCACTTAGGATGTTCTTCCACTCCCCCAATATTTGAGTGTCTAGCTCCCTTGGCTTCACTGAGGACCATTATCCTTGACCTCTAAGATAGCCATCTTCCTTCCATCACTTTTTATTCCCTTCTCTTTAAAAACAATCTCTTCCAACACTTATCTGGGTACAAATATATTTATTTTTTAATATTCTTATTGTCTGTTTCCTACCACTGGAATATAGGTTCCATGAGGTCAGGGAGTGTTTGTTCATTGCTATATCCCTTGTGACTAGAGTGATGTCTGGGACTGAATAAATATCTGTTGGATGAATGAATTGCCATCTTGTTGGTTAACTCCTCTCTATATAAGGTAGTATTCTAGTGAAGTGATCAAAACTTCTCTCAATACAGAGAAACAATAAGTGAAAGATGGGGCCATTCCAGCAGAGCAAGTGCAGCAGACAGAACCAAGATGGGGACTGGGAAAACGAGGATGAAGGTGTCAGGTAATCAAACACCTCCTGCTGCCCAGATTATCTTGGACTCTTGTAGACTCTAGTGGACTCTAGAGCCAATGAAACATACCAAACAGGATTTTCCAGTACCATGCAGTAGCTTCCATGGGAAACCTCTTTCTGGGGAAAAGCCTGCTCCAGGGATCAAAGGAGTAAAGTCTCCAACAGGAATGGACTCCATGCATATTGGCTGCAGCCATAGTCAGCACTGAATTTTTACATGAGAAAGTTGTCAGTACTGCTGTGGAAATATAACTGATAATTGTTTATCTTCTCCAATGGGTTGTGAACTTCTAAGGGGAAGAGGCTTCCTGGTTCTGTATCATTCCTGATACAAAGTCTGCACTCTTGGCAAACATTTGAGAGAATGGCTGAAAGAAAGGAGAAAAAAATGGATTGTTGGTCTCTTTTTGGTTATACCCACAGGTATGCAGAGCAGCATAATTAGAATTTGCCTCTTTAAACCTGATTGATAGGAATTTTGGGGGGGGGGGTTATGGATCATTCTATTTTATTCCAGATTGATAGGATTCTTTTGCATGCATTGAATGGCCAATGGCTAAGACTTTGAACATGGTACTGTCTATCCCTTCCCAACCCAGAACTAACCCCCACTCAGCAAATTGATCAGCCCACAAATTTATACCTCTTGCACAGATAGAATGGCAACCAATACAGATCTAAATTTTAAATCATTAACATTAAAGATTTAAAAGGAGCCATTCGGTTATCCACATAATTCTTTAATCTCAGCTAGGACAAGATCTTTCAATCTGTTCTAATTAAGAGTTCGACTTTCTCTTAACTCAGTAAACTTCCACGCGGGGGGCGGGGGAGTGCCTTTATGCCCCCCTCCCCAGCAAATTCTAAAGTAATTAAAAATAAACAAATAAAAAAAAGAATATTTATACTGTTCTGAATAATTTGGGCCATTATTCTGTCAGATATTTCTTATTTTATTTATCTTTTTAAATACACATATTTATCAATTTAGGATTAAACATGTGACCCTGTTAACATTCCGGGAGCAATTTCAGAGTGTTTCTTTTTGGGGATTACCCTTTCTCAGAGCCTCTCTGGGCTGGCAGCCTCCTGAATTAACACATCGCTGGCTTTCCCTGGACCCTGTTGCTTGTTTCTTTCATTGTCCTACCCCGTGAACAGTGAGAAAGTGGAGAATTCTTTTTCATTCCTACGAACATAAATGTGGTTTTCATCCTTAAGGCTGAACCTTTGATTAAGGTCTGCAAATGAAAAGGAAAAGCACATAGCAATCTTCAATGTATAATTCAGTATCTCTGCCACAAAGGTGTGATAAAATGGCTCTGCTATTTCCCGGAGACTTTGTTCGAGGTTGCTGAAGCCTTGGATCAGTGTGGGTCTGGCCAGTTAGCACACCTCCTTTTGGTTAGCATACCTCCAGACTTCCATCAAATAACTCCAACTTCCATCAAATAACGATGCCCATCCCTGTGTCATTCTGTTTTGTGCATTCAGTTCCTTTCCTTCCTCCAAATCACTGTGCAACCAGTGTCAGGCAGTTTCAACACAGGGAATTCCCAAGCTAGCATTTCTAAAATCTACTTTCAAATTTTATTCCTTTACCTTTCTCTGACTTGACATCCATCTCTTCCAAATCTCTCTTCTCCACTAATGGGTTAATGTCTCTTTTTTAGGATACAGGGGAAAAAGATGATAAGATCTAGGTGGGAGACTTTTTTTTTTTAATTTTATTTATTTATGAGAGAGAGAGAGAGAAAGAGGGACAGCATGAGAGGAGAGAAGGTCAGAGGCAGAAGCAGACTCCCCATGGAGTTGGGAGCCCAATGCTGGACTCGATCCCGGAACTCCGGGATCATGACCTGAGCTGAAAGCAGTCACCCAACCAACTGAGCCACCCAGGTGCCCTAGGTGGGAGACTTTTTAACACAGAACTCTTAAATCTGGGACTAGGAATTGAGACTCTTTACAAACCATATTATCATTATAGGATTCTCCTGCAAGCTGTGGATGCTAACCTGCTTCCTAATGGCTATTTTTAAGTATGTCCTCCCTGGACTTCTGAGATTTCAGGGAAGGCTTTAGGTATTGAGGTTGAAAAATTCTGAACATGCAGAGAAACCCCACTTTGCCAGTCTCTGAGCAGGGGATGGGGAAAGCTGGGAAGACATGGAGGTGGTATAGTCTGTTCTCTTCTGCCTATGTGTTTAGTGCGCCATCTAGTGAAGCTCACAGAAGGGAAGAAGGCCTGAGAGCCCCAGGAAGACACAAACAGCTCAAGGTTGGGCTGGCTCCCCTCTCTGAGTCAAATTCCCATGGCAAAACTGACTGTATTTCAACTCTACCGGTCCACAGGTGACGAATGTTGTGCACATAGTCAGCAAGTTAGTGAAAGTCATGGGATATTTTAGGAAAAGGATAAAAGACTTCAAGGACCTCTTAAGAAAGGAAAGAAGTACTGTTATAAAGTTATTCCAGAAAATGAGACTCCAAAATTATAAGTGCTCTGGTTGAGCAAACAAATAACACTTCTCCATGAATACTAGAAACACAAAAAAGGAGTTGAAGGAAGAGAAAAAGGAGAAGGTATGGGGAGAAAATGAAAGAGGGGGACATAACATAATGCTTTCTAGGTAGTTCTAAACCTGTGTTCAAATTTTGGAGCGACCGCTTACAATTTGTGTGATGGTAGGCAATTTATTTAAACTTACTAAGCTTCAATATGTTCATCTGTAAAATGGTATCTATCTTGTAAAAATGCTGTGAGGGATAGAGAAAGGAATATATGAAAGCACCAAGCCCAGAGATGCACGTGAAAATGCTCAACAAATGGTAGTGTTATTAGTAGGTAAAAGACAAAAGGAAAAGGGAAGGAAAGAAGTAGGCTCAGTAAAGGATAGCACAGAACACACTATGATGTGAGAAAGGAAATGACATCTAGGACTGTCCAACTTAGCCGAAGGCATTTATTTGATCAACTGAGCAGGTGGATCCCATGAAAGGGAATGTCTTCTCCAACTCCAGTGGACAGAAGGTCTCTGTCTGAAGTCCGCCTTTGTTACTGCACTCACAGGTGTCAGAAAGAGCTCCACAGGAGAGCCCTTTCTCTTGGCACCCCTTGGTCTTCAAGCTGTGGGTTAAGAAGCCTACACTCAACCCCCTACAGGTCTTTAATTCAGTGTTGGGGTCTTATGTGAAGGAAAGGTAAATGTGACAGTCAGAGATGGGGCTGGTCAAGGGGTAGCAATTAGGAACCAGGTTTTAGTCAGTGAGGGTAGCCACTATCATGGCCTAGCTTGAAGGAGCCTTCTGAGAATCCTGGTTCACCACTGTCTGTGGCAATTAATACTGACTGCATGATGCTCTTTCAGAGACTGGAAGAAATATCTGTATATCCTGAGTCACCTACTGTCACCACCAAAAGCTGAATGCCCATGGCAGATTCAGGAGGTGGATACCCAGAGCTACCTCAGTTTCTCTTTTGGAACCTGACCTGGAGACTTCCTAGGATTGCCTAAAACCCTCCAGACTCCTGAAACTTCTGGAAAGCACAATCCTACATGGTACCCCCTACCCCCTCACACATCCATGTCCTCCTAGGAAGCTTCTAGCTAACCATCTTTAGCCAGAGCCCAGAGCTGGAGATCATAATGCCCCCTTCCCCTGATGTAATGACCAACCACAGTCTCAGGGGAACGGCAGCCACCGCCTGCCATCTCTAACCTTTTCCCAGCTTCCTTCCATGCCAAGGAGAGAACTAGGAACGAGAACTCAGTAATATGATCCCCAATTAGCATAAAATAAAAACAACCCAGTCATGTTTTCCATGGGCTTTTCCAACCTCAAACTAAACACATAAAACAGGGAGAAAGAGATAAACATACACACACGGAATTATAAATATATATACCATCCGTGGATGTACAGCCAAGCACCCAGACCCAAATGAGTATCTGTCTCTAGGAAAACCAGGCAGCCAGATGCAGAAATCTGAGAATTTTCCCTTCTCAGCATGCAGTGTGAGTCCAGACAGGAAGGGAAAGTATCCTGATTCCTTGGTATGGAAGGGGTTAAGTCCTCAGCCATCCTATTCTAAAGTGATTTATGATGATGTGTAGTGTTTCAAAACTTTCCCCCACCCCAAAGAACAGCCCTCTCCTTCCCCACTGAGGCCACTCTCAATGTGCCGAAGTGGGAAGGAGGTGGTGTTTTGCTGATCTGTTAAATTCTTAGTGAAGTTTCCTTGATTTCCAGCGGCTGCTGTTGTTTGAGTTTAGTTTGGATCAAAACTGAGGTTGTCCGGGCATTTCTGGGACCCGGTCCAGGGAAGAGGAAGAAGAAAAAGAAGGAGAAGGAAAAGAGGAGGAAAAAAAAAAAAAAAGGTGGGGAGAAATAAAGGAGGGGAGAAGCGCAGGAAAAGAAAAAAGTCCTTTTTCAACATCACATTCCTGTGTTTTCCCTCAGCCTGGAAAACATATTAATCCCAGGGCTTTCACGCTCGGAAACAAAGGGACTCAGCCAGACTGTGGGGGAATAGGGTGATAAGAAGGATCCTGGAACTCTAAAGACAGAAAGAGCTGGGACTTCACTTTCAGGGGCGCCCTGCGTTGTCGGCACAGGGGACTGTGCCACACACAGACACGCACGCGAGCGGAAACTACAGACAAATGGAGATGCAAAGACTCACAAGGACAGCTCCTTTCCCCTCATCCTACTTGTCAAGAAGGTGAAAAGACAGCCAGAGGAAAGAAGAAAGCAGCTCGGCCCTCAGGTCAAATCAGGCTGTGGGTCCGTGGCGCCTTCGGGAGCTGGAGCTGCAGCACACCCCCTTTGTACTGCTCAGCCAGGCGAAGGGGAAAGAGGCTTGGGAGGACAAGTATTTCATCTAGGAAACTGTCCTGGGACCACACTTCAGATTGCCTTTTATACCCTCTGCATTCCATCTCCATGAGCCACAATGTAAGTGTGTAATCCTTTCTGTCTTTGGTGTGTGTGTTGGTTTCTTTGTTGCTCATTTGAAGAAATGAAATAGGAATGTTGTCATCATTAATAAGCTCAGTGTGCCTTTTCTCTGGAGCATCAGGAGCCCGGTGGAAACAAGGCAAGCATGCTGAATGGGGAGCTGAGCTGGGTTTCCTGCTTCATGTAACTGTCTCTGTTAAGCACTAACAAATTACAGGGGTTTAAAAGCAACAGGATCTCCTCCGTTTTTCCGTTCCCTGACCTCCTTGCTTCTTCTCTCACCACCCCTTCCCCCACCCCTTGGCCAAGATAGAGAAAGAGAAAATGCCCAGTTCTGTTTGCAATTAAATGATTTTCTTCTTCTTCTTCTTCTTTTTTTTTTCCCACTCCCCCTGTCCCTTTCTGTCTTTTGACCCTGCTGCCTTTCAAAGTGGATTGCACAATGACATGGAGAATGGGACTCAGTTTTGCCACGCTGTTGGCAATGTGGCTGGTGTGTGGCTCAGAACCCCACCTCCATGCCATGAATAGGGGGAGCCCCGGAGGACGGAAAGCACCTCTGGTTACCCCAGCCAACAGAAGGCCAGGTCGGCTTCTGAGGCACGCAGGGAGGTCTCAGGGAATTGAGAGAACCACTCTGGAAGAACCAAACCTTCTGCCTCTCCAAAGAAGGAGGAGCGTCCCGGTGTTGAGAGTAGCTCCCGCGACGACAGCGCCCCCAGCCCCCCAGCGCATCCGTGGGGCCCCAGGGAGACCGAAGCAGAGACCCGTAGCCCCGAGCTCTCCCCGTGACATGATCCGAGATGAGGGGTCCTCAGCTCGCTCAAGAATGTTGCGTTTTCCCTCTGGGTCCAGCTCTCCCAACATCCTTGCCAGCTTTGCGGGGAAGAATAGGGTATGGGTCATCTCGGCCCCCCACTCCTCGGAGGGCTACTACCGCCTCATGATGAGCCTGCTGAAGGACGACGTGTACTGCGAGCTGGCGGAAAGGCACATCCAGCAGATTGTGCTGTTCCACCAGGCAGGCGAGGAAGGAGGCAAGGTGCGGAGGATCACCAGTGAGGGCCAGGTCCTCGAGCAGCCCCTGGACCCCAACCTCATCCCGAAGCTGATGAGCTTCTTGAAGCTGGAGAAGGGGAAGTTTGGCATGGTGCTGTTGAAGAAGACGCTGCAGGTCGAGGAGCGCTACCCTTACCCCGTCAGGCTGGAGGCCCTGTATGAGATCATCGACCAAGGCCCCATCCGCCGGATCGAGAAAATCAGGCAGAAAGGTTTTGTCCAAAAATGTAAGGCCTCTGGGGTCGAGGGCCAGGTGGTGGAGGAGGGGAACAATGGCGGAGGGGCAGGAAAGCCAGTGGTGAGCAGTGAGAAGAGAAAGGACGACCAGAGGAGAGCGCAAGTCCCCCCGACCAGAGAGACTCGGGTGAAGGTGCTGAGAAAGCCGGCCACCACCACGGCCGCCCCTCCCCCGCCTCCTCCAACCCCAAGGGCCACCACTCCGCCTCCTGCTGCAGTCCCAACAGTGACCCGGGTCACCTCTCGGGTGGTGACCGCAGCTGCAAGACCGACCACCACCACGGCCTTTCCCACCACCCAGAGGCCCTGGACCCCCAGGGTGCACTCCTCCTCAGATGCCCACAGGCCCCCGGCGACGGCGGAGGTGGCCCCTGCCAGGGAGCCCTTGGCCTCAGAGAATCTCTACCCTCAGCCCAGGAAGGAGCAGCACAGGGAGAGGCTGCAGGCTACCAGGAGGCCCAGCAAGGCCACCGGCTTCGAGAGCTTCACGGCTGCCCCTCCCACCACCGTCTCAGATCACAGCACAAGGGCGGGCGCGGGACGTTTCCGGGACAACCGCACAGACAGGCGGGGGGAGCATGGCCACCGGGACCCAAATGTGGTGCCAGGTCCTCACAAGCCAGCCAAGGGGAAACCTCCCAAAAAGAAAGCCCAGGACAAAATTCTTAGCAATGAGTATGAGAGTAAGTACGACCTCAGCAGGCCTACTGCCTCGCAGCTGGAGGAGGAGTTGCAGGTGGGGAAGATCCCCCCCAAGAAAGCAAAGGAATCGAAAAAGCATGAAAAGCTTGAGAAACCTGAGAAGGAGAAGAAAAAAAAGGTGAAGAATGAGAAAGCAGACAAGTTACTCAAGAGTGAAAAGCAGGTAAAGAAGGAGAAGGCTGAGAAAAAGAGCAGGCAGGAGAAAGAGAAGAGCAAGAAGAAAAAAGCGGGTAAAACAGAGCAGGAGGGCTACCTCAAACCCACCACCAAACACTTCGCTCAGAGTCCCAGGAAGTCCGTGACCGATCTGCTGGGGTCCTTTGAAGGCAAACGGAGGCTGCTTGTAAGTAATCTTCTCCCCAGCATTGTCCTGTGGGCTGAGGCAGGGCATGTTGAAGTTTGCTCTGTTATTTTTCTAAGATCATGTTGCTGGATGGCAGCCAGGGTGAATCCATGCCACGTCAAGATTAGGGGGTTGTCCAGAAAGGGTAGCTAGGCCAGGTGCTCCTTTTGGTTTAGTGCTCAGTCCACACAGGTTTGTAACCCTGAGGTCCAGACTCAATGGCGGGGAGACCTGAGACATAAGCCCAGGGAAGCACCTATCTCAGCTTCTTCCAAACCTGTCAGTACCCATCTTCCATTCTTAGCTCTCTTCCAACAGATAGCTCTGGGTAGAGCTCCCTTTTACCAAGATCAAAGAATAAAAGAAGAACAAAGGAGTTCCTCAAATGGCATGCATTCACTTGTCACAACTTAGGAAAAGGATGTATCTCTTCATGGGCTTAGGAATTAGAAGCATGTGCATGGGGAAATGGTAAAATTTCTCCTTTTTCTCCTCATTAGGTCTATATTAGAGTAGAAGCCTCAAAGAGGAAAGGAAAGCAGCCTGGATGGAGATTGGGTAGGACTGGGAGTGGGGAAGGGTCCTTGTTGGCGGGACCCTCGCAAATACTTTAAAACCAGCTGGTTGAAATCTTCTTGCCTTAAAGACTGCCCCCGCCAACAATGCCCAACTTCCAGTAAGAGGCCAAAAAAACAGCGTGGGGAACTGGATTAATCGTTCTAATTTCCAATATGCTAAAGACAGATGTCAGTTTCTCCTGAGCCTCTGTCAAACGTGTCCATGTGTGAGTGTGTGAGGGTGTGTGTATGTGAGTGTGTGTGTGAAAGAAGACAAGCAAGCCCTGCTCCCACTTTGCCTACGTTTCTGAAACCACTGATATAAAGCCAGTCATAGGTCCATCTCAGGAGCTCTCTCTTTTGGCCACTACTGGCCTCATTTCAAAGAATAACTAAAGGATCTAGTCAAGCTAAAGGAAGCCTTTGGACAGAAACGAATCCCATCCCAAATGTAAGGGCAGTTCTCATCAGCCATGTGAGACTGGATCCTTCCCATCTCCATGTCTCCTTGCCTCCTCTTTTAGGACCCTTCCAAGATTCCTACTCCCTCTTAATGCTGTCATTTTACTCCAGGCTGTCAAGGAGGAGAAGGTACAGCACAATCACTTCAGAGAAAAGGATCAGTTAATTAGTGTCAGGCAGTGTGGGTCAGGAAAGATTTTTTTCAGATACTTTCTTGGGAAAGAGACATTTCATGCCGCTGAGGACAGCGTTTGTCCTACTAAAGGCACAGGGTGATTGCACCTTGCATTATCCCCTCCCTCCCCAAGAGATAGACACTTTTCTTTCAAGGCATCTTGGGGCTTTTAGTTTTCCCAATCTGGTCCAAATTTGGATTAATGATCTGAGAAGAGAGGCTCTGGTATCCATTTACCTTTAGCAGTTTCAAAAAGTTTAAATATGCTTTTGAAATACCAAGAGCAGAGTTCCTCGTGGTGTTTATCGTGGGTGGGTCATGTCCCAAAATTCTCTCAGCTGTTCCACAATGGTGCATCTATGCATTAGAACAAAACATAAGTTTTCATTGATTCTATAGGTGCGTGTGTGTGTGTGTGTGTTGTTATGCATTTTTTGTATATTTCACTCATTTTTAACCAGAGCCTTAGAGTATATAACTTAGCAGAGGATAGGCTGTCTGCTAGACAGCTACTTGGTTATTTTCGGAGTACATAAATCTAAAAGAGAATATTTTAGTCAGAGCCAAAAGAATCATTAATTTCAGAGGAGAACTCTACCTGGTACTTAAATGTTTGTTACAGAACGTAAGGGAGCCCACTGCTCCCTTTGAAGTGTGGGCACGCCTGCGCAGTGCGCTCCTCCTGAGGACCCAGGGTTTTGTCCAGCCTGCTAAAGCACATCACCCAACTCTGGTTGTTTAGCCAACAGGGCAGGCAAAGTGTTCCTCCTGGGCAAGTTTTAAGCAGGGGGGAAATAATCATGGGCAAAATGTCAGGATTGTAATTGTGCACCCGTCTGGCAAATACCCATTGCCCCTGGTTTGTGAGTTCAAAGAAAGAGGTTTTCATACGCTATCCCTGATATTAGTCATGCCTTTCATTTCTCCCCTTTCGCTCTACTCCCTTAGTCAGGGATTTGAAAGGCCAGCTGGGTATTTTCTGCTTTAAACAGTATCCCGATCGTAAATTTCTAGCAAATGAAGTTCAAACGACAGCCTCTGCTGATGTCATGTGAGGCAAACCAGAAACCAGCCAGGGTGGCTCCTGGCGGCATTGCTCTTTGGGGCTGGCGAGAGAACCAGGTTTGTTATTAGGAAGAAAGTATCAACAGGAAGCAGTTCTGTCTCACCATCCCACATGTGCCCAGCTGATGATCATATCAGAAATGTGTTTTCTGAAGAGCTAGTATCTAAAATAGGCATGGATTAGAAAAGAGAAGATGAAATAAACATGACATAATATCAAAAGATGGAGAGAAAAGGAATGTTTCACCAGGCAGAGGGGAGACTTGGTGCCGTTTATCTTTTTTCCACTTATTTCTCCGACTACACATGCTGATGTTATTCAGGTAATGCAGTGATTCAATTAATATTTATTAAGGCTTCACACTCTCCGAGCTGTAAAAGGAGGGCTGACGACATACACCTCCAACTGGCCTCACCCAAACCCGGTGTGTTCAAACTGGAGTGAGGTTACATTCCAAGAAGTCACGCAGGACCTTGAGCTCCTCTTTCCAGTTTCTCAGTAACCAACTACAATGTGTTATAAACCCCTAGGGCTTTACATTTATTTATATCGTTTTTTAGATGTGAAAACATTATGTAGCTGCTCCTTAACCCATTTTTTAGAGAAACAATGGCCACCATGGTGAACAGCATCTGAGGGACCTTCCAAGGAGCTGCAGTAGAACCAGGTGTCCTATTCTGAGGTCAGAGGTCAGTCCTTCAAGGGCACATCCTGCAAGGTGCTTTGCCAAAGCTGTGTGGTTTAACTGTCATAACAACCCCATGAAGAAGGGCTCCTTAACTCCACTGTATAGTCAAGAAAAGAACCTTAGAGAATTTGAGAAGTTTCCCAAGGTGTGTAGCTAATATATGGCTAAGTCAGAATTAGAACTCAAGTCTGTTTGATTTTAAAATTCATACTCTAGCCACTACCCGCCCCCCATTCTGCATCCTATGGGTGTGAGCCTTCAATGGGCATATGCCATTAAGTGAAGGAGAAACTGAGAAATCGTACTGTTAGCTAATCAATACAGGTGTTTTAAAAATTCACTTTTAACGTTAAATTACTCAGCTAAATGGTAAGATCTATCAATTGTCAACATTTTGTGCTAAACAACAGTGTAGAGTTTCCAACCTTAACACCCAGCTGGGTCTCTGCACCTGAGCCCTCTGGCTTGCCTGGGGGTCAGTTGAGAACAATAGAGTGACTCCCAGTTAACCTAACCCCTCAGACTGGTTGTTGTTAGTTTCGAGTTGACAATAGTAAGAATATAGAAATACCGTTTATCACTAAAACGTTAGACTACGTGGAGCAGAGCTGAAAAGCCATCATTTTGTGCCCTCAGATGTACATATTGTCAGCTAGCAAGAGGCCTCATAATGCAGAATTACATAGACTCAAGATCAAGTTTAAGCACTCTGGAGACAATCTCATGTAACTCAACTAGGTTCTTACTTTTAACCTTCCCTCAGAAATTTGCATATTGGAACAATAATCTACTTATTTGGTTTAATTTTAGAAAGGGATGTAAAGCATACTACTAGCTTGAATGTTATTTTTCAGAATCCTGTAAAAATCTAGTGTTTTGAGCCTAACACAGTGCTTAGAATAAGCTGAGACTTAAAATATCTTCCCCAACAACTTCCCGATATGGTCTGCTCCCTTCACCTAAGGCAAACTGGCTTCATTATATTCTGAGGCTCCTTGTGCCAACACACCGGTTGGAACACAAACATAAAAAAAAACCACAACACAATTCTGAACTGATGATACATGGCCTGATTTATCACCGCCAAACTGGAAGGAGGCCAAGTGTCAGACAATAATGTTTACTGAGAAGTTCTAGGATGCTCTTTTTGGGAAGAGGGGATTGGACACGGTTACCATTTTAAACACCATTTGAAATACTGCCAAACTTGACAATGAATGGGAAGGAGGTGTCAGCACACAGGGAAAGAGTGGCTGAAATATGTTTACATGATCAGCCTCCTCTACTGTCCCTGATGCAAGCTCAAGCAGCAGATTAAATGCAAGAGGAGAGGAGTCTTTAACAGTTGATTCTCAGGGGTCATCTAGACATTCCTAAGCAGGAACCACTCCTCCTCTCCTCTGGCTGGCTTGCTTTATGGAAACTAAGGAACATGGGCCCGCATTTGAACAGCAATTAAAAGGAAGAAATGACCATTGTGGGCTAGGAAAGATGTTAAGGAAGATGCTGCATTTGAGGACTTCTTGACTGTAGTTAAGGTGGAAGGGAGGGGAGAGCATTCTGGGTGGAAAGGGGAATAGGGACCAAGGCAGAGGAAAGAATGAGAGTCAACTCTTCAGAGGCAACATACACATATGGTACTTGTGTGCACACAGCATATACACACATATGTGTGTAAAAATACACACATATTTTTTTTCCCCTTGATTCTCACTACTATTGTCAGGGAAGTTGTTCCATTATAAAGATGCAAATGCCAAGGTTCAGGAAGTTAAGTGGCCTGGTTGAGGTAGCCAGTGCTGAACTAGGAACAAATGCAGTCCCTCCCAGTTTGACTACACTCACCCTTTTTCTGTGCCACTGTGCCCAGATTCCTTTCATTTCGTAACAGAGACCAGTCTGGCTACAGAGTGAAGAGGTCATGTAAGGGAGGAATAGGAGGAAAGGTTAGTAAGAGAGAGCCTGCGGCCAGGTTGCAGGAGGGAGGAAGTGAGTCACGCAAAATAAACGTCACCTCAGGGCACAGGTCCTGAGGTGAAAATAAACATCAGAGTTCTTTATTTATTTATGTTGATTCCCACTGGGTATCCAATGGCCTAGGGCTACTGTGTTCAGAGGTACTGAGAGAAGCTGCCAGGCAGGGGAGGATGAGGTTCTGAATGATTCTATGTTGTCTGAAGTTCCCAGTTATTCACAAGAGGGAGAAACAGAGATCATGCAGAGTGAAATAAGTCAAGCAGAGAGAGTCAATTATCTTATGGTCTCACTTACGTGTAGAATATAAAGAAAATCATGGAGGGCATTGTGAGAAGGAAGGGAAGGGTGAATGGGGGGAAATCAGAGGGGGCGATGAACCAGGAGAGACTGTGGACTCTGAGGAACAAACTGAGGGTTTTGGAGGGGAGGTGAGTGGGGGTTGGGTGAGCCTGGTGGTGGGTATTGAGAAGGGCACGTATTGCATGGAGCACCGGGTGTGGTGCATGAACAATCAATCTTGTAACACTGAAAAAATAAAATAAACATATTTGGGGAAAAAAAAAAAAAAAAAAGAAACAGACCAGACGGAGCTGTGAGGACTCTTGAAATCCTGTCCTGTGATGGTGTCCATGGGCTGTAAAGGTCTATGACCAAGTATCATAAGAGTGAAATAGAATCTACATATGGATTTGAAGTTACAAAAGCAGGTAATTATCAGTCATCTGGCATGTGGGCAGCTGTGCCCTAGAGACTCCTCTAAATACATTCTAAATACGGGTATAGTCTTCATTTAGAAAAGGGAATCCAAAATTATTACCAGTAAATCTTACCTTTGTTTCTGGCTATTTTGTGTTTTAACTTAAACGTTTATTTATTTCAAAGTGTTTGTGAGCAAAGAACAGCCAGGAAGAAAAATCTAAAACATACCCACTGAATATAAAGCTCCAAGATGTGGGCCACCATCAAAACCTGAAGAAATATGTTCAAATGTCATAAAATCAATTAAAAACTCACAAACAAAGCAAATACACTATCACCGTATCTTTTTGTAGCCACCTTAGATCTTTTTTAAGGCTAAGTATGAATCAATGAATAAATTTGGGAAAATATTATTTTTCCTCTTGGGAAATTACATTTCTAAAATAAGCATGTTCTACCCACCCTGTCCATCTGAAAAGGCATATAAACATGAAATTAAAAATAAACAAAATCATGATCACTTAAATAAATATAAATAACAACCTGAGGGAAAAAATAGCTGCATCCCAGAAAAAACTTTGTTAATGTTCCTCTCAAAATTTATCAAACACATTCTGATTTCCACGAGGGATAGTATTTTGTCTAGCACAGGGCATTTTTGAAAGGAAAAGCCTACAGGCACCAATAAACACATCTCTGACAGAGAAGGATAAATAGCAGTTTCAAGCTGGGAGCGGATTTATTAACCATTTCGATTAAGTGTTTGGAAGAGATTAACAACATGGCGACTTGCCTTCTGAAAAGTGCCAAGCTAATAGCCCCAAGCTTCAGCAATAGTTTATAAGGTTAGATGGCTAAATAGAAAAGTGGCTGATAAATTTGAATGTGGTCAGGTCTGAGAAAGGGTATAGAGGCTGATCTCTAAGCCAAGTGATGAGTTAGCAAAGGGTGAATAGACAGTGTTCATGCAGACAAACGTAGGGAGCTATTTAGGGTCCAAGAGCTCAATAAAGACCTGCTCATCATCAGAATGAAATTCCACGTCCTTCCACCTCCAGGGTGAACAGCACCATGCCCACCCACTCGTGGGGTGTATGGTACATAGTCCTGGTCTCTGCTCATGAAAAACTGGTAAAACTGGAGAAGACTCAGGAAAAGCTTACAAAAATAATCAAGGAAGTAGAAAAGCTTTTATATCCAGTTAGATGGAAACATTGAGACAGTCTTAGAGCATTCATCAAGAGCCCTAAAAAACGAAAGGTATCCTCCTTTTATCCAAAATTATAAAATCTGCTTTCCCAGATGAGTCTGGTGACTATAGCATCTCTTTCTTTTGCTCTGTCTTTCCTCTTTTTTCCCCAGAAGCCAGGGATTGGCAGTGAGCTTCAAAGACACACAGGAGCTCATTGAAAAATGCCAAGCCTGAATTATAGAGGGCTGAACCGATAGAGCAAAGTCCATTCTGTTGGGGGGCACTCCAGTGTCAAAAAAGTCTGCCACGAGTTCTGTACAGGCCCAGTGTGACGATGAATATATTCTGTGTGACATAACATAGGCCGCAAGGCCATCCTAAAAACTTTCTGCAAGATTGCCTATGAAAGTATGATTTTTTTTAAAGATTTTATTTATTTATTTGACAGAGAGAGATCACAAGTAGACAGAGGCAGGCAGAGAGAGAGGGGGAAGCAGGCTCCCTGCTGAGCAGAGACCCTAAATGGGGCTCGATCCCAGGACCCTGAGATCATGACCTGAGCCCAAGGCAGAGGCCTTAACCCACTGAGCCACTCAGGCGCCCCTAAAGTGTAATTAAGAATGAAAGAAAGTCTATGAATGGATTTGAAGTTACAAAAGCTATGAAGTTCTCTCAACCCTGTGGGACATAAAACAAAAGAATAGTAACCACCGAATTCATGAAAGCCATCCATTAAGATAATAAAGATCAAAAGGAAGGAAGGGGGATAGCACTTGCTGAACAATGATTGCATGCACAGTATTCATGTAATGTCCACAACAGCTTTGCAAAATAAGTATTCCTGTGCAGAGTTCACTAATAAGAAATGTAGGATGAAGACTAATACTAAAGATAACTAGTGGGAATAGAAAACTCTAAGGTATCAGGAGCTATTTTAAAAAAAGGGGAGGGCGGCTTTCCAAATGGCTTGTTTGGGCCCTAATTACAGTAACTGTCTAATAGAACACTTTAGTTGACTTTAACATCAGTCACTACCAGCCCTCTATTCCAAATTATCCCTTTGGATTTTGCCTCTGTGTACAACTATCACTATGAATTAATAAATATTTGCTTGCCTCCTCCCTTCTCTAGCTGATCACGGCTCCGAAGGCTGAGAACAACATGTATGTGCAGCAGCGAGATGAGTATCTGGAAAGTTTCTGCAAGATGGCCACCAGGAAAATCTCTGTGATCACCATCTTTGGCCCTGTCAACAACAGCACCATGAAAATCGACCACTTCCAGCTAGGTTCTCTTAAACATTTTGATTACATTATTGTTTTTCTCATACCTAAGGTGGGACAAACTTTATGGGAGAGGTCAGCAGGGAATTAAGAGGATAATCCAGACATCCAGAGGGCTCTTTCCTTGTGGTAACAAAGGTCAGTGTACCTACCTATTTATGTAACTATTCCAGATGGTTCTGGTGTAAGTTTTTGGCACGTTACAATGAAAAAAATATGCAACCATTCTATGGTTTGAAAGTCAATAAGGTGGAGAAAAACGAGGGAAGTAATACAGTGGTGGGAGAACCAGAGAGGTATGTAGACAGTTTCCTCCAGATCCGGAGTCTTCTTGCCTGTGAATAATACCCTCTGATCTTCCTGCTGACTTCACGCTGCAGGTGACTCACTCCCAACGGGGACCTGCCAGGCCTTTGGAAGCACTTGACTCTAGCAAGCCTGGGGAGGGCGGAGAAAGGCTGTTCAGCTCCACGAAAAGTCACTGAAAATATGGACTGAACTGCACCCAAGTCCTTTTGGAGAGCCGAAGAATTTGGCTGAATGTAGAGTTTTCACAATTTTTCATATTAATGGTGCGTGTGAGGCTCATGAGGCGTACAGCTCAGCACTGGGCCGCTGCCTAACTCCTTGCAGGTCTCATGGGAATGTTGCAAGACTTACTGCGAGTAGTTTGGTTGCAGAGTCAGAAGCCCCAGATCTGACCCGCCCGGTTTCTTCTATAATAATTACATCTCTGGGGCTTTATGTTTAAAAAAAAATTTCCCTTCATGCATTCCCCGCTTTTTAATTTTTTTAATTTTAACTGCGATGAAATTCCTTCATATTTCACCATTTGCAGATCCTGCATATTTTTCATAAGATACATTTCCTCAGAAAGACTATAAAACATATTTTCCCCATTAGTTAACATTTAACCTCAATACATATAACACATTATCTCACAGATTTTTCTGTCATGTGATCTTGATGTAATAGAACACATAGCAGTCGTAATTATGTCATATAATGCCAATTTGGTTTGGATATTGTCTAGCTTCTAAATCATATTTTAAAAATGGTGGTTAAGGGGCACTTCGATGGCTCAGATGGTTAAGCATCTGACTCTTGGTCCCAGATCAGGTCTTGTTCTCAGGGTCATGACTTCAGACCTCGTGCTGGGCTCCACACTGGGCATGGAGCCTACTTTAAAAAAAAAAAAAAAAAAATTGCGGTTAAAACATGTGATCCCAACATTTTTTTTTTTTTTTAAAGAGAGAGAAAAACAGAGAGAAATGGGGAGGGGCAGAGGGAGAGGGACAGAGAGAACCCTAAGCAGGCTCCATACCCAGCACAAAGCCTGACACGGGGCTTGATCTCACAACTCTGAGATCATGACCTGAGCTAAAATCAAAAGTAGGATACCTAACCAACTGAGCCCCCCAGGTGCCCTTAGCCTTTTTTTTTTTTTTAAGATTTTATTTATTTATTTGAGAGACAGAGAAAGTGAGAGAGAGCATGAGAAGAGAGAAGGTTAGAAGGAGAAGCAGACTCCCCGTGGAGCTGGGAGCCCGATGTGGGACTCAATCCCCGAACTCAAGGATCATGACCTGAGCGGAAGGCAGTTGCTCAACCAACTGAGCCACCCAGGTGCCCCCGAGCACTATCTTATTAACTAATTTTTAAGTGTACAATATAGTATTGGTAACTGTAGGTACAATATTGTATAGCATGTGAAGTTTCAGTTATGTATTCTCTATTTTTATTAGCTCACCTTTCCCTGAGTTATCTCCAAAGGAAAATAAATACCATCCTTTCCAATGTCCCATCATAAAACATTGCAGATAGGTGATTGGTTTGTGGACATTAGTCCCTGGGTTGCATGTATGTTCGGGAAGGAAAAGAACAACACAGCCCTTAATCACCACAACAATAATCATACAAACAGAACTTCACAAATGAAGTTCTAGAGGCAAATCCTCTAGTCCAAATTTTCAAATCCACAGTCCCAACTTATTTGTTGTGTAACTTTGGGCAAGTTTCTTCCTAAACTTCAGCCTAGAAAATAATGAGATCTATTTCACAGGCTATGGTGAGGATTTAGTAAAATAACATGTATAAATATGTCATAATATAAATACTATGATGTGATCTGGAGATCAGCTGTCACGGGGACTAGAGCGCCTATAATTAAAAAGCACTTATAATTACTTTCTGCTAATTACAGAATGTTGAGAGGGAACCCTCACAACTGACCTCCCAGGTCACAAGGTGCGTTACTTCTCCTGGTAACAAAACCAAAGCCCAGAAGATTAAGACTGCAAAGCCACATATTTAGTGTTTAACTGAGATTCAGCCATTTACTTCTGGATTTTCAAATGGTAGCAAGAGCCAGTGAGCTTAATTCCAATCCAGATGTCTAGAGAGGAAATAAGTATTCAATCTAGTGTAGAAACTGGCATTGGCTGGTGATGAAAGGCCTCCCCTGCCAGGTGTTCCCAGTGTCAAATGTGTTGCCCACCAGACTTTACACAAAGAATCCTCATTCTTCATTTCGGAGAAGTTTGGAAAAATCATTATATGTTCCACTTCAGCCTCTATGTGGTCCCAACTGTTAAAAGCATCTGGTGCTACCTTGGCAAATTTTGAGCATTAATCCTGCTGTTTTTTAGACATCTGGATTGAATATGGGCTGTAGAGGCACTGAGGGGGTTTTTCCTGCCCTATTGGAAGTCAGGTATTGTGTGTTGGGTGTTTGCCTCTCACTGAATGTTAGCTTAGACATCATCTGGGGGGCCTTCATTTTTGTTCCTCATTTAATTCCTGGAAGGCCTTTCTCTCCTTGTGTTATGTCCTAGCTTACCCTCCTTATGGGAAAGGCCGTAGAATTTTCAGCCAAGACTGGGAGCCAGCCATGGGAAAACAGAAATTGGCATGCACGGTGGACTCGGTGAACCAAACTCTAGCCTTGACCGATTTTCAGCTGGAAATCTATCAGAAGGCCTTACTTTCCTTAAAAATAAATCAAGCACTCTCTACTCTTCCAGACTTTTACTGGGCCCTAAAAAGAAAGACCCACATCCAACTACACTGTGGGCTGTACTCACCAGCTGGTCCATTTTGCTAAATGCATCTGGACTATAGAGGATGGGCCTACAAATACCGGGAAATTTCCCTTAAGATTTCAGTCGTTAGCCTAATGAAAGTCACTCGTGTCTGAGCAAATTACAATGCAGAATAAGCCCATCTGGTTTTGCCATCCAAGATAATATTATACATGAGAGTTTAGAAAGACCCAGCACATAAAAGCATTCTCAATTGTTAGTGGTATTTAAAATATCAATTGGACAGAAAAATTGGTGTATATATGAAGAGGATGGATTATAGACAAAGTGTGCCAGAGAGAAAGAAGTAGCTGGCTAAAGGCACTTTGCTGGGACGCCTGGGTGGTTCAGTTGGTTAAGGGCCTGCCTTCGGCTCAGGTCATGATCCCAGGGTCGTAGGATTGAGCGCGGCATCAGTGGGGAGTCTACTTCTCCTTCTCCCTCCCCCTCTGCTTCCCAGCTCTGCTGATGCTTTCACACACTCTCTCTCTCTCTCTCGTGCTCCCTCTCTCTCTCTCTCTCTCTCAAATAAATTTTTAAAAAAGTAATAAAGGCATTTTACTGCAGAATACAAAGAGAAATATGGGGAAAACATAGGACACATATTTCTCTCGTAGCAAGATACAGGGATAAAAATATTTGACACCGATATCCAGTCACCAGCTTTTCAGGGCTAGAACATATAGGACACTTTTACAGGCAAAGGAAGTTCTTTGAAAACTTCCTTTGAAGGAAGAAGAGTTTGAGGGTATTCGATGAGAAAGGGGGTGGAAATTTGATGGAGATGCAGCTGGAATGTGACAACAGGACCGAAAGTGATTCCTTAGTCATAAGAGTAAAGAATTCATGGATGAATTTCTAAAATACCTTTTATGTGTGAGAACTATAGATTCCACTTTATCCAAATATTCTCTTTCTGTCTCTGATCCTGTTGAAGAGAATTGTTCTTTATAGACAAGTTTCACCGACTCTGTAACAATGCAGAAATGTCACTTTTCCTCAGGAGCACCTGAAAATTTAACCCTTTGCCCCAACTCTTCCTTTCATCATGGTGACAAAGTCTGGAAGTTTTGCCTTCTCTAGACTCTGCCACCTTGTGCTGGGAGGCCAGGCTGGGTGAGTGATCAGATTTCCAGACTGGCTGGGTGTCCCTCTCTGTTTACTCAGTCTCTGATTATCAATCACTGTGTGCCTTGGAGGCTGGGGAGCCTGCCCCCAGCGTGTTCAGTCATCTCATTTCACTGCCCTCTTGCCTCTCAAGTACATCAGTGTCAAGACCAACCCCTGATGATCAAGGGGCGAAAAGCACTTGATAAGTTAACCATACAAAACTTGAAGGATGTGATGGAGGGTTAAACTCTTCCAATTGCAGTCATTAGAGAAGGTGTAAATATCAGAGAATTTTGAAAAGTGGGTTGATTTATTGGAGGGGCTTTGAAAATGGAGATTTTTTGATAGGTGGTGACTCCATCAAAGTACTTTTTCCCTTTATTTAATATCTTAAAGAGATGATGTACTTTTTGGATTCCAAAGTCAAAGTTTCATAGAAAGGTATAGACAGACATGCATTGCCTCGTTCCTGACCCCTATACCTTATTAATCTCTGCCCCATAGGTATTTTTGTGATTTCCTATTTATGAATTTAGTGCTTCTTTATGTAAATACAAATAAATATAAGCACCTATACTCCCCCCACTCAGTACAAAATATAGTATTTATACTATTCTGAACTTTGCTTCTTTCACCTAAAAAATATTTCCTGAAGACCTTCTCTTATGAGTAAATAGATATTGTCCTCATTCTTTTTTTAAGCCATTGTAAAATTCTACCACAGTTTATTTAATCAGTGCCCTTGTTAATGGGCACTTAGATTATTTTCAGTATTTTGTTACTATAAGCAATTTCACAGTAAATAATCTTTTCCCTATGTTGCTCTATCTGGGTGTATCTTTACCATAGATTCTGAGAAGCAGGATTATTGGGCCAAATGAAAAATATATTTAGTTTTGTTAGATATCACCAGATTTCTCTCCACACAAAGTGTATCATAGTGCCATCCTGCTGGCAATGTGTAAGAGTGTCTATTTCCCCAAACCTCTGCAACAGAGCATATAACCAAATTTGTGAATGTTTTTATCCAGTATGGTATGTGAAAAATGATATCTTAGTGCATTGTGCTGTTGGTTTGCATTTTTCTTCTCATGAGTATGATTGAATATATTTTCATATGTTTTGGAAGCATTTATATTTAGTTTTTAGTGTCCTTTACCTATTTTTCCATTGGATTATTCTTTTAAAAAAAAAAGATTATTTGCGAGAGAAAGCATGAGCAGGAGGGGTAGAAGGAGAGAGAAAAATCTCAAGCAGACTCTGTGCTGAGTACAGAGCTCAATGCAGAGCTCAGTCTCATGACCCTAAGATCATGACCTGAGCCAAAACCAAGAGTCAGGCTCTTAACTGACTGTGCCACCCAGGTGCCCCAGGATTGTTCTTTTAATCTTAATTTAGGTACTTCTTTACCTTCAGGTACTCTTTATAAATTAGAATGAAAATTCAGATTCTGCTCCCTTCCCCATCCCAAGATACGGAGCCAATTTGGGGATGAGGTCCAGGAACTTATATTTTTAAAACATTGTTCAAGTGGCTCTGATTTGCAGTGAGATTTGCTTGAGAGCAGAAGTTTAAGTGTAGAACAGAGGGGAAAAAGAGGCTGGCACCAGATTTTAGAGGATTTCAAATACCAGGCTGAAGAATTCAAACTTTATTTGGTAAACCATGTGGAGTCACTAAAGATTTCTAAATCTATTTTTCAAGTAGGTTTTAAATGACTTCTAAGTTTTGGTAGAGTCAGTCTGTGGGACAGAAAAGAACCTGGCAGGACACTTTCTTCATAGATGGGATAAGTTGCTCTTTCTAGAGATTGAGTGAAAGCAGCAACTTTGTAATCAGAAATGGCCAGACTAGTCCCACCTAGAGATGTAATCCAGACGCTCATCTCACAATGTGGCAGTAGGCAGGCAACCAACCCACTCAAACAGTAAAATAGGAGCAAGGGAATCAACTACAAAGTCATTTAAATTGATCTGTTTCCAATCAAGAGAAAGTAAATCCCATCGTTGGAGGCCAGGGATATCCTAACTGAGTTTAATCTACTACAGACTGCTCAGCAATCCCAGAAATATTCTTGAGATCAAAGCAATTCAGCTTCTGCTGGAGTCTTTGCCTACAGATTTATCCACAGCTTCAGCCTGTGCTGACTTCTTGAATAGCATGGTTATATTTTAAATGCCATGTAAACGCACTTTATCTATGTTGCCTGTTACCCCTGGACAGGGTTTTTGAAGTTATGGTGGTGAATGACACTCAAAAGATCAGAATGCCAAAGGAAAACAGAATTTATTGCTCATGGGTCCCAGAGAAGAAATGGCAGCTTGCCTCCCAGGGCCAGAAGAGGAGCCAGGGTTGGGGCAGAAAGCAGAACGGGGAGGGGAGAGCCTCGATCACTGCCTTTATCGGGGTTCCCAAGAGAAAGGCACGGCAGGACAGGGTGAATAGTTTCTGATTGGCTAGTTTGAAAGGTTTCAGCAGGCTTTGGGCTATAGAGGTGGTCCCTAGTTGCCTGGTACCTGACCTACCTGACCCTGGGATGATTAAAGCAGAGGAATGCTGTTTCCTGGGGTGCATGTGCCAGATCCAGGAGGTAAGGCATTGGGTCGGATGGCTTGAATTAAAGAGAGCTGCTGCAGGCTGGATCTTTTGCTATCTCCAAGAATTGGCTAGCCTTGGGAGGGACAGTCTCTCCCCAGTCAGAAACGGTTTTTAAGATGTCAAAAGATCATAACATATAGAAAATAAAAAGTATGATAATGCAATTATAAGACCTCACACGTGAAAACCCAAATTTAGAAAATAAATCTATATGATGAGTTTTCTCAAATTACACTTAGACTGGCTGTGTTACAGGCTCACAAGATAAAGGAAGTGCAAGGATTTGATGGTGGGTTCTCTATATAGACTCAGAATTGCTCACCTTATTTACTCTACCCCTCACTACTTTTTTTTTTTTTAACATGACATCTTTCTTAGGGGAGAGATTTCGTGATTACCAAATCTGTACCTAGTGTTTATGTGTGCCAGGCTACAGGGATTTACAAGGTCAGTCCCTATTGATGAATTGCTCATATCCAGTGGGAAGACAGATGCATAAACACTGGTTGCAATGGGAGATGACAAGCATGATTGCAGAAGTGTGTAAAAGTGTTGTGAGTGCACAGATGAGGTAAAGACAAGTGGACAGGTAATTAGTTCCCTTATGGACAAGGGTGCGTATAGCATTCCAGAAAGAGAAGATATATTTCAAGAACCCAAAAATAAAGGCTGGAGCACAATATTTGGAAGAGTTAAGAAATCAGCTAGCTAAGATTGGCTGAGTCTAGGACAGAAATTGCCTTGGTTGCTGTGTCTAGGATTTGGATTTTATCCTGTCCTTGTTCTCTGTCCTTAGACTGCATAACAATCACCCAGAAAACGTGTTAAAATATAGATTCCTGGGGTGCTTTGGTGACACAGTCAGTTAAGCGTCTGACTCTCGTTTTCAGCTGGGGTCATGAACCCAGTTTCATGAGATCAAGCCCCAAGTCGGGCTTCATGCTCAGTGCGGAGTCTGCTTGAGATTCTCTCTCCCTTTCCCGTTGCCCTTCCTGCTCATGTTCTCTCTCAAATAAGTTAATAAATAAATCTTTAAAAAATACAGATTCCTGGGCCTCACCACAAGCAACTCTCATCCAGTTGGTCTGGATCCAAGGATTGTAATGTTATCAAGTGCCCCAGGTGATTGTGATGAAAGTAGACAGTGGATCATGCTTTGAAAAACTGCTAGAGGAGGTAAAGTTCTGAAAGAGTAGAGAGGCTGATGCTGTCCAGGGACATTGGTGGAAGCCTAAACTCAGATAGGACAGGTAGGAGGAGGAGACATAACATGAATATCACAGAGAAGAAGCCAGCATGGATGGAAGCTTTGAACGTAATGCTTGGTACACAGTTGGTGATTAATAAGTTGTGGCTAGAGCTGAATTTTTCTGCAATGACATTACTGTCTGTAGTCAGACATGGAAGAACAAAGGCATGAAGGAATCTACTACTACCTAAAATTGACCACTGACTTTTGGAATTGAGGTCCTTCAAGGATAGAAAGTCAGGCCAATGCCCCACTTGCAGGACAGGTCCCCACTAGTGTGTGATAGAGTTCATGCTCCCTTCTGTCCCTCCTCAGTCACCTTGGCTCAGGGAGAAGCTGTTTGGGATAGACAAATCCCACCAAATGGGTCTGAATCTGGGAATCCATTTAGCTGGATCAAGACCTATTTATAGGATGTATCCTAAAGAATGTTTGCTTCTAAGCCCTAGGAATGAGGACTGGAGAGCTTTGGCAAAACTTGGATAAATATAACAAGAAGCTGCCAGATTTATGCTGCATTTCCAGCCTAAAGGGAGCCTCGTGTTCACCCAGTCCCATCTCAGCCCCTGAGACAGAATGCAGAACGTAACAGAGACCTGGCGCAGGGGAAGCAGCTGGAGCTGGGAGTTGGCCTCACCCATACCTTACTCAGAATTGGGCCAGAGGGTAACTCTGTCTTGCAATAGAGTTGCACCCATCCTTGCAGCCACCATTGATCAGTGCTTTCATTGTTCGGGGAGGTGGGGGCAGATGCTTCTCTTTGACACAAACATTCATTTGGGATGTTCGATATTCTGAAGTCTGGAAGTGTAAAGTGTTTTATGTTTAATGTGGAGACAAAATGGTTTCAGAAAATATTTCAGTTGAAAGGAAAAACCAGGATATATTCTTGCTATATCCTAGTTAGAGCAAAGTTTGGCTTAAATTTTGGTTGTAGGTCCAATCTATCCTTGAGTCGGACATATTTTGGTAAACTGGAGAGAACACTGGAGAAGAGGGAGGTTTAACCCTCACTCTGTTATTGACTAGCGATGTGAACTTGAGCATGTTGCTCCCCTCGTGGGCTCAGTGATAGGTTTAGCCTCTGGGAAAAAGACTCTGAGACTCTGAGATTTGCATGCACAGGGTGAATAGGGAGTATTCTCAGGAATGATGCCTATGAGAAGTGAGGGATATGAGAGAACAGAGAAGGAATTTTAATTGTAAAGAAGTTGACCGACCCTTCAGAGTGGTCCACTTCGAGGCAAGGGGAACATCTTTTAGATCTGAATGTGGGCTTCCCCCTAGTAAGAGTGTGACTTGCAGCAAAGACAGCTCTTTTCTAAGGAGAATGATTTTCAGAGAGGGAGTGAGATGTTCAGCTTCACAGTGGCCTTGCTTCTGAAGATGGGATCTGGAAGGCACACCACAGTGTCTGCTTCAGTTCCTGTTTCATATAATGTTTCCTATATTATTTTTTCTTGATAATGTGACTGGGTTATGACAGATACCATCTGTACCACTTCTCTATTGCCATAATAAGGCTTTGTAATGAAGACCCACATACTTCAGTGGCATCTAATTATTAATCATTGAGTCACACATCTGTAGGCTTCTGCTCATCTGGGAGGGGCTTGGTGAGCTTTGGTGAGGCTGGTACATGTATTTGTAATCCTGCTGATTTTAGCTGGGCTTGAACACTTTAGGTTTCAACTGGTGTTGGCTGATCTGGAGTGGCCCTGTCTGGGCCAAGGCCAGGGTAAGTTGGTGTCCCTTATCCTTCAGAAGGCTAGTGTGGGTATTGCTCTCATGGCCACAGTAGAGGCAAGAGCAATCCCAAAAGTATGGACCCAATTTTTGCCTCTGTCTGTGTTACTTGTGCTGACATCAGCTAGCATTGGCCAAAGCAAGTTGTGTAGATGAGCTCAGAATCAAGAGGCAGGACAATTTAACTCATTCACCTTAACGAGGAGTTGCAGTTGCTGAGCAAAGAGTCTAGATATAGAGATGGGTGATGGATTAGGCCATCTCTGAAATCTACTACAACCTCCAACTTCCTTCCATCTCAGCTGTTGAGTGGTTTTTGGAACTTCCTCTGTTAGGTAGATATAATGGTCGAATTTTGATTCTAATTAGGAACTTGAACTCCAACCAAGTTACTTATCTCTGAATCCAGGGCCCAGCATAGCCTTAGCTCAGGACACTGGCAACAAATATTTTGTTGAATGAACGAAAGCAAAATGACTGTATGTTGGGAATTAAAAATGGTGATCCCTGGGTTCTAGATAAAACCTGGTTTGTAAAGTTTTAGAACCATCAGTTGTTAAAAACATTTTTAAAATCAGTTTTTAATGACTTACCTTATTATTATTATTAAGTATAAAGTATGTTCCTTCTTAAATTTTAAATACTATAGCCGTGTGTGGAATAAACAGTGAAAGTTTTCACTTCACCTTTTCTAGTGAGGTTCCTAGAGGCATGGTTCCTAGAGGCAACCATTGTTACCAGCTAGTGGTCCTTCTGGACATTCTTTGATGTCTATTGCTATACAAATGTGTTTTCTTTTGTTTTATTTCCTTTTAACCAAGAATAACATCTACAATGAATTTTCTTCAGCAATTTCCTTTTTTTTACTCAATGAGACATATTAAGCAAAAACCAACATGAATCTGGCAATTCTTTTTCATCACTTTGTAATTAATTAATGGCAGCAAAAATGTACATTTAAAAATAGTTCATATGCACGAAACATGTCATTTTTCATTTTGCAGAAAGTGCTTGGTCCTCATATAAGCTATCAGCTCCTCATATAAGCTATCAGCTCCCATGCCTTTGAACATTTGCCATATGTTTTTATGTTAAAATAGTTAAATTGTAATCATCCCCTTTTTATCCATAAAAGAGCAATGGTCTATGTTACTCAAGCTCTATAAACTCTGTATCTTCAAAGCTGTGGTTGTTTCTACTATGATATTATTCATTGGGTAGTAATGTGGATAGTAACTGATAGACTCTTTTCACTAATATATCTATTATCACAATTTTTTGTTATAAAAACCAAAAATAAATAAAAAGTTATTTGCTAACTTTAATTTTTTCATATTTTTTTAAGTACAGGGGACTATTTTGGAGAGAAAAATTTTAGTAGGGTTGAGGGAAACACTGCAATGTGTAAGGGAAGGAAGTAACATTTTCATCTCAGAAATGTTAAAATGATTTCCAGAGACATAGGAGTTGCCACGTTGATACTTCTCATCAACCTAGTGACATCTTCAAGAACCATTTCAAATTATAATAATTTATTTTTAGGGCTTAATGTTAAAAAAATACATAATGGTTTAAAACTTCCGTACATTTAGTAAGACTTGGCTGGAAATTGTATTCACTGACAACATTTGTATTATGAAAAGCCCTACATTTTTGGAGCTAAAATGAACCTGTGGCCAGGCTTGAACATAGACTTATTTTTCTCTGTAGCAATGACCTAGTTCACTGGGTCACAAAGTGATTATCCAATAAAAGTGAGGAAAAGACATAGACTTTAGACCCAACTAAATAAATAACTAAAACTACAATAAACTTAAAAACTCCTTAGCAAGGTGGAGTGATGACTCATTCCCAGGGTAGAATTGGCAGTCTTCTTCCAGGGATGACTCAGCTGCCTTCACTCTCACTTTGCTCCTTCTGATTCACTATGACCAAGGTAGGCAGAGATGGAGCTTGATCATCTGTAGAAGACTGACTTTCAAAATTAGTTTATTCATTCATTTCTATATTTACTTACTCACTTGGGAAACTTTTGTTCAAACAGAATGTTAGTTGAATGTGTGCAATTAACGAAAGCTGTTCTAATTAACTCAGGATGGAGACCCGGAACCATCACCCATTTGCTTCTCACTTATTTCTGTCTTGTCACACCTCTATTTATTCGTATTTCATTTGCCTTAAGATAATGAAAAACCCATGCGAGTGGTGGATGATGAGGACTTAGTAGACCAGCATCTCATTGGTGAGCTGAGGAAAGAGTATGGAATGACCTATAATGACTTCTTCATGGTGCTCACAGATGTGGACCTGCGAGTCAAGGTATGGGTTTCTGTTTAAGATGATACAGTTCTATTCCTTTGAATACAACTTGGGATTTTTTTGCCAATGAATTGATTAGACATATGAATAGGCACAAATTATTTTATAAGTGGGAAGGTTTTGGAATGGTTCAGATATTCACATGGTGCCCTATAGAATTTGTGCCTAAAAATGCAGTCTATGGAAAGAACTCGGATGGCCTCCTGTGGCCCAGCTGTTTGACTCAGACCAAATTCAGCGTCAAGCATTCATCAGACACTGGTTGAATAACTATGATTTGCCAGGCCCAAGGGATAAAAGGTGAAGAGTATTTGCCTTCTTCCTTCATGAAAGCCATGAAGGAAGAATATGACCTACTCTGGAAGGGCCTGAAAGTTTACCCCCAACATGGACAAGACAGTAGGGTTTTATACCTACTTTCCTCCTATGCTTAGAGACAGAAGTTCTGAGCCATGAAAAACTATGCCGTGTAGTAACACTAATAATAATTATAATAATAATAACAAAAATATCTAACTTTATTAAGTGTTGTCTGCATGCCAGGCACTCACTTCAACCCTTTACAATCCCTATCTCAAACCTCTGAGATAAATAACAAGTATTACTTTTATTTCACAGAAGAACAAGAAAGGCCCAGAGTGGTTAAATAACTTGCCCAAGTTCACCCAGTTAGCATTGCACTTCGTACCCTCTTGGGCGGGCCCCAGATTGCATCTCTTAACTATTCTGGTACACCGATAGCATACCTGAAAATCATCAGGAAAAAGGTCACCTGGGCTAACAGAAAGATCACCTGTGCTAACAGAATAATAGAATAGCTGATCCAACCTTCAGTATTCTTCTAGATCTGGAGAGCGGTCCTTTTATTAATCCATTCCTCACTTGTGTTGCCCCACCTCTAAGGTGAGGGGTTGGACTAGATGGGCCTGAAGGTCTCTACCAGCTTTCACACTGTAGTTTACTAAATTCCCACTAGGGCATAGCTCCAAGCCATGTCCAGACTTCTCTCTAGTTTATGCTGCCTATGCTCAGCCAAATCTGTCTTGGGTTGCTGGTTGTAAGTCCAGACAGCTATGATCCAAGAAACTAAATGCCTTTATCTTGAAGTTGGATTCCAACTTTTTTCTGAGAATACATATAGAAACATGACCTAATTTTAAGTGGATCTTGCTCAATAAATCAGTCTCTGGGAATCACAATGAGTTTATATAGATCCCTAATGGCCATAGAACAGTCCTCTTTCTGGTGGAAAATTACCCTTATAGTTCAGGTCAGATACTCTAACAGGTTATTCTGTTTCTGTGTTAGTTATAGCCTTTCTTACCTTCTCTCCAGTTGTGTAGTGAACAGGAACCAGTTTAGTCCCAGAGATAGAGAAGCAAACCCAAGATATGTGTGATGAGGACACACAAAACGTATGCAGTTAAGAAATTCTTATAAAAGGTAAAGGACAGTTGTTTCATGGATTCTGAACCTCAAAACATCAACAGAGGTACTTTTGCAGAAGAGAGTTTAGTTTATAAATCAATGTACCCTCCAGGCTCTGATTTCTCCAGTGCTCTCCTGAATTCTCCTAGGCTCTCTATCCTTCAGACAGAGGGAATAAACACCCTTATACACTATATGCTTTCTATTTTTTCTGAAACAGCAATACTATGAGGTGCCTATATCAATGAAGTCTGTGTTTGATTTGATCGATACATTCCAGTCCCGTATCAAAGACATGGAAAAACAGAAGAAGGAGGGCATTGTTTGCAAGGAAGACAAGAAGCAGTCACTGGAGAACTTCCTATCCAGGTATACCCCAACTTTGGAGTCCCTGAGGAGGCGGGTGGGAAGATGTTCTGGGTGAGCTAATGAGAAGGTCAAAGAAACATGAAGTAGTCGTGTGTGCGGACCTTCCCTGGTGACGGTCTGTCTGCCTCACAGCCCTCTGACCACAAGGCTTAGTCTTTACCTGTTGAAAGGGCTTTGGGCAGAAGGTTGACTGGGCTCAACTTCAAGCTTCAATGTTGATTTGGTGGCTTTGGATAGGTATTTTCTCTTTTCTGCTCCTTTTTGGGCACGGAAGAGAGAATTCTGACCTGGGAGGGTTCATTTATTCCATCAGTGAACTTAGAGGGCTTTGTATACAGCGTTTTTATTTTACGTGTTTATTTATTAGGCCACTCTGGTTCCAAACAGGTTTGGAACACTCTACTTGATTTTCTGCTTCCTTCTAACTGTGCAGAAAACAACAAAAGCCCCTCTAGGACCTCAAAAGGAGAAATCCTCTTGACCCAGCTCCCTGATTCCCTGGGGAGTAAGGTTAATTGAGAACCATTGTAGGAAAATTTCAATAAATACATGGAGAAGATTGTTTTTAAAAATTTCTCCACTTTCTCCCTTCTCCACCCCTTCCCCTATGTTGGGTAAAAATTCTACAGGGTCTTTGGGGCCCTAGGAGGTGAGAGCTGCAGAAATTCCTTCCACAACAAATAAACACACAGAGATCTCACCATAACATCTCCTCTCCCTGCCGCCACCCCCCCCCCAACCTAGCTGTACAGTGTGGCCAAGACACTCCAGAAATGGAGCAAACACTTACTCGGAGACTCTTTAACTTGGAAACTGTTAACTTCCTTACTTGTGTCTATAGAGCATATTCTCCATATGTGAGTTGAGAATTAAGAATGCTATGATTAGTAAGTGGATAGATCATCCGAATTCCTCTAGATTCAGGAGGCTTGAGTCTCTTAAAAGAGAACCTCACGATGTGTAAAGAGCGTAGGATTTATTGTTCATCCAAGTTTGGGTTCTGCAATTTACTATGTATGTTGATTTCTCTATGCTTTTCAATTAACCTGCCCTAAAAATCTCACCCATAAAGGAGAATATTAACAAATAGACCTGACTACATCCCAGGGTTGCTAAGATCACTTTTTTTTTTTGAGAGAGAGTGCATGCACATTAACTGGGGAGGGGTAGAGGGAAAGGGAGAGAGAAAATCTTAAGCAGGCCCACACCCAGCAGAGCCTATTAGGGGGCTCCATTTCATGACCCTGAGATCATGACCTGAGCCAAAATCAACAGTCGGACACCTAACTGAGCCACCCAGGCGCCCCAAGGGATCACTTTTTGTATGCTGACCTCTGTGCCAAGCACTTCATCTTCCCACCCAAGTTTAATCTTTATAACAATCTTAGGATCTGACTACTGTAACTATTGTTGTGTTGCAGATGGGACAACTGAGGCTATCAGAGGTTAAGTAACTAACTTTCTGTCAACACTGAGCTACTGCCAGCTCTAGGACTCAGTGGCCCAAGGAAATCTGGCTCCTAAAGTTCACATTCCTACTTGATGCTCCTTTTGAAAATATAATGTGAATTATTTTTAGTCTTGGGGTCAGAAACCCAGAGTTTGAAGCAAAGGGAGAGATTTCTAAAACCACGGGATTTCAGAGCTGAAAGGAACCTGAGGTTCTTCCTTCATTCAAATTTTCAGGGCAGTGCAAGCGTCTGAACTGGAGATGGAAGGGGCGGGCATGCCTTTATAAGAACCCGAGGCTCAGCTCCGTCTTCAGGCCAGTCTCTTGGCTGAGAAAGAGCTCTAACACTCCACTGGGAAGGTGGCTCTTTGTCTAGTCTTGGGGGCACTGAAATGAAACATCAACTTCTGATCCAAGGTGGTCCCTCTCGATGGCACTGACTTAGAAGATTGATGATAAAAGCTTTCTGTTGCCTTTGAGGTGTTTTTCTTCCTTTTCCTTCCTTCCCCTGCTCTCTCCTCCCCTTCCTCCCCCTTCTTCCCTTCCTCCCTCTCTTCCTTCCTTTCTTCCTTCCTCCCTCCCTCCCTTCCTCCCTTCTTTCTTTCCTCCTTCTTTCCTTCCCTCCCTCCTTCCCTCCTTCCTTCCACCTTTCTTTTAGCAGACAAGATTCTTTAGAAGTTCACTTTTGATTTTCACAATTAGTGTTAAATATATCCAAGTAATAAATTTAACCATAGTTCTCAAACTTTTAAGTTAGGCTTTTAAATCATGTTATTCTATTTACAACCTAGCAAACTTGAGCTATCACTTTTAAGGGGCTTTGAATAATGTTCGATCTTGCTTACAAACTCCATAATTAAACAATTTTATTATTTCAAGCAGCCATTTTACATTTAATATGCATTTTTGAATTGTTTGACATAAATGAACAAAACCTTGCCGAGTTCTTAAATGATCCAGTAATCTTGTAAATACAGTGAATCTGAAGTTTCTCAGCTGTTCCAGTAACTATACATGACTTAAAACCACACATCTAAGCCAATCACTCAATTACACATTCTAATCATAGTTTCAAGGTTGTCATTTTATTAAGCCAAATTCTCTTAAGTTTCACAAGAACATAAATTATGTATATAAAGAAGACCAGGATCCTTCTTAGAAATATAGATTATCACCTTGATTCTTTGAAAACGTTCTCTTCTTAGTTCTAAATTTTCCAGGACTAAACGATGCTTACCTGCTGAACCCACCCTGTAAACTCAGGTCGCCCTTCCCGGTCCTGGCAGTTACCACCCAGTTTATTGTCGTTATTTATAGCCAAGGATTTGGGCCAGCCCCTAGACCTGCAGCTACAGACATTCTGAGAGATTTTTCCTACCATCTCCAGGCTGTCTTTTTATAATTACTGTGTCATGAGTTTCAAACCTTGACAGGAAAGCTTGCCATTATCTCAATTTTGATCACACACAAAGCTTGCAACATTCATTCTGGTTGATCACTGATACGAATTGTGCATATCTTTGGTTTTTAAGACTTGTATGTACATTTTTCATCTAAAGCCTTTTTGTACTGGATAGGACGCTATGATATGTAAATGTATTTTCCTTCAAATGTCAGGGTCTTATGGGCTTTAACATTCAGTGCTAGGTCGGCACCAGGCATCTGCTGTAGATACTCAGAATGGATATGATTATAACTTGGATGTCCTATAGTTGCGCATGATTTGCGGTAGCAACTCATGCAATCACTGTACTGATAATTATCATTGATCTTAAAAGTTAAAGTGGATTTGTGTATTATCATCTAAAGGCATGAGTAAGATACCCCTGAGTTAGATCCCTGGTTTCTCCGCACATTAGCTGTGTGACCTTGGGCTGATTACTTAACTTCTCGGGGTTTTAGTTTTTCATTTGCAAAATGCAGATAATAAGTGTACCTATGCTTAAGATTGTTGTGAAAGGTAAATTCAATACTAGAGGTAAGGATGGGGGTGGGGCTGCTGGGTGGCTCAGTCCATTAAGCTCCTGCCTTTAGCTCGGGTCATGATCCCAGGGTCCTGGGATGGAGTCCCACATCTGATCCCCTGCTAAGTGAGGAGCTTCTCCCTCTCCCTCTGCCATTCCTCCCACTTGTGCTATCTGTCTCTCTCTATCTCTCTGTCAAATGAATAAATAAATCTTTTTTAAAAATAAAATAAAAATAAAGGTTAATGAGAGTCCACAGCCTAGTGCAAAGTGAATAATCAATGAATGCTGGCTATTAGTAGTATTAGGGCCAGTTATTCAGCTCCTGGTTGGAAAACTTTGTCATGAAGGGAGAGGTAGGAGGAGATTTAGTAAACACCTCAGGACTGAAACCCAGGCAAAGAGAACTGAAAAAAAAAATTTTTTTTTAAATAGAAGTTCTATAAATAAATGAATATCCAATTGGAATTTTCCTTCAAATTTGCTGAGTTGTTGGTGAGTCTACACGGCCTAGTTTCAGCTGACCAGACTCTGAAGCCAGTATGGTCTTTAGTGACACTCATCTGGTTCAGGCTATAATTACGTTCCTCTGAGACAGAAGCCCCAAAGATTGGGCAAATGCACACTAATTTGGGAGTGCCAGTTAAGAGAAGCAAACACACACACAGCTCATAGAATTTTTATTTACTGATACGTTAAAGTGACAGGAGAACAATTTGTCCAAAATAAGGATCTGGGCCACATTGACATCTCTTGTTACACTCTATGGAAGTTATTTCCTTCCGTGCCTCAAGCTGGAGCGTTGTATCTTAACCTGAAGGTCCGTGGGAGAAAGAATCATTTCTTAGGGGAAATGACCTTTGCCTGGTTGTGTCTGCGACAGGGAGTTTCAGATCCTGTCCCTGTCCAATCAGAACAGCATCCAGTGGTGCACACCGGTAAACAAGCCAAAATATACCTCACCCAAAATAGCTCCTTCGAGGATACCCTACAGCTCTGTGTGAGGCCGGGAAGGCTGGCCTGGTTTGGATGCTGGCTGGGGGGGAGGGGGGGTGGGCAGGGCAGTGCTGGGCTGGCATGCCTCCTAAGGAAGCAGGGAGGGGACAGGAGACCATGTTTGTGATCCGACCGCAGTCACTGCTCCCTTTCCCAGGAGATCTCGGACAGTCTCAGATGCTCCTCTCCCCTCCTCCACGCCAAATACATTCATCTCCCTATCCGCAGTGGAGATTTTAGTTTTTCTTTCCCTTTGAAGAGAAACAAGCAGAGGAAGCAAATGTAATATCACAGCAAGCAGTTTTTGGCGAGCCTTGCTACAGGCGTCCATTGAGAGGTTATATTTCATCAGACTATCATTTTCTCTCATTCACCCAAACCACTATTCCCCCAAGAGGCCATTTTCTTTGGGGTTGAAAACTCTCATGTTCACTGTGAGGCTAGAATGGGCACAGGGAGAGAAGTCGCGAATCAAATAAACTGGCTTCCAGCTCAGCGAGGGTACTAACGGCCCCCCAGCTGTCTGCACAGAAGCCAGAAAGCAAAACCCCTCCTCCAGCGAAAGGGGAATTGGAGACAACTCCATACTGTTAGCCTTTGGATGCATACCGTCTCCTTCCTACCTCCTGAGGAATCCTGACTACATCAGCCAAGCGCCAGGATCTCTGAGGGTGGTAGACTAGAGAAACCGTTAGTACCACCTGTTTGATTTACTAGTGAGGCAAGTTACTTCTCTTCTCTAAGCCCGACTTTGTCATCTGTAAAATGATGATAATAGGTTGTGCCTTCACTGACCTCTAATGTCCGTGTAGATGAACTTGAGCTATAAAATGATATAAAAACATAGGATTAAATCACTTAAAATATGGCATTTTGATAGACAAATGTCCGAGGTCTATTCATAGACAAAGTTCTACATCTAGAAGCCCACAGATCAAGCCACCATCTATATCCATGCCCTCGTGTGGACAACTTACACTGATGACTTTTAGTTTAGTTCTTAGGTGTTATCAGCTCTTTGAAGTAGATGCTATTTTTGGTTCTAGAGATAAGGAAAAATTGAGACTCAGATCAACTCAATGACATGCTCAAGGAACTCAAAAAGTTAGTAGTGACAAAAAACGAACTCGAGTTTTAAGACAAAATCTCTTTCTACTACCCTACGGTGTCAGAGCAGAAACAGGTTTACCGTATATGCTAAAATCCTAGGCTCTAGGTGTAGCCCCATCCCACTTCGCAGGAGGACTCTGTAATGTTGGTTCTTACTAATGATGGCAGGCTACCTTTTAGAACTTGCATGTGCCTCAGGATGAACCACCGGCTACCGAAAAAGATACCTAGGGCTTTGTTTTTCCAGGAATCCTCCTTGACTCTTTGAATCACTTCCCCACTTTCCTTCTTTCCATCACTGTCACCCTGTCACTGTCACCTACTTTAAATTTTGTTCTCTTTTTCTACTCTGTTTCCTGTCCCTACATTCGATTCGTACCCCCCTCCAAGCCCTAGTGAACTCTATTAGAACTGAGTTTTCTTCAATTCCCTTCCGATTCCCTATTTCTGAGCCTACAATAGAACATACCATTTGGGCCAGTCTTCATGGCATCTGAGAACTTCATGTCTCCCCAAGTGACCTCACTGGGTGTGGTGGCCAGACTCATGGATGATGCTTCATGCAAATGCCACAGTAGGCAGACCGTGAAGTTATAACAGAAAGAGTGCAAGAAATGTGGAAATACAGTTTAATGGCTTTGAGGAACTATGAGATATTTCTAAGGGCCAGTGTTTTTTATTCTGGGCACTGGCAAAGCCCACTGCCAAAGTGACTCTGCTTTCTTACACTAGCCTCTATTGTTTGAAGCAGTAATCTTGGCCTCCTGTTTTTCCAGGTTCCGCTGGAGGAGGCGGTTGCTGGTGATCTCTGCCCCTAATGATGAAGACTGGGCCTATTCACAACAGCTCTCGGCCCTCAGTGGCCAGGCCTGCAATTTTGGTGAGTGGGAAGCCTCTTCATCACTGTTTTCCCATACCACTCTCTTCCTGGTCAATTCTGAAAGGGAACACAGAAGCTTAGATCATCCAAATATTCCTCAGTCCAGACTGGAGATTCCCAGACACTTACTCAGTTGTAATTGAGCATAAAGTTGCTTTCAGACTGGAGTCTTCATCAACTGCAGGGTTTTTTTGTTTTTCTTTTTGCTTTGTTTTGTTTTTACTCAATATTCTCCCCTCTGGAGTTCTTCAGTGAAGTGTTTGAAATTACCTACTGTTTTACTTTCAGTGATCTGTATTATGTGCCTTCTTGTTTGTTTGTTTGTTTGTTTGTTTTTAAACTTGTCTCAACATCGTAAAACTGTTTATTGAGTTTCATCATTCATTTAGGTAATACTTAGCTACAAACCCTGGTTCCTTCTCCGTAGGTTAAATGTCTTTTGTAAAACAGGAATGGCTTTGAGAATTAATATATTAATGGAAGCATACTGTACTATATTGCCATTCCCTTAAAAAGGATTTTGATCTATAATTAGACACAAAAGACAGTAAGATCTGTTAAACAGAATCTTACTTTTAGGACAAGCAGGCCAAAGAGAAACATAGTTTATTATTTATTTATAGTGAACTGCTCAATGTTTTAAAAACTAACATTTGCTTTCTTTACCAAAATTATTATCCTAGTGACCTAAAGTATCATTTTGAATAGGGATACATACAAAGGAAAATGTACATAGAACTTACTACTATGTACTATACATTTTCCTTTGTATGTTTATAAATAATTTTATATTTAAATTTAAATATAAAAATATATAAAATTATATATAATTTTATAAATAATTTCAATGGTGAAACAAAGAGCTAAGGGCAGTTTCGAAAATGGAATTCACAACTGAAATCTCATTTAAAATGTACTTCTACTGGGGAAGAGTTTTGACAGTCATTGGTTGGGGGGAAAGTAGCTAGAAGCCACAGACTTTAAAAATTCCATTCCTAACTGGAACACAGATGAATCAGCATTATTTTGATATTTCTGCTAGGAAGAAGAATCATTTACTAGTTATAAAACTGTGCTTAATTCATTTAAAAAATGAGGGTATAAGTTTTGTAAAGCATTAACAAAGCCTGGGTCTTTACTATAACCCAGTATCTGTAAATTATAAATACATTTCAGTTTTAAGATATAAAATAATAACCCAAAAGCAGGCAGAAAACAAGCTCATAACAGTAAAAACAACTAGAAAATTCAGGAGTTTTTAATGTATAGTCCTTTTATCAAAGTTAATAATTTAAGACTTTATATCAATATGTAAGGGTTTTTTATTTTTAAGTATATTTTAAATTATTTGTAGCCACCAAGTTGCTAGGTAAGGCAGAAGTTTAGAGCAGTTAATGGCCCTTCACAATAAGAATATAAATAAGATCATGGCTTCTTAATTTAGCTGGCTACAGACAGCTTTGGAACAGTTATTGGGTGGTATTTCATTTCATCTCTGCACACAGAACCTAAATCACATAGTGCAAGCAAACCCTTGCGCAATATCCAGGAAGTGTAAACAAGTCTTATTTTCCAGAAATAATTAAATTTATGATCTTCTTTTTTGAAAAAATGACTCAACAACATGGAGAACAGAATGCTTCACTTCTCAGGGAGAAGAGCAAAGACCACAAACTCCTTCTTTCTTTCTCTTTCTTTTTTTTTGAATAGCCTTTTGCTTGGATTTTAGCTCCTCCTTAAAACAGCCCCAGTCATGGCAACTGCCAGTTTTCTACTCTGCACAATGAACTCCATCAATATTTGTATTATTAGTCCTAAGTTATGACCCTGCCTAGGTTGGCATTTTGTCTAACACCATGAAATCTTGATATGATGAACCGACAGCCCCCTTGTCCTCCAGTGTTTTTTCTCCTGAATCCCTTCATGTGCACTTCATCCTCAAAAGAATTCCAACAAGCTACCAAGGCATGACCTTCTCTCCTTTCCTGAAACTTTAGCTGAGGGTGGGAAGCACGCTGTGCTTGCTTAAGTGCTTCTCCTTTGAATCCTTTAAATAAGTGATAAGAACCTGCCCTTTATGCTTGCTGACAATCTTTTGTTCCATAAAGCCAGAACTATTCCTTTAACAATCACACTGGCTATATTCTGCTCTTTTCTCTGAGAGACAGTTGAGTTATCTGTGCAAGCATTATTTGCATAAGCTATTTTAACCTCAGGCATGACTTTTTTCAGCATACGAATTAGCTCAGGTCATCCCAGATATTTTAACGTTCCAATGTCTTCATTTTTGTTTTGTTATTTAATAGAACCACAGTTTAAGAGTGAATTCTTCTGTTTCTATCTATAAACAAAACAAAACAAAACAAAAAACCATATCTGTCCCTGTTGTTAATCCTAGATCTGCAATTGGTCTTTTTCAAGGTTTTAAAAGTATTTAATTACTCTTTTTATAGAAAAAAATGGAGTATTTTGCCTAATCAGGTTATGTTCTATGTTCTTTTTAATGTAGAGATTTCTAATAGTCAGATATCGGCCTTTGGAGGTAAAAGATGATTTACCAATGTTATGGTTTTCTTTTTTTTTTCAGGTCTGCGCCACATAACCATTCTGAAACTTTTAGGGGTTGGAGAGGAAGTTGGGGGAGTTTTGGAACTATTCCCAATTAATGGTAAAGTGCTGTTATTTTAAAACATTATGAACTACAGTTAAGTTCAATTAAATTATATTAAACAGTATGCAAGCAGTGGGGGTACCTCTAAGGTGAACACAGTTCACTGAATTCACCCCACCTCATGTGTGCATGCCTGAGTGCATGTGCACCCAAATGGGAAATAGGGTGCAATCATTAATATTGTTTTTAATATAAAATCATTCATAAGTGACAGTAAAAGTATCCATTTCCTTAACTAGCATAATGTTTTTTGTCTGCACAGGACTTTATGACAGACAAAGCATTTTTATCTATGCCACCTCATTTAATTTCCACCATAATTTTATGAAGCTCATGTGTCTTATCTTACTAATTCCCTTTACAATCCATGTGATCAGTACTGAAAGATTCAGAGAAGCTGAAAGAAAATGACTAGTGATTCAAGTTTTCAGAAAGCAAATCATTTCTTCCTTGCAAGATCAAGGTCTTCACAAGAGAGAGTGTGCATGAACTCCTTGGCACAGAAAGCGTCAGCACCCTCTCCCTCCCCCTTTTCACTGACCATAATAGTTTAAATACATGTATCCACATCTTACGTAATTGATATCTTTCCCCTTTGGAAAATATTTTTTTTGTTATAAAATTTTTGTTATAAAAAAAGTATCAAAAGGAAAGCCAAATTTGAAAAGAAGTAATGAAGCTAATTGGAAATAAACTTAGAAGTATGAACAATGTAATCTTTGTTCATGACAAACTTGACAGAAGTTGATCTTGCCAGAATTAAGTTAAAGAACTGGTTTTATATTCTGTAACGTTCCTATAAAAAAGACATCACATGTCCCAAAGTTTGACACTAATAATGTTGTAGAACATGAGGGACATTTAATTTCTAGTAGAAAAATCCAGCAACCTTCTTTAATTGGATTTTGAACCAAAGGACTCATGGGTCCTCTCTCTATTCTCATAGTGTTTTCTTCTCGTTTTGATGTTTGCTTGAGGGCTGACTTTTCAATCCACTAATAACAACTTTTCTAACCCTGTTCTAGGGAGTTCTGTTGTGGAGCGAGAAGACATACCAGCCCATTTGGTGAAAGACATCCGGAACTATTTTCAAGTGAGCCCCGAGTACTTCTCCATGCTTCTAGTTGGAAAAGATGGAAATGTCAAATCCTGGTATCCTTCCCCAATGTGGTCCATGGTGATTGTGTATGATTTAATTGATTCCATGCAACTCCGGAGACAGGAAATGGCCATTCAGCAGTCACTGGGGATGCGCTGCCCGGAAGATGAGTACGCAGGCTACGGTTACCATAGCTACCACCAAGGATACCAGGATGGTTACCAGGATGACTACCGCCATCATGAGAGTTACCACCATGGATACCCTTACTGAACGGAAATGCGTAACCTTAGCCCCAGCCAGTTTCTCCTGCAGCTGTTAAAGCCACAAGTGGCCAGCTATGTAAAGGAGTTTTTCTACACTGCCTACATTCCCTGCCTTTTTCTTTCTGTGTTCTTCCAAAATTAAATAAATAGCAAACTTTTGCCTACTCGTGAGTTGTTATTGAAACTTTAGAAACCTTAAATCATAAAGATGTTTAAAAGAATCGTTTGTTTCTCTAACTGGAGGGAATCTGGTGCTGAATGGATATTTCCCTCTTCTTATAATGATAGATATTATTTGGAACACAAAATTCTATATAAAAGTATTTATACCTCTCATTTACTTTTTTAAAAGTATTCATTGGTATGTAAAACTCTGATTGTTAAAGAAAATTAAAGATCACAGCACAGATGTTTTTAGGAAACATCTGAACACATGTAACAGAGGAAACAGCTTCTTAACACTTTCGGAAATGTCAGTCTAGAAATGATTGAGATGGTTCTGCTTTATACTGTGAGTTTCTTTCATAAAGCTTGATAGCATAGGAGTCAAGTGATAGTGGCCACCAAAGCCAGGAAAAGCACCAAACCCAGCTTTCCTATCGTAGCCATTTCCTGCCGTTTCTCTTATCTTATTGTCTTTTCATAGATAGATCAGAGGGCCAGGAAAAGGAATCCCTACATCATCACCGGAATCTGGCACTGCAGCTAGAGATGATACTTCCAGAGTTTTGGCAGGTGCCATGGAATTCCTGGCACGGAAAACCTTGATCCTTCACACTTAACACTCCTGTACTTACTCATTAATGGATCTATTACCACATTGGCATCTTATATAAGAAAATTACGAAGAAGGAGATTATATCCAAGGGTTCTTGTTTGAAGAGGTAAACATTACTGAGTTACAATGGATAGAAGTGTAGCTGGAGTGCAAAATACAATCTTTATCTTTGAAAAGGAGCATTTATATTTCAGATATGGCAATTCAAACTAAATATGCTTCCTTCTTCCCTCCCTCTTTCCCTTCCTTCTTCCCCACTTTTCTTTCTTTCAACAAACAAACACACACCAAGTGATACTAGAGACTAATATCTGTGAACTTGCCCTGGGTAGTCAGTCCGATTTCCGGGCATTTAGCACCCTAAGAGTGCCAGCCTCTATCAATAATGGGGCTGGTTTTTTTTTTTTTGCCCCTCTTATTAATAATTAATTCTCCAAATCATCTTGGTATTGCTTATTAACTCTAATAAGCATAGATATTAATAACTGCATTCAAGCCACATGTAAATATTAGCTATTAACTTATCTGTGTCTATTTGCACAAATTTGTTTTTATATCCTCTGGACTTTGTTATACATAATTATATTGAAAAAGTGGAATTTGTAGCTCAATAAACTTGAGAAATCTCTTATTTTGTCCTTCATTCTCCATGAAGACCATTCATTCTTACCTGTTTTATAGCCAACTGAGGTCCAGACAGTTCAAGTGATTTTAGAACACAGTTCTCTTATCGTGTAAATTTTGCTCCCATCATGAGAAGCTTTCTTTCTCTTACCTTTTAGAACAGTCTATACTAGCTGCTCAAAGTGTGCCGGTGGGAGAACCAGGATGATGTAATTGCTCTTAAATTACCAAGGTGATGGATAGCTTAAAATCGAGAATTTAAAAAATGGATTTCTTTACCATTGCTTCTGAAATTATGTAGGGACGATTTCTAAGTAAGGAGCCCAAAGAGTCTCGATTTCAGGAAATATAATAATGAGGGAGTTTCATCTTCCAAGGAAACCAATTAGATACTAGAATATTTGCTTATAGAATAATATTAATAAGGTCCTAGTTTCCGCAAAGAAAGACAACACTTTTTCATAACCTAAGATGACTTTTCACTGGTACTGAAATCATAATTAGCAATGTGTCTGAACTCTCTTTCCTCCTGTGAGTAGGGCCAAGAAGCCATGAATCATCATTTGCCACGCTATAGATAACCCAGAGCTCAGCAAAGGGACTGAGACACATGTGGAGAAAAATGCTATTGCTAAATGTTCGCAAATCCTATAATCTGGAAAAACACAAAGTACATTTCAGTGAACGGGAGGATTAGAGAATGAGATCACCTGAATCTCTGTCTTCTGGGAGTCCAGATTGGGTCATTTGTAATCTGGGTAGTTTTCATTTTTTAATGTTCCTTCCAAACAACAGCAACAAAGAAGACATAGTTTTTGAGAATTATTATGGAATTACAGTATGTAGAAAGAAAAGCATGGAGGGGAGTGAGGGAAATCTGGAAGACTCTGAGGAGGCCAAAGTTGCTGGTTGTCGCAATTCACTTCCATGAATTTCCAGGAGTTGTTTTTCACTGGAGAAGTCACAGGGCAGAGAGATCCTTCCACAGAGGCAGAGGCAGAAGCAGGCAGTCCAGACAATGGACTCGGTGGAGCCCAGCTGGTCTCATTTTTCTGGAGTAGAGTTAACATTGAAATTCACACCTTCTCAACTTCTAGAGCCTCGGTGATAAAAACAACTCAAGACCAGGGGGAATGATGGCTTGATAAGCACTAATCATGATCTCAATGTTCAATAATGTATGGAAATTCCAGAAAAAGATAAACCTCTTGAAAAGAACCCCTGTCTGTTTTTCTGCCACCACTAACTCCCCTTTCTCTGCAGGGGAAAACTTCCCTTGCCTCATTTCTCCACCTTGGGTGCCCTGTACTTACTGATTTGGGGGGTGCAGATAGTAGGGTGTGGTTGATGAGTACTCTTAACTTCATGACAAAGTGAAGCACAGTTAAATGCTAACTACTTCTCTTCAGTTCTCTCAAAGTTGGTGCAAATCTCCCAATGCCAAACTTTCTCTTAGTTTTCTACATGTTCTTAAGAACCCAGGAACCAAGGTTAGGGCAGTGAGAGGCAAAGGGTCAGTTGTCAAGAATTCAAAGGTGTCATAAAATGGCCACCAGACTTGGGGAAATAGCTGGTCCTCACTCTGCCACAGACTGACCTGTGTGACCTGAGGTAAGTCATTCTACCTTTGGGACTCAGTTCCTCATCTAAAAAATGAGAGAGTAGGAATGACATCTAAGTTATCTTGTAACTCTATGGTATTTATGGATCTTTCTCGGCCTGTAGGGAGCAGGATGCTAAACTCAGAGGTTTCCTCTAATTGAACTAATGTTAAATTCATAGAGAACCAAGACTTCATAGTTCAGATTCCAGTTCCAGATTTCTATGGGAATGGGGAAATGTATTGAATAACTTCTTTCCAGCATGGCACTACTGCAGCTGGATACAATGGGCTCATCACCTCCAACACAGAGACCCTCATAATCTCCATAGAGCCAGACTGGAGCTTCCAAGGACATTTAGGCTGGCAAAGACTGAGTAACTTTAACATTGGTGGAGTTCCTCCAACAAGGCAAAAGCTTGCTCTCCAATGCAATTTCCTAATATGGCAACCACAGGCATCACCTCTCTGATATCCTGAAGCTTGGACAAACTGGGCTGTCCCAGTTTAAGAGACCTTAAATAATAGCACTTTCCTTCTAGAAAGCAAAAGAGTTATTCCCCATTCCTCCAATCTATGGGTTGATACAAAGATGCCGGGTGAAGGGATAGGGTGATTTTAAGTAGCTAAAACTGACCCTATGCAAAATTTTCTTTGGCTTTCCATGTCTTCTATAAGAACCTCTTCCTCTCTCCTGGCCCTTTTCCCTTTTCCAGCTACTTTCCCATGACCTATTCTGGTTCAGAGATGCCTACAACTGATTAGGCATAACTGACAGGCTAAAGGTGTCACACTTTCTAAGAATATCTACAACGCAAAGGGAAATCCTTGAAGAAGAGAGGTAAGAAACAAACCATTTCTGGAAGATTGCCAATCCCTGGAAGCCTCACTTTTCAAAAATGTTAGAGAAAGAACAAATTCCTCCTGCAGATCTCACCCTCAATCCATTTGTCTCCCTCAGTCTTCTTTTCTATCTTTAGCTTACTTCTTTGCGATGAACACTCCTTAGAGAGCCAAGGTAAGGTAGGGTAGGCGGAAGCTGGCACACTCCCAAATTTAGGAAGACCTGACCCACAACAGCTGAAAGTCTTGATGTATGCAAAGAACCATTTGGTCATCCTGGTTCTTACCAAGACACTAGCTTGTAGATTAGACTCAAGTTATATAGCGACTCAAACATTGTATTTATACTATTTTCTGTGTAGTCTGTTAGAAACCAGGAATATAAAACTGAAAAAAAAAATTTCCCTGCACAGAAGCTCACAGACTAGTAAGTAACAGTCATATGCACCATCAATTATGAAATACTATGTACAGATAACCAATATTGGGTCTTCATGTGGGGGTTGAGGGGTGCAGAGGGAACCAAGGAGAGATGAGCGGCAATAGTTTTCCAGTCTTTTGGAGTCTAGAATTATAAATTGTTCTTCCTCTCAAGCTCTGCATGATGTGAGCAAGTGCCTTACATTGACCCCATGTCACTATGGTCGAGGGCTTTGGATACTCACAGTGCAAGCACTACTTCTGCTGGGAACTTCCCTCTCCCAGATTTTAGAAATTGTCTAGATATCCATGGGAAGATGGCAGCATTAATTCATTTGTAAACACAATATGTTCCCTGAAATAAACCAAAATGAACAAAAAAGTAGTGAATTTATAGGAGAAAACTGCATCAAAATTGAAACTAGAGAATGGCTTTAATCTTATAGCATGAACTTTGAGTTATGTGTACCTATTTATCATTCCCAACTTGGGGAAACATGGCAGGAGGAAAGATAAGGAATATGCTTGTAGTCCATTGCCCACATAAGGGTCAGCTGTCTGAGAGGCCAAGGATAGGCGACAGGCTGTGTCCTCCTTATGTTCCCCCTTCTGACTCATCTAGCTTCCTAACTGGAGGAAGGAGGTTTAGAGGTGAGGGTGTACAAATGGAGGACAGAGCTGGTTTACAGCTAGGCTTAGAAATGCTTCGTCTTTATCTCTGGGGAGATAAGGATGTCTGGTTTTTGACCCTCGGCCAAGATTATAGGAGTGGGATTTATGATGTGCTGTTTAAAGTCTGGAACTACTCTGGTAATCCCTAGGGTCAGTTTCTTTAATGATGGTTTCTAACTGGCCTAATAATTAAGTAAATCCAGCTGATTACATGGCCATCAAGACATAAAAATCCTGGAAAATTCTGCTTTGAGCTCCCCCAAAGTCAAGATTCCTCACACAGATCTTGGTAGTTCAGGCAGGAGGCAGTGGAGACTCTGTGGTCTCCACGAACAGATGAGAACCCTGCGGAGCGTAGTCAGGAGCTCTCTCTCAAACCATCAATGTCTACGCTCTCCTTTTTTTGCTGCACTGTATCCTTGGCCTTTAAATAAAAGTGAGTGTATTCTGTGGAGTCTAGTGAATTCTTTCAAATATATGAACTTGGGAAATCTTTGCACAGTGGTGTGTATATATATATGTATGTATGCGTGTGTCTATAGATATTTAAGTATTTGTATACATATACAAAAATTTACAAAATATAGTACTTTATATAGCATATTAGAAGTACATAGGATATTAAATACAATATATACAATATTATATGATATAAAAGTATACAATAAAAATTCTAGCAGTAAATTTCACAGCTGTAGAGAAAGTTTGTTTGCTACTTTCAAGGCATTTGGCTTAATCTTACTTCTTAACCAAAGCAGGATGTGCCACCTAAAACAGGAATAAACTAAAACTCAAGTGACACCTCCTTCTCACAGACAGGAGACAGTTTCCCCCCATCTTCATGGAACTGGTCCTGAAAGCAGAAGTTTCAACCAATATAGAAGGAAAGTATCATCAACAAAATTCCCTCCTTTAATTTTCTACGGTCCCGGCTTCTTAGTATCCAGGTAAAGAGCAATCAGGTAAAGGAGATTCTACCTACGACGTTTTGTGGCAAATATTTGACTCAGAGTGTTAAACTTTGTTTAAAAACGAGTACACACACACACACACACACAAAAAAAAAAAACGAGTACACAGAAACCTTAAAGAAAGGACCCATACAATAGGCATTCAATCACCTAGGCATAGAAAACAGCTCATCTATAAAAGGAATAAAAAAAAAAAAAAGAAGAAGAAATACCAAACACACATCCACACACAATAAAATAGCAGGGAAACATTTAACTACTTGCAACACTAAATGATAAAAAAGAGATTTCTTAGAGTAAAAAAGGATGACTCAAAAAATATTTTCCAGACAAGCTATTTATGTTAAATGACTATAGAAAGAAATACAAAATAAATATAAAGCCTGTTTGAGCAATATGACTAGAAAAAGTGCTGTTAGTAAATAATTGCTAGATGCTAAAGCAAACAAACAACCCAAAACCTTAGGGAGTATATCAGGCCAAAGCCCTTTCAGAAGAGAAAATTCTATTTTGTGGCAGCTTCCAGCTGAGAGATAAATTAGCATTAAAAAGTTGTGAATGAGGAAATTATGTCATGAACAAATTAAGTTTAATTAGCTGTGATAATTGGGATTACTATTAATTCTTAAAAGAAAAGGTACAAAACAACAACAAAATTGAATGAACTTCCGAATTTCACCATGCCTATGACAGCATTAATTCCAAAAGGAATCAATCACTATTTCATGCCCCACTAAGAGAGCACACACTGTCAATTAAACATATTATTTTTCATGACTTAGAATTTTTACTTTATATTTCTTTAAAGAGCTCTTAAAGACACATGTACCATTTTCTGGTTATATAAAAAGGGAGACTGTAACTTGAATAAACTAATTAAGCTATTTCTAAAACATCTTCCCATTTTGATCTTTTGATCCCATCTTCCCATTTCCCAAAAATCTTTTGAATCACTTTCTGGCACAGAGCTGCAGATGTCTGAGGTTTTCCAGAGTTCTCTGCGCCCTTGAGAGAACTGATGATGATGTAGCATTTCTTCAGTTTCTCGGTCTCCAGGGTTTTGAAAAACTTTCAAGCTATTGACACCCATTTTGTAAAATGTAATATGGGCATGTTTCTGACTTCACCAGGAGGTCTCATTGGAAGATTTTTCAGACAACAACCAGGACTCTTACCCTCTCTTCAAATGGTTTGGCTTTTTGGGGTGGGGCGAGGGAGCAGAGGGAGAGAGAGAATTTTAAATGAGCTCCACATCCAGCACAGAACCCTACCCCGGGTTGCTCTCACAACACTGAGATCATGACCTGAGCTGAAATCAAGTTTGATACTAAACCAACTGAGCCACCCAGGTCCCCCTCTCCTCATCAAATGGTTTTAAAGTGGTTTGTTGACTGAAACTTTGTCCGGTCACACCAAATGCCTGCACATGCAAGCAAGGACAACTTTATAATTATGCCACAAGATAGTAGCTATTTTAACCTGCCATTACTCAAGGCATTCCAATTTCAGAGACGGTAATGTGAAAACATAGAAGTCTTAGAGTAGACAAAATACCGTATAGCAGACCTGGATAAAATCCTTGAGTTTATTAGGAAAACTGACTGGAGACCACACAGTCAAAAATCCTTGAGCTTATGAGGAGGAAACATGATATCCTAAGTTCCTCTTCTCTTAGTGAAAGGAGTCAATGACTCTATTTTAATTTGTCAAATTGGTAAATTTGTATAAGGTTCTAAATTTGCTTTTTTAAATGTAAAAGTAATTACTGGTGATGAAATAGATTAGAAAGTTAAATGGAACAGGTGTCAAATATTACAAGAAACTTTCAGACTGGTTCAAAATATCAAACCAATACCAACTTTCTCAAAAAAGTTATTGCATATTAAAGGACCAGCCAAACTACACTTAATAATTCAATAAAAATATGCAAACGATTGAAAGAATACAGATCTCATTTTCTAATCAAGCATATGAAAAGCAGAAATTAACAAAAGTATGAATAAAAACCTCAATCCCACATCCCTTGACTCAAAACAGGTTAGAAAATAATGATACCACTATATTTTAAATATTTTATATATATAAATATTATATATATATAATATTATATTTTATATTAAAAAGTCTTTGGGGTTTGGCCTAATATGTACTTACTCCAGGAAACGTTTCTACTAGTTACAAAAATGTTCATTAACAAACAAGAAAGAAAATAAATGCATTTCAAGTACATAAAATGGAAAAAGAACATAAAACAAATCTTAGAAAAATGGAACATAAAAGGCCAATAAAATAAAAATCAGAAACTTCTTGTTAACCTATTTTAAAAGAAATAGAGAAACCGTTCACATACAACATTGAGAAAATGGAACTATAGTAACAGAAGAAATTAAAAGAACTTTGAGAATGATTCAAAAAGTCCTGTGCAAATAAATTTGAATATCTGGATGATTTTTTAGCAAAATAGAAGTGACAGAAAAGACCCAGAGGAGGATGAGGAATAACTAGAGAACGTTGTGGGGGGATAAAAGGGTTCAAAAAGTGCCAAGCCTAGGCAATTCTATTGGAGAGTTCTTTCAAAACTTTAGGGAACACATAAAGCTGACGTTTTAAAAATCTTTCCAGGGCACTGAGGCCAACGGGAGTTGGCAGCTTGACCCACACCACATCCATATGGGATCGTCAGGGACATGGGTTGATAAATCCCAGCAGGATTAAATGCATTACTAGCAATGTCAGCCGGTTTCAATTCTCTTGGCAGAGACAGAATCGTGCTTAAAGCACATAAAATAGCAAGTGAGGGCACATGTCTGTAGGTCTGTTAAGGGATTTATTGTGATTTTATTTGAGTAAAACAAACCATTCTCACTATATTCATATTTGAATCGGAAGTTTGTTGCTTTTATAGCTATGTTCCTATTTTAATTTACAAATGTTTTGCTTTTCATATAAAAACTATAAGCAAGGAAGTTTATGCTTCGTATTATGTTTGTATGAGTTTAAATAACAGCAAAGGAGAAAAAAGCCAACACTGAGATCTGTGAGAAAAAAAAACTTTTTTTTTTCCTCTTAATATATCACTCCATTTCAGAAAGTCAGCTCTAAGTATTAGAGAAGGAGAGCCACTGTCTTTCCTTTGAGTTTGGCTTCCTCTGCCTCTTCTCCACACTGGAGTGGTAAGAGTTGGTGGGGAAACTCAGGACTTACATAAAAGGGAAAAGAGCCAAGGAGGACCTGGGTTGTGTCAGGTCAAGCCTGTTGGGCTGTTCACAAAAGTGCAGGGACTCCCTGCAGCTGCACAGTCTAGTCCAGCTAGACTAGACTGCAATAGGACTAACAAGCAACAGGACTTCCTCGTGGGGATGGAGAGGCGAGCCTTAGAGCTGTAAACAAAGGAATCTGGCTGAGTCTCCTCTGCTGGTGGACCATGCAAACCTATGGCAGCAGGACACAGTTGGCCAAGGATTTGGGATCCTGGGTCTAGGCCATCTTTCCCTCTACAAGCAGCATCACATCCTGCTTCCCCTCAGGATTAGGCACACTGCTGGACCTGAGTTTGGTCCTGGGGCCAGTGACAGAGCTGGAACCAGGTGACTGCAGGCCACACTTGTGGTCCAGCCAAAGGCTATGCAGACACTATGAAGCAAGCAGACTCAGCACATCAGTTGTAGGTCATAACTGCTTAGAAGAGCATCTAAAAACAAAAGGGACGTCAGAATCATTTAGGCCAGCTTCTATACCAATGAAAGTATGTCTTGTAAAACATCCTGATGGTACAATCTCTCCCTGAAAACTTCAGCAATCGAGAATTCACTACCACTCTCCACCACTCACTCTTCAGGATCTTTTCTACTGTTGAAAAGGATCGTTTGTTAGGAGCATCTTGCTTATAAGGAAAAAATAACCATCACCCTATAACTTCCACTGTAATTTGGTTCCTTAGAGGAGGAAAGACTACTTCTTTTTCCATGTGACAATTGTTCTTCTCCCCAGGTTATACACTTGACTCCAAGAGCACTTGGGACGATAAGCTATGGTTTCTGGGCCTCTCGCCTTCCGGTGATTCTCCTTCTAAAGCATTAGTGCCCACAAAGTACTACAGTGCACTCACACTGAAACTTCACATTTTAGTTCCAGCTTTCTTTATCCTATTAATTGGTCAGTTAAAGCAAGTAAAGCTGTAATTACAAATAAAGTCGTTCTAAGTAAGAAAACCAAGCTCCATGAATTAGTGAAATCTTTTTAATGTAATATATTTAATGTAGGCAATGCCTTTGCCAATGATATTGTTATAATTTTTCCTGTTCCATTAGATACTTTTATATAGTTCCCAAAAGTGAGGTCTTTTATTTTTTTTTTTAAGATTTTATTTATTTACTTGACAGAGAGAGAGATCAATCGCAAGTAGACAGAGAGGCAGGCAGGGGGCGGGGGGAAGCAGACTCCCTGCTGAGCAGAGAGCCTGATGCGGGGCTTGATCCCAGGACCCTGAGATCATGACCTGAGCTAAAGGCAGAGGCTTTAACCCACTGAGCCACCCAGGTGCCCCAAAGTGAGGTCTTTCTATACCTGATTTCCTTACCTTTAAAATGAATTGCCAATGATGTAATCTCCCTCTTTCACAACATGGAGGGGTACACCTATAATAAGGTGATTCTCAATTTTGCTATTCTCAGAAGTCAAGATCTATGGAAAAAGAAAGTTTTAAAAGTTGTTTGGATTGCTTGCCTCACTCCAGTTTTTTAGATGAAAATGAAAAAGAACTCCGTGTCCCACCTCACATGACAGTGATGACTCAAGATACAGGTTTAGTGAATTGTTTTATTTATAAATTTCCACCAATTCTTGCCTGCCATATTATTCCAGATATCACAGATTCACAGTATTATCACATGTTCATTGCATGAAATTAGGGGAAAGAAGAGATGTACAGACTGCATGAAAATGACACCTTAAAGTTCACATCTACAGTGTAGTGCTCTGTAAACATACCAGCCTATGAGCTAGGCTTGTCCTATCACCATCCAGCTGCATGACCTTGGGCAAGTCACTTCTGTTTTCTCTCTTTTAAATTATCACCTGACTTCTCTGACTCACATTTAATTGGCTGCATGCAAAAATACAAAAAATATCATGCACTTGAAGTGTCAATTATTACTGTAGTGTGCTTTATTTATTAATATGTTTCCTTGTTTTAGAGTAATACTATTCATGTTTCAGTGAAAGTCATTTGTTTGCAAAGCGACCCTTTTAAAAGGAACTTCAGATATTGGTCTTACTGATAGTCTGTTATGATTCTGAAGTCAATATCTTGATTCTTAGGAATAGGGTATGAAATAAAATATATAACAACTTATATATTATATGTTATAATTAATAACCAATACAATGAAATGGCTTATTGGTTCTCTAAAATCTAATAATCCAAGAGTAATGAGGCCAAACCGAGGAGGAAAAAAATCCACTGTGGCTTGTTTAAATGATTTAAAATCCAAGTGAGAATTGTGGTAATTGGGAACCAGCTTTTACCTAAACTGAAGCTTATTTGTGTAGAAAAACATCAAAAGATAATCACTGAAAATCAAATTCCTCATGAATTTCTAAAAATTAAAATTCTAACATTTTGTTTCTGAAAAATTGCTTCTTTGGAAAAACATTTGCTACAGACTACACTGCCCACAAATCAATGTTGGTCCAGATAGTAAGGTCCATCCACCAAACTTTTTAGAAAGAGTCACATTGCTTTTTAACTGCAAAGTGAGTATCTCCAGGGCTTCAAAATTCAAGGGACAACCTAGGTGATATTAATAATACATAAGGGAAGACTTATTTCATGCAGAATGGAATTACATAATTATTAATATCTGACAAACTGATAACTATTTGTATATTTATACGGTACAGCCAACGTGATTATTACAAGTTTTTTGGAACCCTGGAGGAAAAGGAAAGTAACTTGGGAAAGTGTCTGGTCGACTTACCAAGTACCATCAATGCAGTCTCCAACCTATTACTCCCACGTCAGTTCCTGAGAACATTTTAGCCTGTGGGTACTCTAAGCCTTGGATGGAACTGTTTAGGGAGTGGTTAGATATATGCAAAGAGTACTATGCTTTACAAATGTTCTTGTTTATCAAAGTGAAAAGATAATTATACATGCTGAAAATGTGAAAATAAGGTTTTTGAGAGCTGCCAGTCATTTGGATACCAATTAGAAAGCATCTTCATCTGACTCAATATCACTTTTCGGTTTGGTCAGTCTTTCCAGTTCTTCTCCATCCTGAAAAGAAATATGAAATCAGTAATTACTTAAGGTACTAGAAATGTAGCATCTGTAATGATTACTAAGGTGTTTATTTCATTAAACTATGACTATAATCTAATCAAATGAAATTATATACTTATGTTCTTAGAAAGCTAATTTTAGACACATAATGAGATCACACAAAATCAACCTGCATCTTAGTACTTGAATTTCAAGAGTAACTGGAACGCAGTAAGGAGCACCCTCTGCTGGTCTTGAAAGGAAATAGAGGTTCGAGAAATAATATGAACTAGGCCCATACCTAAAATCAGTTGATAAGAGGCTAGTTCCCTTTTTTTTTTTTTTACCTAAAAAGTAGGGCAAGAGGTGTTATCAGACCATTGGAAAAGAATACAGGACTTTTGAGAGTGTACTCTGGCTGAGAACAGGCCATTTGGGACCCACCCTTCTCTTTTTCATCTTAAGAGTCTGTTCTGTCACTACTTCAGAGACATTACTGAAATAAGCTCTACCATGAACTAATAGGCAAGAGATTATTTTCCCAAAGAGTGAATGTTCATTTTTGTGAAATACTTAATATTTGTGTGTTCATGAAAATTGTAAATTTAAAGCTAGCTAGAAGAGTTTATTCCATCCTTTAAACATACCTAACTCCTGACTTGAATCTCCAAAAGACCATTATTAATCTGCTAATACCATGACTGACAGACCTTCCTAGAAGAATTATAAGCAACTGGTAGAATACTAGAAGGTATTTTTCTCTTACTTACGAAGATTCTTTTGAAAATCACCTTCTTAATGAGATAAGGCCTGCCCTTCTGGCACACTGGGGTTCATGAGTAACGCAGGGAAAATCAAGGAGCCAGGACTTCCACTTAGATTTAACAAGACTTAACTAATGTCAAAGACCAGCTTTTCTTATGAATGAGGTGTATTTCCCTGACTATGGTGGGGTGGAAAGAGTAATGGACTAGGAGTCAGACCTCATGGGTTTACTATAGATTTTTATGTTCTATCTATAATTCACTTAGCCTGAGTCTGTTTATTCATTTGCCAAACTAGAAAGACTGGACAAGATAACCTTTGGGACATCTCCCAGCTCTGTGGCTCTAGAACATTCTAAGATACAACTAACATATAAGGTCCTCAAGACTGTGATTTGTGCTTTTTCTTGACCCTGTACAGCATTATCATGAGCCCTTGCACACCTAAGTCCAGTGAATGTTTATTGAATAATTTTTATAAGTCACAGAAATCCAATACATCCTTTGAAAAATAAGCACTGACCAATTTCTTTTCTTGTATAACCGTGTGCTGAATTTGGGAGAACAGGCAATAGGCAGCATCCTGACAAACTTACCCCACTGGAGCGCTCCCAGAGACTGCCGCTTAGATCTCGGACTCTTTCTTGCCTAGGTGTGTACTCCAGACCTGGAGGCTTGCTGGCTTTGTAAATAAATATGGAGAGAAGCACTGAGGGCGCTTCTAAGAAAAACTGCAGGGAGGGCCTGAAGTCAAAGACCAGGACAGACACTGTTGTGATGATGACAGTGGTGACCTGGGCCATCAAGACGTGGAACATGTTATCCAGAAACTTGAGAATAAAAGCCACCGAAAGGCCCTGGAACGCAGTCACAAAAATAAGAGCGACTGAAAACACATTGTGGCCATAGAAGACCCCGCAGTTCTTAACCTGATCACGGTTACTGCTCTGAAGGCCCAGTGTCAGCCCGTTAAAAAGAATGCCAAAGAAATAGAGTTTGCTGTTCTGTATGAAGATGCTTTCAGCGAGCTGGTTCCCTTCCTTCAATATCTTTTCATTATAGATATTGGCCATTGAAGAAATAAAACACTGGACTATAATAAGCACATGGCCCAAGCCGAGATGGATGTGACTGAAAACTATGGATGTGGTGTTCCACTTAGCTTCAGGAAAAGTCCATGCCTTTGCTGTGCAGTTGCCTGTGCTGGGGCACTCGCTTCTGAAAAGGAGGCAGGCATTGGATGGGCTGAAGAAGGCATCGTGATGAAATCCATGTCCTGGCAGGTTATGCTGTGAAGTTTCAGTCCCAGCAGTGAGGGCCACAATAGACAAGAACAGAATCAGGAGGGAAGCCCATTGTATCCAGTTTAGATGCCTCCTGTTCAAAGAGGAAAAATAAGATTTTACTACTGCTCCCCCCCCACTCCTTTCCCACAGCGAGGGTTTCTACTGAAAACTCAAGACACTTAAGTACTTGGTAGAATAAACTGTAGCCGGTTTTTATAGCATTCCTGATTCAAATTCAAAGGAAATCTGTTGGTGTCTCTGCATCGTAAGTGTGGTATTTTTATTTACCTTTGTAATAGATTGTCCCTTAATGCCAGTCATTTCATTGTTAAGTTTCCTTTTAACTTTAGATTTAACTAAATCACCTTTTTACCTCCAGAGCTGATTGTAGACCTTTGTAACAATGATGTTTTACTTTGCTATGAAGCAAGGATGGCAGAGTCTCAACCTGATTTCCACGAATCTGAATCTGGAGCTTTAGAAATCCGTGAATCCCTGCAGTAGGTGCCAAATCTCCTATACAGGTGAATTCTCGGCACTGCCCCACCAATCACATGAGACCCTTCAAACCTGTCAAATTTCAAAGGTGTTCATGACACAAAATAGATTTAAGGAGCGAGCCTGCTCCTAGATCCATGGCCTAATCATAAGAATTTTATAGTAAACTACTGTTTGGGACAGTAAGGAAAAAATATTTTTAGTGTTTCAGTTTACAAAGTATTAACAATGCTTTATTTCTTTACTTATTTTGCCTAACCACAAACTTGCATGAAAATAGAGCTACCCTATGACCCAGCAATTGCACTACTAGGTATTTACCCCAAAGACACAAATGTAGTGATCTGAAGGGGCACGTGCACCCCAATGTTTATAGCAGCAATGTGTACAATAGCCAAACTATGGAAAGAGCCCAGATGTCCATCAACAGATGAATGGATAAAGATGTGGTAGACACATACAATGGAATACTATGCAGCCATCAAAAAATGAAATCTTGCCATTTGCAACAATGTAGACAGAACTAGAGGGTGTTATGCTAAGTGAAATAGGTCAGTCAGAGGAAGACAATTATCACATGATCTCACTGAATGAGGAATTTGAGAAACAAGACAGAGGATCAAAGGGGAAGGGAGGGAAAAATGAAACAAGATGAAACCAGAGAGAGATAAACCATAAGAAACTCTTAATCTCAGGAAACAAACTGAGGGTTGCTAGAGTGGAAGGGGTTGGGGGGATGGAATGGCTGGGTGATGGACATTGGGAAGGGTTTGTGCTATGCTGAGCACTGTGAATTGGGTAAGACTGAAATCACATACCTATACCCCTGAAACAAATAATGTATAATGTTAATAAAAAAAAAGATAACATTAAAAAAAGACATGCTTTATTGTCAATCTATTTTGTGGATTCATTCAGTTCAACAGACATTTAAATAGGCACCTACTATGTGCCAGGCTACTATGAGCCTAGGGAGATAAGACTTGAGCTCCATCCCCAAGGAATTTTCATTTTAATAGGGGAAGAGCCTTGAAACTAAACAATGCAAACATAATGTGTGACAAGTGATACACAGAACAATTGGGACACAATAAGGGAGGAACCCTTGAGTCTGTAAGTAGAGTTAGATACTGTTTCAAAGAAAAAATGACACTCGAGGTGAAACATGAAAAATAAACTGAAATTTGCTGTCTGAAATGGCAGTTGGCAATATATCCAGGCAGAGGGAGGATACTATACAAAGGCAACAAGAATGTACAATGTTGACTGAGCAAAGAGGGACAGCTGATTCAGGTTGGAGTAGATACAGAGATCTGAACGGGAACAAAATCTTCAAGATTAAGGATCAGTTAGATGAAGAAGCAGGAACATGCACAGGCACACACACACACACACACAAAGTATTGTGTGTGCAAAGAAAGAAGTGTAAAGCAACAGGTAAGAAATGGAATTTATAAGAACTTTGGAGCATCTACTGGACACCTACTATGGGTCAGTTTCTGTTCTAAGGAAGGAAACAGTGCTCTGAGAGGTTAACAGAATTCTCTAAGGTCACATGTTTATGAAAGAGCAAGGAAGGTGGGGAGCCTGGGTGACTCAGTCAGTTAAATAGCTGACTTTGGCTCAGGTTGTGATCTTGAGATCCTGGGATCTGGTTCCACACCCTGCTCTCTGCTCAGCAGGAATCTGCTTCTCACTCTCACTCTCCCTTTGTGCTCTCCCTTTATCTCTCTCTCAAATAGATAAAATCGAAAGAAAGAAAGAAAGAAAAGAAAGAAAGAAAGAAAGAAAGAAAGAGAAAGGAAGGAAGGAAGGGATCTGAGCCATGGTTTGAATGTTTTCCTTTTGGACCAATATGCCTCTTAAGTACAATGTTTAAGTAATGAGTTGCAAAGGTGCATATATAGGAAGAGGTTTCTGATTTTACCAATGCTTCCATAGAGCTTCATTAATTAAAATTGATATGTGCACAGACCAGCCTAGATAGCAGCACACATGTGCACGCTATCATGTCTTCTCATGTATATACTTTTAAATAACCAGATCTAGCCTTTAGTTATGAGGCTAGTATAGCCCTAAGCCATGAAGTCAGAAACTGTGTACTAATCACATAAATTTCTAAAATGTGGCTGGTATGCAATAAGTGGTGGAAAGCAAATTGATTGGAAACAGAAAAAACAGATGAAAAGTATATACCCAATTTATAAAAATAATTATATAACCAATTATTAGACATCAAGACAAATATAATTTTAATTCTATATAATCTATAATTCCTTTAGAAGTTTTCAATTCCGACAGCTAGAGATTTTCCACTAACACTGACACTGAGAAAAAAGAATCTAATTAAACAAACCCTTAAACAAGTCAATCTGTATCACTGCAAATATTGCTCATTCAAGGTAATTTTCTAGAAGGTAAAAGTTATTAAGGGTTAGGCTGAAAATGGTAGATTTTCAGCAAAAAAAAAATAAAGCTAAATAAATTATCCCATAAAGTCAGCTGAGGATAGGTGCTTTTATAAATGCTGTACATCAAAGAGTTTGCTTCTCACAGTTTAGTGAATGCAACAGTAGAAACTCATCTAACTGATCTCTCCACTGCCCCAGTGACAAATCATTCGGATTGCTGATCAGAGCTGAACACTTACAGCTAGAAGGCCACTCTACCTGAGAGCTTCTGCTTCCAAATGAACTGCTTGCTCACAGTCTCTATTCCTAACTGTGTTTTTGCCAGGTGACTTCATTATTGTAATTAGATATTTAATGATTACATAAATGACAAATTATGAGCAAAAGAAAAGGATTGCTGTCTTTATGAAAAGTTGAATGCTTTGGAAGATTAATTAAAGGCAAATTACAAGGTAACCTGCCCTCAAACTGGGTACAGATGAGCTAATTATAAGATTAGGAAATAAATAATAATAAAAGTCTACAATAATCTACTTTAAAACTATTTTTAAGAACTAGCTCTACTTTGAGAAACTAAAACCAGAAAGCAAGGATGATGTATAATGAATGTAGCTTTAAGAATGAAGCTCTCCCCCGCCCCCAAAAAACCCTCCAATCAGTGAATCCCATACATTTCAAAGAAAAGGCCTGAGCTCTTCAAAATATTGATGACTGGACTTTTACACATCTTAAGCTGTTTAAAGCTTAAGGGTATTTTTTAATGATTCGCCACTTTGAGTTTTCCTAATAACTCAACGATGAAGTCCAAATTGGGTTAGATAAGAGCACCTCTACCATACTTGGTGGTAGTAAAACAGGGCAGAACATGAAAATAAAATTAAGTGGAAAGACGCATAGGACTTTAAAAAAAAGTGTACATAAAACATTTCTTAGTTGCACAGTGACCAGTGGCATATTTGTAACAGGAAATTATAAAAAAGAATTATCAAGTGAATGATTTTGAAGAAATGCTTGTACCAGTGAGTGGCACTTTTTTTCTTCTAAGACACTCATCATGTGTTAAAATGTTTTTCACTGATTTTTTTTCTCAACAGCTTCCTTTTGAAGGTATCAGAGAAATTTATATACATTTTTTTTAGGTAATAGTGCTTGTTTGGTTATCTTTTGCCCCTAGATCTCAACGTTCAGGTTGATACTACTATTTCGTAAAATCCAACTAAACAAGATAATAAAACTTTGCCAAGCCCTAAGAGCAAACCAGTAAGGCTCCGAGGCATAACGTCCACCATCAGTTTCCACTGTGGACCAGTGGCTATACTTAAAAAACAAATCTACACATTCACATGGGGTTTCTCTAGAACATTTGGTAAGACATTTAATTGGTGCTATTTTTCTTTCTACCATTTTCAAATTTTTCCAACTAATTCTTGCATTAGTCACCGGACTTCTTTTTTCCTACCTGTGTAGCTTTATACTCTTTATCTGTATGAGAAAGGTATTTAATGCCTCTGCTAGAGTCAAGTATAAGACAATAGCTTTAATATTCTAAAAGTAGGGGGTGGGGGGATGGGGTAACAGGGTGATGGGCATTAAGGAGAGTATGTGATATAATGAGCACTGGGTGTTATATACAACTTGAACTCTACCTCTGAAACTATAATGCACTATATGATAACTGATTTAAAATTTTTAAAATTCTAGATGTAAAATGAGTTATTTATGGCAAACACATTAAGAATATGTAATAAGAGTCAAGCTGCTACTCCTGGGTCAAAATTTTATTGCTAATGGCAGAAGAACATTAAATGGTTCACAAAGAATAGACTGAATACGGAAAACCAAACAAACATATGCTACCAATGACAAAAAGATCAAAATAGAACAAAGTTGATTTAAAATGCAATAAATACAAAATTAAAAAAAGAAAAAAGTGTAATAAACACAGTACTTCGAAGACATTCTCATAAAAACAGTATTAGATATATTCTTTTAGCAATATTAAGAGAAGCTTCAGTGCTGATTTGTGAATCAGTCAAATTAAAACCCCCTCTGGGAGCTAAGTTAGGGCCTGCAAAAATAATACAAATGGGATGATTTTATTGTCTTTTTAATTAATTTCAAAAGATTCAAAACAGAGAGATATTAACAACTAACAAACACACGTCTAAGAATATTACTGCTCTGAATATTAAGAGGTAAAAATAAGTGAGGAAGCTTTTGGAACTTTAGTTCATAACACTAGTTATTATTAAAACTAGCAACCGTATAACCATGTTATTATAATTAATAGTATTAAAAGCAAACATTTAATGTTTACAGTGTAATTAGATTTAGATTTGGTTACACTAAGAGCTAACTTTCTTAATACAAATAGTTAAGTGCTTAAAACTTTAAGAGAGCCATCTCTGCCCATGTGCTAACTCTGCTAGTTCTTTCTGGGCCCAACAGAGGAGTTCACCTAAGACTGGTCCCACATGCTCCCTCCCCTCTGGTCAAAGCCACCTAACTGCTGTAAAATGCCTGGTGGCTCTGGGCTGTGAGCACAGACTCAGCCTGACTCTGCTGTCGAATGGGGACAGTAACTCCTGCCTCCTGGGGTTGTTGTGGGGTTAAGCCTAGATGGGGGAAAGGCCCTCGGCTTGGCCCTTGGCCCAGCCCCTGGCCAAGAAGTCCTTACTGGGTTATCTTCTCTCTGTCCAGTTGAAAGCATGCCTGCCCTGTCACCTACAAACCTGTCAGGCCAGCCCTGGATATGGCCCTTCTGAGAGGTCCCTCAGCTCGACCTCTGTGCCACAGCTCATGCTCTGGAGTAAATTAAAACAGACGAACAAACAAAAATAAAAAAATATTATACACAATTAAGGGCACAACTAGAGCTATGCGGCAATTCCAAACCTGGCAATACATATTTTACGTATTTTCGTGTTGGCAAATTCAATTTTAAATTGATGTAATTTTGACACAATACCTATGTATTGTATAATTTAAGTATAATACCATGTGTACCCAGAATGTCATTTCACAGGAAAAAAAATTTTTACTTAAAAAAAAAACAACATGTTTTTGAGACCCCTTTGTGAGACTCTCTTATCAAATAATGAACCTTTTATTATGTGGCAGGGCCAATTTTATTCCTCCATGAACATGCATCTTCGATTTTATCACAGGAATCAATATAAAGATATTACTGTTTATGTATAATTTCTCAGAAGTCAGCTTTGTATCCTATAAAGTGACTTTTATGTTGATTTTAAAGACTTCAAAACATTTTTGGAATTAGCATTCTTTAACTTGCTCGTTGAATTATTGTCACAATTCATAAATAAAACAAAGAACCTGAAGCAAAAGGAAATTTCAGTGCACTCTAACTTTTAACCTGGACAAAATATGTTCATGTGTTTTTTCCTCATCTCTCACATGAACTGTTAAATTGAATGCTTTCCTCAGGGTAATAGAAAATCTTTCAAGAACTCCACATAATTAAAGTACTGAACCCATCATGGATTCAACAAATATTTACTGAGTGCCTATGTACTAAGCCGCTCACCCTGTTATACACATAAATTATGAAAGCATATACTATGACACAGCACATTGAGAAATAAGAAATTAAAAGGGGAAGTGAATGCAAAATTAAAAAAAAACAATCACAACAAATATAACAAGACGTTAACTTTATTTTTATCATCATCAAGTAACAAATTAAATTGGAATTAAATACTCAGATCCCATTATACCTTAGAATATTCTGGCCTTTGCTTGGCAGCAGAGCCTGTTTACTTAAAAATGTTTATTTTATTCAAAGGTCTTCCTGGAGAAAGGAAACACTGGTGACAGCATTTTTCAAAGTTTAAAAAAATATCATTCTTATTAATTATAATTTTGGCTAGATTCCTCACGTAAATTCCCTGCCAATCAGAGCTTAAATCATATACTTGTCTAAAATAGTTTAATAAGGAATTTGCCACTCTTCACCCTCTCCAAACTATAAATAACAAATGCATTAACAACATTTAACAATTTCTTGGCTCCCTACTAAATATAGATTCTGGGGGAAAAAAAAAAGCTCATGAATTCTTCATTGAAAAGTTGGCACTAAAAATTAAAATAAGCTGGGCAATTATCTTTTTTTCTTTTTTTTTTTGAAATGCTAAGAAAAAACTTTTTATACATCTAGTTGCAAAGATTTAGACGGGACAGCACTGGAGCTGCTTTCTAGATGGGTTAAACAATTTGTCCAAAACACAAAGCCAATTAGGAATAAAATCCCAGCCCTGGGATTCAGAGGGCTCAGTGCTTTGTGTATACCATCTGAAATAAGGCTGTGCCATTTTAAAGTACGATATATGCTTTCAGAGCAAGTTACTTACTTCAGCACTATCCTGAATAGAAGAGCTGTTGTTATAATGCTAAAATTTGAGAAGATAACAGCCATAGCCTAGAAAGAAGAAGAAGATAGAGTTACAATCCAAACAAAGTAGTGACCTCAGAAATCTCCCAGCTCGCTGGTTCACCTGACAAAAAAAGCTTTTTGGTCAAAAACCTGAGGGGTTGTTAGGGCAGCTATTTCACTAGAGGATTAAATTCCATTTTTATTAGTCATTAAATGTATGCAGATATGACCAAATTATTGTATAGGCTTTGAAAACGTGCTTAAATTTAGCAAATGCCTGTGTAAATAATCTGTATTTGCAGATCTGGAAATGCTTAGAAACTCTAAATGTTCAGGTCTATAAATAACAGCTACCTTGCTTATGAAGCATACTTTTTCAAGCTCTTCAAGAGCTTAATAGACTTTTCACACTATTTCCAAGAGTGGAGGGAAGGCATGTACTATTAGGCCCATTTATACAGTAAGAAAATTGAGGTATAATCTTTACTATTGTAGGAATTCAATCGGTTCTTCTGGTTGAACAGCAGTGACTCAGTACCAGTGATTGAATACCAAACTCATATTTGACAGTCCTTTCACTTATTCACATTGTTCTCAACACTTAGAAATGTGTTAGCCAGATTTCATAAAGGTCTCTTTTCATGAATTCAGTCATATTTCACAGACGAGAATAGTAATCTGAACATGAATATATTTTGGTTCAGAAAATATGAAATTTCACCATTGCTCCCCACGACTGGATCTGACAATATTAACAATTTTTAAAAACAAATCCTACATGCTGCCTTTTTCCTTGCTGTCAGTGTAAGATGATTGAACTCCAAAGAGTATTTTTCAGTAGTCTTATATAGCCAGCAAACACAGCTAACATGTGGGTGAATTAAAGAAATAAGAATAAATCCAATAAAAACCAATAAAAATAAATCCAAAAAAAATCCAATAAAAAATTGCAAAAATTCCAAGAATACAATATTGTTGTTTTTCTACTGAATTTTTTATGGGAAGCTCTGTTTTAAGGATTTCTCAGTGTCCTCTGCAGATGAATGTTTATGAACCCCCGGTAGGAGAAGAGTAAGAGCTGCTGAGGAAAGTAAGTGGCTGGTAAGAGGGAGTAGGCAGTGGCTCTGATCAATCACAATAATGGTGCAGATCCCCTAACCAAGCAGCCTGTCTGCCCTGATGAATTCTGAAACTGCTTTCCATGCAATAGCATAGAATAAACAAAACACCAGAGCTCTTCGCCCCAAAACTTCCATGCATCTCTATTTAATCCTTTCCAACTAGACTTAGGCACAGCAATACACAGAATATGCCATGTAATTGATTTTGTAATATCTGTGGTTGTGCACAATCAGGAAGGAAGAGCAAAGCAATAAACTGGAAGAACAAGGAAGCTGCAATCTTGCTTTCATATTGAGGATAGAGAAAAGGGATACAAATTTAAAGCTAATCCCAATAAAATACAACAACTAAGTACTCGCTGATGCAAATAATTATGTTGTTGAGTACAGGAATTCTCAGATCTGAAAAACCAAGTATAAGAATGTAGAGAGAACACATTCCAGCATTCAGAACACTTACTAATAACATGGATCACACAGCTGAAAGGAATTTCCAGTGATCACCTGGCCCAGGTTCCTGCCTTAGGGCTGGTAAGGTAACGTTATTCTATTTCACAGATGGGCAACTGAGACAGTAGTTGGGGACTGCCTAATTACACAGCTTCTAAATTGTGCAAAAGAATCAAATTCCTGTTTTGTACTTAGTGCTCTACTGATCTCTCCTTGTCCCACTCTCAAACTGATTTGGCTATATTTAAGAGGCTTCACATAGAGAACTAGTGCCAATAAAAAATCCTATTTATCATTAGAATCCCTGAATAGTTTCTTTAAAGAAACTTAAAACACATTTTGGCAACGATGGCAATAGAAATCTTCATTTTATAAAATATTACAGGAAAATGCACATGTCCCAGTTAGGTATTACTAAGTAATACATAAAAGCAGAAGACCAAATTTTAATTCCGATTATGAACGGATTTCTCAATTGGCAAGGAGGATGCCAAGAGAGATGAGAAACATCCCCATATGATCAGTTATAGATAGCATTTATAGCTGGGAGAATGTATTTTCTACCCTTAAAGAACTTGCGGGTTAAATGACAGGACTAATAGAAAGAAAAAAAAAGATCATACAAACAACGCATATACTACATTAAAGCAGGTATAGGAAAAAGTAGTCCTCTGAGTGTATGATTTTCTGAGTCAGTCACGGAAATCTGTTTGGAGGTACCAAATGCTGAGGTTAACAGAGGTTGGTGACCAATGGATGGCTCAGCAAACAGGCAGACTAAGGTTACACACAGACAGACAGCTCCATATTCACTGGCCGGGGAGCAACTCCTGCAAGTCCGCACAGCTTTCTACAGCAATTTTTAAGAGCGAGAGAATGTGGCAAGCCGATTGGTAATTCCACACTCAGATGATTCTGGTCAAACCTCAGGAAGACCACTGGGGGCAAAGAGAAACTAACACTGACAATGAAAATGATAAAAAAGGTTAGTTCTGGGATTGATTTCTCTATATTTTTCCAACGCTATTTTCTATCATATTTACTTACAGGCTGAAGGTAGGAAATGACATAGAAGACGATCAAATTATCCAGGAAATAAAGAAAGGCAGGAATGGACCACTTCATGAAATTAGAGAATTCCTTCCAGGAAGCACATCTCAAGTTTCTACTTTGATGATCTTCTAAAGAAAGAAAGATAGTAATAAACAAAGGATCTTGATGAGAATGCCCATATTTTTAGACAAAATAAGTTGTATTGGATTACTGATACAATTTGTTGAAAGAGGCTTTATGAACTTGCTTTCATCAGTGACTATTAGCCTTAAGAAATCAAAGGCAATACAGGATTTCAGCATTGTCTTTCTTCAACCCACCAACCACCAAGCCTCATCACTGACAATCAGCAACACCCTTAGGAATACCTAATTCCTGTTAACTTGAAACATCACTTAAAACATCTCAGGATACTTAAGGTTTCTCTTATAGCTATGGGAGCCTAAAGCCGAGAGAGCAAGATGTGAGAATACAGAGAAAAAAGAATCAAGTATTTATGCCGGGATTATTTTCCCCCCAGAGGGGATCAGAAAAAAAAAGATATCAGGTGAAAATTTACAACAGGGGGTAGAGAAAATTAAATTTTACTAATCCTCACATGAGTAATGATCCCATTGCCAGATCTCCAAAAACGTAGGAAGGTACCATAACAAGATAATGTAAAATAACATAAAAAAATAGAAAACAATTTAAGTATAAGCCCTGTAAATAACGCATAAATTTCATGAGATTAAGAAATGTATTCCAACAACTAGAAACTTTGCACAAATTGAAACTTTTAAGAATAAAAAGAAATCTTCCTGGAAAAGACTTTTAATACTTTAAATTCTACGTTTACCTCACATGTCATGGCAAATGAAAGAACAGAGTTTGATAAGGCTCAAGAATTGGGAAACAGGTAGAGAATTAATACATAATACATACGAAGAGCCACAAAAGGCCAGATGCTTCAGAAGTGAGGAAGGGATGAGTATCTCTGCTCGATAACTGATCAAGGTGGAAGTCAAAGAAGTTAAAATAACCTGCCCCAGAATATAGTCTCTCTGACTCTAATCCACTATACTACCTCCCCTACAGAAAATGGGAACTGTTTCGGCAATATGCTACATATCAAATCAGACAGCAGTGATTTAGAAAATCCTGAATTTGAATAAAAACTAACTCACTGTGACCCGACAAAGAAACAAGTAACAAGGCAGAGTGATGGCTAAGACATAAGGGAAAACGTGGGTGGGAGTCCTGGCCCTGCCCCCTCCTACCCACCACTGCATAACATTTTCTCCCTGGGCCTGTTTCTCCACTTGAAAAACATGGGTAATCATACTTAAGTTTGTATGTTAGTGTCCTCATATATAAAATTAGTGGGCTAGACTAAATGACATCGAATGTTCATTCTGTTTCTAAAATGTTTTGATTCTGTGATTTTTAACAAGTATAGAATACCACTTCAAGACTCACCTTTCTTTACAACCCAGAATGACACCAGCATGCAGAAAACTAGCTTCACCAACTCTGAGCACACATTCACGGTAGTTGGAAGATAATCATACTTGTTTTCTGAAATGTAACAGACATTTTTTTAACTACAAAGTTTGTTCTACATAATGTTATATAGTTAATAATTTAGAGCTGTTTTAAAACTTAAAAGCTGGATTTTAATACCGGTTATATTAAACTTCATCCAGTTGGCTTTGTTCTCTCTTGGATTTTTTAATCCGTTCATCCAATGTATTAGCTATCCTTACTGCATTCAGTGTTTTACTATCCTTGAGTTTGATAAAAAGCCTCCTGATGTTTTCATCCAAGTTGCTGATAAATATGTGGAGGAGGTTAAGGCTATGGGCAAAGGCAGCTTTGGGGTATGGCATTAAAGATGGGCTTCTAAATCGACCGCTAATTAGCACTCAGGGACTCATCAAAAGCTATGAATTTATCTGGCTGAATGAGGACCCAGCTCATGATCCCTCTTGTGTAACTTGTTTGCCTTGCTAGAATCAAGGTACATTGTTTGTGATATTCCCTTAGAGCATTCCCATCTGTTTCACATCATGGCACGTATAGAAAACAGTATTTGTTCGGCACTCTGGGATAAACAGTACATTGGGGTAAAAGCAGCAACTGCCCAGGGCTCTGGCTACCTCTAGGGATGGAAAGAAATATCTGACATAATCCAAACCCACTGATGAGTTGGGAAGATATATCTTAACTTACAAGTCAATTTAATTAGGAAATGAGGTTAGGTCAGTATGCCTTGGTCTTAGCTGTTACCTCTGTCTATTCCAAATGCTGACAAAAAACTTGCTATACAATTTTGCCAAGGACAAACATAAACTTTGGTGGGTCCTATTTTAAGGAACGCATTGTCCCCCTTTTGAAACGTTTGCTTGTTTTCCTCAGTCATTATATGAAAAACCAAAACTGGCCAAGGACAGAAGAAAAATGCCACCTCAGCATTCTTTCTACCCAGAATACCTTTTTGCTTTTTTCGGTGGTTTCCCTCGACCTTCTCAACCTAAGCATAGTCAATTCTTTGTTCATGTTGGATCCTGGATCCTGTCACACTACCTATAAACCTTTGTAACAGTACTTGTTCCATGATATGATAGTTACTTCTTCTGTGTATGTCTTACCTTAGAATGTGAGCTTCTTATGAGAAAGGGCCCATGTTAGTCATCTTCGTATAACTGGCAGGTAACAGTATTCTGCACTTAATAAGTGTTCACCTGAATTTAGTACTTGCCTGTTAAACTTTCTCCATCATTCAAAGCCTAGTTAAAACTTCTCCTCCTCCTCTGAGCTTAAAGCTAGGTTGAAATCACACTCGACTATCTGCTGATGATACTTTGCACTGATCTCTATGATACACACAAGCAAACATGCACACACAAGAACAGGGGAGAGGCCTTCAGATTACAACTCTCAAATTCTTGCCACTGCTCTAGAACCCACTTTGGCTTTTACTTATTTTTAAATTGTATTTCTGTCATGGTAGACCCCAAACTGTGACTCCACATCACATCAGGCATCCTTGTATTTACCTTCTGCCCTCACTCATACACTGCATCTATCCTTACTGAGCTCCCTTTAGTCCAAAGAAAGGGGACATAATCCCAGTATGAACCGTTCTCCCCTTTAAAACTTTCCTTTCTCTTTAGGAACTTTGCTCCAATAAGTATTTTCCTCTGTCTTCTATTAACTGGATTTCTCCCGTTGGCCTGTAAGTATGCTCAAACTGTCCCATCCAAAAAAACAAAACAAAACAAAACAAAATGTAAGATCCTACTCCTGCCCCCCCATCATACTTTCTCCTTTTTTCTCTAAAACAGCATCAACATTCATCATCTCCATCTTACCCACTTTCCATTCAGGTCTTATTCCCAAGCATCTGGTTTCCAATCCTATCACTTTATTCAAACCACCTCGTCTCTGAGATTATCGAACATCTTCTAATTACTAATTTCAAAGGGCCTGCTTTAATCCCTATCTTCGTATAACGATACTATTTCCTTCATCTCCAAACTCATTCCCTTCCCTGCTATAAGTCATGTGCATTCAGTTCTCTTATTTCTCTAATGATTCTTAACATCTCAGTGTTGACATGGCTCTTAAATGTTGGCATTCCTTGTAGTTCTATCCTTGGCTCTTATTTTCTCCTTCTGCATGCTTACCCTGTAAGCTCTCTGCTCCTATGATTTTAAATGTGAACTTAATATTAATGTCTCCAAATCTGTATTCCAGAACATTTAATGCTCACTAAACATATCCACATGAATAATTACCTCCTATTTATAAATTTAATTGGTATTTCTTTCACATATGTGACGTGCTAGATAATGCAGAATATTGCAGTGAACAAGGACATAGCTCCTGGCCTCATGGAAGGTACCTAACTAAAACTCTATAATCTTTCTGAATTCTGTCCAACCTGCTTCTTCCTACTAATAGCATCCATCTGAGCTGAGAATACCATCAACCTACTTAGCACCCCAAACCAGAAACCTTTGAGCTATACAGTATTTCATGTTCTTTAGTCTCCACATTCAGTACATTCTCTGAGTCCTGTCTTTTCTATGCTTACAGTATTTTTTTTTGAATCTATCTTCTCTTCTCTATTATTACCTCAAAAGTCTTAGTTAGACTTCTTCATCTGTGGCTTGAATTTGCAATAACCCCAACTGGCTACTCTGCTTCTAGTCATTTCCCAAGTCCATCCTCTAACCAGCTACCCTAATAGTCTCTCTCATTTTGTTTATAATCCTTCAAGCCTCCCCTATCCCCCAGACTCTAGGGCCTAGAGAATAAAGTCAAAGTCCCAGTTCCTTAGCATGGCATATGAAGTCCTTAAGTATCTGATTATAACATTCCCCTCTGGTTAAGCACCCCTTTCCCCTCTCCTCCAAGTCCTTAAACTTTTTGCTCAGTAATTCTGAAGTACCTGTTCTCACAATTCAACCTGATTTTTTTTAACATATCCATTCATTTTTATGGATCGTTGCTTCTGTTTTGAATACCCATGTCCATCAGTCCTCTTATGGATCAACTTCACCTTATCAGGCAGTGTTCCCTGATCCCTTTGCACTCCATATGATCCTCTCCCAGACAGAATATATTGCTTCCTAATCTAAACTATCCCTCCATCTTTGGTATAGAACTGCATTTATCCTACTGTATTTTCATGATGTTTCACACATACAGCCTCTCCTAACAAACCCAGTTCTTGAGAATAATGTCTATGTTTTACACATTTTGAACACTGCTACTTAATACTTGGCCTCAGTGCCCAAAAGATAAATGTTAACCAAAGTAGAGACTTATAACATCAGACTCCACAAGCAAACCATTAAGGGTCGTGATGTCATGACCTTATGTGTCCTCAATAACTAGTGAAAGGTTGTCAATATAGCTTTGTAGAATTAAACTGTTTATATAAATACAAATTCCTACATTAAAAAAAAACAAACAACAGAAAGGAACCTGGGTGGTTCAGTTGGTTAAGTGTCTGACTCTTCATTTCAGCTCAGGTCATGATCTCAGGGTCTTGAGATCAAGTCCTGCATTGGGCTCTGCACCACACATGGAGCCTGCTTAAGAGTCTCTCTCTCCCTCTCTCTCTGCCTCCTTCCCCACACTGTGCACACATAAGCTCTCTCTCAAAAAAACAAAAACAAGCAAACAAACAAAACACAAACAAACAAAAACAAAAACAAAAACCCAGACTTCTTGAGCTAATAATTTCAAAGCTAATAATCTCTACTGCCACACTGGTATAGTAATTAAGACAGTACCTCACAAATGTGAAGTGACAAAATACATACTCATATTTCAAACTAAGTTATAATTACACATACCACTACAAATCCAGAGATATCTATTGACTAAAACAATAGTCAGATGTTATGATCTGTTCTCTAAATGGTTGAATGCTGTACTTAACTAATCCAAATTCACTCAGCATCAAACATTTTTCTTGCTAAGGAATGAAAGGTTACAGAATCAAATTTAAACATACTTTATCATTTACAGGAAGCAGAGTACTTGAAAGGTATTATTTCTATTTTACACACAAGAAGACCAAAGACAGGAGACATAATGTGTGATTAGATACAATTGCTCCATATATTCCAAGTCTTAACTTACCTTCATTGGCTGAATATTTTACCAGTAGGATTCGACTTGAGCTTAAAGCAATGAATATGGTGCCTAGCAGGAATGTATACATGGCTGACAAAGAGCAGAACATGGGACGACCACAGCACTTGCTTTCCATTCCACTGTTTTTTAATTGCCTTAAAGAAAAGAACATATTCATGAGCAATGTTGTAGGCAGATAAAGCATAGCACAAATACCACTGATTAGTGAAAGATAGAAAAGAAATGATGTAGATGTCCGGCTATGGTTATATCAAAATCAAGAAAATTAAGGAGAACAAGAGAAACTATGGGGAAAAAATGAAAAAGTCAGCATTTGATGAGAGGGGGAATTCTAGAGACAGAAAAGGCCAGATTATAAACGCTGCCAAAAGTAGCAAGTAACTGACATTTTGGGACTGCAGAATTTTGCAGAAAAAAGCAATTTTAACTTCCATTCCTATTAGCAACTTTGCTCTAGAAGAAATTTTCAGATTTCTGTTGTTCTCCTCAGTAAGCAGCTCTTCTCTAGAAAGTAGGAAAAGGGCTTGCTGGGAAAGATATCGTTACAATGAGACAAATGGAAATATTCGAACGGTGCAGTGAATTTATACCTAACTAGTACAAAAAGCATAAGAGTTTAGAAATCAATGCTTCTAAGGTCGTCTTTTGATACGCTGAGGAAACTAAACTCTAGGTTGGGTAACTCCTCCAAAGCCTCCCACCGCAGGGATGGTGCACAGAGCCTTGGACGTTGGGGACAAACTGGCTTGAGACGTCAAGGACAGCCCACCTGCGCGCAAGCGTAGATGTTAAAGAGGTACCTCCCCTACACGAGGAAGGCGGGTTTCCCTCCACAGTCGGGGGTGGGGGGGTTGGGAGAAAGTCTTCTTGTCACACATGCGCAGTAGGAATCTGGACCGGCGCGCCCTCCCTTTATACGCACGCGCACTTGTTTGCCAGCTGGGTGAGGTTACCTCTGTCCGTCCGAAGGATTATCAGTGGAGGAGCGCACATTCTAGAGCTGAGGCAGTAACTGTGTACCTCCGGAGAAGCAGCAGTAACTTTTAGGGTCCATAGTTGGGGAAGCTATGGGAGGGAAAGACAGGCGAAAAAGCCTCTGCCCCCGAGCCTCCTATTCCGGAACAAAAAGCCCAATAACGTCCCGACTGGGAAAGAGCGGAGCTGATACCCATTGCGCAGGCGCGTTTAGTGTTACGCTTCCGGAAGGAGGGAAGAAGCGGCCTGAGCCCGCCCCAGCGCGCCCTTTCTCGCGTCACGTGTCGGGAGAGTCCTGAATCACGTGAGGCCCAGGTGGCGGCGGTGCTACGGCAAGAGAGAGAAGGGGAAGCCGGAAGGGGCGCGAGTGAAACCAGGGGGAGAAGACAGCTCCCGAGAAGGCGAGGGGTGCGCGTGCGCCCGCCTCTCCCCCTAACTCTCCCCTCGTCCCCGCCGCCCTCTCTCGCGACCAGGTGACACCTAGGCCCGGTCCGCCGCGCACTGCCTGGGTGGCGAGCAGCGCGCGCCCTGCCCTCGCGATTGGCGCCGCCCGCCCCTCCCCCTCGTCCGGTCCGTCCCGTCGCGTCCCGTCCCCTCGGGTGCCGCCGGCCGGGTGCCGATGCGCGTCGGCGGCAGCAGGGATTTTTTCTGACTCCCGGTCCGTTCCCCGGCTGCCTTTCCCGCCCTGTCGCGGGGCCGGCCGCGTCTCCGGCCCCAGGATGCAGAATGTGATTAACACGGTGAAGGGAAAAGCACTGGAAGTGGCTGAGTACCTGACCCCGGTCCTCAAGGTAAGCCAGGCCGGGCTTGCCAGGGGCTGTCAGGTACACGCTCAACTCCGCTGGGATTGAGGACCCGGCGCCGGGAGGGACGCCGTGTGCTCCGACGGGGAGAAGTGTAGGAAGGTGGTAAGGGAGGGACACAGAAAAGGGTGCAGTCCCACCGGAGGTCTTACCCAGCTCCTGTCTAGGCTTTCAGGCTCTTCGGGTAAACTTGGAGCGACGCTGTGTGCGCATTGCTGTCGCCACCCGTCAGAACCCGGCGCATCTGGATACGTCAAGTTGGAAGGTGGTCGGCCGCTAAGTAGATTTGAGAACGTTAAATCTTAACATTGGAAGTCTTTTAAACTTTTTAAAGGAGGGGTTTGCTTATCTTTTTAAAAACGAAATCAGAATTTGGTATTAAAATGACATGGCACTATTTTCTTTCAAATTTCATAGAAAGTCTCTTAAAATTAGGAGCTTGAAATAGTAAGTTGTGACTGAAGTCCCCTCAGATTTCAGAGGAACAAGGTGAATCAACTATCTCTGTCAGTATGGTTGAACCCAACTAACAGGCAAAGGTTCCCTTTCTGAGTTTTTAAAATAGCCGAAGAACTATTTGTAAATCCTGGACTTCATTGATAATAAGCAGCCTGACCCTCTTAGCTATATTTACTTTTTTTTTTTTTTTTGCTTTGTCAATAATACAGCATTTTTAAAGTAAAAGTTGTAACATTACCTATTTTAACAGTGACTTTAATTTTCGGAGATAAATTTTTGAAAGCACATTCAAGTGTTTATAAGTCTTAGAAGTTTTTTGTCATTGTAACTTTTTCCTTTCTGATAAGCGAGCAATGAGAATAAATGAATAGGGAGTTCTTGCTTAAGTACTTTTATTTGTTTTTTTCAGCTTTAAATCAAAATTTAACAAATCTTACTGTGGGGATGAAATATTCTTGGATATGGTTGGTCCTCTTTATAAGAAGTTATTCTAGTATGCTAAGAAGAGTAGAATAGTGGGTAGTTTTACTTTGCTCCGCTTCCATGACAAAGGGAAATGTTAGTCGTGTACTTTTTTATATTTATGTCTAAGACTGATTTTAAAATGATACCTTGTTGGTCCAAGTTTAAAACAATAAAAGAAAAGTTTATAAATGAAAATTCCAACTCTTGCTATGCTTACATATTTTTTACTGTGAAATTCCTTTTAATTAATATTAGTCGACTTTGAAAATAATTTTGATGTTGGAATCAAATGATTCTTTTGCATGTCGTTTTTCAGAAACATGTCTACCTAGATATGCAGCATTTAAATAATACACGAATACACGATTGTTAAACTCTTTAATTTCAGAGAGAGGAGTAAAAAAAAAAGTTCCCAAATATTAAACTAACGTTTTGGGGTGCCTGGCTGGCTCAGTCGATTAAGTGTCTGCCTTCCCCTCATCTCATGATCCCAGGGTCCTGGGATGGAGCCTGAAGTCTGTCTCTGCTCAGCAGGGAGTCTGCTTCTCCCTTTCCCTCTGTCTGCTTTTCCCTTGCTTGTGCTCTCTCTCTCTCTGTTTGTCAAATAAATAAAATCTTTAAAAACTAACAAACTTCTGTTTTACTGGCCAGTTGTATTTTATTGAACTTATAACAGAGTTGTGTTTAGAAGAATCATTTTACTTACTCTCCAAACTGAAGTGTTAGCTTGTCAGTATATACTTATCAGCATGTATTTTCAGTAATAAGGAAAGCAGAATTATTGACCCTCTTCTTGCCCGGCCCTGTTTACAGAGAGAATCCTTGTAATTTCCTACTGGACATAAGAAGGCAAGGAGGAACAACTAAATCCTTCGGAAAGAAACAATGACTTATCCTAGCAAGTAAAAATTTAAGAAAAGTCATGGTACAATAAAAGCCAAAGTCCTTACATGTCTTCAAGCCTCTACTTGATTACTAGAGGCCCTTATCTCAACTACTGCTTTATTCCTTGCTCACTTTTGCTTGAGCCAGTCTGACCTCTTTGTTACTCCATTAAATACTCTCGTCTCGGGTTTTGTATTTGCTGCACCATCTACCTAAAATGCTCTTTTACAGCCTTATGGCTTGTTCATTTTAAGGTCTCTACTCAGTAGTCACCTGTCAGTGAAACCTTTGTTTTCTTAACCATCCTACTTATTTATTTGTTTTAGTTGTTTGGTTGGTTTTTTTTTGTTTTTTGTTTTTTTTTAATTTTAGAGAGGTGAGAGGAGGGAGGGAGAGAGAAACTCAAGCATATTCCACACTCAACGAGGAGCCCAATGCAGGGCTCGATTTCATGATCCTGAGGTCAGACCTGAGCTGAAACCCAAGAGTTGGACACTTAATCGACTAACCCACTCAGGCACCCTATTTATTTTTTTTTTAAAGATTATCTATTTTAGAGAGAGAGTGCCTGTATGTGCAAGGGGTGTGGGGGCAGAAGGAGAAGAAGACAGAGAATCCTTAAGCAGCCTCCCCCCGAGCATGGAGCCTGCCATGCCTCAGGGCTCCATCCCAGGACCCTGAGATCATGACCTGAGCAAAAAGCAAGAGCTGGCCACCTAACCAACTGAGCCACTCAGGCGCCTTACCATCCTATTTTAAATAGCCGTTTCTCTCCTCCACCCTTGACTAGTTTCCTTGCTTCCTGATTTTTTTCCTTGTGGTTTTCATTACCGTTTGGCTTTCCTCACTCTACATTAGAGTTTAAACTCCTTATGAGGACAAGGAAGAGTTTGGTCTATTTTATCCACTACTATATCCCCATTACTTCAAATAGTGCCTGGCATATATAGGTTATTTGGTAAATTACACTTGTTGAATGAATAATGTTCATCAATGAATCCTTTCATTTGTGTAGACTGTACTACAAAATCTTACATTTAACTTAAAATTTAGAAACATTTGGTATATAACATCTTTGCTTTATAGGAGAGAATATTGTATCAATATCTTGGAGATAGTAATGGGAAAGGAATAAATGATTTATGACTTCTAGATTTGGTTTCTAATGTTACTCAATTGAAATGAGATATTGAAGATGTTGACTGAGTAGTAAGATGTCCCTAAACATTTTTAAAACATTTTTACTGTTCTGTAAAATAAAGATATTTGGTCATTTCACAAAATCATTGTAAGGCTTAATGTTTTTCCAAAGAGCTTTGCTCTATTATAGCGCTGATCAAATTGTCATTATTTTCATGTCAGTTTCTTTCCTTAGACTTGTATATCCCTTGGTGTCAGGTACCAGTAATAGATTCTTTTTTTCTATGTGCTCTTTTGCCTGGAAGGGTGCCAGGCAAATACTTGCCCACAAACATATTTTATTTGAAAGTGAAAGAGTATATAATATGTTATTCTTTTTGCTTTCTTCAGGAATCAAAGTTTAAGGAAACAGGTGTTATCACCCCAGAAGAGGTGAGTGTTAAGATATTCTGAAGCTATTATATTTTATAATTATATTTATCTGGGAGGTTTTTTTGCTTTATAAGAAAACATCTTAAACTTTTATCTTGATTCTTTTGACTATATTAGCACTTTTATAGGGATTTCTACTTCCCATAAGAGAGGATGTAACTTCCCTCTCAGTTTGCCACTTCTCATATTTCTCTATAGTTCCTCTTTATTTAGAAATGGAGGTGGGAGAGGGAATGGAAAAGATTCTGGTGGTCATTTACCCTTCACTCGTTTTTGTGTTACACTGAGGCTATACCGTGGGCTCTGTGGTGTTTGCTGTTGTCTTGCCTGTCTACATCAAACATGAGTTTTTGTGGCTTTTCATTTGCAAACTTTGACTCACTGCTTAGATATTAAATTTTCCTTCAGTATTTAGCTTATTTTATTGCTACATACTTAACGCTGATTTTTTTTCTTCACAATTCTTTCGCTGTTTCTACTAACCAACTAATGTTGAATCTGCTTAGTGCTGAAACTGGTCTATTTTATAGGCTAGTTGTGTTTATTGAACTCTTAACATAGAATTATGTTTTGAGGAATCATTTTACTTGTTCAACAAATCTATATAAAAAAAGTGTTCTTTTTCCTTTAGGTAGGTTGTTCTGTTATCCTTAGAGAAATAAATACTGTTCTAAGCATCTTTTTACGTTCCAGTTTCCTTAATAGCTATGGTTGCATCAGGCTTATTTTTTGGTCTTAATAAATAACAAAGAATTTATTTCAGTTTCACCTTTAACTTTGATTAAAAATACCACTCATTGGCAATAGAACTTTACTTACTGTTTTGAAAGAAACATTTTGAATTGGGGCACATTTTACGATCTGGTTATTGCCATAAATTCTAAGACCCCAAGCCTAAGAATTAATGGATCTTTCAGTTTTCAATTGTGATGGAATCTCTTGAGTCCCAAATCTTGAGTCCAGTTCATGCTCATGCTCTTGAGTTCTGAGAATGGTGTGCTGAATTAATCTGTTATCTAAAAATATCTTTATTTTTTAGTGAGGACACATGGTGGTATAGAAAGAACATAGGAGATCTGCCTTCTAGACCTATTTCTCTTAATTTCTTCTTTTCTAACTTGAGCAAAGCTAAACTGTGACACAGGCCTCATGTTTCCTTGTCTGTAAAATGAGGGGTTTTGGCTAGACATTTTCTAAAGGACCTATTCTACCTTGGGCACCATGAGTTTTAATACCTTGGATGCCACATAAAATTAAGTTTTGATATTGTTAACTTTTCTTACCAAACAGAGGTGTAATTTAGATTTGGCTCTTAAAACTATCTGAAATCAGGAGCAGGGATGAAAGTATGCTGTTCTTCTTGCACTCTTTGGCTTTACCTGTGGGAAGGTGACTAATTGGTAAATAGATGGTTGGAGTTAGAGATGCAAGTCTGTGGTCATTGGATAGATGTATCTGTTTTAAAACAGCTACTAACCATAGAATGAATAACACTTAACTGTATATCATTAAGTAGTTTATGAATTTCCTCCTTTTTTAAAAAAAAGTGCAATGCAAAACTAGCTCAGCTGGGTACCCACCTCATATGCTGGATTGAGATAGAACACAGTTACGGGGTTGAGTTAGATTAGAGTGAGTCTAGAGGAGGAAAAACGAGATAATTAGCTTTGGATAATAGATAAAGTTGATCTATTTATTTGTTTTCTCTTACTGTTTCTGGGCTTCTGGCCATTATCACCAGCTCTCTCATTGTTTTCTTTGAGAGCTGTTGGAAGTACTGTGTTTTAAACGGTAGAGGCATTATCTAATACAGAACTGCCTTATTAAAATTAATATACATAAGTGTAACTTAAATGTAGAGTATTAGTAGTAGAATAGCTTGAAGGATAAAGTTGCTGACCAAAATGTTAAGAACTGGTTATATCTTGTGGTTATTCAGTATTGTATAATATTTAATCACCAAGAAAAAGCTGCTGCAAGTGATACTGAGAATTGAGAAATTTGAGTCTGCCTTATACTTTGTTTCATTTGAGTATATGAAGCCTGCAATAATGACCATTGCTAATGAGGGCAATGTACACATGTACTAATTATCTATGCAATTCTGTGTTCTTTTATAGTTTTTCTTACCTTCTAGTGTTTTGGTATTTTTTAAAAATTTTAATTTATTTTTTAAACAATCTCTACACCCAAAGTGGGACTGAAACTCACAACGCCAAGATGTTAGATGCTCTGCCGTCTAAGCTAGCCAGGTGCCCCTATTATTTTTTTAATAGATGCTACTGGGGGTGTCAGGGAATAAAATATTAGAGTCTTGTGATAGGGCAATATCGTTAAAGAATCTTTAAATTTTTAACTCTTTGTTTTGCTTGCATTTTGTTGAATTAAATTCTACTTTTTTGGTGGTGACAAATAGTTCCTAGTAACCAGAGAGTTAAAGGTAGCATTTGGTTACAATGACCTAAAATGCTTAAAACTTGGGGAGGGAGTATTGTTGTCTTTTGGGTTTTTGTCTTTACCTAACTAGTTTAAATAATAAGATTCTTTGAAGTAAAAGAACAGAAACATTTGAAAAGATGCTGTTGAGAATATGCTGCTAAATCTTGTTAATGTATCTTCTTGAAAGAAATTACTCTTAGAATACTTTATTTTATAAAATTTTACTCTTAAATGAAAATAGAGTATTATATAATAGACATTCTTTTCTGAGACAAACACTGGAAGATTAAAGATACTGTATTTTTTCTTTTTTTTTGCTGTGTAATTAACCATGAACAATACATGACTTTAAATTAGAGCTATTATGAAGTAGAAGTAATTGGGAAAGTATGAGTGTGTATTGCCTGAATTGGGACACTCCAGTTATGCTTAAGAGACTTTCTTTCATTTTCTGCTTTCAAGAATAAGCAGGATTTCTGTCTTACAGTAAGATCAGTTCATGTTCATGTATAACAGAAATTCTCAAAAGGTTAAACTCTTTCTTCCTGAGTCTGTTTTTGATTCCTGAAGAAAAACAAAAACTTATGCAATGCTCAACCTGCCCAGAAAGTCTAAGGTGTAGGAGGATTCAGTTTCTTAACTGTGTTGGTTTGAGTCAATCCAAAAACTTCTAACTTTTCCCATTGTTTGGCATTACATTTGTCACTCTTGTTAATGTGAAAAAGCTTACAAAATGGGCTGTTACCTGAAGTTAAAAAGAAAAAAAAAAGAGAAGTATGCACTGTGATGTCATAAACTTCTTACATCATAGGCCTGTATCATTTTCTCAGAGATCTTCATTGAGTTTTCAGCCCCTAGCAGGAATCTGTTTCATCTTATTTATCCATAAAATGGTTTTTTGAAATTTTAAATCCTGCAGTGTTACCTTTATTCATTTCATGATACTATATCCTTTTGGCATTATTTAATCCAATGATAAAAATTGAATTTAGAATAAATAGCACTATGTATTTTTCCTCCAAAATTCAGATTTTATGGATGTAAAAAAATTTGCAGTTTTAATGATAATCAAAAACCATCAGAGTGGTAGAGCAGGTTTGGTGTGCTGTTTGCTTGGGTATCAAGCTTACACAGGATGATCACTTTGGTATTTTATCATCTTAAATTCAGTGATGTTCAATTTTCTTTTACCTTTTTCTTTTATATTCCTTTTAAATCCTAAATAGTTTGTGGCAGCTGGAGATCACTTAGTCCACCACTGTCCAACATGGCAATGGTAAGTAATCTTGAGTGAGAAATAGAAATTAGTAAAATGTATGACTTTATAATTATGGCAGTTTGCAAAGTGGATTAGGGCATGAACTTTAGAATGACCAATTTTAACTCTGTTTTAGTAGATTTTTCTGTTAAGCAGTGTGCCCATGATACTTAAAATAAAGGCTGACAAATTGGCTGTTAAACCTATTTTGTTTTGCTCTGTTAGGATAAAAGATAGACATTTTTACTTTTTTTCATTTACTTCCTTTATTTTACATTTACTTCCTTTATTAGTATTCCCTTTCTCTATAGTGTCTAGGTCTGATTTTGTGGTGAATCTTTAAAAAATAATGTTCAAGACCAGCTCATTTTTTTCAAACTAAAATGTTTACTGAATATTTTTATAACATTAATAAATGCAGATATTTTGCAAAGCCTTAGGTTTTTTAAATCATAAGACTTTCTATAAGGTTCAAAAGTATTCCCCCATTTTAGGAATTAGCTGAAAAGGAAGCTTCATGATACTCGTTAAAGCCCATAACTGGAAATCTGCGTGGTAATAGATGTTTTACATTTTTGTTCTTTTCATTAACATTTTTTATTATAAATGTAACATAAAAGTAATTTAAGCAACTTCACAGATCTCATAACAGATTTTAAATATTCTGAATAATAAGAGGATGTTTTAAAACAAATGCTGTTTCATTATGTTCAAGTACTTAGGGTAAAACCACCTGACTATGGCTGAAAAAGTGATCCCAGTACTGGCAAAGCTATTTTAATTAGACTAGAATTGTTTTGGAATTATCATCTTGTTTGGATAAAAATGATTCAACTTGGTATATCCTTTTTTCTTTTTATTTTAATTCTCTTAATGACACTTTTCAGTTGTGGTTGAAAGGTACAGTTTTAATTGGGCACAGAAATTCTAAAATTGATGAAGTTAGAACTGATAATGTTTTACTTCAACTCCCTAGAGCTTAGTTAAAACTATTTTCAGCCAAAGTTGGAACTCCCTTTTATCTGTGGCCTATTCTGTTCTCAATTTTTGTATTTGACTCATAACCCAAAATAGTTTTACTGCTTTTTATCAATTGCTCTTTATCTTTCAGAACACTGTTTCTTAATGTACCAAGAAAGGCCAAAATGTCAGGTTCATTTATTTTTATGCCCTTGTCTTCCTTATGTGTATTTCTGTTTCGTATTTAAAATTGAGTTAATATCATTGCAGGTCTCTGATGATTTATTAAGGGTGATTGATTTTTTTGGATTATAAATTGTCTATTGAAATTATATTTAGCTTCATTCTAGTCTCTAAGTTTTATGTATTTCAAGTCAAATAGGTATCTAAAATATAAAATAATATCCATTTTATAAAAGGAACTAATTTAGGATTTTCTTCAATATAATAAACATTTTCTTCAGATTTCTTTGTCATAGTCCTTATTTGTCTAATTAGTTCAGACATAATTTATAGTATTATGACAGAAATATGAGTATATGGACAGGATCTTTTTTTAGCAGGTAGTTTATAGTTTCACTTTATGAATTGTGATAATTGAAATAATATTTAGAACTCAGCTATACCCTACTCCAGTGTCCACACTTCTGGCTCAACTACTGGGGCCAAAGGAACATTTAATTTTAAACCAGTGCTAGAAACAGGTTTTTTCCGTGTTATAGTTTCCTGTCTACAAGTATCATCATGACCGTATTATATATTCTTCACTCAGAACTTCAGGCATTGCCATGTCATTATTGATTTTGATACTTGAGACTGGTCGAAAGAAGCCTAGAAGGCTACTAAGGTAGTAGGTCATTTTCTGACTTTATCTTGTGCTCGTATCTATGGTTTCAACTTTAGACTGAAGCTTTTATAAGGAAGATTTTTGTTCAGATGTTTGTGATAGATAACACATGCCACTCCATCTCTGGCCAGTTCCATTAGGTAACCTGGAGGAGAATCTTTGAACAAATTCTTAGTAAGATAGTCTAGAGTAGCTATGAAAAATCAGAACTGGTGTAGCTGGCTCTGACCCACAGAGACAGTAGTGTTTAAGAGCAAGAGCCCTGGATTCACTTGCTCTTCTATATCTGGTTTTCTGACCTTGAGCAGTCTGACTTTAAGCTAAATGGGGTCATTAATATTACCTTTCAGGGTTCTGAGGAGTAAATAAAAATAATGTGTGTTAAGAGTTCTAAGTCTTATACTTAGTAAACACTCACTAAAAGATATTTTTTTTCTGTTTGCAGTCATTATTTTTAATATTATCATCTTGTGATTCAAAGCATTTTTTTTCTCTTCATTCCAGTTTTAATCAAGTGGCAGGAACAGGGATTTTGCCAACCACTTACTTTGTTATGTAATGTCCTACAGATATTTTTCTGCCTCTTCTTGATCTGAAGATGAGCAGTAATTGAGAATTAAAAGTCTGAGATTATACTCCCTAGGGAATATTTTCTTTTTGTTTAGAGGCAAACATAATAGTTGCTTAATAGTTCTATATTATTCTGTCTTTTTTGTCTAATATTTAGTCTAAATTCTCTTAGGTCTCTCTGTGTCTCTTAGTACATTTCACTTATAATGCTGTGCTCTTCCATACCCTAACATACATCATTTAATGGCATCCTGAAACTAGTCCTAAAACAGTTTTCTCAGGAGTGTGGATTGTGTAGTTTTGATATTTACATGTGATATTTTCTGTTCTCTCTTTGCCTTTTAAAATAGTTCTTGTATTTGGTGCTTTTTGCTCTTTTTAAAGGGCTACAGGGGAAGAATTGAAAGTGAAGGCATACCTACCAACAGGCAAACAATTTTTGGTCACCAAAAATGGTAAGAATTATGTTGCATATATTAGTAAATTTTGCACGAAGAGTTATATTAAAAAAAAAAAAGAAAAAAGAGGTTTTTTTAAGTTGGTTTTTTTTTAAGATTTATTTATATGAGAGAGAGAGAACAAAAGAAGCAAGAGAGAATATCCAGCAGACTCCTGCTGAGCAGAGAGCCTATGTGGGGCCCGATCTCAGGACCCTGAGGTCATGACCTGAGCCGAAACCAAGAGTTGGATGCTTAACCAACTGAACCACCCAGGCTTCCAAAACCTTAGTATTTACTGGTCTTAATTTATGCTTGAAGCCATACAGAAATTTGGAAATTTGATGAACTCTGGGTTTTCTATTGCTAGAGTATTTTTTTCCTTATTTTATTTTTACCTCCTTCCTTTTTGTTACTACTTTTTGCCAAGAAAGATCTAGTTTTAAGATGTGAAGGGAAAGGGCCCAAGCAGATTTGGAATTTGGAATTTCTTTTTTTTTTTAAGATTTTATTTATTTATTTGACAGAGAGGAGGGAGATAACAAGTAGGCAGAGAGGCAGGCAGAGAGAGAGAAGAAAGCAAGCTCCCTGCTGAGCAGAGAGCCTGATGTGGGGCTTAGTCCCAGGACCCTGAGATCATGACCTGAGCCAAAGGCAGAGGCTTTAACCCACTGAGCCACCCAGGTGCCCCAGAATTTGGAATTTCAATTGCCTTTTTTTTTTAAAGTTGACTTTATAATTATAAACTTTTTAGCTATTTGATTTTGATCTTTTTTTTTTAAAGATTTTATTTATTTATTTGACAAATCACAAGCAGGCAGAGAGAGAGGAGAAAGCAGGCTCCCTGCTGAGCAGAGAGTCTGATGCAGGGCTTGATCCTAGGACCCTGAGATCATGACCTGAGCCCAAGGCAGAGGCTTTAACCCATTGAGCCACCCAGGCACCCCTGATTTTGATCTTCTTTAGACTGAAACATTTGCCATGAAAAATGAAACTGGTACTACCTTTGACATCTAAAAGTTCCAAGCTAAAGATTTATTATCTGTTGTGTCTTTGAAAGATTGCCTTTAGGAACAAAAAATGTTTTTTAAACTGCTAGTTTCTCATTTATGAAGTTAATTTGAAAACAGCATGAGAAGGTTGTTATAGTTTAAGTGCATTGATTTTTTTCTAATTCATCAATAGATGAATTTATTTAAAAATTCATAATTTATTTAAAAGTAAATAATTTTAAATTTATTGTTTATTTTACATTTAAATAAATTTTACATTTTATTTTAAATTCAAATAAATTTAAATAAATTATTTTAAATTTAAAAAATAAATAAAATAATTCATAATTTATTTAGAAAATAAAATAAGATGTTATTATTCATTAGCCTGAAGTTGAACAATGCCATCTCTGGCTCTAGCCTGCTGTTCTTCACAGACCATCAGGGTAAAGAATATATAGAAAATTTCCAGTAGAGCCTTTCTACTTGTATTCCAACAAAGCGATTTAGGGAGAGATAAACATGGTCATTTAAAGTGTCTGTGGGCTGAATACATCTCTTTAATCACTTTTATTAGAAATGAAGTATATTTTCTTAAAATAGAATAAATTCTCTTTTTTCTAATGATTTATATGAAGCAAATTATGTGCTAGTAACTGTATTTGCCATTTTTTTTATAGTGCCATGCTACAAGCGTTGCAAACAGATGGAGTATTCAGATGAATTGGAAGCTATCATTGAAGAAGATGATGGTGACGGGGGATGGGTAGATACTTATCATAACACAGGTATGAGGAGACTAGAATACCATATATTAGTTTAAATTGTTTTAAACGTTTTCTAATCTTTTATTACAGCATTGATTTAAAAACAACAAAAACAAAAGATACATAAGGCACAGTTGTCCCAATAGACTTTTTTTTACCTGAAAAGAAGCAGGAAGACAAACTGGAAGAAAAGAAAAAATTCCCTTGGAGTATACCAAATTTCTCTAGTACTGCTACTTTAGTAGCAATTTGAGAATACCTGTATCGTTTTCTTTATTTCCAAAGAAAGAAAGACAGAATTGCTGAGTATGCATACTACTTGTTTTGGAATTCCTTATTTACATGTCATTCCATTGCTGGATGATGAGCTTTAGACGAGATCAGCGCGTTCAGGGTGGTATGGCCGTGGGTTGGATGATGAGCTTTAGGACAGAAACTATATGTATGTTTATGTTACTCAGAGACCTGGCACATAAAAGTATTTAATAATTATTTGTTGAATGACTGTAAGAGGATTGTAAGGACGACACTCCTTAGATAAAGAGTCACTGTTGTATTCTCAATATCTATCATAGTATCTGGTACAGAAGTTGTTCAGCAAATTTGTGTTAAAAGAATTGACTAAATTCGAGCCTTTTGTAAGTGTGTATTTGCAGAAGTTGTTTGTAAGTCTGAAGATGAATTTTTATTTCAAGTTGTAAAAACCTATTTTGGCACTATATTTATATAACTGTGTAAATGGCAGATTAGCATACGCTGCTATGGCTGTACTAATTTAGCTATAGCAGCATATATTAATGTGCATTTACATATTTATATAAATGTAGTTATAAACAGTACTATAAATTAATGTTAGTTCATAGTTAACTATAAGTTAATAGTTAATTTGCATAGTTGTATAAATGCCATTATGACTTAATTTTAATGAAGAAAATGTGTCCTGAGTTTAAATCTAGAATACTAAAAAATAAGTTTTCTCCCTCGAAGTCCTAGAAAGTACCAGGTATATCAGAAGTAATACTAGAACAAGGTTTTTCAGCCTGAGCCCTACTAACATTTTGGGCTGCATGATTCTTTGCTGTAGCATTTTCTGTACATTGCAGAATGTTTAGCAGCTTCTCCGGGCTCTGCACACTAGATGCCAGTAGGATTCACCCAATTGTTATGACTCAGAATCCCTCAAACGGTGCCAGATGTTCCATGAAGGGAAAAATTGTTGGGCATCAGTTGAGACCCACTGCAGTAGTCAGAAGACTAAGTAATCTGCTCAGGAAAAACTACCTTCTAAGGTCAGTTTTCCCCTCTATACTTTTAAAAAGGGACTGTCATGTGTTTGTGATGATATAGGCATATATTCAGGACTTGAGCTTCTTGATTTGAAACTTGTTTGTTTGTTTTTTTTAAGATTTTATTTATTTGAGAAATAAAGAGATCACAGTAGACAAAGAGGCAGGCAGGGGAAGAGGAGGAAGCAGGCTACCCGCTGAGCAGAGAGCCCGATGCAGGGCTCGATCCCAGGACCCTGAGATCATGACCTGAGCCCAAGGCATAGGCTTAACCCCTTGAGCCACCCAGGCGCCCCGAAACTTGTTTGTTTCTTGATGCATTGAGTATTAATGTCAAGGCATTGAGGAAATAGTAGATTGAACAATTTTTTTAAATGATTTCAAAAAATCATCCTGTTGCCCCCACTGAGAGGCTGGTAGATGGACTTCTTTATTTTTCCAAAATTGTTCAACTGCTCTGCTTTATAGTTTTTCTGTGATGGAAGATGTGGGCAATGGACTAACTAGAGCCATTAGTTATAGCACTGTGTTTCTGATGTCAAGTAAATGACTTATCCTGATAACTGGTTGTATTCTATTCCATAATCACTAGCTCAAAATCTAGGTGCATATTTACAAAGGCATTCATTACAGAGATAAGCAGGTGTCAGTATGATTGGATTTATGAAAATCTATTACAGAAATTCAACAATTGAAAATTATTTGCCCTGCTGGAGATTTATCCTTAGATATTCAGATAATATCCTTAGAATTTTAAACTATATTGTGATTGGATTAAAACACTGCTTCCAATTGACTTAGAAGGTCATGTACCTGGTTCCTTATTCACTTCAGTTCTCTTTGCTTCATCCTTGCTTCTTATAGGTTTCTTTTATTTTTCTTAGCCTTTGTATTAGTCATGGTTCTCCAGAGACACAGAAAAATTGGATGTATATATAGATAGAGGTATATAGGTATAGATGGATTTATTTTGAGAAGTTGGCTTACATGATTGTGGGAGCTAACAAGAATGCAATTTACAGGACGAATTGGCCAGCAGGCTGAAGGTCCAGGTGAGGGTTGATTGTTTCAACTCAAGTCTGAAGACAGTCTGAAAGCAGAATTCTTTTTCCTGAGCACCTCAGTTTCTGTATAAGGCCTTCAACTGATTGGATGAGTCCCACCCACATTATAGAAAATAATCTACTTTATTCAAAGTCTATGAATTTAAATGTTAAAATCTATAAAACACCCTCACAGCTACATCCTGACTGGTATTTAACCAAGCATCTGGACACAGTAACCTAGCCAAAAGGTGACATAAAATTAACCATCACAGTTCTTGAGAATATTATCCTCATTAGAGTCATTTGAGCTTTTCTTTTTCCTTTGCCAGTATATCCTACTCTTAAAAGAGTCTAGTTTAGTGGGCTACTATTACATTATTACATTATTATATTTGGATGGATCGAAAAGGTTTATTTTGTTTGAATCTATGTACTGGATTCAGTGAATCATTTGTAATACCAATTCATTGTGCTAAGGTTTGGGTTTTACTGATATGAAATAATCATGTCTACTGTGTAGTAATTTGTAGAAAAACTATGAATTAAAAGCTTTATGTTAGAGCTGTGGTTATGACGTTTTCTGTTAATGAAAGTGAGTTATTCTTTAGGTTGGAGATGTTGAACGGATATTTAAAAGATTTTAGAAGATGAACAAAGGGGCAAAGCATATTTTATGTGTAGGGTTTTTTTTTTCTTTAATGTATTTCATCCTGTTGAACTATCAAATTAAAAACACTGACATGTATTTTGAATTAGAAATATTATTTAGCTGAGTTGTGGTGCCCCCATCTGCTTAGTGCCACCTTCATTGAGACAAGTGGGTGCAAGGTAGTTGCTTAATAAGGTGCAGTGGGCAGAACATTGAACTAAAAGTTAGCACATGTGGATTTAAACGCCAATTTCTTCACTAACTGAGATTCAAGTAAGTTATTTCATCTCTGGAGACTTCTTTTCTTTACAGGGAGAAATGATTAACTAATTACCTCAAAGGATAGTGTTTGTAAGGCTGAAATAAGCTATGGAAACAGTAAAATAGAAAACCTCATATAAATGTGGTATGGTATAACTACTTCTGGATGTCCTAGATTTCCAAAACAAATAACATTAATATCTTGTTGAAAGAATTTTGATGTGTTTTTGAATAAAAATAAATATGAGTCCTATAACTCCTAAAGTGTTCACTCTGAGAATGAATATGTATTGGATAGAGACTCATACTAGGAAAGTAAATGAGGAATAGTAAATGAGTGATAGAGTAGAATATAATTCATAGTAAAATATCACATTGGTTTTTTTTTTTTTTTTTTTTTTTCAGTTTAAAAAGTGCTTTTGGTGTTACTCTTTTTAGAGTTCATTTGTAAAATGCTACTAACATCGCCTCTTCATTTCAGAGCAGTTGTGAGAATTTAGGTAATTTTAAGTGTTTATATATTGCTTGAATCTGGTAAATGGAAGATGTTTACAATTTAATTTCAGGGTTTTTTTTTAATTTTAAACAGGTATTGCAGGAATAACTGAAGCAGTTAAGGAGATTACATTGGAAAGCAAGGTACTGGTTAATTAGTTACATTTGTAAATTCAGTGACATAGTTATTTGCATATATATATTATTCAAACTGATTATTTTCAAGCTTTTTAAAATTCCAGTTATTTTTTTCTTCTGTCACTTTCCTATATCAAAGCTACTGCTTCCCAGTGCTTATTTTCCTTAGTCTGCTGTATGGTTAAAAAATTTTTTGGAAAATTTTGGAAAAAAAAAAATTTTTTTTGAGATATTAACTGGTAAAAACTACTAATTTCGACCAATGGGGAAGGCTACTAGGCTAGTTTAAAAGAAATAGCATTTTATTTTTAAGTTCAAGTACCAAATGTTCTATAAATGGAGGTTTTTGAGTTTTATGTACAAAATTTCTTAATTTACTGCTATTTTGAGTAGAAGTTTTGTTTCTGAAAATTTAAAGGTAAAACTTTAGTTAACATCTTCCAAAAAATGATATATTTTGACCGAGTAAAAGCTAAAGCGGTTAGTTTTCATTGTATGGTTTATTATGGAGAGGGGAGTAAAAGTCTGTAACTGGATGAAATTTTTCTGCTTGAAAATTTTCAGTGAATTCAAACGAGAAAATGATTGCAGTTGCTTTCATGTTTTTATATTTGTTTGAAATTATTTGAAAAAAATACAAAATGCCTTTACCCTTATCTTAATTATTTTGTTAACAGATCTCTTAGAGGATAGAATATTTGGACAGAGTAATTGAGTTCTTTTGTCCTTATGAAACATTTAGTATAAGAGTTACTAGTTTAAGATACTCTCTTTTGTGAATTTTTGTTATTTGGATCTTTTGGGATTCGTAACTGGGTCTTAACAGGAAGTGTTAGAAACTAAAACAAGTGTTTTTGGTTTTTTCAATGTATAATTTTATGCTTGCTAGGGATTAAGGTTCAGTTCATTGGCTTGAAAATTCATCCTTTTGAAATTCTACTTTTTGGAGAATTTGAACGACTAAAGAGAAATCACCAAAATGGCTTTTGCTCCTTCAGAAAATCTTGTTTACTCCAGCTGTTAATTGTATATGGTTGAGACTTTAGGAATGATAAATGGCAGAGTAGTGTGGATAGCATTTGTTAATAGGTTTATGGTAATTCAAGAACTTCTTAAAAATGCAGTACTGGTTAATATGGTACTTGGTATCTCACTTAACATCCTTATATCAAACTGAAGGATGACTGCTTAGAATAATGTACAACTTGAATGTCTTTCCTGTCATTTCCTATTTGATATAGAATTTACATTATTTTTTATAATTTCTTAAAATACTTACTGTCCAGACCCAAGTATTAATCTTTCTTATTGATTATATTGTATTCTTCTGTTTCAAGTACGATCACCGTAACATCAACATGATTAAAATTTCCCTTAATGATTAGTTTGTTAGGTATTGGCTCATCTAATAGTTATCCAGATACTATCTTCTATAATTTCACATTTTGGGTGTGGTAATGATAATATACAATTTAATAAAATTAAAAGAAATTTTAATTTCTAGTGGTAAAGAGCCTTCTCTAAGTAAAATTGTAAATTAGGTGAAACTAGATGTCCAATTTTTTTTTTACTACATTGACTTCAGATTTTTAGAATATTGATTTTGTGAAATGATAATTATATATTAGGCTTGTCTTTGATATTTTATTCTACTGCAAATATAGTTTAAAAATTGAACTGAAATCTTACATAATAACTCTAAAGTCTGATAATTTTACTTAATTCAGCCTAAAATATTGTTAACAAATTAGAATATAATGTTTGATTTATAATAGTAAGTTTAACTTACAAATGTATTATGATTTACAAATATGTATCTTTTTTCTCCTTTAAATTATGTATGTAAATTATAACTCTGAACCAGTTTCCTAATACTAATGAATTGGTTAAATAAAAATACTATTCTTTGGAAGTGCTGTTAGTTTAGGTAATTCTTGGTACTTCTATGATATTTTTAATATTTTTCAGTCATAGCACTTAGCACATCACTTTTAATATTTGGTTTATGAGTTTGTCATCTCCACTGGAATAGGAGTTTCTTGAGGATAAGAACTGTCTTTTCCACTCTTATTTTCTCAATGGTTTGCACTGTGCTGACACATGAGTGTTCAGTGTTTGAACTAATGGACATATTTAAGTGACTTTAAATGTAATTTATTTAAAAGGACAGTATAAAACTTCAAGATTGCTCAGCAATATGTGAGGAGGAGGAAGAAGAAGATGAAGGAGAAGCTGCAGATATGGAAGGTATTTATGTTCTAGATTTTTTTTAGTCACACTGGAATGTTGATTTTGGAATATTTATAATTGAAGTGGAAAAGAATTGTACTCCATTGAGTTCTAGATTTTAACATTTAATAGCCTAGAGAGGATTTTGTTTAGTTTTTTTTTTTGTTTTTGTTTTTAAAGGTTTTATTTATTTATTTATTAGAGAGAGAGAGAGACTGAGAACGAGAGGGGAGAAGGTCAGAGGGAGAAGCAGACCTCCCGCAGAGCCGGGAGTCCGATATGGGACTCGATCCCGGGACTCCGGGATCATGACCTGAGCCGAAGGCAGTCGCTCAACCAACTGAGCCACCCAGGCACCCGGATTTTGTTTAGTTTAAATTTAGTTAGTGCGGAGCAGTCTTGGACTATTGTACTTTACCTAGGACATAGCCTTGAAAGCATTCTTTCTAGTGGAATACATCTTAGTCATAAATCTTTAATGCAGTTAAAAGTTTGAAGATACAAATTCTTAAGCTAATTTTTAAAAACTATTTCAGAGCAGAATAAAGTTTGCTCATGTATTATGTATTTTCTTTTCTTTTTCTTTTTGACTAAATACATAGAATTTATGGTGAGATAGAAATGTTCTCTAGCATGCAGAAGTGGAACATAGTGCCAAGTATAGTTGAAGCACCATAATAGCAAGTGGTGTTTGCTGATGAGGAGGTCACGCATAGCCAAATTGCCAGAGTATCCTTGACTCAAAGAACCTTTTGTTTGTTTGTTAGAGGGGGAGAGAGAATACAAGTGAGGGGGAGGGGCCGAGGAAAAGGGAGAAGCAGGCTCCCAGCTGAGCAGGGAGCTGGACTCAGGGCTCAGTCAGATCCCAGGACCCTGGGATCTGACCAGAGCGAAAGGCAGACACTTAACCAACTGAGCCATAAAAGTACTTTTCAGTTTTGTATCCTAAATTACTTTTAAGTCCTCATGAAACCTAGGTGTAGATCTGTTCCTGAATTCTAGTCAGAGTTTTGTCCTTATTTTTATGGTAAACTCCCATCCTTTGAAGAAATAAAATGAATTACTTGTAATCCACATTGCTCACAGCAACCTCACATACCATCTCTATGATAAACTTCATATCTAAACCTCCAGTCCAGATCTCTTGAACTTCAAATGTACATGTTTATTTTCACTTGCACCTGAATGTCTAATAATTGTCAACGCCACCTTCTTATACAAATAGTTTCTGTATTCCATCAGTCTGAATTGTGTAGAGTTACCCAAACTGGGGTGGAGGGTAGGAAGAATAGTATGAGTACAGCATGGTTTTTAGAGTACAAGCTGTGGGACTGCCTTAAATACCTGACAGCCTTTTAGTGTGTTTGTTACATTTCCCTTGGATAGAGCTAAAGAAAAAATTGCTTTATATGGAATTTTGCTTAGAAAACAGTGTTGATGGTATAACAGGTAATATAACAACAGTTAATAGAACGGGCAATTTTCGTTCCTTAGTCAACAAACAATGGGCAGGATAGTTATCTATGTATCGGGTACTGTTCTTTGTGCTAGAAATAAAGCAGTAGACATGATCTTATGAAGATTATATTCTAGTTATGGGAGACATACAAAAAATAATAGATAAGCAATGTGTATGTTATATTAGATGGTTATAAGTGTTAGGGAGAAAAATAAAGGAGGGGAATGGGACAAAGTCTTGGGAAAGGATGAGTGTTATTTTAAATAGGTTGGTCAAGAAAAATTGAGAGCATGAGTTTAAAGTAAAGCCTGGCAGGAAGTGAGTGAATAAGCTATTTGGATATCTTAAGGAATTATACAAAGGCCCTGAGGTAGGAGCTTGTGTAGTTTATGTGAAATACTGTCAGCAGGGGCACCTGGCTGGCTCAGTCGGTAGAGTATATGACTCTTAATCTCAGGGTCATGAGTTCAGGCCCCAAATTAGGTGTAGAACTTACTTTTAAAAAATAAAAAATAAATATCCTGAGCAAGGGCAGAAGCAGAGAAGTAAGGCATGGAGTCAGCGAGATAACCTTGGGACCAGATCATGTAAGGCCCTGGCTTTAACTCAGTGAGATGAGAAGCCATTAGAGGGTTTTTCTAAGTAGAAAAGGAACTTAGAATGAGATACAGCATTTTAACAGAATCACTGTGAATGCTGTATTGAAAACAGAATGAAGAGGTTTAGGGACAATAGTTAGGCTATTTTGATAATCTAGGCAAGAAGTGGTAATATTGAAAGTGATGAGAAACAAAATTCCAGACATATTTTGAGGGTATGTCAAAAGGATTTGCTGCTGAGGAGGAATAGCATGAGAGAGAGAGAGTAATCAAGTCTCTGACTCTAGGATATTTGACAGTGTCTGGAAAGGTGTCTTAACTGAGATAAGGAAAATTATAGGACTAGAATAGCTTTGGAGGGGGAGTTGGGGAGTTCAGTTTTGGATGTGTGTTGTTTGCGACATATGTTAGTCATTCCAGTAGAGCTGTAAGTAAATAAATATCCAAGTGTGTAGCCAGTGATAAATTTGGGAATTATTAGCATTTAAAGCCATTGAGACTAGACGAAATCATCAAAGGAGTAAGTGTTGATAGAGAAAAGACAAGATCCAAAAACTGAGCCCTTGGCTACTATAGAGTTTAAAAAAGTTGAGATGAGGAAGAACTGAGCATAGAAGATAGTAAAGGAGAAGCTGTGGAGTGAGAGACAAAGCCAGAAAAATATAATATTTTAACAGCCAAGGAAAGTGTTCAAAGAAGGTGGGACCAAATCATCCAGATGGCCCTGTGAAAGATCAGTTAAGATGAAAACTGAGAATTTATCCCTGGATTCAGCGACATGGAAGCCTATGATGATTTTAATCAGCACATTTTATGCAACTATATAAATAACCTTGTGTATGCGATGGAGTCACTGAGTGTCTACAGTATCAGTATGCTGTTTGGTATCAGTATTCTGTTCAGTATTGCTAATAGAATGTAGCTTGGACTAGGCATCGACAAGCTAACTTTCTCTCGGTCTGTCAGTTAAAGAAGCTGCTGCTTTGGAAGCATAAAATTAGGTTCATCATACCTATTTGATACCTTCAGTTAAAAACAAAAGCAAAAGCCCAAGTTTTGAATGATACTCTGAAGTAATATATAGTTTGGTTTAGGAAGTTTTCTTGAACTTGATTAATCTTTTGTTGTTTTTTATAACAGAATATGAAGAAAGTGGATTATTGGAAACAGATGAGGTTTGTAAATTGAATTTTTAGTTAACATTTAGTGAATAAACTTGGGAATTAGTATTCCTAATAGTATCTTGATCTTTCCAATAAACCTTTATTTATATGTTTGTATTGTTATAGCATAGAATGTTTTAGCTTTGTCTTTTATGTTTGTTTTTGAAAAAAATATATAGGGTGGGAAAAATATTTTCTTAATTGTCACATTCATACTGATTTTAATGGGTATAAATTTCTTCCCATATTGCCAGGCTACCCTAGACACAAGGAAAATAGTAGAAGCTTGTAAAACTAAAACTGATGCTGGAGGTGAAGATGCTATTTTGCAAACAAGAACTTATGACCTTTATATCACTTATGATAAATATTACCAGACACCACGACTATGGTTGTTCGGATATGATGAGGTAAAAACAGAAAATATATTTTAATGTAAATGTTTTCAATTGTTGGATTTAATTTTTTATCATTAGGTCTGTGGGTATATATTGTGGTCTTTTAAATTTTAGAAATCATTTGTTTTACAATTTCATAATTAATATTGAACTTGATTCTTACTCTGAAGAAACTATGAATTTATTCAGTGTGACAATAACACTACTAAGAATCAAACAGAAATAATCTGTTATGTATTTATTGCTTGGTTCCTGAGGGTTACTCCTTCAAAATAAAAGGAAAATTGAACTTAGTTGATTGTATTAAATTTGTACACTACTAAGAATCAAACAGAAGTAATCTGTTACATGTTTATTGCTTGGTCCCTGAGGGTTACTCCTTCAAAATATAAGGGAAATTAAACTTAGTTTATTGTATTAAATTTGTTGGGTATTATATTTGTTGAATATAGAAAGAATTTACAGAATGATCATACTGGCATGTGTTTTTTTCTTTAAAGACAGAAACTTTTTTTTTAGCTCATTTATTAATTGGACTAAAGGATAACAAATAAAATTAACTTGTTTTAAACTGTCATTCTTATGACTATAAATGGAAAGCAAAAAAGTGAAACAAAATAGACCCAGAAGATGAGTTATAAAGTTATAAAATGTTTTGACAACCATGAACTTGCTTTTTTGTGGGATCTTTTTGCATTAGGAGGTGGCTGAAGTCACATAGCATTGATGTACAGACTCCTCCTCTCTCCTCCCTTCATTGGTATAAATGGATTGTAAACCCTTCCCCAAAAAGTCTGGTAATTCTAAATAGTCTGGAATTCTGTACTACAAATGATGTGGGAGGTGGAGATAAATATATTTTAAACACGGAAATTTAGGTCTAAAAGTTTTTAAACAGTGATTTCAAAACATTTTTTTTATTGTTTCAGCAAAGGCAGCCTTTAACAGTTGAACACATGTATGAAGACATCAGTCAAGATCATGTGAAGAAAACAGTGACCATTGAAAATCACCCTCATCTCCCACCGCCTCCTATGTGTTCAGTTCACCCATGCAGGTGTGTGTGCGGGCCTACACGTTTTCTTTATACTTCATGGATTTATTACTTGGGAATCTGTAAACAAAGTGCCCTAACAGAAAAAATGTAATAAGCAAGTACAGTTCTCTTTTGTCTTTATTAGAAATGTTCTTACGCTAAAATATATAAGGAAAAGGAAAAAGTCACCAATTTAAGTTTAATTCATTAAGAATATTTTTTTGCTCTCTTTGTGTGTTTACTTATAGTATAGATCTTTGTGATTTTACTACTATTTTTAGCTCCGAGAATAATTTTGAAGATGCTTTTTAGATTAAAAAAATAGCCATCATTTAGACTTGGTTTGCCCTATTGTGATGTAGCCTTCTATGAATGTGGTCTATGAAGTTATACTTGTGTTTTTCTCCATGACCTATTTATCCCTTTTTATTGGTTAGTGAAGGGAGATGTATACAGAGTTCTGTTTTCCTTTACTCTTCAGCTCAGAGATGTTCAGCGCTACTAAGTCAAGTGCATTTTATAATTTGGAATTTTCTTTGTATCATTGTTTTTTCAGGGCCAAATGAGTAAACTGAGTCTATATGTATGATTTGTTCAGTTATTTCTAATGGGTAGCTTTCACAAAACATTGAGAAATTCTGGTAATATTTTTGAGATGAAAAATTTGGTATTCCATTGACTAATTAGATGCAGCATTCTAGTTTTTAAAAATTCTTTCATATTCTCATTTTTTGCAGCCTCTTGATTTTCAAACATTATATAGAAAGCATAGTTCATTTTTCCAGCTTTTTTGTTAAGAGTTGTTAATATTGCTAACTGAAAAGTAATTCAAGAGTCATTAGTTTTAGTTTTGTACTATCTAGGTTTTCATTTTATTCTGTCTGCTCCTATAGTGGTTTGAGGTTTTAGGACAGTGCTTATCAAACTGAGGCATGTCTCTCTCAGGTGTAAATTTTAGTCTGGAAAAGAAAGAAGAGGTTTAACTGGTAATTAATGTTAAACATGTTAATAAATGACTGTGTTGTGCACTGTAATGTAATAGGGCAAAAAAGTTGGGGGTCTATAAGGTGAGATTTCAAGTACATTTTAGGCCTTGCCATGGGCCGTCTCAGGTTATGTTTTTGGATTCTCAGGGCTAATACATTTACTCTCATCTTCGAAGTTGACTACCTCTGTCATAAAGTTTATATTCATAAAAATTGAAGCAGCATTATTTAAGCCAGAATGTATCTAAAAGATCATTCTTTTTTGTGCTGCTTTTTTCTCAGTTCATATACTTAAGCAATTACTTTGATATCATTTTTCTATAGAAGAGGAAAGACACTGGTTGACTATGCAGAGATTGTGGATTGGACAAAAACTTCAGATAAACATATTTTTTTATATAAAGCCAAAAAAATATTTCTAAATAGAATTAGACAGATGGTGCCTGGGTGGCTCGGTTGGTTAAGCGTCTGCCTTTGGCTCAGGTCATGATCTCGGGGTCCTGGGATCAAACCCTGTGTCAGGCTCCCTGCTCAGTGGGGAGTCTGCTTCTCTCCCTCCTTCACCCTCCCCCCACCATGCTCTCGCACTGTCTCTCAAATTAAAAAAAAAAATCAATTTTATAATATGCATTAGGACAAAAAAATACATAAACTTACTGACTCTAACCAAGTTAACTTTTTTAAAACCCAATTTTGGCTTATTCTCTGCTAAATATTTGAATAGTCAAAATCACAGCATTATAAGTTTGTCTTTGTTATTTTGATTAGCTGTTACCACGTAGCTTTTTTTAATTTTCCTGGTCTGATTCTTGTTTGTTTCTTAGAGCAGACAGCCCTTGCTCTGCAATTATACCCTGGCATGATTTCCCTTTGTCTGGCTTTCTGCTGTGCTACCCCCACCCCACTCCTTCCACCCTTTTATAGGAAAACTAACTAGTGCTATTGTGTTTTGACTATCATAGCCTTTAAAAACTTAGCCTGTGTTCCAATAAAACATTGTATATAACTCTCAACAACCTGACTTGTTGGGGAGTAAGGAGGAGAATATTTTATAATATAACTATTATGTTAAAATTAAATCACTGACACTAATAAGGTAGATTTCTTTACAAACAAAAACTTGCTTTTTCTATTTTGATCTGATCGATCTATGCTAATAAGATTTATTCATTCTTTTGCTTTTAGGCATGCTGAGGTGATGAAGAAAATCATTGAGACTGTTGCAGAAGGAGGGGGAGAACTTGGTGTTCATATGTATCCTTACCTATATATGGCTCCTAGGATTTTTTTTTCCTCTTTGGGAAATGTTGGTACAGTGTTAGTGCCATAGTTACATATAACTTGTTTTAGCCCCTCATATGTGAAAGTCTTACTAGGAGTCTTTATTTGGAAAATGTTATGTTGTGATAGTTCTGCTTTGTTCAGTTGGTTCGCACATGTTCCTTGTGCACCAGTCAGCTCTGGCTTGTTACAGAGCCTCAGGTCAATATATACTTTTCTAGGCAGCAGCTTGCCAATTCTTTTGTTTGTCCAAGAGGCAATGGCTAAGAGCATGTGAATATAAAACCATTGCTCTTGATGGAAAAGAAACTCAGTGGTCATAATTTATTGATGAAAGAAGAGTAACCTACTAATTTAGGAGATAACACATGAGTATCTTTTCCCTAAGTATATTTCCAATTTAACTATTATAAAAAATGTGCTTCCCTCAGGTAAAAGTAAACTTAGGTTGTGTCATTCTAAGCTCTCTGAAGTAAAGAATTCAGTTTAACAGAAAAGTTAATTAAAAAGTAAAGCACACAAAGTATATTTCAGATATTCTTAAAATACAGTTTTCTCCAGGTAGAAGCACCCTTCTTATATCTTACTATGATTTTCCTACTTAGTTTTCTGTGGTTGACAAAAGGAAACTAAACTCCTGGATCCTAAAGTACATATATCCATAGTATGGATTCATCAAAAGCAGCCAAAATCAATGATTTAGATGCCAAATAATTTGAATTAATTTGGTGCTAGATTGATAATACACTTGATAGTTCATGGCACTCAGTGTTAAATGTAGACTCTGAGAGGTCACCCCCATCTTGGAATTACAGATAACTAAAGAATTGCTAATAGCGTGAGTGTTCCTCAGAGGACACGTTTGACATTGAAAGAAACCAAGAACTTTTGGTCCAAACCAGATTTACTCCTGAAACTGTATGATGCATAACTTAAGCATTCATCTCTGTGTTGGAGGCTAGGTAGCAACTTGGAAGACATTTTAGCTACAGTGGACTCTCTCTAATAAAATCCTGAATTTTTTTCCGAGTTCCACTGTACTTGGAAATATTAAGAGATTAATGATTATTGGGGGGATCGATGAGTCATTACTAAACACAGAGGCTTCCAAATTTATGTACCTAAACTAACTTAGAATCAGTCCTTACAGAAGGTTTCTGCTTTATTTTTTTCTCTTTTGCTTCGGTGCTTTTATATTCTTTACCCTGCCTTATTTTCTAACAGAACCTAGCAAACTAACAGGCAGTAAAGGAACCCTTTCCCACTCATTTAAATATGAACACCCATGTCCTTATTTTTATATCAGAATAATTGGGCTCCTGTGAACTCATTAGGAAGTTTCACATTCAAATATTAAATGGGAATGGGTCGAGCAGTCTTAAAAGTTATAGAGAACCTCATGTTGAATAGATACAAACTTGCATGAGTGAATTTTTTTAATATACTTGATTTAAGATTTTGTTTTATATATTTTTTCTGAGATAATTGCAATGTTAGCCTAATAAGGATAATTACAATGTTAGCTTAAATCATAGTACCATTTACTAATCTGTTTTCCTTAGCTAAAGACCTTTAGGTATCTTCTAATTTTCTTGAAGTTTGTACAAGCTGTCATTCCAACAATAGAATATGACTACACGAGACACTTCACAATGTAACGAAGAGAGCATAGAATCTATCCTAATTATTGTTTCTGATTTTTAAACAATTAACCCATAGATGTGACCATTGACCATATTCACCAATATGTACAATTTCTCTAATAAAGGGACTTATATGTTTATGCATTAAATAAAAAAAGTTCCACTACCAGACTTATTTGTTTAATAAAAATGAGTGTAAAGAGACTGTTTTTCTTGCTTCTTATCAAAAGGTGGTAACAGCGGGGCACCTGGGTGGCTCAGTGGGTTAAAGCCTCTGCCTTCGGCTTAGGTCTTGATCTCAGGGTTCTGGGATCGAGCCCTGCATCGGGCTCTCTGCTCAGCGGGGAGCCTGCTTTCCCCTCTCTCTGCCTGCCTCTCTGCCTACTTGTGATCTCTCTGTCAGATAAGTAAATAAAATCTTTAAAAAAAAAAAAGGTAGTAACAATATTTTCTTTAAGAACTCTGGAAATGAAGTATCTCCAGGATGATAAAAGAGTATTTTGGATTCACATTTATGAGAAGTGCATTAAATGTGTTATAATAGTGTGAACTAGGACTAAAAAATACTGCAGGCTAGACATACCTTCCCTTTCTCTTCCCCTTTGTTCTTTTTATTTTCCATCTCCGCCCCTCTTTCCAAGTCTCCTACCTGCTAATGGCTAATATTTATGAAGCACTTACTCTGTGGCAGGAAATGTGCTAATACATACTTTGTTTCCTGATTGTTTTAGTAAGTTGATACCACCAAAATTACTTTATATTAAAGATTCAGGAATATTTTTCCTGTTGTGATTGCATAGTAGAATATTAGCCTTTAAAAGGATCTCTTTGTTCTATCACATCTGTGTTTAGATCTGATGTAGGAGTTCAGAAAGGTCAAATGCATTCTACTATGGGACAGCCAAGGTGTAAGACTAGAATGGCCATTAAGACATTCTCTTTATTTATTGCCTCTTGTCCCTGTTCTTTCCATTCTGTACATAATGAAGTGGCTAACCTTGCCTTTAAGGAACCTTAGTTGTATTTTTTCTCTTCACGACTTGGTAGTGTTAAGGTGCTATAATATGGGGATACAAACATGGGCATCATCCTCTAATATACTTCAGGTATCCTGCTTGCTCATAAAGCCAGCAAGCTCTTTTCCTTTCTTAATCTTCCAAGCTGATTTTACTGATATATTCTATTTTTGAATACCTGCAGTCTAAATGATATCCATTATTAGATATTATCACATTGTCCACATTTTTTCCCAGTTAAATCTTACTTATCAAAAGTACAGATAACCTCAAATCTTTTTAAGTTATCAGTCATATTTATCTCAGTCACTGATGGGTGGCATAAATAACTTTGCTGGTCAAACCTTTTTAGTTTCAGATGTTTTTTCCAATTGAAATCTTTGTAGGGATCTTTAATACATACAATAAAAATGGATTTGTTAAGGATATAAATGTGTTTTTATAAGTTCATAGGAGTTTTATGACAACAATGGGTTGTTTGATGAAATTGAAATTCAGATATGGATGACAGTCTTACAAGCCTTTGCAACCAGTTTACCTTTTATATTAACTTCATGGTATTCGTAAACGTCTGATTTGTATAAATAGTAGCAAATGGTAATAGCTTTTTTCTTTTTTTTAACTTTTTCTTTTGAAATAATTGTGTATTTACAGAAGTATCACAACTCCTGTATACCCTTCCTTCAGCTTCCTCTAATGTTAATATCTTACATAACCATGATATGTTTATCAAAACTAAGAAATTAACATTAGTACAGTAGTATTAGCTAAACTGCATGTTTTATTCACATTCCCTCAGTTTTCCCGCTTAATGTTTTTTTTTTTTCTGGAATCTGGAATCCAATCCAGGATACTACATTGCATTTAGTTGTCATGTCTTAATCCTTTCCAATCTGTGACAGTTTCTGTCTTTGTCTTTCATGACCTTGATACTTTTGAAGAGGAATGGTCAGAAATTTTGTACAGTGTCCCTCTATTTGAATTTACCTGATTTTTTTTATGATTAGACTGGGTTAAAAATTTTGAGAAAAGGGATGACTGGGTAAGCATCTGCCTTCAGCTCAGGTCATGATCCCAGCGTCCTGATGTCAAGTCTCACATCAGGCTCCTTGCTCAGCGGGGAGCTTGCTTTTCCCTCTGCCTGCTGCTCCCCCTGCTTATGCGGACACTCTCTTTCTCTATGACAAATGAAATCTTCAAAAAAAATTAAGGGGGGAAGAATACCCCTAGAAAGCAGTTGGTTAAGGTGGTGTCTGCTAGGTTTCTTATTTTCAAATTCCAATTCTTTATTGCTCATAATAGGAATACAACTGACTTTCCTATAATGATGTTGTATTCTGCATCCTTGCCAAATTCATTTTTAATTCCTGTTGTTTGTTGCAAGTCCTTTTAGATTTTCTACATAGATGGTCATATCTTCTGCAATTACAGTTTTATTCCTTTTTTTCCAATCTATGTATCTTATATTTTTCTTAACTCATTCATCTGGGTAGGATTTCCAGTACAGTATTAATTAGGAATAATGTTAGTGGACTTCCTTACCTATTCCTGATCTTTGGGAGAAAGCACTCAGTTTCTCACCGTTAAGTAGGATGTTAGTTGAATATGCCCTTTATTAAAAGGTTAAGGAATCTCCTGTTTCTAGGTTGCTGCATTTTTATTATAAATCTTCGATTTGGTCAAATTTGTCTTCTATATCTATTGAAACAGTCGTATAGTGTTTTGTGTTATATCTGTAATAGAGGTTACATTGATTATTAAAAGAGCATTTGCATTCCTCAGATGAACCATGTATTTTTATATACTGCTGGATTCAATTTGCTGAAATTTTATTGATGAATTTTACATCTGTGTTTATGAGGTATATTGTCAGTGGTTTTCTTCTCATGGCTTTAATTTTGGTTTTACAGTAATGTTAGCCCGAATATGAGTTGAGATGTATTCCTTCTCTATTTTCTTGACAATACTGTATAGAATTAGAATTTTTCTGTCAAAACATCTGGGCCTTGAGAGTTTTGGGAAAATTTTAAATACAGATTCAATTATTTTCTTTATATTTAACTTACTTTTTATTCTTGAGTTTGATAGTTTATATTCTTGAAGGAATTTTGTTCTCTAGTGGAGATAGAAGGGAAAGATCTTCATGGTGTTTCTGCCCCTCATGCAGAGCTGCTGTTTCCCTTCCCAGGACTGCACCACAGCAGAGACTTCTTAGAGCTCCTGATCTTTTCTGTGATTGCGAGGTAGAGTTAATGGAAGAAGAGCCTATGAGACAATGTGGACTCCCCCTAGTATCTTAGACCCCAAGGGTTCACAGTATTCTGTCATTCTGGAGTCTGCCTTCACGTTTGCCAGCTATACCAGCTGTGCTACCTCAGGTGGGATTGTGTCATCTCTCCTTTTTCCTGAAGGGAAGACTTTGTATCAGTTGTTTATTTTGCAACCTTAGGTCTCCTATGGATTCACATATAGTCTTAAGTTTGAAGCTGGTTTTATTCTTTTTTTGCTGCAAGGATAGAAGAAATACTTTTTCCAGGTCTCTACATCTTGAGGCAAACTCTTTATGTTTTTTAAAACACCAATTTCAAGATATATTTAGTTAAGCCAAGTGGTGGAAGAATGTTTATTCTGACCTCTGCACATAAGTGATTTAACGTGGAAATACATGATAGTGTGATAATGACTTGAGAGCTCCCAAAGCACTCTGCAAAATTCAGTTGTCTAAAGAATGTACTTTGGGGTGCCTGGGTGGCTCACTGGGTTAAAGCCTCTGCCTTCGGCTCAGGTCATGATCTCAGGGTCCTGGGATGGAGCCCCTCATCGGGCTCTGCTCAGCAAGGAGGCTGCTTCCCTCTCTCTCTCTGCTTGCCTCTCTGCCTACTTGTGATCTCTCTCTCTGTGTCAAATAAATAAAATAAAATCTTAAAAAATAAAAAATAAATAATGTATTTTGTAGGATTTGGATTTCTATTTGCAGTAAGGAGAGACAACCAAGCAACTTAGGCCTAGATTCTCCTAAAGTATTAGGTAAGTAAGAAAAATAGGCTTGTGAGAATGAATTCTAGTAAGTTGATTCATAGGTAAAGCTTATTACTTGTTAAGCTACTGTATGGAAAATGCTTTGTATTATTTATACTCTTCTTACATCCAAACAAGGGAGCATATTCTTGCAGTAAAGAATCATATATGCCTGAATTGAGGTAAACCTGATCTGATGAGAGTATAGAAGTAGGACAAAAACACCTATAAAGGGTGAAATTAAAAACTTTCTAGAAGAAAATGTAGGAAATATTTTGTGACTTAGAATGTAGAAGTCTTAAACACCAGCCCTTCCCCCTACCCAGCATGAACCAAAATGCAGAAAGTAGATGAATTTTACTATATCAAAATTATGGATTTATTTTAAAAAGACTAATTATAGTCAAATTTAATAGACAAATGGTAGTTTGAACAAGGATATTTATAAAGTCTAAAACTGACAAGAGACTCATCTTTTTAGACTATGCGGGGAAGTCCTACAAATCAACAACAGAGAACAATCAGGGTGTCAGTTAATCTTTTGTATAACAAATTACTCCAAAATGTAGTGACTCCAAAGCACTTATTATCTCTTACAGTCTCTGTAGATTAGAAATTTAGAAGTGACTTAGCCCTGTTTCTGGGTCAGGGTCTCATGATGTTGCAGTTAGCATGTTGGCCATGGTTGCAGATACTTGAAGGTTTGACTTCAGGTCCTGGAGGATCCACTTCTAAGACCACTGACTCACTTGCCAGATGACCAGCAAGTTGTAGGGCTGGTAGCTATTTTCTCACCTTGTGACCTCTCCATAAGTTTCTTTGAGTGTCTTAAGGACATGACAGCGGGTTTCTCCCAGAGGAAGTCACCTAAGAGAATAAAGCAGAAAGCACAGTTTATTTTATGACCTACTCTGAGAATTTATAGACCGAAATTTCCTTAATATCCGATTGGTTACACAGATCCACCCTATCCAGTGTGGAAGGAAACTACACAATGACATGAATGCCGTGAGGCAAGGATCATTGTGAGCCATCTTGTAGATCGACTAAGTCCACAGCCAGGAATTCTAATTTTTTTAAAAAGATAAGATATGTATGACTAGGCAATTTATAGGAGAAAAACCCCAAAAACTAAGAAGTGTATTAAGGTAAACTTACCAGAGAGATGTTAAAACAAGATGCTTCTTTATACCTGTTTAGTTGGCAAACATTTGGTTGGATAATGACAGGCATTCAAAGACATGTGAAGATATTGGAACCAACCCTGTGCACTGCTGGAGTAGACTAGTACAGCCATTTTAGGAAAGAATTTGGTAGTACCTCATCAAATTAAGAATGTCTCACTCCTGTGTGTATAATCAAAGAAATGGTTGCAGAAGACCTTATAGGGATGTATTAGACAAACTCAGTTTCCACCTGTGTTTCTCATATAGAACACTTTACTTCTAGTCACCAAATGTGTAGATTTTTGCCCACACTAAGCAGTTTTCTGTGATACCAGTTGGGTGTCCTGCAATTTAACTCCATTCTCACTACCTAGAGATAGTATCAGACCCACAGGCTCAGTCCCACAAAACTGTGCCCAGTGTACTTCAGATCCCAATATCAAATGATTGGTCCCCAGATTATAACACGTCTGATTTAGTTACAAAATTAAACGTTCCCATGAGGTCCTCCTCAGATTTGAGTAATTTGCAAGAAGGGTTCACGGAACTCAGAGAAATACTTATGTTTATTGGTTTATTAAAGGAACAGATGAATAGCCAGATGAAGAGATACATAGGACAAGGTCTGGGAGGTTCATGAGCACAGGAGCTTTTGTCCTTGTGGAGTTGGGGTTCCTCACCCTCCCATGTGAATATATTTGGCCTACTCAAAGCTCTCTGAACCTTTTACTATTGAGATTTTTGTGAAGCTCGCATAGGCATGATCGATCAACTCTATTTCTAGTCCCTCTCCCTTCCCAGGAGGATGAGGTATGGTACTGAAAATTCTAAACTACTAATCATGGATTGGTCTTTCTGGTGACTAGCAGCCAACCAAGAACCCACCCAGAATTACCTCAGTAGAACAAAAGATACTCTAAGTGTTCTCATCATTTAGGAATTTTTAGGAATTTTAGGATCCCTATGTCAAGAACTGAGGGCGAAGACCAATCTATATATTATTATTATTTTGTAGGGGATGATTGGGAGGATGCCTTTGCTATATTGTTTGTGGAAACAGGATTTGGAAGTGATCTGGCCATTTTCATTGGTAGGGTTCCAAGGTACTATACAGCAATTAGATAAACATGATACAATGTGGATAGATCTTAAATACAGTACTGAATCCAAAAATTGGGTCTCAGTTACTTCCTTTGTGGTTTCTGCCATTTTCCATTTTTATTTGGCTACCTATTAGACATTACAAACTTATTAACATGTCTAAACCAAAACTCCCAGTTTTATATCCACTACCAAACACCGGCTACCGCAACTGAGCCGCTACCAATAAAAACTTCTTCCAATCTTCCATCTCAGTTAATGTCATTTCTACCAATCCAGTTGCTAAGCGAAAACTTCTAAGAATCATCTTTCTTCCTCTTTCTGTCCACCCCTACCTAGTAACTCATTCCATGTCTCAGTAACGGGTCCTGTCCTCTCTACCTCCACAGTACATCCTGGTTCCTGGGATTCTGCATATTGAACCAGCAACCACATGATTCTAATGCAGGCAACTCATGGATCACACTTTGAGAACCCCTAAGAAACACTTTGTCCTGCTCTTAATTGAGTAAACTTTTCCTTTTTAAATAATTTTAGGGCTTGAGAGGGAAAAATTAGATGATACTTATTTGTACCTTTTAAAATAAAAGTTGTTTTCTTGATTCCATTATTAATCAGTGAATCAGCAGTTCTCAAATGATAATACCTTTCCAGATTTATCTCCAATCCAATTGGTAGCATGAAAGTTTTTATTTAGTAAACAGGAGATAGCTAAGAACTGGGCTCTTTAATTCCCAATTCCCTAACTTTAGTTGTATAAACTTAGTTTGCTTGCCTTTGAACCTCCAGGTTCCTCACCTATAAGAACAGCATTTTCTAGCCATAGAGTTATTAAGAGGATTGAATAAGATAATACAAGTAAAGCACTTAGCACAGTGCTTGACCTTTTTTTTTTTTTTTTTAAGATTTTATTTATTTATTTGAGAGACAGAGAAAGTGAGAGAGAGCATGAGAGGAGAGAAGGTCAGAGGGAGAAGCAGACTTCCCCTGGAGCTGGGAGCCCGATGTGGGGCTCGATGTGGGGCTCGATGTGGGGCTCGATGTGGGGCTCGATGTGGGGCTCGATGTGGGGCTCGATCCCGGAACTCAAGGATCATGACCTGAGCCAAAGGCAATTGCTCAACCAACTGAGCAACCCAGGCGCCCCACAGTGCTTGACCTTTAATGCTGTACTAGTATGATGGTAATGATCACTATTGCTACCAATCTAGAACTAGTTTTGAGGTTACAAGTATCACCAGATCCAGCAGAGGGCAGTAGAATAGCACAAGATCTAAGTACTAAAGCATACTGGAGATGCCTGTTAATGAAAATCACTTCTCCCTCTATTTTTTCTTGTAATGGAAGAAGGAAATGGATGATGTTGGTGAACCTCCAATATGTTTGAGATTCTCATCCCTTCATTTACTGAAGAACAGTGGTGCATCCAGTTTATTTTGGTTTTTAACCCTTTATCAGCCACGTGGTTTACAAATATTTGGGGTTTTGTTTTGTAATTATTTGCAGTTTTAATCTCCTAACACCTCTCTTGTCCTTCACATCTATATTTCTAAAATGAGGGAAATGGACTAAAATTATTTTTGTCTTATCGAGGTGTAATTGATCAAATGCTGATGTATTTAAAGTGCACAAAGTGGGGGCACCTGGGTGACTTAGTTTAGTGTCCAACTCGATTTCAGCTCAGGTCTCCATCTCTAGATAGTGAGATCAGGCCCCATCTGGCTCTGTGCCCACAGGAATCTGCTTGGGATTCTCTCTTTCCTCTCCCTCTGCCCCTCCCCCTGCACATGTGCTTGCTAGTACTCTCTCAAATAAAAAATTAAATAAATAAATAAATAAATAATTTTTTTTTTTAGTACACAAAGTCATGATTTGATATATAAATAAATTGTAAATGGATTCTCACAATACATCCATTACCTTACATATTTCTCTTTGGGAGGTGATGAGAACACTTAAAATCTACTCTTGTACCTAAATTTCAATTATACAATAAAGTATTAACAATTATAGTCACCATACAATACATCTCGACGTGTTATTTATCTTGTAACTGGAAGTTAATATATCTTTTCACCAACCTCTCCTATTTCCCTGAGCCTCTGGCAACCACCAATCTACTCTAGTTCTATGAGTTTGATTTTTTTTTTTTTAAGATTCCACATATAAGTAATAATGTGTGTTATTTGTCTTCTATCTGGCTTATTTCACTTGGTGAAATGCCCTCCAGAGTCATCCATGTTGTTGCAAACGACAAGATTTCCTTCTTTTTAAAGGCTGAATAATATTCCATTTTGGTGTGTGCATGTATCTTAAATATTCTTTATCCGTTCCTCTTTCAAAGGACAGTTAGGTTGTTCCAGTATCTTGACTATGATAAATAATCCTGCAATGACCATGAGAGTACAGATATCTCCTTGAGACAATGATTTTGTTTCCCTTAGAATATACCCAGAAATGAGATACATGGATCATATGGTAATTCTGCTTTTAATTTCTTGAGGAACCTCCATGTTGTTTTCAATAGTACCTCCACCAGTTTACATTTCTACCAACAGTGCACAAGGTTCCTTATCTCCACATCCTCATCAGCATTTGTTATTTCTTTTTGATAACTGTCATAACATGTGTAAGGTGATATTTTATTATGGTTTTGATTTGCATTTCCCTAATGATTAGTGATGCTGAGCATCTTTTCAGGCACCTGCTAGCCACTTGGATGTCTTATTTGGAAAAAAATGTCTTTTCAAGTCCTTTGCCCATTTTTTAAATTGGGATATGTGAGGGGTTTTTTTGCTATTGAATTATAGGAGTTCCTCATTTAATTTGGATATTAACTCTTTATTGGATATGTGGTTTGTAAATATTTTCTCCTATTTCATAAGTTGCCTTTTCCTTTTGTTGATGGTTTTCTTTGCTGTACAGAAACTTTCTGGTTTGACGTAGTCTCACCTGTTTATTTGTTGCCTTAGCTTTTGGTGTCAAATCCAAAAAATCATTGCCAGACCAATGTCAAGGATATTACCTGCTGTGTTTTCCTCTAGGAGCTTAATGATTTCAGGTCTTATTATAAGTCTTTAATATATTTTAGTTGACTTTTGTGTACAGTATAAGGTAGAGGTCCCAATTTCATTCTTTTGCATATGTATATCTGGTTTCCCCAATATTATTTATTGAAGCAACTCTCCTTTCCACATTGTTTATTCTTGACACCTTTGTTGAAAATTAATTGACCATGTATGTGTGGGTTTATTTCTGGGCTCTTGATTCTATTCCATTGATCTGTGTGTTTGATTTTATGCCAGTACCATACTATTTTGATTACTATAGTTTTACACTACAGTTTGAAAGCAGGCAATGTGATGTCTCCAGCTTTGTTCTTGCTCAAGATTGCTTTGGCTATTCAAGGTGGTTTTGTACTGCCATATGAATTTCAGAATTATTTTTTTCTATTTCTGTGAAAAAATACCATTTGAATTTTTATAAGGATTGCATTGAAAATATGAATTGTCTTTGGTAGTATGAACATTTTAACAATATTCTTTCAATCCATAAACATAGAATATTTTTCCATTTATTTGCGTCATCTTCAGTTTCTTTCATCAATATTTTATAGTTTTTGTGGGTATAGATCTTTTACCCCCTTAGTTAAATTTATTCCTAAATACTTTATTGGTTTTGATGCTATTATAAGTGGGATTGTTTTATTAATTTCTGTTTTGGATAGTACACTGTTAGTGTATAGAAGCACAACTAGTTTTTGTGTATTAATTGTGTATCCAGAAACTTTACTAAATTTCTTTATTAGTCTAATAGTTTTCTGGCAGAGTCTAGGGTTTTCTATATATAATATCTTCAGACAGAGAAAATTTACTTATTCTTTTACTATTCCCATGGCTTTTTTCTTTTTCTTGCCCAATTACTTTGGCCAGGAGTTCCACTACTGTGTTGAATAGAAGTGGCATAAGTGGGGATTCTTGACTTGTTCCTGCTTTTAGAGGAAAAACTTTCAGCTTTTCACCATTAAGTATGTTAGCTATGGGTTTGTCAGAGATGACCTTTATTATGTTGAGATGCAGTTTTTTGAGAGTTTTTATCATAAAAGAGTGTTGAATTCTGGCCAGTACTTTTTCTTCATACATTGGGGTGTTCATATTATTTTTATCCTTCATTTTGTTAATGGGTTGTAACATATTTGTTGATTTTCATTTGTTGAAACATTTACCAATAAATCTCAATTGATCATGGTGTATGATTCCTTTAATGTACTATTCAACTTGGTTTGTTAATATTTTATTGAAGATTTTTGCATTTCTGTTCATCAGAGGTATTGACCTGTAATTTTCTTCTAGTGTCTTTGTTTGGCTTTGATATCAGGATATTGTTGGTCTCGGAAAATGAGTTTGGAAGGGATCTCTCTTTTTTTTATTTTGTAGAAGAATGTGAGAAGAATTTATATTAATTCTTCAAATGTTTGGTAGAATTTACCAGTGAAGCCAGATAGTTCGTGAACTTTTCTTTATTTGGAGATGTTTGGTTACTGATTTAATTTCCTTATTCATTATTGCTCTATTCACATTTTCTATTTCTTCATGATTCAGTCTTGGTAAATTATATATTTCCAGTAGTTAATTCATTTTTTTCTGGTTTATCTAATTTGTTGGCACATAATTGGTCATAGTAGTTTCCTATAATCCTTAGTATTTCTGTGTTATCAGTTGTAACATCTCCTTTCATTAGTAATATTAAGTCTTCCCTGTTTTTTTCTTAGTGTAGCTAAAGATTTTTCTATTTTGTTTATCTTCTTGGTTTCATTGATCTTTATAATTGTCTTTCTAAGTCTGTATTTTATTTTTTTGCCTGCTCTGACCTTCATTTTGCCTTCCTTTTGCCAACATTGAGCCTAGTTTTTTATTTTTCTAGTTCTTTGAGGTGTAAAGTTATTACCTATTTGTGATCTTCCTTCTTTAATGCAGCCATGTATCACTATAAACGTCCTTCTTATTACTGCTTTTCCTGCATCCCACAGGTTTTGCTATGTTTTGTTTTCATTTTTATTTGTCTTGAGATGTTTTTAGATTTTCTTCTGATTTCCTTTTTGACTCAATAGTTGTTTAAGAGTTGTTTAATTTTCATGTATTTGTGAATACTCCTGTTTTCTTGCTGTTACTGACCTAGTTTCATTTCATCATCTACTTTATACATGGGAGAAATCAGGGAAGGGCATTGTATTAGTCTACTTGGGCTGCCATAACAAAACATCACAAACTGGGTGGCTTAAGCAACAATTTAGTTTCTCGCAGTTCATGATCAAGATACTGGCAAATTCTGTTTCGTGAGGAGTCTTTTAATGGTTTACAGATAGCTGTCTTCTCGCTATGTCTTCATATGGCCTTTCCTCTGTGGTGTGTGGGGAAAGAGAGAGAGATTGAGAAATGTCTTCCTCTTCTTTTAAGGGTGCCAGCCCTATCAGATTAAGGCCTCATTGTTACTACTTTTCTTAACCTTTATTAAAAACCTATGTATAAGGGGAACCCTCCTCCACTGTTGGTGGGGATGTAAGTTGGTGCAGCCACTTTGGAAAACAGTATGGAGATTCCCCAAGAAATTAAATATACAGCGACCCTATGACCCTGCAATTGCACTACTCGGTGTTTACCCCAAAGAAGCAGA
>CM052799.1:143803428-143904954 GCA_028533885.1 Nasua narica
TAAAGGATCTGTACTCGAGGAACTATAGAACACTCATGAAAGAAATTGAAGAAGACACAAAAAGGTGGAAAAGCATTCCATGCTCATGGATCGGAAGAATAAACATTGTTAAAATGTCTATACTGCCCAGAGCAATCTATACTTTCAATGCCATCCCGATCAAAATTCCACCAGTTTTTTTCAAAGAGCTGGAACAAACGATTATTATATCTTCTTGTTAGATTGTCCCCTTTATGATTATATAGTGTCCTTTATCTCTTGCTGTAGTCTTTGTCTTAGAGTCTATTTTGGGGGCACCTGAATGGCTCAGTTGGTTAAGCATCCACATCTTGATCTCAGCTCAGGTCTTGATCTCAGCGTTGTGAGTTCAAGCCCCGCATTGCAGCCCAACTTAAATAAGGGAATGAATGAATGAATGAAGTCCATTTTGTTCTATATAAGTATTGCTACCTCTGGCTTTCTTTTCACACTCATTTGTGCGAGAAATGTTTCTTTATCCCTTCACTTTCAATTTGCAGGTCTTTAGATCTGAAATGAGTCTCTTGTAGGTAGCATATGGAAAGGTCCTGGGTTTTTTTTATATATATATTCTGTCACTCTATGACTTTTGATTGGAGCATTTAGTCCATTAACATTCAAAGTAATTATTGATAGATGTGTATTTGTTGCCATTTTGTTACTTGTTTTATGGTTGTATTTGTAATTCTTCTCTGTTACATATTGGATCTTCTTTGCCTACTTTCAATTGTGTTATTTTCTCACAAATCTTTTTACCTGTTGATTTCTTTTGAATTTAAAGACTTGTCTCAGGCTCACCTTCTATTTCATTAGGCATTCTGTTGTGCTAATTGCCTCTTGTGTTCTTTCTTGTTAGATCTTTGTTTTTGAAATATGTTTTGTTATTTTATTTCTAATTATTTTTTGAATTGTCAGTTTATTTGAGTTTTTCTGATCTGAATTATGTTGTTCTTTCATGTCTTTATAATTTCTTTTGGCTCCTTTTGACTCTTTTCTGCAAACATGTCTTTCTGTTATGCAACACTTCCATTGTTTGTGGGCAAGTTATTCTGTTTTTTATTCTCTTTTCTTATAATTTTTTATGGGATTTGACCTCAATACTTTTCTGTTTCTTAATTAGTTTTTCTAAATTTTTAAAAGGAAGAATGATTCAGTATAGCTTTTCTAACTTCAGAATGCTCAATATTTTCTTTCTCTTTTTTATAAAAGTCAAAAATATTGTGCCTTGCTTTTTTAACTCTATTTCCTTTCCCTACCTTTATATGAACATTTTTTCTCTTCATCTTCATCATCTCTATCCTATTCTGCTCTGATGTCACTCCTAATAGCTACTACTCTGCATAGGGCCCTGTTGTGGGAAGAAGCATGGGACCCTGTTTTGAGAGTTCATGGGGACCCTACTTCTCTAGCCCTTTAATAGCTGGGCTCCTATGGTTGCCTGCTGATGGAGTGGATACAGCCAACCCAATTTCAGATGCTGTTTTCCATTTGGCCTGCTGTAGGCTCCAGTGATTTAGTTCTGTTAGCTATATGTGGGTTCTCTTATTCTCATATCTAAGAAATGTCTAGTGCATCCTCTTATTGCTCCAGACAGAGTGGATATCATGTAGATTTATGGTTGTTGGTAGTTTGTCTTCTTCTGTGGTCTGTGGAGAAGTTTGTTATCTGGGGTTTTGTTGATTTATTTGTTTTGTGTGTGTGTTTACACATGTGTTTTGGTAAATGTTATTTATAAGTTTTTGGTTTTGCTGTATAGTTGCACTATTTGTTTTGTTGTGGGGATTTGGAAGAATTCAAAAATATGCTGCTGCCTCCCTCAACTTCCCAAAAAAAACCTGAACTATGAACTCCTGAATCCTGTTAAGAACATAAGATTTTCCAAAATGTATTGTTTCTCTTAATAAATCTCATCCAAAAGGAAGAGGTTCCTTTGATTTTTCAGTTATCTCCTTTTTTTAAATTATGTTTAAAAAATGGTGGCTTGCTTTTTTGAATTCTGTGTCTTTCCTCCACCTTTATGTGAATATTTTCTTATATATAAACATTATCTTTACATAGATATCCTCTGGTTTTTATCCGCTCTTCCTCCATTTCTGCCTTCCTTTCTTTCCCTCTTAAACAACAACAACAAAAAAAAAAACTAATAAAAGGATCGTGCTTTCTAATTATTGACTTATATCCAAGAAGAATTACAGCAGATGGTGTCTGAGCCCCACCTATATCCCTCCCCCTCACCACTTTGGTGAATACTGCCCAACTTCCAATTGCTGGCACCTATACTCTTTTGTATATAGGCTTTCCCTGACCATCAGAGTCTGCCTGGTTTACCTGAGCAGCAGGCTAGAAATGCCAGTGCCCCTCTTGGGAGAAGTCTTCAACTAAAGACTGATGAGAGCAGATGTAATATAATAGAAAAATGGCCCACTTAAAGATATCCACATCTCAATCCCCTAAATCTACAAATATGTTACCTTCCTGGCAAAAGTTATTCTGTGGTGTGACTAAGTTCATGATCTTTAGAAGGAAGATTATTTTGGATTATCCATGTGGCTATAGTCTTATGAGTCCTTAAAACTAAAAGAAGGAAGTCACAGCCAGAGAACAATTTGAAGATGGCTTTAAAATGGAGGAAGGGGATACAAGCCGGGAATGCAAGTGGTGTCTAGAAGCTGAAATGATTCTCCTCTAGAGTCTCCAGGTGCAACCCTGCTGTCACCCTGATTTTGGCCTAGTATGACCCATTTTGCACTTGGGACCTTCAGAACTGTAAAATAATAAATTTGTGTTATTTTAAGCTACCAGGTTTGTTATAAGAGCAATAGGAATCGAATAAAATGGTTAAATGCCCCAGCTCCTTCAGTCCTTGAATGGGATGACTCCGAGGCATCTTTCAGTATTGACTGACAGGTTCCCAGAGGTGAGGATTAAGTACCTTATTCATAGCAGTAACTTGCTAGAAAAGAAGCCACTTACTAGTTTCCTTCTTTTTCCTATCTTCCTCACTCCCCTACTATGTTGGAAACACCTCCAAATAAACTGTGCTTAAGTCCTCAAATTGGATTTTGCTTCGGGGGAACCCAATCTAAAACGGAACTTGAAATGGCTTTGGTGAGAGACTGATATAGGTACTTATTCAAATTCAAGTTTGAATCAAAGGAGAAGAGAGTTTTATATTTATTACAAATTTTCCTCATTTCTAAGATAGTAATGCAGGAGCCTTGGAAAGTGGAGTGGGAGCCTGAAACTCAGGTGGTCACAAAGCATAGTCCCTGTCTTTGTTACAGAGCTATTTTTTTGGGGGGTGGGGGACATGATCATTGTGTGGTTCTTCAGTACTTAGGGTAAAATCCTGCATTCTGAGTCTCCAGATATGATTTCTAGGTCCTCCACTTCTCCCAGGAATATGAATCTGAGGAGAAAGTTTGAGGCAGATACTTCAGATTGGCTCATTCTGCACCAGAGTTTCTCAACCTTGGCACCATTGGCATTTTGGCCTGGATAATTCTTTGTTGTGAGTTTTGTCCTGTGCATTGTAGGCTGCTGATCAGCATCTTTGGCCTCTATCCACTAGATGCTACTATTACCCTCACCCCAGTTGTGAAAACCAAAAATGTATCCATTGTCAGATATGTCTGACTCTTCATGTCGAAGAGTCAAATTACTCCTTGGTGAAAAACATTCCTCTATATAAATCTAACTCCTTTGTATCCTGCCTTCCAGTAACTCTGGAGACAGGCAAGCTGAGGACGACATTCCCCAGATCCTCCTACAGTTAGGATTCTGTGTGTCACACTTGGAACACGGAAGTGAATATCACAAGACAGTGGCCATGTGACTTTTCTGACAAGCACCATCATGGAGGTATTTGTCTGATTTTGTTTCTAGAATAGTAGTGGGAAGGGTCCAGTCCTTGGCTTCGCAGATACTGACTGCAGGGGCAGCAGTGTTATTTTGTTATAACAACCCTATTGGATAACTCGATATGTCTTTTTGGTATTTCTTCTCACTATGTAACACCTAAGTTGGTTTTCTGGTGCTTCAAGAAATTCGTAATGAATCCTTTTCTGATTAAACTAGCTATAAACAATTCTGTTATCTGAAATATAGTCATTTCTATCAGTGCACAGATAGTGTCACAACCAAATTGTAGCTTTGGCAATAAAAAGGAAATAGGGAGAAAGATTCTAAGGATTTAGATTTTGTAGACTGGAGAGCTTGTGAACCAAGTTATATGTCAAACAATCCTCGTATGGCAGAACCCATGCTAACTATGCCTGCAACATTAACCAAAATGTTAGGAAAAATTCAAAATATTAGTGTAAGTATGCTGATTCCTGCTTCTTTCAGCAAAATCCTGCAAGATACAGATCAACTCAAGGTGGAGGTGGAAGGAAATAGCACTTGGCTAAGAGAGCCATGGGCTTGTGGCCTGCAATCTAAGTAAACTAAACCTTTAGTAATTTGGAATCTTGCAGAGTTTAAAAAAAAAATTTCACCTGTGGCATTTACCCAAGGGAATTTAAAACTTATGTTCACACAAAAATCCACACAAAGATGCTTATAGCAGCTTAATTCATCATTGTGGAAACTTGGAAGTAGCCAAGATGTCCTTCAGTAGGTGAATGGATACACAAATGGGTACATCCAGACAATGGAATATTATTTGGCATTAAAAAAAGAAATGAGCTATCATTTCCATTTTCATGGAAAAACATAGAGGAAACTTAAATGCATATTCTATTAAGTAAAAGAAGCCAGTCTGAAAAGGCTATGCACTGTATGTTTCCATCTACATGACATTACGGAAAAAGCAAAACTACAGCCATGGTAGTTGTTAGGGGGTGGAGAGGAGAGAGGCAGGGATGAGTAGGCAGAGCACAGTGGTTTTTAGGGCAATAAAATCAGTCTCCATGATACTATAATGTCATTATACATGTGTCAAAACCCATAAAAAATAGTACAAAACTGAGTGAATTTTAATATTAACTATGGGCTCTGGTGGTAATGATGTGTCAAGGTTGGTTCATCTATTGTAACAAATGTGCTGCTCTGGTACAGGATGTTGATGATGGGCGAGGCTGTACTTGTGTGGGGGAAGGGAGTATACTGGAACTCTCTGTACTCTCTACTCAAATGGAAAAAGGACCAGTTGGTGGAAGCTATGATGCACTTCCAGATTCCCTTCAGAACTGAAGGACTTATTTCTTAGCTGCTGAGAGTGTTTCTGGCTGTGAGTCCTCAACTTCCAATCTTGTCTTGGAATTTGATAAGGGGAAGTACTTCACCAAAGGACCTTTGTGAGATAGCTTATGTCTAATAATAGGTCAGTGAGACTACATAAAGCCCTCGTCTTCTTAACCAAATTACTCCAAGGGGCTGAACCAGTGCCGGACCTCCTTTGAGTGTGTGAGGCCTTTGCTGAGACTGCATCACAGCCTCAGGGCTCCTTCTTCTTAGTCCTGCTCTCTTCTCTGGCCCTGCACTCACTGATATCTGGAGCATTCTCTAATAAATTTCCTGTATCCTAAACTCTACCCCAGAGTGCAGGGAACTTAATCTTCAGGGACTAGGAAGAATGCAGAATGCAGAGGCTGGAGCACCAGATGCACTAAACAAGGAATTTGCCCACTGTTATCGCAGGGCACCCTCACTCTTGACTTTCATTTTCTTTATAAATTTTTCTGTGTGTGCGTTTATGTGTGTGTTTTTTTCCTCAAAACTGAAAATAAATCATACTGAGGCTTTTGCTCTTGGCTTAAAGTAACCTCCTACATAATATGGAGCGCTGATGCACCATGGTCTAGAAAAAGAATGCAAAAACATGTTATTTTTATCAAAATGGGCCAAATATTATTCAGTTGGAATTGATTACTATCATAGAGTAATTTAAGCTATGAATACTATATTTATTCCTCATTTTGACGGAGTATTTTTAAAAGTGGGACTCCCTTATGTCTTATTATTATAAGTAACAACTTCACTCAACAATCAAAAATTGCACATGGAAAATTTTAAAGACACTATATGGGAATGTTGGGAGCATACAACTTGCCCTTCAGGTCATAGGTCATGGAACCATGAGAAATACAAATCTGATGAGGAGGACATGTGTTTTCCAAATGTCTTGACTTGGACAAGATAGCAAGGTGAGATATTGGTATTGTCCCTTTTGGAGAAGGGAGTGTGTTCATAGATATTTAGGTGGTCAAAGTGGTGGATATGGTAGAGACAGCTTCAGCCCGTCTTCCTCAATAATGAAACCTAGAAATTTAGTTGGGCATTTTTCCTGCCTGGATAGATCCTATTTACAAGTCTCCCTTGCAGGAATATGGGATCATATGATTAAGTTGGGGTTAGCGTACAGTAGGTGAAAGTTTGGTGTTGGATTTCCAGAAAGGTTCTCACTCATCCCCATGGGCTGCCTCTTTTCACTTTCTGCTCCTTCTTTGAGCCTACAAGTCAGATATGATGACTGGAGCTGAGACCATCCAACTTGGACCATGGACCCAGATGTCAAAGTTAAGAAGTGAAGCAAAAAGACAGAAGGTGACATGGTCACTGGAGAAGGAGTACCCAAGGTGTTAGCCCCATCCTGCTTACCTCTAAACCTCTTCTGCATGTGAACAACAATCTTGTATTTTATTTAAGCTTTCACAATTTTGGATTTTCCCACTATATATGCTTAACTTAATTCAAACTGATACAGAATTCAAATGATGTAATCTTAAAACAATCCTAAAAATATCTTAAAACCCTAAAAAAGCTTCCCTCTCCAAGGGAAGATGGGGAATGTGCTGTGTGGTGTCCCCCATAGTTATTGGGTACACTGAGATTCATAGGAGATAATTAGGCCTGGAAATATCATAGCTTCTTACAGTTCAGCCACATCACACTATTTCTAAAAGAAATTCCCTGGAGGTTCTAGAGGGATGCAAGTTTTCTCTTGTATTAGTGTAGAATATTTCCCAGACATTAAACATTTTTATATTTACTGGGAATTTGTGTGATGGAGAGCAAAATAATGTCACTCATTACTTTTCTATTATCACTGTAACAACCACAAATTCAGCAGCTTAAAACAAGACAGATTTATTCTCTTTCAGTTCCAGAGGTCAGAAGTCCAAAATGAGTCTTACAAGGTTAAAATCAAGATAGCAGCAAAGACGATTCTTTCTGATGGCTCCAGGGGTGAATCCCTTCCTTGTCTCTTGCAGCTTCTGCAGATGGCTGACATTTCTTGGCTTGTGGCCACATCTTCTCAATCTCTGCTTCTCTTGTCACGTTGCCTTCTCCTCCATCTCTGACTCCCATATGTCTCTAAGGATCGTTATGATTACATCAGGCTCATGGGGATAACCCGGGATAATCTCTCCATCTCGAAATCCTTTTTTTTTTTAAAGATTTTATTCATTTATTTATTTTTTTATTATCCATTTATTTGACACAGAGAGAGATCACAAGTAGGCAGAGAGGCAGGCAGAGAGAGAGGGGGAAGCAGGCTCCTTGCTGAGCAGAGAGCCCGATGCAGGGCTCGATCCCAGGACCTTGAGATCATGACCTCAGCCGAAGGCAGAGGCCTCAACTCACTGAGCCACCCAGGCGCCCTTCCATCTCGAAATCCTTAATCAAATCTGCAAAGTAACTTTCACCATATAAGGTAGCAGAGGGTCCAGGGTTCCAGGTTTTAGGAGGTGGACACATTTGGGAGGCTGTTTTTCAGCCTTGCACAGTCACCTAGACATCTTGATTTAGAAATCACACAGGAGAGGTTTTTTCCTCATTTAAAAGCAACAGAAATTATTAGATATGGTTACTTTTAAAAAGGGAAGTTCTATAAATCAGAGGCTACTATTAAAATGTTAAAAGGAGATGAAACAGGGGCGCCTAGGTGGCTCAGTGGCTTAAAGCCTCTGCCTTCAGCCCAGATCATGATCTCAGGGTCCTGGGATCAAGCCCCGCATTGGGCTCTCTGCTCAGTGGGGAGCCTGCTTCCCCCTCTTTCTCTGCCTGCCTCTCTGCCTACTTGTGATCCCTCTCCTCTCTGTCAAATAAATAAATAAAATCTTTAAAAAAAAAAAGGAGATGAAACATAAGAGATTGTGGACTCTGAGAAACAAACTGAGAGTTCTGGAGGGGAGGGGGTTGGGGTGAGCCTCGTGGTGGGTATTGAGGACGGCACATATTGTATGGAGCACTGGGTGTGGTGCATGAACAATGAATCTTGGAGCACTGAAAAAATAAAATTAAAAAAATAAAATGTTAAAAAGCAAAAATGGACTATCTCCCTAAAATATAACAGGCAAGGTGATAAGAGCTTAATACAGTCAATATATGCATTATTAAATCAAAAAAATAGTAAAAAAAAAGCCACTGACTCTAATATCTTGATAATTAAGCAGTTACTTGCACATGAGTGACAACTCACATATGATAAAATACCCCAAAATCTGTTCATCCTCATTAAGTATGAAACCCCAGAATAAATTAAATGTTGTACTTTAAAAATATGATGATCATAACAAGACATTTGTACAAGACATAGTAAGACAATGGTAAGGGTGCAGTTAACCTAGATCTAGATAATCTCATAGTTTGTCTTTAGGAATGTATATTGGTCTTTGAAGTTATATAGCACTACATATAAAGAATACAAAAAATGTATCTACAACACAGTAATTCCACTTTGAGGAAATCATCCAAAATGCAGCAGAGCAAAAGTATTCATCTTTATGTGAAAAGTTGGAGAAACCTAAATGTCCCATAATAGAAAAATATCCTATAATAGGAAAATAGCTAAATAGTCCAATAGAATAATTATTCAACTATTTAAATATATGTTACTAGAGTGTATTTGTTTTTCTAAATCATTTGGAGAAATGCCCATGATAAGGGCAGGAAGAGCAATCTTGCCAGGCAGCTGAGCAGACAGCTAAAAATCTGCATAAGGCTCAGGAGAACGTGCCTCCCTGGGCTTTCGAACCATTATGCTGGACAATTTAGAGTTACAGGTGACCCTTGAACAACATGAGTTTGAACTGAGCAGGTCCACTTACATGTGGATTTTTTTTTCAATAAATATATTAAAAAATGTTTTGGGAGATTTGCGACAATTTGAAAAAACTCACAGAGGAACCCCATAGCCTAGAACTATCAAAAAAATAAAAAGGTATGTCATGAATGCATAGCTGCTAGTCTAGTTTATTATTTGCTACTATAAGATACACACAAATATATAAAGTTAAAACTTAGCAAGACTCATACTTAACAGGCTGGACATGGCACCAAGCACAGCTGAGAGAAATGTAAACAAGCATAAAGACATAGTTTTACATTGTAACTGAATGAAATATACTGGAGCACATACTGTAGTGCTGTAATAATTTCCTAGCTACCTTTTGTTGCTATTGCAAGGAGTGTTGGGAGTATCCACTTAAAATGCCCTGTGAGGCTAATCATCTCTGTGTGAGCAGTTCCTCTCTCCAGCAAATTAATATTGCAGTAAAAAGTGGTCTCTCCTGGCTCTCACTATTACTAGTTAAGTTTTGGGAGCATCAAAAGATATATTCAGATTTTTGACTATATGGGGGGTTGAAACTCCTAACCCCTATGTTGTTCAAGGGTCAACTATATCGTTATTTGGGTTTATTAACACCGACTCTAATCAATATTAAAGGGATAAATGACCAAAAGGTACTCAATATGAATACTGCACTTTAGGACCAGTTGGTGAATGGCACCTAGTTTGCTGCCCTGAGCCCTCAAGTATTCCCTGCTTCTGCCCTGACTTCCTGCAACCCTTCCTTGGGACCTCTCATTTTGACTCTCCTAATTATTGAGCAACTACAAGGACTGGCACAGTTGGGGCCTCCAGAAAGCTGTCCCAGCTCTGCAGCCAGCATTTGATCTGACTGGTACCATCCTGGTTATGAAGTGTGTATATATTTCATTTCAGGACAAGCTTCTCCCGAATTTATTTCTTTGAACTTACTCCAAAATAAAGCTAACTCCATTGTGTTTTGCTCTAAATTTCTGTTTACTTCATCTACATGGGGTTTTTTCCCCCCTCAAAAAGCTGTATAAATAAGGAGAGGACTCTGCCGCTAAGACAAATGTGAATGAGTATGTGCAGTGCAGTGCTGAAAAAGCTTTTCACTTTTTGGGGGTCTGATTCCCACAATGCTTTTAGCTACTTTCACTGTTAATAGTTGAAAGAATGTGAATTTTCCACGTTTCTATCTCTTTTCTATGCCTGTGTTTTCACTATTTTCTCCATTGATTTGGCTGATCTTTACATTTCTCCCAAATTGACTAACTTAATCCTGCTATTTTTACTATCTAGCGTTCGTGCCTTCCTACCTTGTACAAAATGTGTTAGACTGGCTTCTCCAAATGCAGGCTCCAAAACAGGATGGAAAATGTAAGGATTAGATTAGGGGAGATCCCTATGAGAAAAAAATGGGGAGGTCTGAGAGAAAAATGCATTCGTAAGGATCCTAATTTTGTGCCAGGCACTGTGGTATGTGGTTTCCTGTATGCTAACTTCAAATATATAGTATCATTTAAGTCCCTTATTGAATATTTATAACAACCTTTCAGGTAGGTGTTATTTTTCCTGCCTTACAGACTAACAGGATTCAAGGAGGTATTAGATTCAAAGTTGAATAACTCGTCTAAGGTCATACATCTAGTAAATGACAGATCCAGAATACTTTCCAAGTCTGCCAGTAGGGAACTAAGGGGAGAAGGGCATTCCTGGGCATTCTCTGTACACACATTTTTATTTATTTTTCCCCCAAAGCATTTTTAGTTTTCTGTTTCGTAGCCGAGGGTATTTCATCATGTTTTGGGTGAACCCTACCCACCTCACAGTACCGGACCAATCCTCTTACCGAAGGGACACTTCAAGGAGCAAAGGGGAAGGGCTCAGTACCAAGTTGGTCTCTCTGCCCTTCTCCATGTGTGGGGCCAATGACTGATCCTTTTCTGTGTTTCAGTTCCAGGGAGTGCACTTCCTGTCCAGCCCTCCGGTCCTGACGTGACAGCTCCACTGCTTTGACCCCTCCCATTCTTTCGGATGTTTAGAGCGCTTTCCCAACGTGAGCCCTTCTTTACATCTCCTGCCCTTCTAAGACTTCTAATTCTTTCTGCCCTTTACTACTGAGGCCTCCCTGCATGGCTGATCCATCCTTGTGAATTTAGGGGGAATTCAGACCATCTTTAATCTGCTACATTTCTTTGATAATCAAAGCTTTGTTACCCCCACTTATTCAAAGTCTCAATCTCAGTGCCACAATGACTCCTACTAGCAAATAAACATATTCAAATTGTTTCGCCATCATTATTTCTTGGCTTATGAACATAGGGCTTCCTGGTATCGTCTTGCCCAAATTAAAGCCCCTCTTTGGTTCAAGAATAATTATAGATGTAATTTACTGATCACTTTGCATACATTATCTCAGTTCACCAACATAACAGATAGATGGTATTACCATCTGTGTTCTAGAGAACAGGATATTGAGATGTGGAATAGATGTGGCTCTCTGGAAACAGACATTGATATAGATTAGCAGTCAGCACCTGTGAAAGTGTGATTGCACAGAGGAAGAAGTCAACCTGTGATATGGGCCTGACATAACCTTGACTGACAACCTGGAGCTCTGGGTCAAGTATTGCCCATCAGCATCCCGTGGGAGCCCCAATGGTCAGCCTTTTTTACATTTTCCTTGCTCCATCACTGGATGCAGGCTGTCATGAAAAGCATGACCTTGGACAAGGTGAGTCTCAACCTGGCCGGTCACTAAAGAAGTTTGCACCTGGAAGCTGTCTGCCAACTGCATTCCCCACAACAAAGGGTAAATCTGTCCTTGAAGGGTCACCCAAGTGGTACAACTCTGTGTCTACTAAAGATTAAGAATCCGGGATTTTATTAAAGATTCTACAGCTAATAAGTGGCAAAGATTTGGTAGCAAGTCTTTTGTGACTCAAAATCCATGTCTCCCACCAATTCATGCTTGGTTTCCAAATATCCATTCAAATCAGCTATCAGAATCACTTTGGGAGATTTCTTTAACATAGGGATATATGACCTCAATCCTGTGAAATTCTCATTCAATGAACATAGATGGGATCCAGGAATTCCACCCAGTGCATAAAAAGTGCTCAGACTGATTCTAAAGTACAAGGATATTTGGAAGCCATTGCTCTCCAGAACATTGATGAGTGTACACCACACAGAAGAATGGAAAAAGTTTTAAATGCTGGACCATATTTGTGGCAGAAGCTATGCAATGTTTTTTGGGATGCCAAAATTTTTAAAAACCAAGATTCATCCCTCTGGGCTGATGTTGTCTAGTATCAGTGGTAAGCTCTCTCTAGGGTCCCGCATCTGTTTTGTGTTTGCTGTTTTTCTGACCCTCACCTTGACGTAAAAATAATGGAGAAAGTACAGTTGCTTCATGATTCATGAAAGCAACTTAATCTGTAAGTGAATTTAAGAATTTGCTCTGTATGTAGCTCCTAAGATGTTTGGAAATGAATTTTAAGAAACCCAATTCTACTTTGCTTTTTGTCTTTCATGATAAAATTGGAGATAGATTCATGTTTTTAAAACTATTCCTAAAACACAAAGCAATCACTTTTTTAAATGTAGCAAATTCTTTAAAAAAGTACTAAATTCCTTAAATTTGCATGTTTTAATGAAAAGTATAATTTTTTATTCAAACAATACATGATTATAATGGGACAAGGTTCAGAATAGAAAGGTAATTGCCAAATGAGGTAGATATTTATTTATTTATTTATTTATTTATTTATTTATTTATTTATTGTTTTCTTTTTTCCCCCAAATACTTTTATTTTATTTTTTCAGTGTTACAAGATTCCTTGTTCATGCACCACACCCAGTGCTCCATGCAGCATGTGCCCTCCTCAATACCCATGAGGTAGAAATTTAAAGTAAAGCAAAGTAAAGACAAAGTAAAATCATTGTCTTGTAGCTGAACTAACAAACCTTGGAGCCAGGCTTCTTTCAATTTTTTTTTTTTTATTAAAATGAAGTCAGGAGTCAGATTCTGAGGGAGGGTCTGTCTACAGTAAGCCTCTCGGGACTCCAGCTGTAGAGAAATAAAGAGCCAGTCATGCTGATAAAAGTAATAAAATAGACATATTAAAAAATTCACTAGATGTTACATAAGGTTGTTTCCAAATTTTATCTCATCAGCATGGGTTTTTTTAGATGAAAAAAAAATCCTTAAAATAGTAGATCAAAAAGGTTTTATGCTGAAATAAAGTGTATATGACTTGTCTCTGGTTTGGGATAATAGCCTGAGATCCATGGCTACGGCTTATGACTTTTGACTTCTGGGACCATTTTAAATGGATAGTGAACCTCTTGCCTCAGCTGCCACAGAAAGTTTGCATTCCACCTTGAACACGGGAAAGAAAGTTGTGTAAATGCTGGGTAAATATTTCACAGGATGTTTACTCGGTAACTAATGGATGTTCCAGGATAGATACAGTTGCTCTGTGTTAAACTGTGGTGGTTGAAATACATGAATATTTCAGTTCCAACACAAAAGGCAGATACAAGGAGATTATAGTACTCATTCACTGAGCTCTTTAAAATCATTCATCTTGGGGCCTCCAAGCATCACACAATGTCTGTCTGAATCAATAAATAAAATGATAACTGTTTTTTTAAACTTAGATACTTAAAACCATTGAAGTTTGGCCTTGGAAGAAAATCACCAGCATCCAGGAGAAAGACTTACAAAATCAGCGTCTGTCAATGACCACAGATGTCACAAATCTAGATCTCTCATTTGGAATCTCAAACGGGTGAATTTAGGTCCTATAATTAGAAGCAAAGGGGCGCCTGGGTGGCTGTCAGTTAAGCGTCTGCCTTCAGCTCAGGTCATGCTCCTGGAGTCCCAGGATTGAACCCCTGGTTGGGCTTCCTGCGTGGCAGGGAGTCTGCTTCTCCCTCTGCCCCTCACCTACTCCTGCTCTCTCCTTCTCACTCTCTCTCTCAAATAAATAAATAAAATCTTAAATATGTGTGTGTGTGTGTGTATACATATGTATTTAGGTATATCTGTATGTATAATTAGAAGCACAGCTAATTTTTACAAGTGGCCTTGGAGAAAACAGTCCCACCTTGACCCTGAGCTATCTGATCTTGAACTTTTCCATTTCTTCCTTTTGTTGCTTCTCTTCTGTTTCATCCATATAATAACCACATGAAGAATGTTGAAAATGAAAGTTTCCTTTAATTGATATTCAAGATGTCATTTAGCTCGGAACTTTATTATTTAGAGGGAGAAGTGTAGCTAATATTAACAATGATCTTGTTCCATTGATATTTATCTACAGATTAGAGACACCTGCCCTTCCCTCATCTGTTGAGGAAGTGCTTCCTGTCACTCATATTCTCCATAACCTCAGATAAATCACTGGTCTAATCAGAATAAGCATTCTCATCTTGCCATGACATGGTGTTTAGGAAGAAAAATCTAAAACCTTCTACATAAAAGAAGTTTCATAATCTCAAGCTATGAAAAGGGGGGAAAGGCATACTTACCATAGGTACTTTTTACCATGAATTCCCTGACCTTAATTTGATTAAAATCTCAACCTAAAGATTGCAACAATATAGATTTCTTTAGAGTTTGATTTTTCATGTCACTCAACTTTGAGTGAGAAAAACCTCAATGTGGGGCAAAAAGGGTGGTAAAGCGGAAGGAGAAGTTAAGGACTGAGCTGCTTTGCAGATCAGTGTTTGAAAGTGAACAGTCGATTTGACAAGAAGCAAAAACCACAGAATAGTGTACCGCATCGTCTTTCTGTTCACTTTGTTTCACAAACGATTCAGGCTCTTGCTACTGTCTTCTGCTACCTCCTTGCTCTTCTCTACTCACTTTACAGATGTCGCTGAGGTAGGTAACCTCGTCCAATCCTGAAGAATTCAAGGGCGGAAAAGAAGTCTACTTGTGAAGTTTTTCTGTCACTGATATGTGCAGGAAATGAAGACATTGCCTGGCATGCTTGGAATTGGGAAATTGTGTTCAGTATTCTTCCTAATCCCACATCTGGGCATCTGGAGTATCAACGGTAAGGCACCTACGTAGATAATCTCTTGTTTTATTCCCCAGGGTATGGTGGAGGGAATGTTTTCGCTTGTGGTGTTAGTAGGATGTGTTCTTTTATGTCAGGCGGATAATGGTGGATGAAACCATGTAGTGAAATTTGCTCGCTGAGCACGTTCTAGAACATCAACCAAACAAGAACATGGTTTTCAAGTCATGGCTTGGCTGATTTTCTTAAAAACATGTTCTGGTAGTAAGGAAAGAATTGGGCGGATGTTATAAATAAGGTACAAATTTATTACTAGTTCTAGCAAAAATGCCCTGGATGCCATCCTGATGATTAATAGCTTGTCTTCTTGAGATGGAGGCAAGCAGAGTACTGTAGTGTTCAGCTGGATGGGTGTTGGATAACTGGGGTTGTACCTGTCTGTGGTTACTCTTGAGTAATGTCACTCAACAGAGTTGCCCTATGTGCCTCAGTAAGGTGTGTGCCTGGAGAACACCGTGTGTGCAAATGCTCAGAAATCCAGGATTGGAGCATTCTGTCATTGTTCCTATTGGGCTGAAAGAGTATGGTTCCCAGTTGGATGTCGTGTGGCATAGAAAACAACTTGAGGTCTACATAGATGTGTGGCCACCTCTACAAAGATTTTGTGAGGGCGAAAAAACAATTACTTTCTTCTAGTGAGTTCATTTGCTCCCTTCCATGGACACAGGGGTCCATATATTGGAAAGGCTATAAACAACCAGCAGAAGTTTCTGATTTTCTCAGGTCTCATTTCAAATCTCCTGCCTGCTTATTCCCACAAAAACACATACCTCTTTTTTTTTTTTTAAGATTTTATTTGTTTATTTGACAGAGAGGAGAGAGATCACAAGTAGGCAGAGAGGCAGGCAGAGAGAGGGAAAAGCAGACTCCCCACTGAGCAGAGAGCCCCATGCAGGGCTCGATCCCAGGACCCTAAAATCATGACCTGAGCCGAAGGCAGAGGCTTTAACCCACTGAGCCACCCAGGGGCTCCAAACACATGTACTCTTATCAGTTTGTGTGCTGTGGTTTTAAATCAGAAAATACAGTGAGCGAAATCCTCCTGAATGTCACCTTAAATTCCGGAACTGCTTGGTTTGAAACTTGCCTTCGTGATGCTAGGATGGCACACAACCAGGTGCAGAATAAAAATTCCCAGGCACCTAAGTATTCTTTGTATGTGCGAGTAATTCCGTATTACGTTGGTGAGGTGCTTAGATGGCTGTCTGGGTTTTTCATTTTCCATCAAACGCCTAAAACCACATAGCCATTATTGGACGAGTCATATATTAAATAGAATTCACACCAATTGGAAGAGCACTTAAACTCTCCTCTGTGAAATGGAGGAAAAGAATGTTCAATGCTGGGGCACCTGGGTGGCTCAGTCGGTTAAGTGTCTGCCTTCAGCTGAGGTCATGATCCCAGGATCCTGGGATCATCCCCAAGTCAGGGGCAGGGGCGGGGGTGGGAGGATGCTCCGTGTGTTTGTGACTCTGCTCAGAGGGGAGTCTGCTTCTCCCGCGGCCTCTGCCCATTCCCCTGCTTGTACTCTCTCTCTCTCTCTCTCACTCTCTCTCTGTCAAATGAATAAATAAAACCTTAAAAAAAATTATTCAGTGCTGTCTCACACTGGGAGTGAGATACAACTTCTATTACCTCCCAATGTGTTTACAAAGCTAGACTGGAGGGGGGGATTAGGACTGGGCTTGTTTACTGGCTCTGCCACTTACTGCGTGACCTTGGTCAAGTTTCCTATCCTCTCTTATCCTTAGTCTCCTCATTTGTAAGACAGAGATAGTGACTGTACCTAAAATATGGGCCTTTGGTGAAGACTATAAATACAGTAATAGGGGTGATGTATCTGGTATAACAAGTGCACCTAATAAAAGCTGATAAATGTTAATGGTGCTTTTGCTAATATTAATTTCACCAAGCACCCCCACAAAATTCAGTTAGATGGGAAATAAGTGCTAATTTATCGTTTAAAATGGTTGAGCTTTTAAAGTTAAAAAAATGAATAAAATACATTGCACAATATATTTGACCCCAACTATAGAGAATCAAATTATTTGGAAAATGAAATTGAAAGCCTCAGACAAAGTGCCAACCAGGTCTACTATAAAGCAGTTGGTAGATTGAAGCATTACTTGCATTAAATTTAAGATACAGGTTGCGATAAATGTTTGGTGAGAATTGTTCTCCCAGACAGAGCTGATGACTCCATTCCTTAAAACCACATTAATTTTAACCTATTTATCTTGGGGATTTCCTGTGATTTACTAAATTACTGAATACACTGGCCCAGTTTCAGATTCTTACATTTTTATTTTTTTAATTTATAATTTAATTTTTCTTTAACTTTTATGGATTTCTTCCCTTCCACCTAAAAGCGATCTGTATTCCTCTTCCCAGGAATGAGGCTGCATCTATCATAAGGTTGGGAAAAAAATATTACGTTCTCTATAAACTTCTTGTTTAATGTCCTTCTTTATAGTAAAATTATGCTTGGTTGCTTTTTGTGTTTCTTAAGAAAAAATTAGAGGGAACTCTGCCCCTTGGTATCTGACTATGATTTTTATTTCTGTCCTGATGAAAGGAATAAAGGTGTCAGCACCTTCCTTTCGTGTACAGATGGGCAGATTATACTGGAAAGAACTAGACTGCAAGTGGGGAAGCATCACCAGGGAGCAGCTCCCAGCTGCCGGGCTTTGGACCACTTGTTCAGTTGAGGATCAACCAAGGATTCTGTTCTTTAAGCAGGCAGGAGTACGGCAGTTAGCGTTTGGGTACCACTTGGCACTAAATGTGATCTGACATGAAGGCAGTAGGAAATCTTCGACTGACCACTACTTACTGTGACCAAAAAAAAAAAAAAAAGTCCTAATCTAGTACCAGGAGCCACTATGGTTTGGTTCCATCAAGAACACAGTAGTTCGGTCCGAGTCTCCGTTTGGCTCTTGTCTGTGTTCTCTTTCTCCTTCATTGTGATAGTTCAGTATGTATGGTCCATGGATCCATACCCCACATCCCACTCAGACTGTCCCTTCCCTGGGAACTGGCCATATCATTGGGTCAGAGCAAAAACAGGACAGAAAGTGCTCTGCACCTATCAGTTTTTGGAGTTCCTGTTTGATAACACAGTGTGTTTATCAGGCTTATTGCTATGGCTCTAGCTGCTTGTTCCTATTGAAATGGGTATCTCGTGTGCTGGAGGTAGAACTCCTTCTTCTGCCAAATGCCTGTGTATTTTTATTACAAAAATTCCTGCCACAAAATATGATTACCTTTTACGTAAATGTCAAGGAAAATATTCTGCCCCTAAAGGACTTCCTGGATTAAGACATGAAAAGATTAACCTATGTGCTGATAAGAACCTTGAATAGATTTTCCCAACCCTGAGAAGTTCTTTAATTAATTGTTGCTTCCTCTGTCCCACTATCAAAATTTCCTTTGGTGGAGTGTTAAAGTCAAATGCTGGTTATCTTGCTTAGCTGGGGCTTTCCTACTTAGTTTTCATTACTTGTGAGTTTCGTCTTTACTTAAGAGTTCCAAATTGTTGAAGGAAAACTATTCACAGGCATTCATAATCAGGTTGCCAAATTAAATCAATCTTTTGCTGTGTTTCTTGGAAAGGTTAGGATCAGAGACTCAAGAGCCAGACTGCCTGGATTACTGTCCCATCTCTGCCATTTACTGTGACTGTAACCTCTCTGATTCTGTTACCTCTTCTAAACAATTGACACTGATTTTACAGGATTGCTGTAGTAAGTGAATTAATTCTATACAACACTTAGAACACATTAATTTTAACCTTTATATCTTGAGGATTTCCTATGACTTACTTGATGCATCATTAAGTGCTGTGTAACTTTAACTAATAATGTTTTTTTTTTCTTTTAGTCCAAAATTTAATTAGCTTGATAGTTCCCTTCAAGGAGGATTGGGAGGCTATCTCTCATTTGGGGTTGAGAAAAGTAGTCTATAAATAACTCTTGATATCATTAACTACAATCATCCACTGTTACCAAGAAATAGCAAGGCTTTGGTTGTCACGTAACTTCAGTGATACTGTCTTTGTGAGCTGTTCTATCGTATGCATTTTGCTTCACTTTTTTTATAGACTCCATTCCATACCTCAAAATAAGCTCAATCTTACCCACCTATCCTTTCATGGTCATGGCCTCTGATTTACATGGTTACCTCTACGGAAGCAACTACCGAGCACCTGTGCAGGCATGTGCAGGAGTATCATTCTCGAATGCTCAGAATCTAAACTTGTCTAATTTGAAGTTCACTTCGAACGGAGTCCGGGAGAGTGTTGGAACGGCCATCTGGGCCAGTCATAGGGAAACCCCAGGTTTAGCTGGTAGAGCTAACTTCTCTTTTTCTCCTTCCTGTTAGCCATATTTATCTTGTGAACACAATCTGGCACTCAATATGTCATAAACAGCTCATTGTCCAGAAGCGGTTATAAGGCAGGCTGGGGCACTTAGGTTCTAGCTGGGTGGCTGTGGCCCAATTTACTTTTCCTCTACCATTTAGAAGAGGAGAATTAATACTGGGGGACAGTTGGCAGTTTCTGCTCACATGAATATCACATGAAGTATCTTCTAGGGCTTTGAAAACTCTGGTGAATCTCAGTGTGATCTCTGTGGCAGAATGCATTAAGAAGGGGAGGAAGTAAGTACCCGGGAAAGAAGTAGAGGTGGACTTCCCCTGTGTCTTTACAGCAACACAGAACCTGGGCTTACCCTCAGCATCCCAAGTAACCACATTATCACTGAAGGCAATATTTAGAAATACTTATGTTGATTTCTGATACAATGACAAAGGCTCTCTTTGTTGCTATTGGCCACGGCTTCTAAGGTATGCTGTAGGCTTCTTCTGCACTACTTTTCTTCCAGAAGGCACTGGGATCAAGGTGGAGGGCCTAGCATTTCTGAAGGACAGGGCATCCCAGGAGCAGACAAAGTCTTCTGGAACTACTGTCTAAATGGTCAATATGAGTCATTGTCCTTTAGGACTCACTAAACTGGCTAAAAACGTTTGCTATTCCACAGAGAGAATTGCGGAATTGGCTAACAAATGCTGCACTAGATACTCATTCTTGTTGGATGGGGTGGGCAGAACTCTGCAGAAATGGGACACTTGTGAAGCCTTTGGCTGGACAAAGTCAGTGACCAGTAGGGTAGAACCACAAGGGGACATTTGTCACTTGGTAGAGACGTAATGGAGAAGTACTGAGACAAAGTTTGGAAAAGTATCCAAAGACAAAGGTATTTTTACTTCCCACTTTTGACCCAGGCTGGCCTTGCTGGTTAGTATAATTTTTTTTAATTTTTATTATTATTATTTTTAGAGGGGGTAGGGGCAGAGAGAGAGGGGGAGAGAATCTTAAGCAGCTTCTATGCCCAGTGCAGAACCCAACACAGGGTTCCATCTCATGACCCTTATCATGACCAGAGCCAAAATCGAGAGTCAGATACTTAACCGACTGAGCTACCCGGGGGCCCTTGGTTAGTATAATTTTGTAGGATTTCATCATACAAAATCATAGAAAAGGACACTTTTCTATGGGATATACTGCTTTTTCTGTGTCTGTTATATTTGTTTGCCCAATGTATATGCCGGTCATTTTGCATCACTGCTGATCCTTGACTCAGCTGGGAATAACCGCTCAGTGCAGAGGCACTTGGGGCAGACCTTCTGGTTGCCATTTTGTCTCTGCCACCTGCAGGCATTGCTCCACTGCTGCGTCACTTGCCTAAATTCATCCTAAGAAAAAATAATACCCAGTATTTTTTTGTTGTCTATTATGAGCCGAGCATAATGCTAAGGATTCTTCCAATGTGTTCTCATTTACTTCTACAACTATCCTGGCATATAATTTGCTTTGGAGTTAGCCAGGCCAGGGCTCAAGTCCTGGTCCTAGCTCGGACTCCCACCAGCTGGCTGTCTTCAGCAAGTGGCTTAGCTTCTGTAATACTTGGTTTCTCCAGCTTAAAAGTTAAGGTGATAACTGTAAGTACCTGATAAGATTTTAAGGGTCAAATGAAACGATATATGTTACCTAAGAGTGAAAAGCACGTAAGAAGGACTCAAAAATGTTAGTTACATCCCTACCTTCTTCCCATCAGGAGGATCTAGGGTGGGTCTGCGGCACTTTGATGATGTGAGGTGCTGTGTGCTTATGAACATGTGACAATGAATGTGAAGCAGTGATTCTGGAGGTGATCCCCCAAAAGTGACTTATGCTACCCATGTGCTGTCCGACCTGATGACTGCTGATGCTCCCTGTGGGTCCTGTCTTTTAATATCTCAAGGGGAGGAAATGGCACAGGTACTTTATAAGCTTTGCTAACTGTTAGACGAAGTTATGAAAAATACTAAAATGACTATTTCAAGACAAAACAATTTTAGACTTATCCCAAACTAGATAAAACTGAGAGATGGCTTAAAGTCTTACATTGCTCAATAAAACTAGATTGAAAAGATAGCCTCCAAATTTTCCCCCAAATAGTCATATCACAGAATGAGAAATCCTAGCCCTAGAAGAAATTGCTTCAGTGTGCTAAATAAATACCACATGAAAGCAAACTTAAAGAAAGTTTTCACATACCAGTATAATGAGATTTTTAAGGAGGAAATGGTAGTAGAAAAATCATTTCTACTACCAAAATTCTCTCAATTTTCTCATTTCTTGTCTTTTTAAGCAATGAGAATGAATTGGGACTCATACTCTGTACGTTCTTGTTGTGAAGTTAATTCTTTAATACTTTCCAGTTCCATTTTTGCTAAAGAAACTTTAAGTTAATGTGAGTCTCTCTCTCTCTTTCCTTCTCTCTTTGTGTGCGTGTTTGCATGTCTGTAGACAGGGAAGAGATGCCTATCCCTACCTAAAACCAATACCAGACAATATCCACAGAGAACAAGAAAAACCTGAACAATTATTTCATACTATGTCTACGTCTTCGATCCATGTTACGCTGCATGTTGTTTGTCAGGGAGATACATGTTACTGTGAGGACTGAGGCTCTCAGTTTTCACTGTACCCCTGAGATCATGACACAGGATTTGGCTTAGCTTACCAATGGTCACTCTTTACAACAGAAGCTTTGTTTTAACCTTGCATGCATACATCAAGTTTCCCAGGTATTCCTAACACCTCTGGGGTAGGCGGTTTGTTTACCACAGAGTTAAAGTGATAAGCTTAAACCATACCACATAATACATTAAATGAGTGATGTCTGTATGTCCACCGCCTTCATCTCTGATGTCACCACATTTCTGATTTCCCGAGTCTATGCCAGCTAGCTTATGATGAGAAGTGTGCCATGTGGGCTTTCTGAGGCTGTGCATGTGATTCCTCAAGGTGTCCAAGAACCTTCCAGAAACCTCTCATGTGTGATTCCATGGCTGTCGTTGCTGTGCATGAACTGGCCTTGACTTTGTTCAACCCACTGCCTCAGGGGACCCCTGAACCCATACCAATTTGCAGGGGGACAGGCACTTGCTTCCCTTCCCTGGGGGTCATCAGATCTCCCCCACCGTCCACCACTCTGGCCCTCAAAAGTAAGGCAAATTGCACCACTGGACTTCTTGGGAGACTTGTTTTCCTCCTAAGTGTGAAGACTTCCCTCCTTCTGTATCCTCCTCACCATGTATCTAAGATTGGGGGCTTTTTCTGTTTTTGTCTATCACAGTATCTTCTGACAGAAGCTAAACTCCTGCTTCACACCACAGAAAATTATCCATGTATTATATCTCTCATGATCATTGTGGTTTTAAAAAATTATTTATTGATTCTTTTATGTTTAACTCCGAGTCTGCATTCGTTACAGTCATTCATTTCTTTCGGTAAATGTAATCAGTTTGAACTTTCCATGCACGTGCAAGAATTTTTCAATGGAGCGAGAGTGAATCTCAGTTGGGATTTTCCTCATGGTAACAGTTATACTCAAGGTGCACGGTCTTTAAAAATTAGAAATAATTATACTTTGCATAGGATTCATAATCACAGGCTCTTTTTTTTTTCAAGGGCTAGTAGGTTTCATAGATTATCTACCCTCCCTGGCTCCTGTTGGTATTTCCACCTGCACTTGCTCAGCAGGAAGGCTTTGGCCCGTGGAGTTTTTGTGGCTGGCATGGCCTTTCTGATTGGCTGATCCAGGTGTCTGGATGACCACAGAGTATCACTTGTTAAATATTTTGAATATCACCCCTCAGTGGACATAAATCAGGCCTTCCCACACTGTATACTTGCAAGGTCTAGTTTTCCTTTAGTGGTTATAACTTAACCACTGTGGGTATGTTGAGGTGCATATGTTCTTTACCTCAGTGCCCTGTAGGCCACCTTTGTAATAGCTCAGATGTGTCTGCTCTGCTCCCTTAGTGCTTAGAGAGCATTCATAAGAGTTATGAACAGGAAACTTTTCTCTTCCTGAGCTCTCAATGTTCAGTCTCAGGCTACTTCAGGCCTTCTTCCTTTCATCCTAAGCCTGCCTCCTCGGGCAGAGACAGGTACTATCCCATCGAGAAAGTCGTGGACCTGGTAGGAAGACAGATGCATAAACACATATTTAATTAAAAAGAAATGCTGCGTGTCACACAGGACAGCATGGAACATTCCCTGAGTCCAACGCACTTGGGTTGCTGGAGGATGGGGGTGGGGTGAGTTTGCAAAAGGAGGTAAGGGTTAAATTTCATTTGAAGGAGTCTGGACATTTCCTGCAGGCGTTGAAGAGTGTTTGAAAGGTTTAAGGTATAAAACCCTTCTATTGGATTTTCATTTTGAGAATGCAAACTGTGACAGTGATGTGCAGAATAAATGCAGTTGGGGGTTGGGGAACAAGGCCAAGTTTGGAATGTAGTCGGTGGGCTGTGATAATAATCCACATGAAATAAGACCCAAATTAAGGCAGTTTTATGGAAGCAAATTGGCAAGACATTTTGGATGCTGAATCAACTTAATTCGATGACCAATAGAATGGGGCAGGAAAGAGGAAAGAAACCAAGAAGGTTCCCAGGTTCTGGCCATGTCATAGGTTGGTGATGGTATCATATTGTGATAATAGAAAGTGAACAAGATTTGCCCCAGGGTGGGTGTGAGTTTCCTTTTTGGAGCATTTCCTGACTGACCTAGCCAGAGGGCTCTCTCCCTCTTAGAAATTTTAAAGCTCTGAGGGATTGTATCTTGCTCAGGTCTGAAAAACAAAATAAAAATAAAAATCTGAAAGGAAAATTGAAGAGCAATGGAAGTCTCCTTTTGCATTCCCCTTGCACTAGAAACTGTTACATTAATAAGTAGCTGTAGACAGGATGATGGCCACACCCCGGGGTCTGGGCAAGAGGGGGGTACATTGTGCAGAATTTTAAAACAAATAAAGTTACTTTTAATTATCACCATGTACTAGCAATTCTGAATAATATCAGTGATAAAATACTCCCCTCAAAAATATTTTTGGTCTAAATTCTAAATAATTACTACAGTAATTCCTGGGTTTTAATGGTATGTATGTACATTTCAAATTAGCACATTTTTAGTACTTCCCCCTTGATAAACATTGTATTCTACACTAAAGCCAACTCAGAGAACTTCCAGTTACAGAATTAGCTCTGGACACAGACATAGATTCATGTGTTCATTTCATGAGTTAATTTATAATGTCCAGTATCGCCTGGCTTACTCCAGGCAGCGGTGTCTCCGATCCCTGTGCCCCTACATATTCCTTCATTTCAGCAGTAGATTTTAAATAAATAACAATACCACAGTGACCCTGGAGCCAAAGAAACAGAATGTGAGCCATTTCTTTGCTTTCATTCTATGCAACCACTTTGGATATTTATTTGTTTAAAATTGAAAAGTGAGTACAAACTGTGTGGTGTAGTTTGTTTTCAGGTATAAACTTTTGTTTTGAAGTTTAAAACTTCATGTTTTATCGAATAATATTTAGACAACTGAAATGTGTTCTTCTCCTCAAAGTGTTGTTTTAAAATTAAAGAATGAATCAAAATAAAACTTCACATTCATGGTACAATTCAGTAATTGTCTAAATTGTATCTTTTGTAGAATTTCAGTTTTGTTTTGTTTTTTTTAGAATTTCAGTTTTAATAAAATTCCTTTATTAGCTACTGGAAAATTATTTATGTAGACTATTCTATCAGACTGTAACTAAAGGATCAAAGTTCACACTGTTTAAGTAGTTATAAAACTATTAAATAAACAATTTAGTGCATTTTTCCTTTTTTGATTCTAATATTTTAAAAATATGTTTTAACTTCCATGGCTTTATGTATGAAGTTCAATGAAAGGAAATATTCACTGTATTTCTTTTCTGGACATTTTATTGTTCGTTTCAACTCGTGATCTCTGAAAACATTTTTCCATATAGAGGAGGGGGTTATTAGAAATGGTGCACTTGGGGGCATCAAATACGCTAGGTATGCCCTGGTTATGGAATATGCATGCTGTAACAAACAGTCATGGCTTTCATAACGATTTTTAAAATGTAAGTCTTCCAGGGCACCTGGGCGACTCAGTTAGTTAAGCATCTACTTTCAGCTTATGATCCTGGAGTCCAGGGATTGAGCCCTGCATCGGGCTCCCTGCTCAGTGGGTAGTCTGCTTCTCCCTCTGCCCTACATACTGCTCAAGATCTCTCTCCCTCTCAAATAAATAAAATCTTAAAAAAAAAATTAAAAAACAAAACTGTGAGTCTCCTGAAACGTTTAGTGACTTAAAAAAGGCATACTTCATCATACAAAAACCAGAGGATGGTAGAGGTTTCATCTTTTTACCACATGTTTATTTGAATTATTTTTGACATTGAAAATTCCCCCACCATTAGCTATGAATGTTTGAGAATAACAGCAGTAACAACTAACATTGGCTGATACATCGTATCCAATAGCAACTGTGTTCCTCACCTCTCTTGAGAAAATGCTTTTTTGACAAGACAAACCCCTCAGGGACAGCTTTTGATTTCCTGAATGTCATGAAATAGCCATATATAATTCAGGACAAGGAGCAAAGGGTCAACATGGCTGTCCCATGGAGAATTAGACTTGTGCCATTTAGCTCTGTGTAGCATTTCTGTGTTACAATGTTACAATGGTTACAAACATCCGCCTGAGTCTCAGGGGGATGGGAAATATAAATTCCCTCTTTGAGAAAGAGCGAGTCCTCCTGATGGCTTTTAATGCCTGTTGGCAAGCTTGCATTCATCTATTCATTACTCCATTCAAGAAAGTTCCCTGTGCCAGCCAATGTAACAGCCAGTGAGCCTCAACTTGCTGATAAGAATATGCAGGAACCCCAGCGATGTTTCCATTACCCCACTGGGAGTCAATGATGCGGTCAGGACCATCAGCTAGCTCTCCTCCTCTCCTACCTCTGCCCTGTACAAGCCCCCCACCACACACACACACACACACACACACACACACACACACACACACCCCAACATAGGCTATAGGACTCTAAGGGATGTGCTCCTAGCATTGGGTGACAGCGCAATGGCTAAATGGAAATGCAACACAGACTTAGAGCTGGTTTTATCTTGTCAGTCACACACTGAGGGAGGTGAAGCTGTGGATGCGTTTCCATAGGGGAGGATGGTGGGTGAGAATTGTCCTGTTTTCATCCTGTTTTACAGAGATTGAGGTCCAGTGAGACTGTGTGGCTATCTCAGCATCACATAATATATTAGTATTTGAGAGTATTTGAGCAACCATGTTTGAATGGTTATTCTAGTTTTGAGGTATTTACATGACTTTTATAAATATCCCAAAAGAATCAGGCTCTGTATTTTCTCATGGTGAATAAGCGGAATTTAGACGCGACCCAACTAATGCTTACTTCATTTATTCTGAATCAGTCTGTGGTCTCCAGGTCACTATGTGAGCAATCCGTGATCCAAGTGTAGTGTGTCAATTCCCTGAATCTGCCATGAGATTCCTAGCTTCTTTGCTTTGCTCTTCCGCGTCCTCAGTCTTAGAATAACTCCCCTGTTCCTTTCACTGCTCTGATTATCAAAGGGCTATTCATTCACTACAGTTCATTAAACTTTGTACCAATAGTCCCAGCTGAGAGTAACCCTCTGCACACCCAAGCAAAGTTTGCACCTCCTTATAGTGTTATTTCATTCTCCCATCTGTCAAGCATCTTGATTTCCCATTAGAAGGAAAGCCCCTTGAAGGACACCGTGTCTTATTTATTTCTATACCCCCTAACAACTAACATACAAGGACATACAGGGTCCCTTTGAACCCTGGTTTCAGCTCAGATAAATCTGAAAATAAAAAGCATGGTAGATAGTAAATTTATTCTGGGAAAGTAGCTATGTAATCTTGTCTCATCAATTAAATGCTAAGCTCCTTGAGGGCACGAAGGCTTTTTCTACAACCATCTTGTTGTTTTCCACAATGTTGGCACTGAATTCTAGTCTCCATAAACTCTTGACTGACTTATCCAGATCCAGGTACATGAAAAGGGAAGTTAGGAGGCTGAGGTGGTCTATTAACTTTAGGGGGAGGAATGGTGTTCTGGAAATGTGAGTTTCACTTGGCTTTTCTGCCTCTGGCGTCTTCGCTTTCTTGTTGCAAGTCTAACCACATCCAGGTGTTATATTGTTAGGCACTTCCTTTTGGTAAATTATCTTACCCTTTCTCTTCAAGTTTTTGAAAACTTCGTCCTTATAACTTGACTTTTAGTTTGCTTTCATTTTTATTTTGAATTTTGGAAGCATCTGAATTAGTAAGTCTTAAAGTGAACTTGTTTGAAGTTTCAAAGCATTTATATATATATATATATATATATATATATATATATATATATATTCACAAGTTCTCCACAGTTCTCAATCTGGTTCCTGGAAACTCATTCAGGTTTCTGAACAGAGGTTGATGAGATGGGAGCAGAAATTATACTGAAAGATTTTTTGGAGATTAGGAAATTGCTAAAAATGAGAATATTTATGCTGGCTAATAAAGCGGAACATTCAGCTAAGTAGAACAGTGTCTGCAAGGCAGGGTCAAAAGCTGTCCTCCGCCTCAACATCCGAGTTGCTGTTAGCCTGCTTTGTCCTTAAACACTAGTTCAGGCTATCCTTTCAGTTATGTGATGTGAGACAGTACTTCTGTCCAGAAGAACGCCTAGAGATGAGTGAAAGAAATTAATGAAGGGGATGGATTGGATACGTTGCTGAGAGATAGTTCAAAATGGGGAAAGACAGAGCCAAGAAAAAAGAAAGAAAGAAAGAAAGAAAGAAAGAAAGAAAGAAAGAAAGAAAGAAAGAAAGAAAGAAAGAAAGAAAGAAAGAACCATAAGGATGAAGAGAAAGTAACTGAAAGAGAAAACACTCTCAAGACCTTAGCTCTAATGGAAAAATAAAAAGATATTAACCGCTATCACATTCTTAACTAAAAGGAATCTGGCTGATTGTGGTTATTTTGTTTTACCAGAACAAGGAGTCCGTTCAGTAGTAGAATATTCTATGATTTATATACACTCATGATGTCACTGATGCAAAAAAACTAAGTGGTTGTCATAAATTGGTGCCATTTTTCTTGCTCATGTGCATAAGTCTCCAAAGGGACAATACAATCCAACAATTATCCAAGAATGAATACTTCTACATAAATATACATTCTAAGCAACTGAAGTTTGCCCTTTTAGAGGCCAAAATGCTTTTTGATGTGACCATTTCTGATGAAATTCTTTGTAAAATGGATTGAACTCTTCTTTGTTTCAAAAAATGGATATATATTTTTTTCCTTCTTTATTTTTTTAATTTTTTATTAACATATAATGTATTATTTACCCCAGGGTACAGGTCTGTGAATCATCAGGCTTACACATTTCACAGCATTTGCCATAGCACATACCCTCCCCGATGTCCATATCCCTACCTGCCCCCCACCTCCCAGCAACCCTTAGTTTGTTTTGTGAGTTTAGGAGTCTCTTATGGTTTGTCTCCTTCCCCATCCCATCTTGTTTCATTTCTCTTCCCCCCCCCCCAACCCCCTGCCCTGCCTCTCAAATTCTTCATATCAGAGTGATCATGTGTCAAAAAATGGATATATTAAGCCTAATTGAAAATTTTGCTGTTGATTCAGTCTTCTCATTATGAATATAGTTATTACTCTGTATTATATAACATAATTATGCCCTCTAACCTAATTAGGAAATGATAACAGAATTATAAGGATTATGTATAAAGTGAGATGAGTTTGGGTTCTTGCGATATCTGTTTTGCTTGTTTAGGGAAAGCTTCTTCATGTATCTTGGTTCTCAGTCACATCTTAGATGTTGAGGTTTCCAGGTAAATACTTTCATGATAAGTTAAGGGTAATAGAACTTATTCAATAGTAGTAGATAATTTTAAAAGGTTTTTTTTTGCCTTATATTTATATGCAACTGGTAGTTACTAATGAAAGGTTCATACAAGATAACAGAAAATCTGTTTCCAGGAAAAAGCTCTCCCCTCCAAAACAAAGGGAGGCAACTTCCTGTATGTTAGGCCAAAAGGCAGAACTTCCAAAAGAAGTGCATCACTGTTCTTCCTCCCACTTTGGAAGGCAAAAATTCATATTATGTCAGAACATCCTATCTTTCAGCAATGATCTTGAGTTGCATGTGTTGTACATAGAAAAAGTCATGGAAAAAATTTGCGAGGCAGCACTACAGCCTCTGAAAAACAAGTAACAAAAATTTCTAATGCCAAGTATAAAAGGGAAATAGATATCTGCAAAAGTTCCTCTCTCCCACTTATTGGAATATCTCAGAGCTAGTAATAGAAAATCTTATTACTTCTCTAGAAACAATAACAGAGTAATGGTTAATGAATTACAGAGTAATGGACTCTAGTATGAATTTTAGTCTTGATTCCCCTAATTATTAGCATATAACTTTAGGCAAATGTTTTACTACCTCTGTAAGATAGGTGTCATAATAATATATTTTTTTGTTGTAAAGATTAAATGAGTTAAAATATTTAATGTGATTTTTCAAAGATTTTATTTATTTGTTTGAAAGAGAAAGAGAGAGATAGTAAGGGATGGGCAGAGAGAGAGAGAAGCAGTCTCCCTGCTAAGCAAGAAGCCCAATGTGGGGCTGGATCCCAGGATCCCAGGATCACGACCCAAGCTGAAGGCAGACGCTTAACCAACTGAACCACACAAGCGTCCCTATTTAATGTGTTTTGAACAGCCCCTGGAATATAATAAATTATTGACCAGAAATTGTTATTATGATTTGCTACCGTTGGAGTATCTACAAAATAATAAAATAAAATAACATTTATAATAATAAAGATATCAGCAATATTTTGGCAACTGAGGAAATTATTTAACAATAGAGGAAAAAAATTTTTTAAAGATTTTATTTATTTATTTATTTGACAGAGAGAGAGAAAGCCAGAGAGGGAACACAAGCAGGGGAGTGGGAGAGGGAGAAACAGGCTTCCCCTATGCCCCATCAGGGAGCCCAATCCAGGGCTCGATCCCAGGACGCTGGGATCATGACCTGAGCTGAAGGGACACTTAACAACTGAGCCACCCAGGCACCCCAGGAATTCTTTTTTCAACAAATACTTATTATATACCTACTATATATGTACCAGACACTCTACTAAGGGTTAATATACCAAAAAATGTTATCGGGGTTGGGGGGCACCTGGGTGGCTCAGTTGGTTAAGTGTCTGCCTTCAGCTTAGGTCATGATCCCAGGGTCCTGAGATTGAGCCCCACATCGGACACCCTGCTTGGTGGGAGTCTGCATCTCCTTCTCCCTCTGCCTCTCCCCCTGCTTATGTGCGCTCTCTCTCACTTAATCTGTCAAATAAATAAATAAAATCTTAAAAAAAAGAAAATTGTTATCTGGGAGAATTATAAAATTATAAAATCTTTGGCAGAAACTGTTGAGTGGCAAATATCTGGTCTTTCTAGAGCATATTTGATTTTAATTTTGTTTTCATCTTTCAGGGGAAAAATCATGTAAAGAACAACTGCATGTAAAGAGACATTCCATATACACTATCTCAGTAGGGAATTCACTTGATCTGAGATGCCCTGTGAAATACTGTACTAACAGGCCTAACGTGATCTGGTGCAAGCTCGAAGGAAAAAGCTGTTTATCTCTTGGGTATAAACATCACAGATATACAAATTGGGATGAAAAGGAGAATATTTCAGTTTTTATTCTACATTTTAAACACATGCTGTCTGATGACACCGGGTCATACCGCTGTTCTGCGAATTTTTCATCTGGACTTGTTGAAAGCCATTCAATAACCATTAATGTGACAGGTAAGTTCTACACACCAAGACTTTCTCATATTTTTTCATAATGTTTTAAGGAAAAGGAGGACCCAGATTCTGAAGCGATTACGTTAGACACTGAAGTCATATAAATCGGAAAGTTGCCACACTCCTCAGATTGTCATCTGTGTGAGCAAGTGTGTGTGTAATTTTGGGATGAGGTAGAGAAAAAATATAACAAAAGTTATTGTTCTTGCCTTTAGGGGGTAGAGTATTTATTTGATAAATCCAAAAGTAGGTCACTGAAATATGGAAAAAACTACCAAGTGAATACCGATTGTAATAGACAGCTCTCTATCCTTTGTCCTCTTTTCCTTTTATTTTTTCTTCCCCTTACCAGTCCTTTTATTGATAATAAATCCTCAAGGTTATATTTGTGGTGCTCAGACAATTATACATTTGTTAATAATTCATAGTTTTCACAGAGAAGAAACTGCACACAAATAAACCCGACTCCCTGATGAGTTTTGAGGATGTTCATAGCTTTAGATCCCTCCCTAGTCTCTCACAGAGGCCCTCAATAGGTTCAAATGTTGGGAGAACAAGTTGAGGTTAAGTTGGGCAAAACCAAACTGAATAAAACATGAAAAGCAAACAGAGAGAAGCAGAGGAAAATAAATGAACATGTTTAATTTAATGAAAATCCCACATCATACTCCATAGTGAAAGACTGAAAGCTTTTCCTCTCAGTACAGGAAGAAGAGGGATGCCTGGGTGGCTCAGCTAATAAAGTGTCTGCCTTTGGATCTGGTCATGGGTCCCGGGGTCCTGGGATCAAGCCCCACATCCAGCCCCACATTCAGGCCTACATTGGGTCCCTTGCACAGCAGGAAGCCTACTTCTCCCTCTCCTACTGCCCCTTCCCCTGCTCATGCTTGTTCTATTTCTATCTCAAAGAAAGAAAGAAAGAAAGAAAAGTCTTAAAAAAAAAGAACAGGAAGAAGATGAGGCTGTCTGCTTTTGCCTCTTGTATTCAACACTGAATTAGAACTAGAAGTACTAGCGAAAACACTTAGGCAAGGAAAAAGAAATAAAAGGCATCCAAATTGGAAAGGAAGAAGTGAAACTATCTCTATTCACAGATGACATGATTTTTATATATAGAAAATCCTTTAAAATCCACAAAATTTATTAGAGTTAATAGATGAATTCAACAAGGTTGTATGATCAGCTAAAAAAATCAGTGGTATTTCTATACACTAGCAATGAACAATCTGAAAAGGAAATTTAAAAAAATTCTATTTATAGTAGTCTCGAAAAGAATAAAGTAAATTTACCTGGGAGGCTTCACATTTATACACTGAACAAAACATGGCTGAAGGAAACTAAAGAAGATGTAAATAAATGGAAAGACATGCCATTCACATTGGAAGACTTAAAATTGTTAAGATGGCAATATTTCCCAGAGTGATCTACAGGTTCAACATAATTCCCATCAAAATCCCAACAACCTTTTTTTTTTTTTTGCATAGATGAAAAAGCTCACCCTAAAATTCACATACAGTTGCAATGACCCAAATAGCAAAAAAAAAAAAAAAATCTTGCAAAAGAAGACCAAAGTTGGAGGACTCACTCTCCTTCATTTAAAAATTTGCTACAAAAATACAGTAATCGAAACAGTGTGGTATTGGCATAAGATAGATATATAGATCAATAAGAGAGAATTAAGAGTCCAGAATAAATCCATACATCTTTGGCCAATTTACTTTTTTTTCCTTCCAATATTTTATTTAAATTCAAGTTAGTTAACATATAGTGTAGTATTAGTTTCAGGAATGGATTTTAGTGATTTATCACTTACATATAACACCTAGTGCTTATCACAAGTGCCCTTCTTAATGCCTATCACCCATTTATCCCACCCCCTCATCTTTCCTCCAGTAACTCTCAGCCTGTTCTCTGTAGTGAAGAGTCTCTAATGGTTTGCTTCCCTCTCTATTTTTATCTTATTTTATTTTCCTTCCCTTCCCCTTCATCTGTTCTGTTTCTTAAATTCCACATATGAATGAAATCATATGGTATTTGTCTTTCTCTGACTGACTCTTTTCATACACATCATTGCAATCTCTAGTTCCATCCACATCATTGCAAATTGCAAGACTTCATTCTTTTTGATAGCTAAGTAATATTCCATTATATATATATACGTATACATATATATATATATATATATATCACATCTTCTTTATCCATTCATCAGTCAGTGCACACATTTGGGGTCTTTCCATAATTTGGCTATTGTTGATAGTGCTGCTGTAAATATTGGGGCACATGTACCCCTTCAAATCAGAATGTTTGTATCCTTTGGATAAATACCTAATAGTGTAATTGCTGGGATGTAAGGTAGTTATATTTTTAACTTTTTGAGGAACCTCCATATTGTTTTCCAGAGTGGCTGCACCAGTTTGCATTCCCACCAACAGTGTGGGAGAGTTCCTCTTTCTTTGCATCCTCACCAACATCCATTCTTTCCCTAGTTTTTAATTTTAGCCATTCTGACAGGTATGAGGTGGTTCAAGATAAAAACCTTATACATACCAAAAGAAACAATCAACAAAACTAAAAGGCAACCAATGGAATGGGAGAAGACATTTGTAAATGACATATCTGATAAAGGGCTAGTATCCAAAATCTATAAAGAACTTATCAAACTCAATACCCAAAAATTAATAATCCAGGTCACTAAAATATGGAAAAAACTTACCATTTTTAAGAAATGGGCAGAAGGCATGAATAGAACATTTCTCTAAACAAGACATACAAATGGCTAACAGACAAATGAAAAAATGCTCAACATCACTCATCATCAGGGAAATATAAATCAAAACCACAATGAGATGGCCACTTGACTTTTAACAAGGTTACCAGACCCGTTAAAATGGAAAAGGATGGTTTCTCAAATAAATGGTGCTAAGACAATAGAATGTTCATTGCAAAAGAACAAATTGGGACCTCTACTTCATATAACATACAAAAATAAGTAAAAATGGATCAGATATTTAATATAAGAACTAAAACAATAAAATATATGTTAAAACTTTAATACTATGTTTCCGTAAGGAAAACATAGAAATAGATCTTCATAATCTTTGATTTGCCAATTTTTTTGATACATCAAGAGCATAAATACATAAATAAATTGTACTTCATAAAAATTTAAAAACTTTTATACATCAAAGGACACTATCAAAAGAAAGAAAAGACAAGATATGGAATGTAAGAAAGTATTTGCAAATCATATATCTGATAAGGGACTAGTACCCAGAATATATAAAGAGTCTTACAACTCAACAACAGACAGACAAGCAGTCAAATTAAAATGACAAAAGACTGAATAGACATCTCTTCAAAGAAAATATATAAATGGCCAATAAGCGCATGAAGGAATGCTCAATGTCATTTGTCATTAAGGGAATGCAAATCAAAATCACAATGAGATGCTTTACACCCACTAGTATTACTAGAATTTTATTTTAAATGGAAAATAACAAGTGTTGGCAAGGATGTGGACAAATTGAAACCCTTATACCAGTGCTGGTGGGAATGTAAAATGATTAAGCTGCTTTGGAAAAGGTCTGGAAACCTTTCTTAAAAAGGTTAAACATAGTTGCCATGAGGCACGTGGGTGGCTCAATGGATTAAGCCTCTACTTTCGGCTCAGGTCATGATCTCAGGGTCCTGGGATTGAGCCCCACATCTGCCTCTCTTTCTATTTGTGATCTCTCTCTCTCTATCTCTCTCTCTCTCTGTAATATAATAAATATCTTTGGGGAAAAAAAACATAGTTGCCACAAGACCCAGTAATATCCAAATGAAATGAAAGTATATGTCCACATTAAAACTTGTACATGAATACAGCAATATTCACAAAAACCAAGAAGTTGAAACAATCCAAATGTTCATCAACTAAAAGATAGGTAAAGAAAATGTGTTATATCCATATAATGGAGTATTATTCGGACATAAAAAGGAATGAAGTACTGATATATGTTACAAAATAGATGAACTTCAAAAACATTGTGCTAATTAAAAGAAGCCAGACACAAAAGATTACTCTTGTATGACTATTTATATGAAATACCCAGAATAGAAAAATCCATAGAGATAGAAAGTAATTAATGGTTGCCAGGAGCTGGCAGAAAGAGATAATGGTGAGTAACTACTTAATGTGTATGGAATTTCCTTTGGGGATAATGAAAATATTCTGAAATTAGATAGTGGTGATGGTTGTACAACTGTGAAAGTCTTAAATACCACAGAATTGTATGCTCTCGATGATTAAAATAGTAATAGTAATGTTAATATGTATTTTACCAAGATAAAAAAAAAATTTGGATCAAAGAATATCACTGTTTAAAAAAATGAAATGGAGCTTGTTTTGTGGCCCATAAACTGACCTTGAAGATTATTGCAAAAAAGAAATTTCAAAGAGCTTTTGTGCACTGGAATCTACACGCAGACTCAGGCAGTTACTTCTTCAGTGAAGACCATTCACTTGAATGCATACACTGTGTTTTTACAAATTTAATTTATTACTTTATAGGCACACTTTGGAGTTGACCTTTTAACTCTCTTAAAGTAGCGGGATGAAGGAATCCATTTAAATCCTTTTAAAATCCTTTAAGTTACTTTAAGACCTCTGAAAGCAGCCTAGAAAGGGAATGGATAGTATTCTAGAGCTAGCTACAACCCTTTATTATGTAGCACAGAAGTGTAGAAGGCATTCAGGGCAGAGTTACAGACTCTGCTTTTGCAAATGTGGGGTCAAAGGCAATGCTAATTGCCAGCCACTATCCACACACTGGCTTATAAACCTCTTTGGAATGGAAACTGTATCTTAAGCATCTTTGCTTCTCTACAAACAGAAGGCATAGTATATAGCACATGGTAGGTGTTCAATAAATATTTTTTTATAATTCCTAGATGAATTAAATGACATAATCTATGCCAAGTGAAATGATTCCCTTTAACAATCTGGAGAAGCTTATACTGAAAATTATGGAAAGAATGCTTTCTGTAGAAAATTGCACTATTAATTCACATAATGAGATATTGAATTTTTAAAGAGGTATTAATTTTTTAACTGGCAAAATAAATGATAAAAATAAGCCAAACTTGCAAAACATTACTCCCAGGATATTAATTAGATGACAAAATATACAATAACTGAATTCTATTAGATTATTTATATAATGTATGTTAACATAATGTATAATAAAATTAAATGCAGTGGCATCAAGTTCATATTCTTTGGAAAAGCTGCCTTCTTGTGTAATTCTCTTTTCCTTCATGGGAACCAACCCTCTTCCATACAAGAGGGAGGAATTAAGCCAGTGTCAGAGGTAAACCAATAACGACTTCTGACATGGATGTGTCCCAGGGACATTACTGTGTCTCCTCTGTCCCATATTGGGGTCATTCCGCAGCCACTACAGATGGTTGCACAGTTTGTAAAGTGCGTAAAGGTGCCATGTTCTAGGAATCAAGTTGGGGCTAAAATTAGGATTAGCAGCCTGTCTCCCTTGGGGAGGAAGGGGTTGAAGAGAAGAAAGCCAAAGAGGCAACGTCTCTGTCGATCCCTGTGCCCTGAGAGGGCGTGCTTGTTAGGGTCATACTGGAGATGAGACATAAAGATGAAGTGGTGAGAGGGAAAGAGGGAAAACTACATAGGAGACATGAAGGGGCTTTTAAGTTTCCCTTTGGAGATTTCTGTTCTCCTAATTTCATACTCTCCTACCTTGCTTATCACTTTGTGAATTAATGCTCCTGACCCAGGGGATTCCCCAGGACTTAGCTTTGGCTGTCTACTCCTGTCTGTCACCCATCTTCAGTCTGGGATTGCCTCCCTCCCATAGCTTCATGAGCATCTCAAACCTTCATTGTCTTTCTTCCAAATATTTTAATCAGCTGTATGGAGTCTGTGTCTTTAGTGTTTCCCATTTTGGTCCATTTCAGCTAAATATCTTCCCAATACACTTAATTGGCCTAATAAATTTCTTCCATCATGCCACTCCTCTATTGAGTATTTGGCAGAGCTCCTCAGTGCTTCCAAAATCAGCATTCAAGGCCCTCCACAGTCCATCCCCACCTGCCTTTCTGGATTGTTTATGGACTCCACTTTGAGTCTCTGCTCCAGCCCAACAGCCCTACCTGCCATCGCATGTCTTCACCACGCTCCTCTCACCATTCCCAGGGCACTCATTCATCTGCCTCCTCCTACCACAATTCTGCCCTTCCTGCCAAGCCCAGCTCATTTCCCAGTTCTTAATGAAGGCTTTCAGGGTTCACCCTAAGAGGTGATTTTTCTTTTCGAGCATCTTTCATGCCATTTAAGTTCTGTGGCTCTCACTTATCAGACATTTCTTTGTACTGTAGTAATGCGTGGAAATGTTCTTTATCCCATGAAGAATTATAAAGTCCTGGGAAGCAGAAACTATGTCATATTTTTCTGGGTCATCCTTGCTTTCTTCACAAAAGCCAAATGAATTATTTCAGAATTAGCTTTGAACTGGGTATGTATTTTCCTTTCATGAAGTGATGAAAACAAACATAATAAGGAAAGAGTCAAAGAAAAATTCCTTTTCCTTCTGGACCTGGTAATACTCAGTGAATTGAGTACTGACAGAGAAAAATATACTGTAAAATTATATTTAGGGATAAAGCTTTTCATAAAAATAATGTGGAGGTATGATTTAAAATTCATTTCTCCCCTCAAAATATCTTTTTTAGGGGATATTGGGAATTTTCCTGTTTCTGTATCTGACTCTCTTTTTCTTTTTGTGTTTAAGTTAGAAATTGGCCCATGGTTGGGGGGCGGGTAATAATTGGCCCATTTACGAACAGAGCTGTGGCAGAGTCAGGGCTTGGATGCTTTTGGGAAAGCAATTTTCTCCCAGAATGAAGAAAGAGTGCTTTGCAAATCAAAGTTCCAGGAGAAAAGTTGACAGAGCTGGGAAACAATCACTGGAATGTACATTGGCCTGTAACTCCATCCTCCCCAACTAGCCCTTGGTCAAGTCCCTGATTAGGAACTTCACAAGGGCAGGTCATCATCCTCTGAGCAGAAGAGTGGGGGTGGTATGAGTGGGCAGGAAGGGGGAGGCACCATCTGTTTCAGAATGATAGTCAGAATGTCATCAGAAGCATTCTTTCCTTGTGGTTCTCCACACTCACTTGGAGCACCTGCTGAATGAACATCTTGTTTTTCCAAGCTAGAAGCTGACATGCAGGCTGTATTCTATCCTTATATTTAAGTAATGGAGAAGAGGGAATCAAAGCAGACAAAGTTTGTGTTGTTTTTACAGTCTTACCTCAAGCTTCAAAATAAACCCAGAGATTTATTTTGTGTCCATGATCTTGAGGTGATGATTTGCAGATTGTGCAAATACCTTTGAGCTGGGTTACTGCATTCTGTGAGTGTGCAAATGCAGGAGTCCTCTCAGAGATTAGTTCCGATTTTGGACCCACCTGAGTATTGTTTTTACAACTAATTTCACTTCTTTATCTTGATTTTCTATTTCAGAATGGACTAGAAATAATTCAGAATACCCTCTGATAAGTAAGTATCCCAAACCAGTCCAATAAAATTAAGGGAACTAGATTATTTGGTGGTCGGAGAAATAATAAAAGTTCAATTTTTCTAACTGAATGGATGTGTTGATATTAAGTTATCTGTGTGGGAATTTTCACCCTTATTTTTATCTATACCCTTCCCACAGACAGCTGTGTCTGTCATTGGTAATGACTTGGCTGCTGTTCTAACCCAAGCAGCAGCTGCAGCATAAAGAACATTTGTTACCAGTCTGAATTACTCAACCACGGTTTGCACAGCCTCAGTATCTCCTGTCCACCTTAACCTCAAACCAAGCACATGCGGGAGCAAACTGATGATGATGTTAATATATTTAGGAGTAAAAATTTCCTTCAAAAAAACTTAACATATATACAACATTAATGATGTGTGATGCCTTCTGATATTTTTCTATTCCACTGCAATTCATGTCTCTAAGGCTTTTTGTGATCTATTAAATTGTTTCACGACTTGTCAGTGAGTTGCAATCTACCACAGGCAAATAGAACTTTAACACATGTCAACATTGATCATAGCAATGAACACTGAATGTAGGCCCAGCAAAGCGTATTTGGTGATAACAAAGGTATCTTGAGATAGGAAAAGTGTTTAGTATTTGGAGATCCCGAAGAGTTATGAGATAACAGAAAACCTTTGTGTTAAAGGAACTGGAATTCAGTATCAGAAACAGAGTCCCAAGTGCAACTCACTAGTTTTCTGACCTTGGGCAAGTCCTGAAACAATAATACTTTTATCAAGGCATGAAACTGGATAAAAATAATGGCTTCCTTATTTTCCTTCAGGGCTGAATATGAAAGTTAAGTAAGACAATGTCAATGAAAGAGTTTGGTGAGTGCTTTTGAGCGCTGTTATGCGTATTGTTTTAGAGGGGATTAACCCTAGCAGAATAAAAAAGTCTTACAAAAGATGAATTATAACCCAGAGCCACCCATATATTCTCATCAACAAAGCAAGAGGTGGGTGAGAACACTGAAGCACAGGGTTCTTGGGGAAGGCTTCCAGAAGACGAAGAGAAGCATCAGCTGGAAATCTCCTTCATTTAAGTTGTGACGGTGCAGAAGGTGTTAATGATCCTATTATATCTCCAGTTTCCTAACTATTTTTAGCATTGGCTCACATTTCAGATACAACCAGTGCCTCAGGATCACCCTCTGCAGAAGTGACGTATGAAACACAATGGATGCTTTATACTTTGCTTCCTTTGGGAGCATTGCTTCTGCTCACTATTGGATTCTACCTATTCTGCTCCCTTAGAAGGCACAAAGGTGGGTTCCATCTTCCATCAGCTGCTTTGTGCCACACATTTGGGGTTCAGTTATTAGAGCTGATTTTTAGTTGGTTCCTATTGTTTTCTTTCCCAATATTCTGTGAGGGACCACAGGTAATATTTCTTTGGGGACAACTCATCCTTCCACCAAAAAGACAGATGGATTAATTCAGGTCCCTTCCAGTCATGGCGAGGCATGGTCACCACAGCACTGTGCTCCAGGCAGGGGTTGTGATAAGGAGGGCACGTGGCTGGGACTTACCCATTCTACTTGTGTCAATCTTAAGTTTATGTGACAAACAGCTCTTCTGAACTTTAAGGGTATCAAAAGGGAGGCTGAAATAATCTCTCAGGTCAACATGTCTGATCTGAATTAGTCTCACTCTCTTTTTCACAGCCACACCACGTTATGCCAATCATACACACCCTTGTCTAAAAGAAGACCAAATATCCCCAAAGGAAACTTATGTCTGTACTTTCTGATGCCATCACAAACACATGCCTGAACTGAACCGTAACCCAAAAATAATGCATTTGAAAAATCTGGGTTTGGATAGGATGGGGGAGGTGTGACGTCTTAGAAGCAATTCCTTTCTCCTTTTCTAAGAATTCCTTCTGAGTCATGAGCAGACATTTAAACACAGTGAGAGAGAGAGGTGTGGAGAATTCTGATGTAGCTCTAATCCAAAACCCTTCAGCTCTCTCTCTGCTCCCTCTCTGCCATCTCAGCCCACCGTTTGCCACACTGGCAGCCACAGTGTCGCTATAGAAATGAAGCTAGACAGAGCATCCCTCATTTCTGCCACAAGAGAAAGCTTTGTCCGGGCAAAAGTACTTTTGGTCTTTTGTGGTAAGGACTTCCGGAGCCCAGAACCTTCTCAGAATACTGAGGGAATCCTCTGTAACCCCATCGTCACATCTGTAACTCCAAGATTCTTTCCATGGTCCCTCCCCAGCTTTCACCATCTTTCTTCAGGTGGCTTCAGAAACTTTAGAAAAAGAGGCAGGGATAAATTCTTTGACCAACCACATCTGAAGTGAACTGGGCCATAAGAGATCGTTGCCTATGTAGGTGAGGGGACAGCAGTGTGTCTGACATCTGGTACAGAATATCCCCAGCACAAGGATTTCCAGAGTGTTTAAAGTGAAGTACTAGATCCTGCCCCTTTCTCCTGGATATGCTGGAAGGCTCTCTGGAGTAAGAAGTAAAGAACCAGTGAAAAAAGTGAGCAGCGTGAATGCTCACAAACTGAGGTGTACCTGCCAGGAAATAAACAAGTCAATACTAATAATAACACTGCCACTGGCATGCAAGTGGGTGGCCACGGGTGGGGAGGCAGCCCACCTCTGCCCGAGACACTGAATTTCAACCCACCAGTCAGATTCCAGAACCCATATTCTTCCCACAACCTCAACTTATAGGGGAGTAGGGAAGAATTTTGTGTTGTTCTTTACTCTTCTTGTTTTCTTATTTTTCTTTTTGAATTTCAGCGGAACAAAAGAAGCCTTCTGATACAGCCAGAAGGGAAATTAACCTGGTATGTCCTATGTATCTGTTAAAACAAATGCAATCTGTTAACCATGTTCATCTTAATAAATTATTTTAAATTTCATAAGGCTGTGTAACACTCACCCTGTGCCAGGAACTGTCTAAATGCTCTCTCTATATATCAACTTGCTTTTTAAAAAAATTGTGTTTATTTTACATTTACCTCTATCTACAGCAAAGATTCTTCAGGATAAACAAGACTCATAATAAGTGGCCTTTGGAAGGCATGAGTTGCAGTATAGAACTGAAATAGAAGAGTCAGAGACTGGATTATATAACCTTGACTCTGCTCTTGCCCTGTTATGTAACTTTGGGCTATTCATTTATTCTCACAAAAAATACCTTAGAGTCTTTCTGTAAGAGAGTTGAGAGTTAATGAAAGAATGAACCGTAAATTATCATAAAATTATCATAAAATAATGTGTGATTTCTTCCTGGATCACCGGCAGATATAGAAGGCTGACTAGAAAAAGTTACTGTGCAAAAATTTTCAGAATGTGTGTGGGCTCATCAAGGAAGAGACCTCCCAGGCAAAGCGTAGGCCATTCTGGAGGCAGGGCCAAATTTTCCTACGAGTTCTTGGAATATAAATTTGGGTTTTTCTTTTGGGTTCAATGTTGTGTAAATATTGGAACTAAAAAAAAAATACAAGATGAAACAATACATTTCTGAAAAATTTATTAAGTTCTTTAGTTAAAAGAAAATATTTGCAAATGAGTTATTGCAAAGAAACTTGTGTATGTGTATGCATGTTTCCAGGTGGAAGGGTAGAGATAAAGATGTAGTAACCTTCTCAAAAATTCCAGAAATGCCAAAGGCAGATATAGCCAAAATTTTACATATAATACTAAATGACACTCAGCATCCCCCACCAGGTTGCCCATTTTAAATCAAGCCAAATGCATTCAACTTTGTAAACTTATACTAAGTTTTTAGTAAGTGGCAGTAGGCAACATTGTGTTGGATGCTAAGGTTTTGTTTGTTCAAGTAGGCAAATGTTCTTAAATGTTTTCTTTCTTCCTATAGTGAGCACCTATGAACCACATTCTGTTACAATCAGGACTGAGATCTATGAAACCATTTACAATGATAATCTAAATAGTTTCTTATTTAAATTAAGCCCAGGTTGGTTAAAATGTAGTCATATTTCTTCCTGTGTAGGCTGGACAAATTATTTATGATCTGAAGTTGAATTCAAGAGGGATTCTCTGTGTGTGTAATTATTTGGGAATTCTGTTTTAAGATGCCTGTGTCTTTCATAGGAATTCAGAGCTTTGTGTCATTTGAGTAGGCCAACATTTAAGAAAATAAAGTGGTGTCATATTAGATCTTTGGGACTAAAACTTTCTTAGGAAGAGACTTGCATTGGAACCAGTGCAATAGAAATCAAGGAGAGAAAAGAACTGCTTAAAACATGGCAGGTACATATAAAAGCCAAGGTTCTCGTCTTATTCCACAATGGTTCCTGACAGGTAAATGTACTTGAATACTAAAAAAACACTCAGCTGTGTATTTTTTAAAGTGATTTGTAAACTGTAAAATGCCATACAAATATAGAGTAGGCTAGTTGCTTTGGTGTTTGTCACCTCTATCAACCACAGTATGGTGCACCCCTTGTGGCATCTACCCACTTTGCTGAGATGCCATGGGGTACAGTTAGCCACAGAGTGCCAGGTTTTCTTTAAGCTCATTCATTTTAATTAAGTTTTCCATGGAAACCAGCCATCTTCTGGAAAGGGATCCAGGTAATTGAGTTGACAGACATATATATTGTAAAAGCACAATAGGGATCTTGTTGATATATTGAGGATTTATGGGGTCATGTGACAGTTTTCCTCTTCAGTGCTTCTCTGGAGTCTTCACCAGGCTCCTGAGAGTGAAGGCTGGAGCACTTTTCAGCTGAGCCAAGAGACAGGCAAGGGTAAAGTGATTCTTGCTTCGTTCAATCATTCAGCCTTAGTGTTATTTTCTGGGCAGCCACCTCATCAGAGGGAATCAGGATACTCAGGAGCTAATGCTTAGCTTTTCGGGATAGGGCCTGACATGCCCTTGTGATAGAATTCTGCTAAGGAGGGGTAGGAGATGTACTATTTCACATATAAAATGAAAACAACAAAGGACCTGACAAGGCATATAGACTGTCAGACTGTGGACTTGATGCCTTCAAGGAGTTAGGCCAAACTTCAAAAACATAAATTGACTGACAAAACTGGTGTTTAAAAATTGAAGTAACAACTCTTAGCATTAAAATTGCATCTTCATTTTTACCAGGTAATGTTCTTGTGTAGCTAGAAGTGTTCTGTGACTTCAAAAGTGACTAATATAAAAGCGCAAGATAACTATTTGGGAGGAACATAGTAGTCCTAAGCCTTTCATCTTTCAACAAGTAAGAATCTGCTAAAGATGTAGGTGTCAGCAGCAAAAGTGAGGAAGAATAAATTATTTCTGTTGGTTTATTGACTCAATTTAGCATATACTCATAGTTTGCTAATTGTATGCACTATCACATCCTTAGGTGGTAGTTAAAACAATCTTTTTTTTCTCTCATAGGTTGATATCCCCCAGCCCTTGAGGAGTGAGCAAACTGATGTGGGAACCAGGCAAAATCCCCAAACTCTGCCATCGGAAACTAGTACTTACGATAATGACCCCTGGTTCAGGGTCCAGGAAGAGTCTGAAGCTTATTCTAGCCCATGTCTGGAGGAAAACAAACAGAGCATTGTTTATGCCTCCCTGAACCATTCTGTCATTGGAATAAACCCAAGACAAGCAAGGAATGTGAAAGAAGCCCCTACAGAATATGCAGCCATATGTGTAAGAAGTTAAATTCAATCTGGATCTCCAACCAATGATCACTGAATGATCAGCATGTCAACGCCATTATCTGAGCCCAACAAAATGTCATACAATATTTCTCGACCTGAGAAGTTTCACTTCAAGGAGGTTCCTGTTGGTGCTTGGGTCTTAAGGGTCCGTAGGACAAATGACTAAAATTTCTCCCCCCAAATTGCGAGGGAACTTTTTTATATTATAGCGTTGAACACCAGCACAAAAACCCTTCCCTCCAAAACTGAATGGTATTATGAGTAGCAGCGTGGTAGAACATTTAAACTTAGCTACATTTTACCCAATGGACAAAGTTAGTATATTTTTTGGAGGATAAGCGACACATGTAGGCAAGAGAGATTTGTGTTATCTGGATTAGTTCACTACACTCTCTTGACGAAGAAAGAATGTCCCAATTTGACTAACTAACCACCAACAAAGCAATGATATTATGTTTATTTCTCGTCATTCTTCCATGAGGAGAAATTTTTCTCGGTCCCTCTCATACTGCGGTTTCTTAAATGTAGAGAAGAAATCATTTTAGACTTGATATAAGAAAAGAATGGAAAGAATAAATAGTGCAATAAAGATGTGGAATACACCAACTAATGTAGAGTACATGTTCCCCACCTCTAACAAATGGTTTTATCTACCCTGTTACACTGCTAAGCAAACATAGGTAGTAATGGAGTATAAATGTATGGTGCATTTATAAACAAAGTTATGACTCAGTGTTTGGGTCACATGGACTAATGTATATAAATGTGACATAATGCTGCTAAATTAATATACTTGGGGGTGACTAAATAAACATAAAAACCAGTATCATCTGGCAGGTGCAGATTGATAGCTTAAACTGCATCATGGTTGACCTGATAGCAAATGAAAAGCAGAGTTAATGGAATAGAGAAAAGTCTGGAATATTTAGTTGGCCAATACCGGTCACCATCCTTTCATTAAGCACATCTGTATCTTGCTGCTCTTCTTACTAAGGAATCAGGGCAAATCATACATAGCAAAGTGGTATGGCTTCATAACAATTCATTTTAAAATACTGTAGTTGCAGCCACTTGACTACAGCAAGAGGAGATGCTTTCAGAGTTTCTGAATTTCCAGAGTACTTGAGTGTAATTATTTCAAAAATAGCCTACAACTTTATTCAATAGCTTGAGGCTATTAGAATTCTCAAGTACTGCTACTAAATAAGGCAGCATACCTCATACAAAGTGGACAGCAGAGGTTGGATCCATTTGAACAAATAGTTGAGCTGCTGCACAAATGAATGTGTGTGTGTGTGTGTGTGTGTGTGTGTGTGTGTGTGTGTGTGTATGGAAGGAAGACTAGTTGACTTACAGAAATGGTAAAAAGAGAAACCAACAAAAGTGACATTCCATTTCAGTTTCCTAAAAGGTTCAGAATACTAGGGCAAATGGATCACTAAAGAAAACGTATTAAAATAATGTTTGAAATTATGGCGATGAGGGTATGATATCCCATAACATTTTTTATCCATTAAAGATAAAACTGGGATTTTTGTGGTGAAGCTTTTCTTCTTTAACAACACTGGCATTAAGATTTTGCCCCTTAGATTGAGATTGTGAGCGTTGCTTTAGAGTCACCTTTATCAAGCCAGTATGATAACACCATACCTGGAATTTTGAGCAACGAGTTCTAGGTAGGCTTTTTCAGCCAAGCTGCATTTATAGGCAACTATGTACAAAAGATATATTAGAATAACTGTTTGCGGTATTCTTAAATATAGAAACAGGAAGTATGGGAGGATACATTTAGCTGCCCTTATCAGATAAACACAAAGCTGAACAGTTCCTTCATAATTTTCTTAAATTTAAGCAACAAAAAATTTCTGTCTGTTGTTGTATTCTTAGCATGTCTTATAGTAAAGATAATGTTAATAATGATTTCACTTCTACAAATGATTTATTCTTACATTGGTACCATGCTGCCAAAATTCCAAATCACCTATGTTTTTATTGCTTCTTAATAAAGGATGTCAGAATTATATATGTATTTTCCACATAAATCTCTTTCAGTATTATTTGCATGGCTTATTTCATTAATAATAGGGTAATGAATAATAAAGTTATTCAAACTTCTTTGGAATCAATTTGGTATTGGCTTTTGTACTAAAAAAAAATGTGTGGACATGAAGTAGAAAAGTGATTCTCAAGCCTTATGGTATTGAAAAACAGCCTCAACAATTTGATAAACTACAGATTACCAGCTCCTAGCAGTAAGAAATTCTCATTCAGAAGATCCAGAATATATGCTCTATAATCTTCACCATTGAAAGACACCCCAGATCATTTAATTTAGGTTTCCCAGTGTAGAAGCCAGTTTGGTATATGTGGTTTATTTGATCAGTTTGGAACAAATGAACATGATTGCTGGATTATATGGTAAGAGTATGTTTTGTTTTGTAAGGAACTGTCAAAATGCTTTCCAAAGTGGCTGTACTAGTCTGCATTCCCATTAGCAATGAATGACAGCTCCTGTTCCTCACATCCTCATCAGCATTTGGTATTGTCAGTATTCTGGATTTTGTCCATTTTAATAGGTGTTTAGTAATAGCTCTTTGTCTTAGTTTGCAATTTCCTATTAACATATGATATTGATCATCTTTTTTATATTCTTATTTGTTATCCATGTATCTTCTTGGTGAGGTATCTATTCAGGTCTTTTACCCCTTTTTTAAATTGAGTTCTTGTCTGTTTATTGTTGAGTTTTAAGAGTTATTTGTATAGTTTGGTAACAATCTTTTATCAAATATGGCTTGTGCAACTATTTTCTCCCAAGTTTGTCACTTGTGTTTCCATTCTCTTAATGAACATCATTTATAGCACTTATTTGTTAGATTTGCTGCCATATTAGACTCTGGGCTTTTTATGAGTCAGTATTAGGTTACATTTCTCTTAGGTTCTTATCCCAGTGCTTGGTGCATTGTAGAATTAAATAATGTTTAAAGAATGGATGATATTGTTTGTGAAGCTGGTCATCCAGTCTCTTGCTACTCAAGGGATGGCCCTCAAATTGGTAGCATGGGCATCCCTGGAAAGTTGTTAGAAATGTAGAATTTCAGTGTTCACCTACTTAATAAAAACCTGCATTTTTCACAAGATACTCAGATGATTGTGAAACTTAGCCTTTATGAACCCATATCTCCCCGCCAAGAGTCAGGTGTGGCAGGAAGCCAAGTCATTCATGACAGACTCATTTGGAAAGTTCTATTTTAGGCAGGAACAGGAAGAGCCTCACCACCCAGCCCAGAAAGTAAAAATGGCATGTGAGAAAGAAAACATTACTACTTTATAGGATGTTTGCCCTGAATTTGAGAACACAGGAACTGAAAATCCTGTGTTAGAAATCAAGTTATGTGTTCAAAAGCAAATTCTGGGGATTGATCTTTAAAATCGGGCCCTATTCTGAAGTTAGTCAGGGTAAATGTTCCATGGGAATTGCTTTATCTGCAAACAATCTATGACCACATACTAGGCACCTACTAGTTTGTTAGGTTCTGAAGTGACATGGTTGAGAAAGATTCCATTACTGCTCATCACTGCTTATAGCATAGATGAATGAGGTAGAAACTGAACAAAAAACATAATCTGATAACTGAATTGTTCTCAGGCTTCTGCCTCTACAGTTTCTTGACCAATTGAAACATAAAGAAATCAGATTGGGGAAAAGATTAACACTAATGGTAATGATAAATTGGTGAGCATGGCTTGGGTCAAAAGACAGCATGTTTCCTACCAGTTCCTCCACTTAAAACCTGATTGACTTGGGGACTTATTTATAGAAAGAGTTAGATCTAAAAAGAGATACCCAAATAGCCATGTATGGGGGAGCTGTCAGTGTACCTCAAACTTCCTCACTTGCAAATGAATGAGAGCCAGGGATGTGATGACAGCCTCCTTTGCTTAGAAGACAAGGGCTCCTTCCCAAGGGTAATGTGGTTTAAAGAGTGTGAAGTTCTGTCCAACTCTGCAGTCAGTTAAATCAATCCTATTTCTATAAGAAATTTATAAGAGGGTAGATCAGTGGAAGACCTTATTTCAGAAGTTGAAGTAAGAATGGGAGGCAAGAAAAAGAATGATTTTTTTTCCCTAATTTTGGTAAGTACTTGATGGGTGTTAAGTTACTAGACAAAGTGACAGAATATGGGCCAAATTTTAGCTGTCACTGTCATCTAAATAGTTTGTAGGTAGTTACAAAGTGCTTTCCTGTATATTATACAAAGCATTTTATGCACTGTGAGGGCTCAATTGCAACTATTTTCTCATCCTTCTTGGTTGATCAAGATGTGTGTGACTAACATGTTGATATGCCCATACATTTTATTTTTATTTTAGACAATATCATTATAAACTTATTCAAGTCTTAATCAAAATTTAACAACTGATAAATAATTTTATTTGAAATTAAAACAAACAAAAAAAAGAGGGTCAGGATTGGCCAGAATTCCATCAGGTTAGAAATCTCCAACTTTCTCAAGCTACCTTAACACGGCTAAAGTTGATAATAACTCCTTACCGGACAACTACAAGTTGAATTGTTTTTCAAACATCTGGCAATTTGTGTTTTCTTTGAGTGATACTCTGTAGAGATTGGAAAAGATAGGCTATCAAATTTTATTTGAGTGATATTAATATTTAATATGTGTCTCAAGTTAAGAAGTGAAAATTAAATAATATTATCATGAATGTCTTCCAAGGAAGTAATCCAAGTCAAGTTGGATCCATAGTTGAGCTATAGCTTATAGGTTGACTGCTTTATTAAGTTGAGTCTTGTGTTCCAGGGCTTTCTATGGTCCATAAACAAGCATTAATGATCACTATACAATATTTTACCTCTTATGATTCTTGATGATCTCTTGATAATAATAATGTTTATCCTAACAGATATCTATTATTTATTGAGTGCTTGAGCATTGTTCTAAGCCTTTTAAATGTATGACTTGCTGAACTCACACAATCACCTTATGGAGCAGGTAGTTGTTGTGCTCATTCCACTGATCAGGAAACTGAGGCACCTAATGGTCAAATAACATGTCTAAATTTACAGGGCTATAAGTGGTAGAATCTGAATTGAAGTGGTAGAATCAGAACCTAGCAATCTGATTCCAGAGCCCATTCTTACTGCAGTATCAACTTGAGGAGCAATGGAGAAGGATTTGGGCTATTCTGGACTCACTTTATGATGCCTTAGATTTATCTGCTCCAGCTGACCTAGACACGTTGGATTAATCCCTGTAATCCCTATGTTACCCTGCATAACCAGGTGATGCTTTCAGTTTCCAGTTATCAGTTCCCGGGCATTGAGAAAAGAAAGAAATTGTACTTGACAAGAATCTCAAACTACATTAGAGAGAATTGTACACATGCTGTTGTCAAGGACAGATCATAAAATGGTCATCAGGATAAGTATGTAAAGGAGGATATAAAAATGGACAGGTATAATGAGGATGTCAGTAATTCTAGTAACGGTGACCAGAGATTAGGCATGGGGGAGGAGAGTAGCACAGAGCCTGGCAGCATGAATGGAGTTGGATCTGAGCCCATTCGAATGCAGGAGTCTCTAACGTTGGTCTTACTCAGGCCTGGTCCCAGAAGTGGGGTGGGCTTAAAACTGAAGATAAAGACAAATATGCATACTTGTGTGAAATTGAGGAATTAGAGAATTTGGAGGTTGCTGGCAGTGATGGAGGCAGATATGGGGTTTGGGCAGACCTGACATTTCTCATCACAGCTCCATTTCCCCTCCCCTTGAGAAACATCAGTGTGTTGGAAAAACCAATCAGACAAACGGTAATGAAGCCAACGGGGGGAAAAAAAGCCCAGAGGCTCAGGTGTAAAATCATTGAACTCCAAAATTTCGGTTAAGGTTAAGTCTCACCACTCCTGAGTTATAAAAGCACCCTAGCGGCCTTGGAAATATCAGAAGTTGTTCCATTTGCTAAAACACACATATCACAAAATGTCTTAGATTTAATCTCTTTTAGCTGGTAACTCTTTTTAAAATATGCCGACCTCGTCGTATATGATTCTCAGGAAGCCAGAACAACCTCCGAATTCAAACCATCTGTTGGGTTTTATTGTGTGTAAAATGCACTGTCCTATTCCACATTACAAGTATCTCTGATGTCTTACAGCATCTCAGAAACTTCAAAAATGGTATTAGTAGTGGGTGACATATCTACACACATAGGCACACATACATATACATATACACAGGCATATAAATATAAATATATGTACATATGTAATTTTAGTTAAAAATGAAAACAAAAAGGAATTAGTTTTATCATTTATTAATTCAATTTATATGGCTACCTCTTGGTGGGGGAAAAGAACAGTGTAGCATAGTCAAGGATGGAAATGAGACTTCCAGTGAATATACCTCGGTAGAGGGTTTTAACTTTGGAATCTTGAAAATTAGTTGCATAGTTAAGTAATAACAAGACATAAAGAAAAAAATGAAAACAGACTGAATCAAGCTTATACATCAGGCTGATAACCATGTGTTTAGAATAATTATGTTAAGTGACTTGATCAGTCTTTTAACTATATATCCCAGCAGAGATTATAAGAACAAAAAGAACCATATAGGTATTTTAATCTGCATTTGGTATATTTCATAGTTATATTGATATTGCCGTTTTAAAGATAAATGTGTGGGGGCACCTGGGTGGCTCAGTTGGTTAGGTGACCAGATCCTGTTCTCAGCTCACATCCCTATCTCACAGTCGTGAGTCAGGCCCCACGTTGGGCTCCACACTCGGCATGAAACCTACTTAAAATAAATAAACGAATTAATTAATTAATTAAAAATATGTGCATAATATAGGATAAAGAAAATATATAGCTATGTTAGTATATTTATAAATAAAGCTTTCTTTTACAAAGATCAACAATAATTTTCCTTTACAAAATTTAACACAATAATAAAATTAAAGATGTTCAGAATCCTGAAATCTAAGTTTTGAGTTGGAAGTCTAAGCATAAATTCTTGATTTTTTCTATTAAAAACTATCTCAATTCTGACTACTGAAGCAAAACAACGTGAGAAATATGTGGATAAATATAAAACACATTTGAAATCCTATTTTTAATTTCTTTAAAAGATTATTGACTGTTTAAAGAAAAATAATGTGAATTTTACGGAATATGTAGAAGTAAAATATAGGGCAGTAACAGCCCAAAGAACAGGTAAGTAGTAAATGGAAGTATAAAAATACAATGTTATAGGGGTGCCTGAGTGGCTTAGTTGGTTAAGCATCTGCCTTTGGCTCAGGTCATGAGACTAGAGTCCCAGGATGGAGTCCCACGATTGAGTCCCAGGATCAAGTCCCACAGAGGGCTCTCTGCTTCTCAGAGAGTCTGTTTTTCCCTCTGACCCTTCCCCTTCTCATGCTTCCTCTCTCTCAAATAAATAAATAAAATCTTTTTAAAAATACAGTGTGATAAGTTAAGGATGCAAATTAAAATCTCTAGATGAGTCATTAAATATTATTATAATCACTAAATATTATTATTTAATAAATAATTCTAGGTAAAGATTCAGGAGACAAAAATAGAACATTAAATGCTCAATAGAAATCAAGAATTTAATGCATGAGTTTAATAGTTGAGCTTCAAAACACACAAAACAAAAACAAACAAAAACTGAGAGATTTAGGGCCGCAGTAGACAAATCCACAGTTTAAACCTCAGTTGAGAGAGGCTGGAATCAACAACAGATCAATGCAATAGAAGAGTGAGCTCATGAGTAGAGAACAGATGAAGTCCTTTTATATGAAAATAAAGACTAAGATATCATTGGACCTCCTATATCCCTAGCACTAGAAAGGGCATGGTGAGCCTGCTAGTCTATCAGGTTTGGAATATCAGGTTTGGAATATATTTAACATATCACTGGGAAAGCTATTAAATGGTTTGTGAACAAAGCATTTAAGTCACACCCTTTGAGAATTGCTATGGTCTGAATATTTGTGTCCTTCAAACTTATATATGAAAACCTTTATTAATATTCATAAGTGGAGCTTATCCATATGAGGATACAGTGGGTAGTCTGCAACCTGAAGACAGCCCTCACCCAACCATGCTGGTATCCTGATCTTGGACTTCCGGCTTCCAGAACTGTGAGAAATCGTTGTTTATAAGCCACCCAGTTTATGGCATTTTGTTATAACAGCTCGACTACACTAAAGCAAGAACGTTTCATACAAGGTAAAATTCTAATCCCCATTTAAATGTACATATTCAACAACAGGAAGTTTCAGATGCCTCTCTCTCTTGGTAAACCATTTAAAAAGAGAAGTGAAAATGATCAGTTCAAAGAGTTGTGTTTTGTAAGCCTGAATAAGAATTAAAATCAAGCTGACTGGCGTATTTGATGTCGGCCGCTCTAGGAGCCTGGCCAGAGCCTTCTTCTCCTGGGCCTCTTCACATTAATATCTATCAGAATGGTCAGCTGGGGATGATAAAAGAAGGTGGCTTTGTGGATATAAACCGCCATCCATATGTACCTTTAGTATTCCTGCTGGGACACATGGAGGGGAGGGAATGGATTCGCCTAAATCTGATGGCTAAATATGTCAGAGGGATGTAAGGGAAGGATTGGACCTCAGACTAACCTAATGCCTGAACTTAAAGGATGATCCTCAGAAATTAATCTTGGTTTCACCCAATTCAGTTGTCTTTGGGTTGCTTTACACCAGTTGTTTATATATGGTGAGGAGATAGGCAGATAAGCTAGAAACTGCTGAGAAGTCAGGCAAGAGAGAGTACCAAGGTCTTTAGGCTATTCCTGGCTCATAACTCCAACAACCAAAAGATTTCTTCTCAATCTTTGAAGATTTCTCACTCAGAAGGGGCAGAATCATCTACAGCTGTGTGTCACTATCAGGCGGTTTGCAGGGCTGAGGTGCAGGAAGACTACTATGTTGTCCCATGTGTAATGTAATCATCTCTGAGTAATTTATAAGCCTATCAAAAATATTCAGTGTTCTTTCAGTTGTTCTTTTTTCTTCTGCACTATGTCTTCCTGGTTTTTGTAGATTTAGATTTACTTCTTGGGCAGCTGGAATATTTCTTCCAATAATTTTTTCCAGTAAGGTAAGTGAATGGTATATATTTTTTACATACATCCACATCTGAGACTATATTTCTCTTGTCACATAGCTAGATGGTAACTTGGCATTCTTGGATAACTTTTTTTAAATTTTTTTCCAATATGATGCAGCTACTATTTCATTTGGCTCTGACATTGAACATTATAAAAACAGTCTGTTGTAAATGCAGTTGTTTTTTTTTTTTTTTTTCCATTTCAGGTAACTTGGTTTTTTTTTTTTCTTTTTCCTGACTAGACAATTGCAGAAATTATTTTTCTGTCCTTGAAATTCTGAATTGTAAATAGTATATACCCCAACATGTGTCTTCTTTGAATTTCCTCTACTTCTGAAATCTCAACGAAAACTATGTTTTTCTTCTTAGATCTCTGCTCCTTTTTCTTTATCTTTTGGCTAATAATATTCAATTCTTCTTCCTTTTTCTTTGAGTTGTGGATAATTAGTTCCATGTGTTTTTGAATTCATGGATGTGGCAATCCTGGTCAGTACCTCTGCTTTTTCTTTTTCTTTTCTTTTCTTTTTTAATTTTAAAGTGAACTTTTATAGAAGTAATACATTCCTAAAAGGGGGGGAAAGGAGGTAAGTGCAAAGATTGTTGAATTGAATTGAATAAGTTTATGTAATCAGCACCCTTTAGATCAAGATACAGAACATGGCCCACACACCAGAAGCTCCCCTAATGCTTCTTCCAAGCAATGCCTCTGCTCCCTGAAGAAACTATCCTGACTTCTAACACCATATATTGGCTTTAAAGCTTTTGAACTTGATATAACTAGAATCATACGATATATAAATTTTAGTTTAATGTCAAGAACTATAAAAGGTCTGAGATTTTTCCTTACTTGCAAGCTGACAAGTTAATCTGCTGTGGGAAGTGGAATTTTCACGGGTGCTATGGGAAGACAAGAGATTCCTGGACCAGAGAAAAGGATGTTCTCATTCACAGCACAGCAAACAACATGAACATCAGCATATTTGTGTCAGTTCCTCTTGCTCTCAAGTCCCACAAAGATGATGCAGCTGTCCCCAGAGGGTGCCCGCACAAACAATGGGTTGCAGGACCGGAACTCAAACTTGAGGAACGGGATCTTCTTCCTGGGTGGTAAACATACCTGCCCTTTGCTCTGGAGGCAGCCATTATCTCCCTTCCAAGGCTGTTTGCTGCACAAATATCCTGGAATAAAGGACCTTGAGAAAGAATTAGAAAAATGTACTTCTTTTTATCAAAACTAGATTATCTCCCATGAGAGAAAAAGCTCTGGAACATTTCCCTTTGATGGTTCTGTTGATGGAGAAAAAGCTCGATGAACTAAGAAAAGAAAACGCTCACAACAAACAAAAATGATTGAAATCAGGTTAAAGTCTACCTTTTCCCAAGTGGCGTTTTTGGCTCTGCTTTTCTATAGCCACAGGCCCTAGAGGATCAGAAGGTGCCTTGGGTTTTGGGGTCTCAGAGGAATAGGAGGATTATTAGCCTGTGAGGTCTCAGGGATTCGGAGTCAACGCGGGTCTGATTCAGCTTTCAAAGCAGCCAAACCCCAACACCCGACATCACAGTGGGACACTTGCAAGTTGTTTCTCTTTAAAAATCTAGTCTATCTTTTTAAAAAACGTAACTGCAGTTATTCAATCGATTCTACAGCTCCTCTTATTGAATTCTGATAGAATTATATTTCTTGAAATAGTGTTTTTGAATGTAGGTAATTTAAATATAATTCTTGTGAATACGTTTCCTTTTCATTGGCTTTGCTAGGTATTAAATAAAATATGTATTATATTTTGATTGAATTAATGAGTCCACTGTTAAACTATAATTAAAATGTGACATAGCCAGGTGGAGGTATTTGAAACAATAAAGACTATTCATCTATGCTAGAAGTTATTATAAGACATCTGTAAAAGTAACTTAATGTGTACTTCAACAAACGTTGACTTAAAAATAACACAAAAAAAACTTAAGAAAACAAATATATCACCACTACTACTCCCAAACCTATTAGTATTTTCGTTAGTTTATTGAGTTACATTTATAGATTAATTTAGGGGAACTGACATTTTACAGCAATTTCATTTCTTATTTTATAATTTTGGTTTAATCTATAATTCTGTTTTTTTATTTACTTTGCTGTTTAAAATAGTTTCTAGGGGCGCCTGAGTGACTCAGTCTGTTAAGTGTCAGACCCTTGGTTTTAGATCAGATTATGATCTCAGGGTTCTCGTGAGATCAAGCCCCACTGGCAGGGCAGGCTCTGAATTCAGCAGGGAGTCTGCTTGGGATTTTTTCCCTCTACCTGTCCCTATGCCTTTCACCCCCGTTTGCCCGCACATTCTCTCTCTCCCTATCTCTAAATAAACAAACAAATAAATAAAATCTTTAAAAATAGAATAAAATAAAATGGTTTCTAAATTCTAGTAGTTAAATTTTTTAATAACATAAGACTAAACCTTTAATTGAACATATCCTATACCATTATAAAGTCCTTATCGTCATTCATATTGTTGCCAATGTAATTCTTTACTAACCAAGCATCAAGAAACCAGCAACTCATTCACACAAGCCCCTTCTCCACAATCCTATACTGAAAAGTGCCATTTGGTTTTTTTCTTCAGAAACTTCTCATTTAATATTTCCCATTTTCCCTTAACTATGATGTAATCATGGACTAATGACAATCAACTCACGACCACACGTAACTATAGTGGCTTTCATTTGATACCTTTAAAATTAGGGTGGGCAAGGGCTGCCAAAGACCATAACACAGTTAAACATCTATAGCGAGGCTTTAATTAAATATTTGTTGTCAACAGTATTTGCTATAAGATGTTATTTAACTAATGCCTGATGGACACAAGAATTTTTTTTTTAAGATTTTATTTATTTATTAGAGAGACAGAGAAATTGAGTGAGAACATGAGAGGAGAGAAGGTTAGAGGAAGAAGCAGACTCCCCATGGAGCTGGGAGCCTGATGTGGGACTCGATCCTGGAACTCCAGGATCATGACCTGAGCCGAAGGCAATTGCTCAACCAACTGAGCCACCCAGGCGCCCCGACACAAGAATTTTATATATAAATTTTATCCAATAATACACATCACATGTACTATTATTCATGTTCATATACAATACATGTATATACTCAAAGACACATGTAATACACATATACCTTCATAAATATTTCCATGCTCATATGATAAGTAGCATGTAGATAATTACAAATTGAAATGTTAATATACTTTAAATGTAAATTTATATTTATAAATTTAATTACCTGTAACTGGATTTTTTTCATCTCGTCAACTCTTTAAGGTAACATTCACAAATTAAAAATAAAAGGTATAATTAAACATGTTTTCCGGACACTTCAATATTAAAATTTTCATCCCAAATATGACAATTACTTGCTAGTACTTGATAATCTTAGGGAGCTATATAAGTAATATAATATTGGAGGAGAAGAAAAGGAGAAAAAAAGTAATGCAATACTTCCTTTCAATGGCAAGTATTCAAATTTCATCATTAAATCTTTTTTCTATTTCAGTAATTTGGATTTCTTTTTCAAAAACACTTTTAAATGTATATAGACTAAGTTTTTCATTCTGTCAGTGTTGCCATAGCACTTAAACTCCTGACAGCATAATTTTTCTAAAAAATGAGTTATATAGTTTAATCTGAATCTAAGTGCTAAAAATGCTATTTTATACCTATAAACATAGAAACTTGGTCATTGTCCTTTCATTAGTAATGTTAAGACTTTTCAATGCCCATCATCTTTAAAATTACCTTTGAGTTTACAAAAGGTCAAATGGAGCTGGCCTCATGCCCTCTTTGAAGGTTATATAAACTATATTCTTCCAGAGCTAACAATGACTAAAATAGTAATTCCAAAAGGAAACAGTGACCAAAATTTCAAGTTGTCCCTATTCTGAATCATTAACTGCTCATCAATTGACTCACATGGTGTGTGTAAAATTTTAGCCTGATGAAACATGGATTCTCTTCCAGGGTTAGACTTAATATATACATCTTACAGGATTCTGCCTAAATGTTCTTACAAAAACAATAACAAAATTCTCAGAGTGATATCAACAAAGATGGCACAATGGGAGGTCCTTGGCACTCTTTTCCTTCACAAACAAACCAAATAGCAACTATCCACAGACAAGAACGCTTCTGTGAAAATCTCAGAACCTAGAGGTAAGGCTGAGCAGTCTTTTGAGGAAAAAGAACCTAGAAAAGCCATATCAGAAGGGTTAAATGGAGCAGTCTCACTTTGACCACACTGCCCCTTCACCAGGTTGGCCCAGTGCCACAGTGAGAGGGGTCTCCCTTCTTCAGTGGGGAGCAGAAAGCTGGCTGGTAGTCAGCTTCCCCTGGGTTCTGGAATGCTCACTGGGAGATTCACTTCTGTCTTGCCTCATGGGGAACATTGGAAGAATTGTTCATGGGGAACATTGGAAGAATAGGCAGGGATAGACATCCTCGGGGCAGCTAGAAATCAAGAAGTGGGTGGGGCTCACAGTAATCAGCACAAGGATCACCACATCCCTGCCAGCGATCTCATCCAACAAAATCAGTGTCTTGAAGAGATATCTTCAGTCCTACGGTAATTATTCAAGCCAAGAGATAAAACAATCTATAATAGGTGAATGGCTAAAGAAAATGTGATCTTCCTTCCTCGCTTCCTTCCTCCCTTCCTTCCTTCCTTCTTTTCTTTCTTTTCTTTCTTTCTTTCTTTCTTTCTTTCTTTCTTTCTTTCTTTCTTTCTTTCTTTCTCTTTCTTCCCTTCTTTCTCTCTCTTTCCTTCTTTCTCTCTCTCTTTCTTTCTTTATTTTTTCTTTCTTTTTTTTTCTCTCTCTCTTTTTCTCTTTCTTTCTTCTTTTTTTATGCCTTGATGGAGGGGAGTGGAATTTGGCAGGTGAAAATTCAGGTTAAGGGGAAAAATAACCAAAATTGTGAAGCAGGAGAGCTCTGAGCATGTTCACAGTTCATTATTTATCTGGTTTGGGTGGACTGCTTAGTCTAAGAGAAACATTCAATTTCATAAGTTATTTGTTTTCTTTATATCCTTTAAAAGACCTCCAAACCTCTAAACCAATGCTATCTGCTCAAAATAAACTCTTGAAAAACATTGAAATTATATACCCCAAATTTTTCTGACTAGTTCTCTTGATTAGTGGCATGTGGTAACCTGCATTGTGAGCTTTATCCTATGAATCATACATTTGCAATGTCAGATTTGTTTATGGTTACTCATTCATTGTTGCTTTTCATTGCTGCGACCTTAACCTCAGCATTCTTAAAACATAACTCCCCAAATAATTATGTTTTAATGATAGAGGGGGCAAAAACACAGAATGTTTTACTTTCCAACTAATTCAGGGAAGGATGTGATTGCTGTGTGAAATGCACTGAACCAGGAAAACTTAAGAATAGGAATTAAATGGTGACCTGATGGATAAATGCACAAGACTCAGAGTAGGAGAAATTATACTATGAAACATAAGAGAAGGAAAGGAGCAGAATACTTGGCAGGTTTATAAAGGTTTGGGGCAATATGATGATTAATGTGTCAATTGGTCTAGGCCACAGCATGAAGATATTTGGGTCAAATATTGTTTTAGAAGTTTCTGTGAAGGTATTTTCTAGATGAGATCCATATTTGAATCAGTAGACTTTAAGTGAAGCACACTGCCCTCCATAATTTGAGGGTGGACCTCAGCCAATCAGTTGAAGGCCTTGATAGAAAAAGACTGACCTTCCCAGAAGAAAAAGGATCCACTACCAGATGGCCTTTGGACAAAAACTGCAACATCAACTCTTCCCTGAGTTTCCAGCCTGTCAGCTCACCCTATAGATTTTGGACTTGCCAGCCTTATGTAAAGGTAAGCTTACATTACAAAATATAAGAAACTCATTCCTTAAAATCAATCTCTCTCTCTCTTTAAATATATATTTATAATTATAAATATAAATTTATATTTTTAAAATTTATAAAATATACATTATAAATAAATGTATATAAAATATGTCAGATATAATATAATTATAAATATAAATTTATATTTATAAAATATAAATTATAAATATATATATTTAGAGAGAGAGCATAACATATTATATAGAGAGAGATAGAACATGGCATAATATATATATAGAGAGAGAGAACAGAACCAATAAGATAAATTTGCATACCTATGTATATCTCCTATTGGTGCGTTTCTGTGAAGTGCCCTAATACAGGAATATTTCCAAAAAGAAATCACTGGCATTTTAATAAAGCTCCTGCTGCACCCTCCAGGGAAAAAAAACCAGTTTATTATTAATAAGGAAAACACTCAATATTGCCACTTAATTTCTGAAGCTAAAAAGATTTAAATTCCTGATTTTTTAGGTTCCGTTCAACTACAATGCAATGTCGATAACCCTAAAAACTATTCTGTCATACTTACATATGTAGGTTTACTTTCACTTCTCATCCTTTCAGTCAAAGAGAAAATTAGATATCATTTATTATTCCAAAGAAATTCTTTCTGCCTGAGCTGGGAAATTTCATTGGCTACTTATTTCCTGGCTGTACCCTTTACCCTTTGTGTTTAAGAATCAAGCCATAATGAGAATTCAATGTTGGCCTGCTAATCCTGAGGAAGTGAAAATGGGGTGAGCCAAACAAACTTGAAAACTGAAACTGCCTCCATAAATTATGATGGATGGTTACTGGAAGAGAAGCAATCATTCCCTGAAAACCTGAAAGTACCTTAGAATCCTACACACATATTCCCACAGTAATGATGACTCATGCCAATGGAAATGTGGACCTTTAGAACATTTCCTCAGCACTCCATTTAGTTCTTCACTTACACAACAAAAGTATACTGACTTCCAACTGGGAAGAAAGTACAAAAATGGGTAAGACAACACTCTGCCTTTAAGGAACTTAGAGTCCAAGAGAGGAGGAGCAATCTGAAGACAGATTAGTGCAAGAGAAGTAGTGGTGTAGTGATGGAGTGCATATAATATATAGCAAATGTGTACATTGGAGATCAATTTTCTCATCTTTATATAGAAATAAAGAAATGTTGGCCCCAAATTTTCCGCCAAAATTACCTCCTGTGGTGAGTATAGCACAATGTATAAAGAAGTTGATATCTTATGGTCTCACTTAGGTGTGGAGCATAAGGAAAACCATGATGGGCATTGTGAGAAGGAAGGGAAGGGTGAATGGGGGGAAATCGGAGGGGGCGATGAACCATGAGAGACTGTGGACTCTGAGCAACAAACTGAGGGGTTTGGAGGGGAGGGGATGGGGGTTTGGGCGAGCCTGGTGGTGGGTATTGAGAAGGGCACGTATTGCATGGAGCACTGGGTGTGGTGCATGAACAATTAATCTTGTAACACTGAAAAAACAAAATACACGAATTTGGGGAAAAAATAAATAAATAAACCAAAAAAAAAAAAAAAGGAAGTTGAATCACTATGCTGTACACCTGAAATTAATGTAACATTGTGTGACAACTATACTCAAAAACATTTTTAGGGACGCCGGGGTGGCTCAGTTGGTTAAGCAGCTGCCTTCAGCTCAGGTCATGATCCCAGGGTCCTGGGATCAAGTCCCACATCAGGTTCCTTGCTCGGCAGGGAGCCTGCTTCTCCCTCTGCCTCTGCCTGCCACTCTGCCTGCTTGTACTCTCCCTCTCTCTGACAAATAAATAAATAAAATCTTTAAAAAAAAATTAAAAAAAAATTTTTTTTAAATCACCTCTGATTGGGCACCGGTAACGATTTTTCAAAAGGAATGCCTGCTAAAAAGCTCAAATTGTATGTTTTTAATGATAACTTTTCTGCCACCAGAATTTTGAAAATTCTGCTCTAACTGGTGAATTCCCATACTGATCAGTAGGCTTACACTTTCTGAGTCTGTGTGCATCCACCTGTCTGAGGGGACCCTGAGTGACTCAAAACATACCACTGACTTCCTTCATATTATGTGCACACTTGTCGGTTCATCAACATCATTGCTAAACTATTTTCCATTTTCTCTTTAATACGTTATTAGAGTTGTCAAGTCAATTATGCTTTGAGAAAGAGACAGAATAAGGCATGTGTATTGATGACATTGCAACCCCTCCCAATTGCGGTTACCAGCAGTAACACACATCCTTGAGCTGTTCCAAGTGTGGACTACTAATGATTCACAGCGCCCTACCTGCCTACTTCCTTAGAAAATTGCCCTTGGATGATGGTAGTCACCATTGTGGGAGACTACTAACTTCCCCACCACAGTCTACAGACAATGAGTGACTAGTTGATACTAGGTATGATAGACCAACCCCTGATCTCAAAGGGGAACAACTTGGTGATGCAGTTTATGCTCCAGGGCACCCTGCCCCCAGGGATCCAGCCCACACTATTTTGTACCTGAGATCACATCCTGATTACCCTTTTCTACTACGCCCTTTTGCTTCACACTCTCTCCTAGAGATTCATTCTGAAAAGTACTCCCTCCATAAAACTTGTTTTACTCATAGCTTTAGCTATATCTGATATGATAAAGATAATGTAGGAAGGCAAAAGGGGATTAGTATGCCATTTTAGGTCTTGAGGATTTCTTTTCAATCTCCCTTTTGGAGTCCAGCTAAGCACCTTGGCATTCCCATGGGATGAAACCAATGTTCATTTACTGTTTTGGCCCAGAAATATTTGAATTTGCTGACATATTGTTTATGTCAGTTTATGTTTATGTCAGTTTAATTAGATGAGACTGGACCTGGTCACTATTAAGAATAAGTGAAAGCACCACAGTCCTGACCATCATGAGAATCTCCCTCTTAGAGGATTTTCAGGAAGTATAAGGGCTACGGGAACCCATATAAGAAAATGGTGGCAGATAACTGCTGTGAAATTTGAAGGCCCAGCCCAATCTGGAAATTATGTGGACTAGAGCAAATAGCAATATTTCTCAAACTATGAGAAGTGAGTTATCTCTTGTAGGTCCTGCCAATAAACAAGTATATCACAGGTAAGAAGGACTGGCTACTGGGGTTTGGGAAAAAGTCATATTCCTTTCCTAGAAATCTTATTGGACACAATTTACCAAAAGAAAAAAAAAAAAGAATTTAAATGAGTGTTTTAAGCAGAAACAAATGTTAAAAGAATTTACGAAAGGATGCCTGGGTGGCTCAGTCAGCTAAGCATCTGCCTTCAGCTGAGGTCATGATCCCAGAGTCCTAGGACCAAGTCCGCATTGGGCTCCTTGCTTGGCAGGGAGCCTGCTTCTCCTTCTGCCTCTGCCCCTCTCCCTGTTTGTGTGCATGTACTCTCCCTCCCTCTCTCTCTCTCTCTGACAAATAAATAAAATATTTTTAAAAAATTTACAAAAGGCAATGGCACATGTAGTCTCATTCCATTCTTCAGATGATATTAGAAATAACAACTACAATATACACAGGATTGGAGCACTTAGCAAAAATAAAATATATCACTCGATGGACACTTTTCAAGTTCTGTACTTAAAAATTGCCCATTTGAAAAATAATTGCTAGCTTATTACTTGGCCTAGGTCAAAACTGACCTCACCATAGAAAACCATCAAATAATTTGAGGCCAATAATAAGAAGCATGTCTTGTAAGGAAGAATAAACACAGAAGACTGACATTAAGTGAAAGTTCTATACTCAAAAGCATGCCAAAGGGAGAATGTCCAGGGATGTCCAGCACATATGGGAACAAACTGATTTATTGCCTGTAGGGACAATGGTAGAGGCCTGTGAAGACTCCCTAGCCTCATCACTGTCTGAACCTCACGATTTTTATCCCAGCTGAGGAAAGACCAGGTTTGCTGGTCTTGTTCGCCATTCTCTGACTGGAGTTCTCAGATTGAAGGCCACATTGTTGTATGGAAATCAGTAGCACTCTAAGAGAGAAGAAGGCACCACAAATCTACACAAAGGACAGAGTTGAGGGTTCTCTATTTAACACCGGCAGTGAAATAAAGCTCCTACCCTTTGGGAATGGTGTAGATACTTAGAAACTCTGTGGCTACAGCCAGTGTGGCCTTGCTATATGGTCAGGCGAATGAGGCATACATGACTGAACATAAGGAATGAGGAACTCAGATTTACAATTCCCTGTAGAAATTTAGAGGAAAAATTAAAGTGAGTCATGTAGATGCTCATCAAAAACTCCAGTTGCTGGCTCAGAAAGGGATTGAGAGAGTAGGCCACTGTTTTAGTCATATCTTTAGCTAGAAGTTATCTGGGTGAAATAAACAGGCATAAAGGAACTCAGGTCATGTCCTGTTGAGTTACAGATGACACAACTCCTTAATAACTGCTGACTTATGTGATAAGAAACCACACCTTTGACTGCAAGTAAGAAATTCTTTGAAATAGGCTGGCTAAGATTGCTTGAAGGCAAAGGCCTGTGCATAGCTGGCTAGTGGATTACATTCTACCATTACTTGTAGTCCCAGGTGAGGCTACAAGTGGTTTGAACTGGGATGGGGACTGTATTATAATGGGTTTGCTTATCCTATAATCCAGAAATAATCTCAGAGAATACAATTAAGGGTCTATAAGAGCAAAATATCCATCATTTTGGCTCAGTTGAATATATTTTTTTCGATACTTGTTTTTCTTCTACCAATGTACAGAAATGAACAAAGAAGGATAATATTACATGGCTATACCACACTTCTTTTCACTCTTAGAACAGTGGTTCCATTAAAAAAATTATAATGGCATCCGAAACTCTTCTTTTTCAAAAGCTGTTGAAAAAAAGATTTTAAGGGTTGGATTGTTATTCAAATGATTGAATATGACAGGTAGTTAAATGAGGACTCTACTGCATCTATTCCTAGATCTGAAGATGCAAATGATGAGTAGGAGAAAAATGTAAAATGTATAAATTTCCCACCCAGAAGTTTTCTGGTGATAGCAAGCCTGGGTTTAAATTTATATGTTCCCAAAAGAAGTCATATAAATGACTAAGAAACAATTTCTATGCTAAAATTTTGGCAGTATATATTCCCAAAGGTACTTTGGAGTAGGTCCTAAGTTCAACTTATGTACTAAATTTGGGCTAACTGTAAACATGATTCCATTTCCAAGAAGCAGGACTTGTCTTATGTTTCTTTACCTTTCAAATATGACCTTAGGAATGGAGGTCGAGAAGTTGGTGATGTAGATTGTGACAGAATTCAGTCTCTCTCACAAGACCAGCTAGCAACTATCTTAGACAAGACATTCCAGTGACATTTCCATTGAGGAAATCCCAGAACCCATGTGAGGCTGAAGCACCCCTTTGAACCACATAGACCCAGAAGGACTGCATTAGAAGGGTGCAGAGAAGTGTCTACACGCTGACCACATCTACCCTCCTCCAGACTGGCTCTGTGCCATACTGAGAGTGTCCCCTGGACCTACATTTTCCCTAGTGGATAAAGGGAGCCCAAGATGGACGTACAGCTCCCCCAGAGTTGTGGGACACTTTCTGGGAGCCCCATTCAGGTCTCGCCTCCTTGAGGATCACTGGGGAAATCTTCAAGGCTTGATCGCTGGTGATAGAGAGAAGTGGGGACAAGGTTTATAGTAACAGCACTCGGATCTCAGAGGACAACGTTCTTCCTTGCAGCAGTGCCTGTCCAGAGTTCCTAGCCAACAGCTCTGTCCAAGGCCAAGGCAGTGGCCACATCTGACCAGGGAGTTTGGTGGGCAGTTCTGCCTAATCCAGGTCTCCAGTCAACAAGCCATACAAGCAATGAGCCCATTCTATGACCCTAACCCATCAGGGAAGCAAACTGGCAGCCCTGCCCAACTGCTGAGTATAGCCTTCTAGTCCCACTTGACCCAGAAGCCTGATGAAGGGATCTAAGCAGCCATAGAGCTCATCCTACAGTTGTGCTTAGGCCAGGAGCCAGGCCAACAAAATACTGCCCAACTGTTAAGGATAACCTCTGGCTTCACATAACCAGGGAGCTTAAACAGTGACCTCAATATCTAAAATATATAAGAAACTCATACAACTCAATAGCAAAAAACCCAGACTTTTTAAATGGCAAACATCCTGAATAGACATTTTTACAAAGAAGACATATAAATGTCCAACAGTACACAAAAAGATCAGCGTCACTAATCATCAGGGAAATAAGAAACAAAACCACAATGAAATACCACTTCATGCCTGTCAGAATGGCTAATATCAAAAAGATAAGAGACTAAAAGTGCTGACAAGAATGTGGAGAAAGGAACCCTCATGCATTGTTGGTGGAAATATGAATTGGTGCAGTGACTGTGGAAAGCAGTATGGAAGTTTCTCAAAAAACTAAAACTAGAACTACTCTATGATCCAACAATTCTACCTCTGGGCGTATAGCCAAAGGAAATGAAATCACTATCTTGAAGAGAAACATGCATTCCCATGTTCCTTGCAGCAATTTTTGCAATTTCCAAGACAGGGTAAAAACCTACGTGTCCACTAATAAATAAATGGATAAAGAAGATGTGGTAGATACACCCAACGGAATATTATTTAGCCAAAAAGAAGTAAATCCTGCCATTCGCGACACTGTGGATGAAATTTGAGGGCATTGTGTTAAGTGAAATAAGTCAGACAGAGAACGACAAATACTGATGATCTCACACATACATGGAATCTAAAAACATCAGACTTATAGAAACAGAACAGACTGGTGGTTGCCAGAAATCAGGGAGTTGAGAGTAGGGAAATGAGTGAAGGTAGTCCAAGGGTACAAACTTCTAGTAATAAGATGAATAACTTCTGAAGGTAGAGTGTATAGCTTGGTGACTCTAGATAACAATACTATATATTTGAAAGTTGCAGTAGAATAGATCTTAAAAGTTCTTGTGCATACACACACACAAATTGTAACTCTGTGAGGGGATGAATGTATTAACTAACCTAATTGTGGTAGTCATTTTGCAATATATACATACATGACATCATTTCATTGAACATCTTTAACTTACACAATGTTATATGTCAACTCTATCTCTATAGAGCTGAGGGGAAAAAAATTAAGAATCCATGAGCGTAACAGTTGTTCTCAATAGGTGTGTGGATAAATGGTACATCTGCTGAGCCAAAAAATTCAGCCACGGAGAGCAGTGTGTGTCAGAAAGGTAACAACTGGGGGGAGTGGCCTGGGGGGCTCAGTGGGTTAAAGCCTCTGCCTTTGACCCGGTCATGATCTCAGGATCCTGGGATCGAGCCCCACATTGGGCTCTCAGCTCGGCGGGGAGCCTGCTTTCCCCTCTCTCTCTCTGCCTGCCTCTCTGCCTACTTGTGATCTTTCTCTCTGTCAAATAAATAAACAAAATCTTAAAAAGAAAGAAAGAAAGAAAGAAAGAAAGGTAACAACCGAAATCAGTACGAGATCTTGGAGGAAGGAAAGGACACTTGCAAAGGGGTCACAATATTAGAGAAGAGTGCAATCATATGATTTCTATGAAAGCATTTCAGAGCAAGAGAATAATATTTTTACCTCTCTCTCTCTCTCTTAGAGCTAGCACTGGCTCATATTGGGAGGATTTACTGCATAGATTCCCTTTACTAAAACAGTAAAACTTTTCTGGAAGCCATTCAATAGAATTCCTCATAGCTCATGGCACAATTAAACACCATGGCCCTTACTAGGTGCAAGGGAGTTAAGGGAACTCAGCTGCCTCTTAAGCTGGGAGTGTTTGTTTGTTTGTTTGTTTGTTTTTTAAGATTTACTTATTTAATTTAGAGAGAGAGCAGGAGTGGGTGGTGGGGAGGGGTAGAGGGAGAGGGAGAGAAAGAATGAAACAGACTCTCTGCTGAGCAGAGAACGATGCAGGGCTCAATCCCAGGACCCTGAGATTATGATCTGAGCTGAAATCAAGGGTCGGACACTTAGCTGACTGAGCTACCCATGTGCCCCTGAGCTGAGAGTGTTAAGGAAAGGGGGAACTGAACTGTTTGTAGGTTTACCACATTAACAACATCTTCCACTGGGAGTGAGGAAAGGTGGTAAACAGATTTATGTTTGTAAAAGGTCATTGTTTCTGTAGAGTAGAAGATGGACAAGTTAAGGCAAGGTTCTGGAGCTGGGGAAACCAGTGAACAGATGATGAAGGCTGAAACTAAACCTATGGTGGTAGGCCTTAGGGGGAGGTCATAAGTGAGTGAGGGAATGGAGGTAGATGGGTCAGAACTTGGTCACCAGACCAGAAGGGTTAGGGAGAAAGGAGTCCCAGGTTCTGTCCATGGTGATTATCAATGCTAAGGGAAAAGAAGAAGATCGAGGGTGATGATTTGTTTGGTTACTTGTGCCTACCTAATCCCACTTATGTTTCAAACTCTGCTTCTTAATGCCTCTTTTGTTTTGGGACCATATTGTCCTAAACTGAAGTTAAATGGGCCTGAAAGGTTATGACAAATGTGACGTTTATTATAATTCCAAATGTTAGAACAGTAGTGTCATGAGAATTTATGTGTAGATCTTAGAATTGCAGTACTCATAGTTACTTCCAGAATTACTGTTTCAAGCTCCCGAGTTCCCAGAAGAACCCATGAGAGCCAAATGAGATAACTAGGAGAAAGATATTTGTAAATGGTAAAATGGTAAAATGTCATAAAATGCACTCTATTATAAAAATTCATTTAGGATAGAATGATATCTAATGGAAGAATACAATCTCTGATTCTTACATTTATGATTCTTTTTTTTTTTTTTTTTTTTTTTTTTAGAGAGAAAGACTGAGAATGAGAGGAAAGAAGTTCAGAGGGAGAAGCAGACTTCCCGCAGAGCCGGGAGTCCGATATGGGACTCGATCCCGGGACTCCGGGATCATGACCTGAGCTGAAGGCAGTCGCTTAACCAACTGAGCCACCCAGGCACCCTGATTCTTACATTTATGAAAATGGAAACAAATTCTTACTCTACTCCATCCAACAGGGAACATTATGTACAAAACACTTATAATTCTCTATCCCTTCCTCACACCTTCCTGAAAGAGGAGGGCTGATATATCTACCTAGTAAATACGTGAGATGAAATTGAACTTTGGTTCTGTCTGGCTGGCTACAGGCTCATCATGTCCTACTCCTAGTACTGGGGAGCAGGCCTGGCCTCTGGGGGAGAGGCGAACCATGTGGGAGGTTCCGTTTAAGTCTCCAGTGAAGTATGAAGAAACTCATTGTGGCTGCATACTTAAGCTATTACTTCAGTCCTGATTTTGGTTGTAGTATAGAGGTATTTTGATCTTTATCAGTCTAGCCGTGAGTCCAACTCTCTAACTGCCCAAATCAACAGGGAAAGGAAAAGGGTTATCTATCTATATCTGGTAGCACCAGATTCTGACACTACCCATGACATTCGACCCCAGAGGAGATTTTCAAAGCCTTACCCAATCACTCCCTTCAAATACAAGCATTTTCTTCTTTCTAATGTTTATCACTTTACTGGGAACTTCTTTTTATTTTTTTTTAAGATTTTATTTATTAATTTGAGAGAGAGAAAGAATGAAAGAGAGAGAGAGCATGAGAAGGGGGAGGGTTAGAGGGCGAAGCAGACTCCCCACCTAGCAGGGATCCCGATGCAGGACTCTGATCCTGGGACTCCAGAATCATGACCTGAGCTGGAGACAGTGGCTTAACCAACTGAGCCACCCAGGCGCCCCTTTACTGGGAACTTCTAATAATAGTATCCATTCAATAGGAAATCTAGAGGAACCTATTGTCACAGTTGGAAGTGAAAAACATTTGAGGAAATAATTAGCATTCCAAATACTTTTATTTTACTTTTTCAGTGTTACAAGATTAATTATTCATGCACCACACCCAGTGCTCCATGCAATATGTACCCTCCTCAATACCCACCACCAGGCTTGCCCAACCCCCCACTCCCTCCCCTCCAAACCCCTCAGTTTGTTGCTCAGAGTCCACAGTCTCTCATGGTTCATCGCCCCCTCCGATTTCCCCCCATTCACCCTTTCTTTCCTTCTCACAATGCCTTCCATGTTTTTCCTTATGCTCCACAGGTAAGTGAGACCATAAGATAATTGACTCTCTCCGCTTGACTTATTTCACTCCCCATAATCTCAAAAAAAAAAAAAAAAGAAAAGAAAAGAAAATTTGAGGGCATATAAGAAGTCAAGGTACAATGAATTTGTAATGTAGGGAACAAATCCAGTGAACATTGTTCTGTTTTAACTAGGATACAATATGGAATCCCCTTAGCAGAATGGGCAAGGAACCTATCCTTTAGGTTACCTTCCTCACATCTGTGCTCTGTTAAGCTGGTTTTTAGCAGGGACTTGAATGGTAGTCAGATGAAGATTGAAACTCTGGTCAACACTTGGCACAATGTTTCAGCTTCAAGATATCCTTAGCCCATAACTCTTTATCAGGAATGATCTGTATGTGTTGATGTATACATTGTGGTAATGTGAAAATGAATGGAGACATATCAACTATTAAACAAACAAAAACTAACTAACTAACTAATAATTAGCATTCCAGTGCTAATTGATTCAGGAGGAATCACAGGAAGAATGCTACTTCCTGGTGTTTTAAGTTTCCAGATGTCAGGTATGTCTTTACAGGACCTCAATAAATGGATCATATCTAGGCTCCAAAATACATAAATTTTACATTAATGTATCTTAACTGTGTGAAGTTGTCTGCATCTGTTTATAGGTTTACATCATGATGAAGACACAGGATAATGCTGCCCCAACAAGTTTTTATGCTATAAGAGAACAAAATTTATGGGCATAGGAATTCCTTTTCTCTCCATTCCCACTTTCCATTTAGAAACTCTCGATTTTCTCTATATCCTAGGCCAGTCACATTTGGAGAATACGGTCTATTTTCATAGGAAACAATTTCAAAATCCTAGACTGAGCAAAAGTTTGGCTCAGCATCAAAGTCTCACGGCTGGCTGGTGGCCCTTGGAGCTACTTTCATTCCTCCTTCACTATTCTTTGCCTCCTTCTTGTTCAGAGTCCTTGACTGCATTCCCGTGTCCTGCAGTCTCCTCTTCCAGGGTGTGGAAGGTGCATTCTTATGGTTAGGGGTCTGCTCTTCCAGGCTGCTGGTGCTGGGTGTCTCTTAAAATCAGTTGGTATACCACATTTGTGGCTCTCTTTTGTTCCTGCCTGAGTGTCAAGTGCTTAATAAAGTCAGCTGAGTGAGTCATGATGCAATCAGATTCAATGTTCTGCTAAGCAAGAAAGATCCACTAAAATCCAGGCCATGAAATAGAGATTAATAGCAGGAAAGTCAGCCCCCTAATTTTTTTTCACAACATTTTTTTTTTTTTTTTGCATTTTCAGATAGAGAAACTGAAAAGATTTTAAAGTTGGCAGCTATGTACCCACTCTCAAGATTCTACCCTTAGCAGCTTATGACTGTATTTGTTTGGGTCATTTTATTGAGCTAAAATTCACAGAATATAAAAGCACCATTTGAAAGTGTATGACTAAGTGACTTTTCATGGGTTCCCAAGATTGTGCGACATCCCCATTATCTAATTCTGGAACGTTTCCATCACCCCCTAAAGGAAATCCCATATGCATTAGCAGTCATTCCCCAGTTCCTGGTGACTACGAATCTATTTTCTGTCTTTATAGATTTGCCTATTTGGGGCATTTCATATAAGTGGAATCATACAATATGTGGCTTTGCATGTCTGGCTTCCTTACTTAGCATAGTGTTGTTTTCAAGGGTCATTCATGCTGTAGCATATGTTAGTACTGCATTCCTTTTATGGCTGAATAATTTTCCAGTGTTTGGATATACCACGTATTGTTCATGCATTCATCAATTGATGAATATTTGGGTTGTGTCTCGATTCATTCAGGCTGCTATAACAAAAAAGTACCACAGACTGGGTGACCTAACAAACATTTATTTCTTGCAGTTCTGGAGACTGCAAATTCAGGATTGAAAGAACAATTCAGGATTCTGAGAAAGTTCAGGATTGAAGAACAGCTGATTTGGAGTCTGGTGAGCGTGTGCTTCTTGGCTTATAGATGGCTGTCTTCTCTCTGGGTCCTCACATAGCAGAAGGGCTGAGAGAGCTTCTGGGCTCTTCTATAATTCCACTTGTGGGAGTTTCACTCTCATGACCTAATCATCTCCCAAAGACTCTAGTGCCTAATACCATAACATCGGTGGCAGGTAGGATTTCAGCATATGAATTTGGGGGTCCACACTGAGCCCTGGCAGGCAATTTGTTTCCATTCTTCCACTATACGAATAGTGCTGTCAACATTTGTTACCATCAGTCTTTTACTGTACTTGCATTATCCCATATCTATCCATCCAATAATCCATTTATTTTACTGATGCATTTCAAGGTGGATTCCAGCTAAATACTTTAATTTGCATATCATTCACTAGATGCCAATGTTTATTTAGAGTTTTTTTCAAAGTTCTTTTTTTTAAATATTTTATTTATTTATTTGACAGAGAGAGATCACAAGTAGGCAGAGAGGCAGGCAGAGAGAGAGAGGGAAGCAGGCTCCCTGCTGAGTAGAGAGCCTGATGCAGGGCTCGATCCCAGGACCCTGAGATCATGACCCAAGCCAAAGGCAGAAGCTTTAACCCACTGAGCCACCCAGGCACCCCAATTTAGAGTTTTTTTATGTAAAATTTGTATCAATTAAGTGTTCAAAACTCATAGGTACATTCACCATTTACCAAGTTTTGAAAAATGCATACATCTGGCTAGCTCAAATGCTTATCAAGATATAAGCATCACTATAAGCTCAGAAAGCTCCTTCATGGCCTATCCCAGTCAATATGCCCAACTCCTAGAGACAACTGCTATTTTGATTTTTTTTCCACCATAGATATTATTAAATGAAACATACCTGGGTTTAAAAAAGGACTTTATGTCTAAATGGAGTAATAGAACTCATTTGTTTTTGATGGGTTTATAGATTTGATGGAGGAACTCCTTACCTTATATTTCATATTTTTTTATTTTTTAATTTAAATTCAATTAATTAACATACAGTGTATTATTAGTTTCAGAAGTAGAGTTCAGTGACTCATCAGTCTTATATAACACCCAGTGCTCATTACATCACGTGCCATCCTTAATGTGCCACCAACCAGCTACTCCATCCCCCACTCCATCTCCTCCAGCAACCCTCAGTTTGTTTCCTATAATTGAGAGTCTCTTACGTTTTGTCTCCTTCTCTGATTTTGTCTTGTTTCATTTTTCCCTCTCTTTCCATATGATCCTCTGCTATATTTCTTAAATTCCACATATGACTGAAATCATATGATAATTGTCTTTCTCTGATGGACTTATTTAGCTTAGCATAATACCCTCTAGTTCCATCCATGTCAGACTGTTTTCCAGAATGGCTACACTAGCTTGCATCCCCACCAACAATGTAAGAATATTCCCCTTTCTCTGCATCCTTGTGAACTTCTGTAGTTCCCTGACTTGTTAATTTTAGCCATTATGACCTGTGTGAGGTGGTATCTCATTGTAGTTTTGATTTGTATTTCTCTGATGCCAAGTGATGTTGGGCATTTTTTCATGTGTCTGTTGGCCATATGTATGTCTTCTTTGGAGAAGAGTCTAGGGCTAGATAGACTTCCCTGGAGAATTCTACTAAACATTAAAAAAGAATTAATACCTATGCTTCTGGAGCTGTTTCAAAAAATATAAATGGAAGGAAAACTTCCAAACTCTTTCTATGAGGCCAGCATTACCTTGATCTCTAAACCAGACAAAGACTCCATCAAAAAGGAGAATTACAGATCAATATCCCTGATGAACATGGATGTAAAAATTCTCACCAATATACTAGCCCATAGGATCCAACTGTACATTAAAAGGATTATTCACCAGGACCAAGTGGGATTTATTACTGGGCTGTAAGGGTGATTCAACATCTACAAATCAATCAATGTGATACATTACACTAATAAAAGAAAATAATCACATGATACTCTCAATAGATGCAGAAAAAGCATTTGACAAAGTACAGCATCCTTGATTAAAACTCTTCATAGTGTAGGGATAGAGGGAACATACCTCAATATCATAAAAACCATCTATAAAAAATGCACAGTGAATATCACTCTCAATGGGGAAAAACTGAGAGTTTTCCCCTAAGGTCAGGAACATAGCAGGGATTTCCACTATCACCACTGCTGCTGTTCAACATAGTACTAGAAGTCCTAGCCTCAGCAATCAAACAACAAAAAGAAATAAAAGATATTCAAATTGGCAAAGAAGAAGTCAAACTCTCACTCTTCATAGATGACATGATACTTTATGTGGAAAATCAAAGACTCTACCCCAAATTGCTTGAACTCAGCAGGAATTCAGCAACGTGACAGGATATAAAATCAATGCACAGAAATCAGTTGCACTTCTATACACTAACAATGAGACAGAAGAAAGAGAAATTATTCATTTACAATTGCACCAAAACCCATAAGATACCTAGGAATAACCTAACCAAAGAGGTAACATAGCTGTATTCTAAAAACTTATGAAAGAAATTGAGGAAGATAAAAATAAATGAAAAACATTCCATGCTCATGGATCGGAAGACTAAATATTTTCAAAATGTCTATGCTACCTAGAGCAATTTACACATTCAATGGAATCACTATCAAAATACCATCGACATTTTTCACAGAGCTGGAACAAATAATCCTAAAATTTGTATGGAACCAGAAAAGACCCTTAGTAGCCAGAGGAATGTTGAAAAAGAAAACCAAAACTGGTGGCATCACAATGCTAGACTTCAATTTATATTACAAAGCTGTAATCATCAAGACAGTATGGTACTGACACAAATCAGACACGTAGATCGATTGAACAGAATAGAGAACCCAGGAATGGACTCTCAACTCTATGGTCAACTAATCTTCAACAAAGCAAGAAAGAATATCCAATGGAAAAAGGACAGTCTCTTCAATAAATGGTGCTGGGAATATTAGACAGCCACATATAGAAGAAGGAAACGGTACCATTTTCTTACCATACACAAAAATAAACTCAAATGGGTTGAGAGAACTAAATGTGAGATGGGAATCCATCAAAATCCTCAAAAAAAAAAAAAAAAAACACAGGCAGCAACCTCTTTGAGCTTCAGTAACAGCTTCAGTAACTTCTCAGCTTCAGTAACTTCTCACTAGACACGTCTCCAAAGACAAGGGAAACAAAGACAAAAATGAACTATTGGGACTTCATCAAGATAAAAAGCTGCACAGCAGAGGAAACAGTGGACAAAACCAAAAGACAATCGACAGAATGGGAGAAGATATTTTCAAATGACGTATCAGATAAAGGGCTAGTATCCAAAATCTATAAAGAATTTACTGAACTCAACACCCAAAGAACAAACAATCCAATCAAGAACTGGGTAGGAAAAAAAAAAAAGAACTGGGTAGAAATTATTTCATATTTTTATTTAGCCTACCTTGGTTGCTTTTCACCCCCTTTTTCCCTGCCCTTTTCCTTCCACTTTCCCCTCAACTTGTTTTAATGTTTGATATTCTCATTATATTCTGTAAAGTTTAATTTTTTTGTCCCTTGTAATTAATGTATATTTTTCTAATAGTGTCTAAGCTTAATTAGTAACCTATATTCTTCAACTAGATAAGAAAATGGGTACATTTAAAAATCTCTCTGCTCTCTTCCTATACCTCTCTATATGCTTTATTATTATGACATGTAAGTTTCTGTTTAGCAAATCAATACATGTTTACAATAAGTTTTAGTAGTTTCTTTGATTACCATTGCTTCCTGAATTCCACAATTTCTCCAAGGAATGATCTTTTCCTCAATGATATACATAAGAAATTCTTATAATAAAAGTTTTGGTGGTAAATATTCTGATTTCTTCCATGTACAAAATATTTAATTTCATCTTCAATTGATATGTTAATATTTAATTTCAATCTTGGCTAAGATTGGAATTATAGGCTCAAAGTTACCTTTTCTTGAAACTTTGAAGATTTTTTTTTTATGATCATATTGCCCCCAGTGTTATTTATTAGAAGACTGATGTTAATTAATTTTTATCTATTTATAGATATTTTTGTTTTTGTCTTATGGAAGCTTTTAGGGTTTTTCTCCTAATTTTTAGTGTTCTGAAATTGCACTATAAATGATGTAGTCTTTTCTCTTTCTTGATTGGCTTTCAATAGGACTTTCGATTTCAGGACTCATGTGTTTCTCAGTTTAGATTAATAGTCCTCTATTATTTGTTTAAATATCATCTCTCCTCCATTTGGTCTATCCTCACCCTTAGGAACTCCTATGAAATGGCTATTTAAATTCTGGATCTATTCTTTAGCTGTGTGTGCTCCACTCTTCAGACCATCTCTTGAAGCTTTCATTTCAACAACCACATTCTTAATTTTCATGATCTGTAATTTGCTATTTTTATGATTGTAACAGCTGTTTTCATCTCTCTTGAGTTTTGTTATCTTTTTCAAAGTTTTATTTAGCTTGCTCTATTAACTGTTTCTCCATTGTAGGTTCTTCCATTCATTGAGCTTGCTCTCTCTCTTACATGCTGGTTTCCTCAAATATCTCATTATTCTGGATTATGCGCTCTTCTTTGTAGTGGAGATTTTATTTTTGATTATCTGCTTATAAGGGTTTCTGCAGCCTGCCAGAACATTGTCACACTGGAAGTGGGGGTAAAGACCAGCAGGCTGACAGAATGGTGCCTCAGGGCCGAATCTTTTGAGTGTGACTTCGCCACTCCTCCTAGGCGCTGCAGTCACAGGCACATTGTCCATTGTCCTTTGTCCATTCTCTCTAACCTAATCTCTCTCACTCCTTCCTCTTGTAAGCAATCCCTCCTATTATGTGACCAGCCAGCAGAGCAGGGCCGGCCAGAACTGTGAGAGTATAAAACAAAACTTTGTTCTATTGCCCTTTGCTTTACTGGGCTTAACAGACACTGCCTTTTTTACAAGTCTTCCTCCCCTCGGGCCTCCCTATTCTCTGAGACACACAATTGAAATTAGGCCTATTAACAATCCCACAATGACCTCTAAGTGTTCAAGTAAAGGAAGAGTTTCATGGCTCTCACTAAGCCAAAAGCTAGAAATGATTGGGCGTCATGAGGTAGGCATAATGAAAGCCATGATAAGCTAAAAGCTAGGCTTCTCGAACCAATAGCCACATTGTGAATGCAGAAGAAGCTTTCTTGATGGAGACTAAAGTGTTACTACGATAAACACAGAAATGATAAGAAAGTGAACAGTCTTATTGTTGATATGGATAGAAGATCAAAACAGCCACAACGTTCCCTTAAGCCAAAAACTAATCTGGAGCAACTAATCCAGAGCCTTCTGTGAAGGCTGAGGGGGTGAGGAAGCTGCAGAAGAAAAGTATGAAGTTAACAGAGGTTGGTTCATGAGGTTTAAGGAAAGAAGCCATTGCCATAACATAAAAGTGCAAGGGGAAGCAGCAGATGCTGATGAGGACACTGCAGCAAGTTATCCAGAAGACCTAGCTCAGATCAATAAAAAATGCGGCTACACTAAACAACAGCTTTTCAATGTAGCTGAAACAGTGTTCTGTCCGAAGAAGATGTCATCTGGGACTTTCAAAGCTAGAGAGGAGAAGTCAATGTCCAGCTTCAAAATTTCAAGGACAAGCTGACTCTCTTGTTAGGGGCTATTCTAGCTGATGACTTGAGTTTGAAACCAGTGTTCATTCATCATTTTGAAAATCCTTTTATTATTGTTATTTTTTTTTAAGGTTTTATTTATTTGAGAGAGAGAGAGAGATCATGAACTGTGGGAGAGGCAGAGAGAGAAAAAGACTCCCTGCTGAGCTGGGATTCCAGTTCGGGGCTCAATCCCAGGACCCCAGAATCATGACCTGAGCCACAGGCAGATGCTTAACCTACTGAGCCACCCAGGCACCCCCATTCTGAAAATCCTAAGGCCCTTAAGAATTATGCTAAATCTATTCTGCCTGTGCTCTAGGAGTAGAACAACAAAACTTCAATGACAACACATTTGTTTTTAAGAGGAATCTTATGAATTATGAATATTATGACTATTATGAACATGAATTTGCTGAATATTTCAAGCTCACTGTTAAGACTTACTGCTCAGAGAAAAAGATTCCTTTCAAAATATTACTGCTCATTGACAATACACCTGATCACCCAAGAGCTCTGATGGAGACATACAATGAGATTAACATTGTTTTCATGCCTACTAGCACAACATCCATCCCATAGTCCATGGATCAAGGAGTCATTTTGACTCTCTAGTCTTATTATTTAAGAAATACATTTCATAAGCCTATAGCTGCCATAGATATTGATTCTTCTGATGGAGCTGGGCAAAGTAAAGTGAAAAACTTCTGGGAATGATTCACCATTCTAGATGCCATTTAGAACACTTGTGATTAATGGGAAAAGATCAAAATATCAACATTAACAGGATTTGAAAGAAGTTCATCCGAACCCTCATGAATGACTTTGAGGGATTCAAGACTCCAGTGGAGAAAGAAACTGCAGATGTGTGGGAAATAATAAGAGGAGTAGAATTAGGAGTGGAGTCTGAAGATGCAGCTGAATTGCTGTAATCTCGTGACACAGCTTTAATGAAAGAGGATTTGCTTCTTATAAATGAGCAAAGAAAGTGGTTTCTTTAGATAGCATCTACTCCTGGTGAATATGCTGTGATGATTGTTGAAATGCCAACAAAGGACTTAAAATAGTGCATAAACTAGTTGCCAAAGTAGTGGAAGGTTTGAGAGGACGCTCTACTGTGGATAAAATGCTACCAAATAGCATTGCATGCTACACAGAAATCATTCATGAGAAAAAGAGTCAATTGATATGGCAAACTTCACAGTCATCCTATTTTAAGAAGTTGGTAGAGCCACCCCAACCTTTAGCAGCCACCACCCTGATCAGTCAGCAGCCATCAACATCAAGGCAAGACCCTCCACCAGCAAAAGGATTATGGTTAGCATTTCAAAGCAATAAAGTCTTTTTTTAAAGATTTATTTATTTATGGAGTGCCTGGGTAGGACTCAGTGGGTTAAAGCCTCTGCCTTCATCTCAGGTCATGATCTCAGGGTCATGGGATCGAGCCCCACATTGGGCTCTCTGCTCAGCAGGGAGCCTGCTTCCCCCTCTCTCTCTCTGCCTGTCTCTCTGACTGCTTGTGATCTCTCTCTCTCTCTCTCTATCAAATAAATAAAATCTTTTAAAAAAGGTTTATTTATTTATTTTCGAGAGAGAAGGAAAGAGAACACAAGTGGCAGAGAGAGAAGGAGAGAATCTTAAGCAAACTGTGCTGAGCTTGGAGCCTGACAGGGAGCTCACCAGAGGGCTCAACAGGGAACTAGATCTCACAATGCTGAGATCACAACCTGAGCTGAAACCAAGAGACAGATATTTAGCCAACTGCACCACCCAGGCGCTCTAGCAATGAAGTATTTTTTAATCCAGATACATACATTGTTTTTAGATATAATGCTATTTCACACTTAGTAGACTGCAGTATCATATAAACAGAACTTTTCTATGCACTTTTATATGACTCACTTTATTGCAGTATTTGCTTTATTGTGGTGGTCTGGAACTGAACACACAATATCTCAAGATGTGCCTGTGTCTCTGTGTGTGTGTGTGTGTGTGTGCGCGCGTGTATAAATTTAATGGTCTTTTTAGAATCTTAATTGATCTGTGAGTCCAACTGAAAGCAACTGAGGAAAAAGTGACTGGTGAAGGTTAGGCCATCAGTGTTCATTTTTCATAATATGGAAGGGCTGAGAGAGGGTTTTATTTTGCTTTCTTATACACCATTAGACTGTCAAAGATTAAGAGTGTCCTGTTCTTTGTTGTAGTGATAGTACTTGCATGGGCTGTCAACTCAACAAATTCGGTGAACATTTATTGGATAAATCAAGTGAATGAACAAAGTTCCAAGGAGACTCACATGGGGCTCCTTTTGGGCAGGAATTGTATCTCCTTTATCTCAGTATTTCTAGTTTCTACCACAGTAAATTCTCAAAAAGTGGTTGTAGATATGGATTAAATGTAATTGAGTAGATCGGTTATTTGTCTTGGGACATCGGGCTACTTACTAGAGAAATGCTCTTGTGACCGTTTTCAAGTTGAATCCAGTTGTGTCTATCTTTTGTCTTCCTCACACTCAGACCGCACTCATAATGCGTGGAAACCAATATATCTGTAGTGTCTGGCAGTTGTGTTTTTATGCATAGGCCTTCATTGGATTGTTACAACCACCATGTGAGACAGGAATCCTGGTCTCCATCTTGTAGTTGAGTAAGCAGAAGCTCAGAGGAGACTGGTAAGAGAGCATGTTCTAGAGAGCAGCCAATGGACAGAAGTCTTTGATGACAAGTTGAGTTCCCCACCTTTTATAAGAAGCTAGTCCTTAAAACATCAGTCTATAACAGATAGTCAGCAGTAATTTGTTAAAAATTAAAAGCCAAATATTCTCAATTATAGGATGAGAGTCAGAGAAAAGGAGAGAAATAAGAAAATAAAAATGAACAAAATCAAGTATTATATTTAGAGGCAAATTTAGATTTGCTTTGGTTTTTATTTTTATTTGTTTTTTTATTATGTTATGTTAGTCACCATACAGTACTTCATTAATTTTTGATGTAGTGTTCCATGACTCATTGTTTGCATGTAACACCAGGGCTAACCCATCCCTCCACCCCCGTCTCTGAAACCCTCAGTTTGTTTCCCATAGTCCATAGTCTCTCATGCTTCATCTTCCCTTCTGATTCCCCCCACTTCATTTTTCCTTTCCTTCTCCTAATGTTCTCCATATTATTCCTTATGTTCCATATATAAGTGAAACCATATGATAATTGTCTTTCTCTGCTTGACTAATTTTTTTAAAGATTTATTTATCTTAGAGAGAGGGAGAGAGAGAGTGGGGGGAGGAACAGAGGGAGAGAATCCTCAAGCAGACTCCCTACTAAATGCAGAGCCTGACCTGGGCCTCAACCCCATGACCCATGAGATGATGACCTGAGCCAAAACCAAGAATCAGACGCTCAACAGACAGAGTCACCCTGGCATCCTTATTTTCTTCTGTTTCTATGTAAAAATCTGATTACATGCATTTCTTGGCAGAATTGTTCCAAAATGTTCCTTTGTTACCGGCTGGAAATTTTTTTTTTATTTAAAATTTCCTGTGGAAAATGGTGTGATTGTTCCTATAATAACTGAATTATGTCCTTGCTTACCAGTCCCAGGTGTCAAGGGAAAATATTACTAAAGGGAGCAAAAGTTCTTCTCAGTTTAGTTGAGTTTCCATGACCATCCAACTTAATGTTTTACCTCTTAGAAATGGTATACTGAGTATGTTGGAGCCACCCCTAGTCTTAACACTGGATTAGAAGCTGAGGGGTTCGTAAGGAGTTTGAACTAGACGTCAGAGTAACTTCTCTCACATATGTTTAAATCTTAAAATTTGTGTGCAATCATTTCATGACCTAGTCTACTTTAACCATACGCTGAGTTTAGCCTAGTCGAATGACTCATTTTCACCTTATGAACTACTAGGTTACAAAAAATATTTGCTAACACTACCTATCCTCTAGTTGTTTTGTTTGTATTTTCGTCAGTTATTTCAGCAAAACCTGAGTATTTACTATGTGAAGATACTGTGCTTAGACTGGGGACGCAGAAGTGAACAAAATAGAGGCCCTTCTTTTAACGATTTTGTTGTCTACATGGGAAGAGAGTAGGAATGCCAGATTTAGTAAATAAAAATGCCAGACACCCAGTTAAACTGGAATTTCAGGAAGTAACTAAACACTAAGTATGAATGTTTATGTAGTATTTGGAACATACTAAAAACTTTTCTGTTGTTGATTTGAAATTCAAATTTAGCAGACGGTTCTATTTTTATCTGACAACCCTAGAAAACAGATCTGGAAAAAGATAATCATGATACACAAGAGTAAGTGCTAGAACATGGCCGAGTCCAGAGGGTGATAGAAATATGCAGCTCCCTGTTGATTAGGGGTTTTATTTTTAGGTTCTCCATATGTGCTGGGAGAAAATGTGACCCTTTTCTGCAATTCCACCAGGTCAGTAGATGAACATCCTGGCAGGAGAGTAGACGCTTAGATAAAAACGATGCATTTATGCTATAAATACATGGGGGAATTCTGCAACCATATTGAGATTGATTGCATTGCAAAACATCGAAAGCGCTACACAGCCATAGAAGGGATTTTTGAGAATGAGCTGGTTACAAATGTGTTACTGTGTTTCTACATGGCAAGCATGGAGGAAAAGCATACCTACCATTCTAGGAATCTAGTGTTTTCCAGCGGGAGCAAATTGCTGGGGCAGAAACCCTGGGCCTTGAGCTCTTAGGGATTGTATTCAGAGAAGGGATGTTAAAGTGGCAAGACAAACTGGGCTCGTCTAGTTCTCTCATGCTGCAGACAGAAGAGCAGAGGCTGGCGGGGTTGGGAAACACGGTGACCACAGAGACAGGTACTTCTGTATCATTTCAATGCTACTTTTTTTTTTTTTTCCAGCAGACAATTCATTAATATGGGTAAGAATCACAAAGAAACTCTGAATGACTTTTGCAAAGTAGAAAGAGAAATGGAAAAAAGAAAATACAGAGGAGGAGAAAGATGAAAAACCGCAAGCAGGAAAATGAATCTCCTCGGTTTCAAATTAATGAACATTTAAAAAGCCAAAAATTGTGTAGTAGGTCTTCTTAGCCTGTCTCTTGTCTTTGTTTTTAGGCACTTAAAATTATGAGCACTTAGTGAAAAAGGTAACCTTAATTGGTTTTCATTTATTAGAAGGTTTGCCAAGGGACAGAGGAGACCAACTTAGAGGACCTGCAAATATTTTTTTTAAAAGGGGATAATTTAAAGTAAGTGTGTTATTTATATTTTAGCCTAATATTTAAAAAAATTAGGAATTACTATTATCAATTCTATGGAAATCTTGTATGGCTAATTTCTGTATTTAATTCTCTTTTCTCTCATTTCCTTCAACTGTAACTGCTTACGTTCTGAACTCCAGAACTGTCTTGACTTTGAAGTGCTTCAGGAATACTGGGGATCCATGAGAACTCTGATGCCCTCTGATTTTTGTCCATTTCTAGGTAATTTGGTTTTATTTTTGTCTCTCTCTCTCTCTGTGGTGTTCTGAGCCTCCACAGATCTATGTGGGTTTTCATTTCATTTATTGATCTTGGCATTCAGTGACCTTTCGGTGTTATCATTCACCTGTGGGAATTATCTTGTCTCTATATATTTTTTACAATTTCCTCCTGTGATAATTTCTGTCAATTTACCATTTAAAAAATTCCTTTTAGTCTGTTGTTGGACATCCAGAATTGATTCTATTTCTCTCATGTTTCCCTCAGACTTTCCATCTGTCTTTTTTTTTTTTTAACTTCTTCTTTCCAGAGATTTCCTAGGTTTTATCTTTCAACCCTTTCACTAATTCTTTAGTTTGTTTTGTTGGTCAGTCACACCTATGATTTCCAAGAGGTCTTTCAAGATAACTGGTTTTCTGTTTTCACAGACTCCTATGCTTGTTTTATGTAAATAACTTCTCAAATCTCTCTAGATACTAACTAGAATGTTATCTGTTTTTAAGTTTCTTTTTGTTTTATAAGTCACTTCTTTTTGTTCAAACTTAAATAATTAGAGTTTTAGTTTTGGCTTTAACTTGATCTATTCTTTCAGGATCCAAACTTCCTCAAAGAGCTGGAGGTGATTTATGGCTCTGGGTTGCTTCCAGAATGTAGGTGGGGCTTATTAACTGATAGTTTTCATACTGTGAAAACAAGAGAGCAGGTCAGTTATGTTTCAGGACCCCCAATGCCCACATGTAGAGATCTTCGCTCTGGAGGAATGATGTCCAAATACTCTATGTTAGGTAACCTCAGAAAATGTATTTAATTTCCTTGTGGAAGTATCCTTTGATTTGTGTGTGTGTGTGTGTGTGTGTGTGTGCAAATAACTGGTTTCCCAGGTGGCTGCATGAGGTTGGGAAAATTAAAAAATGTAGAATTGTGAGCTTCTCATGATTCAGACTTCATGTTACTTTCCTCTCTTCTAGAGCTTTCTCTGCTTTATGCCACCCTTTCTCTCTACTGCTTCATCATGCACTCTTTCTCTTTTCATCTTTCACCATTTTGTTAAAACTCCATGGTTTTAAACATATTCTCACCTTTTCTCCTTTTTTATTGCATATTTATAATGTTTTAAGCCATTTTGTTATCATTTTAGTGGGACTTCCAGAAGGTAGGAGAGATAAGCCTGCATGGTAAGTCTTCCATCTTGATACAGAAATTATCATTAAATTTTCCTTAGTCCATAATGTTTGGAAAATACCAGTACCACAGTACATGAATACTACATGAATCTATGAGTGACTTCTAAAGATGGGTAAGGTATCATGTTTTGAGACACCTGCTTAAAGCAAAAACATTTCAGAGGCATTAAGTTATCACCAAGATAGAAATTTTTGAACCTGTGGTATGTCATTATAAAGAAAGGGTTTTCTATCCTGCTTAGCATTGTGAATCTGCAAGTTATTACCCTGCCCAAATGTGTCATCAGAGACTCATTTCGTTTTCTTTGTCCTTTTTGCTATGCCTTACTGTTATGCAGGAAATCACATTCACGAGATGGTAGCCTCTAAGTACACTTCCAGGGAAGCTATCCTAGGCCAGAAAGGCTTGCAGTGCAGATTTAAATGCTTGAATTACATAGTTTATGAAAACAAACTTAAAATATGCAGTGAGCAGCAAGGGGAAATATTGGATCAAGTTGATGGAAAAGGAAAAGCCCAAAAGAATGGTCACAGAAAAAGTAGGTTATTTCCATGCCATTTAATATAACAGAAAATGATGTGAGGTACCATAATAGAGCCTTAGGATAGCATTATATTATGGCTTAAGTCAATTATTTATATTCATAAGAAGGACCATGAATTAAAATGAAAATGTATAATTGTATTCTATAGGTTGAGAAACCGAAAGAAGCTTATAATTCATTTTTAAAAGATTTCCGTTCAAAATGCTTAGTATTTTTTAAGTGTAGTTGACAAAAATTTTGACTTTTTTTCACAAGAGCCCTGACTTGGGTTTGTTTTCCAGCTTTGTTACCCACTGTGTAGACATGCATAATTTAAACCGTATTGCTGAGCTCTCATTTTCTCAAATACCAAATAATAAGGGTGATTGCGATATAACTATCATGGTAATTTGACAAAATGAAAGGTGTTAGAAAAATATTAGTAGCTACTATTATTATTCAATAGTTTTTGAGTTTTATAAATTTGTAGATATTATTTCATTTTACTTCATTTCATTTTATTTTATTTTATTCGTTTAGATTTTATTTATTTATTTATTTGACACAGAGAGAGAGAGCACAGCAGAGGGAACAGCAGGCTGAGAGGGAGAGGGAGAGGCAGGCTCACCTAGCAGGAAGTCTGATGAGGGGCTCCTTCTCACGACCCTGGAATCATGACCTGAGCTGAAGGCAGACATTTAACCACTGAGCCACCCAGGCGCCCCTGTGTATATAATTTTAATAATGACAAAATATCTCGTAATTTAAACTACCAAATCTATCTCAGTTGAGTACTGGCAGAGTTTTGGGGGTGTTTACATTTTGCAGAAATTGAAAAACTGAATTTGAAATTTATGTGGAAATACAAGGGCTTAGGAATGGCCAAGGCAATCCTGAAGAAGAAAAAAACCTGGCGACAATAGTAAATATCAAGATCTGTTCAAAACAATTAATTAATTAGATATTGGTCTACATAATTAATTATATGTATAATGTATTATATGATCCAATTATATCATATAATTAATTGTAGCACTTAAGACATTGTGGTCTTGGCTCAAACAAATAAATGAGTAGTGGCACAGAATAGAGTTCAGAAAGAGACTTGCTGGATTTATGAAAAATGCAACACTGCAGTAGAGTGAGAAATGATGGGTCACTTGATATTCACACGGGAAAAAGTACATATCAACTCCTGTGCAAAAATAAATTTCAGAATTATTAGATGTCTCAACGTGAGAGGTAAAACAACAGGCTTTTAGAGGTAAATATAAGAGAACATCTCTGTGACTATGGAACAGGTAGAACTTTTTGTATAAAGACACATACATAAAGAGCTAGCCATCAAAGGAGGAATTAATAGATTTGGTTATATTAAGATTGGGATTCAAAAGAAACCACTAAAAGAGTAAAAAAAAAAAAGAGTAAAAAAAAAAATAATTGGCAAATTGACAATTCAATTTGACAATTGAGGTTACAATTGTCAATTGACACACTTGACAATTCAATCTGCTGTTAATCATCAATGCTATGCATGTGAACGTGACTTTGTTTTTTTCTTGAGAGTAGATTTTGCTAGGTAAAGAGTGGAACACCACCAGGCAAATGCTGTGCAGGATGCTGAGGGAGAAAGGTCTCAGAGATGGGGAACCTGGGCGAGCCTGGAGGACAAAGACGTAGGAAGAATGAAGGTGATTCTGCATGTTACAAATGATGGGAGAGATAATTATCCTTTCTTTTATTCATTCTCTCATGTAACAAATGCTGAGTGTCAACTATGTTCCGGGCATTGTTCCAGGCACCGAGGATATAGCACTGAAAAAGACAAAGATCCTCCTTCGTGGCTCGTTTATGGGGTTAGGTAAGGAGGTGGTGGGAGAGGCATACATTAAAAATAAGTAAATAAATTAAAGGAAGAAAAATAACCAGTAGTGAAACAGAGAAGATGAATCAGTACATCAGGCAAACAGACAGAGTGACCAGAGAGCTCCTGTACACAAGGGGTCAGGGATATAACCTTTCTGGAGGGATAGGAATTCCAGCTGTCATCTGAATGAAACTCAGAGCTGGGAAGGAAGAGCATTTCTAGCAAAGGGATTAGCCTATGCAAAGGTCCAAGGGTGGAAAAGAGCCTAGGTGTTCTGGATCCAGAAAGAAGACCAGTGTGACAAGGAGAGGAGTGGTACTAGATGATGTCAGAAAGGTAACTAGGGGCCTATTCATATAGATTCTTGCAGGTGAGAGTCAAAAGTTTATATTTTATTATAAAGGCAATAAGAAAGGGTTAAAGTGAAACACTACTCTCCTCTTTTTCCCATCGAAGGAGGGAATTTCCACTTTATTCCCCCAGGGGAAAGAGGATTGGAATAACAATTCCAGTTTCTCTGTTGAGGCTTATCTAATTGAAGAATTCTAGAGAAGAAATTGAGGTCAAAATATTGGTTTTCAAAATTCTGGTGGACCATGTTATATTTAGGTACCAAGACATTGATATTCTTTTGGTGTAACATTATTTAGGTTAAGAAAAACATGAACCATCAACACCTTTATATATAGTCATACTCATACACTACACCTAAAGTGCTCAAGCAGATATATTTCATTGACTAAAAAGCATTCTTCTATGCTTCCAAAAATTCTCATAAACAAAGCAACAAAAGTCAATTGACAATACAAACGTTATTGCAGACATCATTCTTATTCTATTCACAGACTTTCCAAACAAGTGGAATACAAACATGACAAAATTGAAATTGATACAGATACTGAAGAAGAAAAAACCTGAGTACGCTTTCTTTCAAAACGACAACACTGTAACTTGTTCTTAATGCTATTATGAAAAAAAAAAAGATTAAAGCTTTCAAAAAAGGTCTCAAATTTGTAAGCAAGAGGTAGAATTATTTAAAGGTGAATGAGCCAGAGAAAAATATTTCAGGCTAGCTTATAAATATTACTTCATCATTTCCCCCAAGTAGTTCAGAAGCAAAAAGACTTTTAAGAGTTGGAAATGTTGGGGCACCTGGGTGGCTCAATGGGTTAAAGCCTCTGCCTTCAGCTGAGGTAATGATCTCAGGGTCCTGGGATCGAGCCCCACATGGGGTGGGGAGGGCTCTGGGGAGGGCTCTCTGCTCAGCAGGGAGCCGGCTTCCCCCTCTCTCTCTGTCTCCCTCTCTGCCTACCTGTGATCTCTCTCTCTGTGTCAGGTAAATAAATAAAATCTTAAAAAAATAGTCGGAAACATTTTTATAAAAGATTATTACACTAGTTGGTATGAGATCATTGACATGGGATCAACCCTTTTTGTAGATGATTGAATAATATTTAAATACTATGTTTTCATAAATAACTTAAATTTATTTTATATAATGTTTAGTGTTTCAAATAATTGCTTTATTATATTTTATCTGGTATTAGTTTATACAGAATTAAATATGTTTAACATTTATATTTTTTATAAAAAATGTAATTTACAGAGGGGCCTGAGTCGCTCAGCCGGTTGAGCATCTGGCTCTTGATTTCAGCTCAGGTCATGGTCCCTCGGGTTGTGGGATCAATCCCCAGGGCTCCACACTCAGTGCAGAGTCTGCTTGGTGATTCTCTTCCTCTGCCCCTCCTCTCTCTTTTCTCTCATAAATAAATAAATCACTAAAAATGTATTTACTTCTAACACTGTGTAAGGTATACAAGCTGTTGACCTGCTACATTTGTATATGGCAATATGACGACCACCTTAGTTTTAGCTCCCATCTCTATCAGGTTACGTCATTATCATTGTGTGTGCATGTGTGGTAAGAACATTTAAGATCTAGTCTCTTAGCAATTTTGAAGTATATAATACAGTCTTGTTGACCATAATCACTTGGCTGTGCATTAGCTCTCCAGAATTTATTCATTTGCTAGTTGCAAGTTTGTATCCTTAAACAAAACAACCCCAATTCCTCCAGCCCCGAACCCCTAGAAACCTCCGTTCTCTACTCTGTTTCTATGGATTTGGCTTTTTTGAATACCACGTATAAAAGATATCATATATTGTTTGTCTTTGTCTGGTTCATCTCACTAAGCATAATGTTTCTCCAGTCCAGCCATGTTGTCATAAGTGGCAAAGTTTCCTTCTCATGGCTGAGTAATATTCCATTGTATGAAAATATATATATATATATATTACATCTTATTCATCCATTCATCCATTGACAGACACTTAGGTTGTTTTCATATCTTGGCCATCGTGAATAATGCTATAATAAACATGGGAGTGCAGATGCATTTTCAATATACTGTTTTCATTTCCTTTGGCTATACACCCAGAACTTGCTGGATCATATAATATATATATATATATATATATATATATATATATATATATATATATTAGGAGCCTCTATACTATTTTCCATAGTGGCTGCACCAATTTACATTCCAACCAGCTGTGCACAATGGGTCCCTTTTCTCCATGTCCTTTCTAACACTTGTTAACTGCTTTTTGGTGATGGCCGTTCTAACAGGTGTGAGGTAATATCTCATTGAGGTTTTGATTTGCAATGCACTGATGATTAATAATGTTGAGCATCTTTTCATATACCTGTTGGCCATTTGGATATCTTCTCTGGATAAATGTCTATTCAGTTCCTCTTCCCATTTCTTAATTGGATTTTGTTTGTTTGTTTGTTATCAGGTCGCATGAATTAGTTATTTTGGAAATTAAACTCTTATCCAATATGCAAATATTATGCAATATTTGAAAATGCTTTTCTCATTCTATAGGTGGCCTTTTCTTTTTGTTGACTGTTTCTTTTGCTATGCAGAAGCTTTTTGGCTTGATGTAGTCCTACTCATTGATCTTTGCTTTTTTGGTGTTATATCTAAAAACTCATGGCCAAGACCAATGTCAAGGATCTTTTCCCATATTTTGTTTTGGTTTTACTGTATCAGGAGTTATGTTTAAGTCTTTAATCTGTTTCAGGTTAATTTTTGTGAGTTGGGTAAGATAAGGTCCAATTTCATTCTTCTGTATGTGATTACCCAGTTTTCCCAACATCACTGGTCAAAAAGACTATCCTTTCCCCTTGAGTGTTCTTGGCTGCCTTGTCAGATATTGATGCAAAGGTTTGTTTCTGGGCTCATGATTCTTTCCATTTGTGTATGTGTCCACTCTTAATGTAAGTATCCAACTGGTTTAATTACTGTAGCTTTGCAGTATAATTTGAAGTCAAAGTGTGATGCTTCTAGATGCTTCAGGATTGCTTTGGCTATTTGGAGTCTGTTGGGGTTCTGTTAGGGCTGCTTTCCATTTCTGTCAAAATTTTCATTGGAATTTTGATAAGGATTGCATTTAATCTGTAGATGGCTTTGGGTAGTATGGACATCTTAATGATAATAATTCTTTCAACTCAAAATCACAGGCTATCCTTCCATTTATTTATGTCTTCTTCAATTTCATCAAAGTCTTATAGTTTTCATTGCACAGATCTTTCACCTCCTTTGTTACATTTATTTCTAAGTATTTTATTGTTTTTGATACTATTGTGAATATGGAATAGTATTTTTTCTTTTTCAGATTTGTGTTGTCAGTGTACAGAAACACAACTAATTTCTGTGTGTTGATTTTATATCTGCAGCTTTACTGAATTCATTGATTAGTTCTAGCAGTATTTTGGTTGTCTTTAGAATTTTCTCTATGTAAGATTATGTCACCTGCAGGAGTACTGGATGGTCTAGTCTAACCATTTGCCCTAGGCTCAGGTCATCATCTCAGGGTCTCATGATTGAGCCCTGAGGCAAGCTCACTCTCTTTCTCTTCCTCCCTCTGCTCTCTCTCATACTTGATTTTTCCCTCAAAAAAAGAAAACTTTTTAAAAGATTATGTTGTGCAAATAACAGTTTTACTTCTTTCTTTCTGATCTGGACAGCTTCTATTTCTTTGTCTTGCCTAATTGCTCTTACTAGGACTTCTAGTACTATGCTGAATAAGAGTAGTGAGAGTAGGCACCCTTGTTCTTGATCATAGTGGAAAATTTTCCATCCTACCCTGTTGAGTATGATATTAGCGATGGGTTTGTGGTATATGTAATTTGCTTTTTTAAGGTATATTCTTTCTATACTTAATTTGTTAAAGGTTTTTACTATTAAAAGATGTTGTATTTTGTCAAATGCTTTTTCTGCATCTATTGAGATGATCATGTGAGTTTTATCTCTCATTTTATTAATTTGATGTATCACATTTGTTGATTTGCATATGTTAAATCATCCTTGTATCACAGGGATAAATTCTATTTGGTCATGGTGTATGATTCTTTAAACATGTTGTTGAATTTGCTTTACTAACATTTGCTGAGAATGTTTGCATCTATACTCATCAAGAATATTGACCTATTGTTTTCTTTTCTTGTGCTGTCCTTATTTGGTTTTGTTATCAGAGTAATGTTGGCCCTGTAAATGTTCCTTTCTCTCCAAATTATTGTAAGTTTGAGGAAGATTGGCATTAATTCTTCTTTAAATGTTTCATGAAATTTACCAGAGAAGCCAACTGGTTCTGGGCTTTTCTGTGTTGGGAGGTATTTAATTACTGCTTCAATCTCCTTACTCCTTATCAGTCCGTTCAGATTTTCTACTTCTTCATTATTCATCCTGGCAGATATCATATTTTTAGGACTTTATCTATTTCTTCTAGGTTGTCCAATTTGTTGATATATAATTGTTCAAAGTAGTTTCTTATGAACCTATGTATTTCTGTAGTATCATTTGTAATGCCTTTTCTTTCATTTCTGATTTCATTTAAGTCTTTTCTCTATCTTTTTTATATCTAGCTAAACCCTTCTAATCAATTTTATTATTAATTATAACATTAAGATTTGTTCGATTATGTTTACCATTTCAAAAAAACAATCTCTTATTTTGTCAATTCTATTGTGTTTCTGGTCTCTATTTCACTTATTTCCACTCTGATCTTTTTTATTTTTTTTTAAACTTTCTAGTTTCTTGAGGTGTACAGTTAGGTTGTTTATTTGAGATTATTCTGTTTTCTCAATATATGAACTTATTGCTATAAATTTCTCTCTTTTGCAGCATCCCATAGGTTTTGGTGTATTGTGTCTCCATTTTCAGTTGTTTCAATATTTTTTTTATTCCTCTTTTTATTTCTTCTTTGACCAATTTGTTGTTTAGGAGTGTGTGGTTTATTTTCCACATGCTTGTAAATTTTCCTGCTTTCCTGTTGTTGTTGATTTCCATTATCATTTCATACCATGATGGTCAGAAAAGACACTTGGGATTATTTCAATCTTCTTACGTTTGCTAAGAATTGTTTGTGACATATCATATGATTCATCCTGGAAGATGTTCCATGTGCACTTGAGAAGAATGTGTGTTCTTCTGCTGTTGGATAAAATGTTCATAAATGCCTGTTAGGTTCATTTGGTATAACGTATGTTTCAAGTCCAGATTTTCACTCTAGATGACTGACCTATCCATTGCTAAAAGGGGTATTGAAGTTCTCTACTGTTACTGTACTGTTGTTTGTTTCTCCTTTTAGATCTGTTAGTGTTTGCTTAATATATTTAGGAGATCCAGTGTTGGGTGTGTATAAATTTATGGTCATTATATCTTTGTCAGTCTGATGATTGACCCCTTTATGACTGCATAATGACCCTCTTCATCTCCTGTTACTGTTTTTGACTTAAAGCTTATTTTGTTTGATATAAATATAGCTACTCTATCTTCCTTTTGGTTTCTCCTTCCTTGGAATATCTTTTTTTTTCCTACACTTTTACCTTTATAGTAATTATTGATAGGTAAGGATTTACTAATGCCATCTTGTTGTTCTCCGACTGTTTGATAGTTCCATTGCTTCTTTTTCCTCTTTATCTACCTACCTTTGTGAATAGGTGATTTTCTGTAATGGTGTGCTTTTTTATCCTTTAAAAATTATTTTGTTAATAATATCTAGGTTTTTGCTTTGTGACTACCATGAGGTTTACATAAAACATAGATAAAACTGTTGATTTTTAAGCTAATAGCAACTTAACTCTGATGGTACATGAGAGCTCTACCCTTTTACTCCCACCCTGTTTATATTTTTTAGCACAAAATTTACCTCTTTTATATTGTGTATTTATTAACAAAGTATAGTAGCTATAGTTAGTTCTAATACTCTTCTTTTAACTTTTATACTTTAGTTAAGTAGTTAACACACCATCCTATTACAGAATACAGTTTTCTAAATCTGAGTATACATTTATCTTTACCAGTGTGTTGTATACTTTCACAAGTTTTCATATCACTAGTTAGTATCTTTTCATTTTAGCTTGAAGAACTTCTTTCATCATTTCTTGCAAGGCAGGTATAATGGGATGAACTCCCTCAGCTTTTGTTTGTCTGGGGAAGCCTTTATTCCGCCTTCATACCTGAATGATGACTTCACTAGATTAACTACTCTGGGCTGGTAATTTTCTTCTTTCAGCACTTTGAATATCTAATTCCATTCCCTTCTGGCCTACAGGATTTCTGTTGAGAAATCTGCTTATAGCTTGAGGGGGCTTGTTTTGTAGGTTTTTTTCCTCTAGCTGCTTTTAGGATTTTCTCTTTGTCTTTGATTTTTGACAATTTCATTATAATGTGACATAGAGAAGGCCTTTTTGCATTAAGATAATAGGGTATCTATTTGCTTCATGACCTTGGATGTTCATGACATACCCAAGGTTTGGGAAGTTCTTAGTTTTTATTTCTTTAAATAAACTTTCTACCCCCTTCTCCCTCTCTTGTCCTTCTGGGACCCCAATTATTCCAAAATTTGATAGCGTCTCAAAGATCTCATAGATTTTCTTTGCTCTTTTTCATTATTTTTTCTTTGTTCTCCACCAATTGTTTTATTTCAAAGTTCTTATCCTCTAGATCCTTGATTCTATTTCCCATTTTGTCTATTCTGCTACAAATGCTACTGCATTTTTCATTTCATTCATTGAATTTTTTAACTCCAGAATTTATGTTTGGTTCTTTTTAGATTGCTGTCTCTTTGTTAAATTTCTCATTTTATTTATGTATTGTTTTCTTTATTTCATTGAATTGTCTGTGTGTCTTATAGTTTGTTGAGTTTCCCCAAAAAAGGAAAAGCTATTTTGAATTATCAGCTAAATCACAAAATTTCAGACTTTTGAGTTCAGTTATTGGAGGAATATTGTTATCTTTCGGTGACAGAATCCTCTCTTGATTCTTCATGTTTCTGGGAATTTTGCATTGCAGCTTTCACAATTGAAGTAGCAGACACCCTCTCAGATCTTTACTAGTTGCCTTCAGTTGGATGTACCGTTTTTTGGTCCTGTTATATCTGTTTTCCATAACTTTGTATGGATACGCCTGCTCCACACTTCTTGATTTTTCTTATAACAAAATTCTTAAGCTTTTAGGTCTTCTGTGGTTATTACCAAAACAAAACAAAACAAAACAAAACAAAACAAAACAAAACACCTCTCTTTTGTTTTCCAGCAGGTGGTGCTACAGTTCAAGTTTGTGGTTCCCCCTTGTCCAAAGACCCTGGTCTGGTTTTCTGAAAGCATTCTGTTTACTGGGGCTCACTCACCACCACATTTGGGAGTGTGCAAAGGAGCTGGTCAGAGTGGGGAGAGACATGGATTTGAACTTGGAGTGTTGGGTTGACTGCAAGCTGCCGGGAAGACCTTTGGGTGAGGCTCTCTCAAACACTTGTGAGCAGACTTCCTGCAGTAGTCCTGGGAGCAGTCCCTTTAATGTACCCTTTGATATTCTTTTTTTTTTTTTTTGACAGAGAGAGAGATCACAAGTAGGCAGAGAGGCAGGCAGAGAGAGAGGGGGAAGCAGGTTCCTTGCTGAGCAGAGAGCCCAATGTGGGGCTTGATCCCAGGACCCTGAGATCATGACCTGAGCTGAAGGCAGAGGCTTTAACCCACTGAGCTACCCAGGTGCCCCTGCCCTTTGATATTCTTATATGCTTCTTTCTCAATCTCCTCCTTTCACAAGTCACAGAGGTCCTGTATCAGTACTATGAGTGCTGATAGGGAGAAATGGGTTTCTACAATGTCCCTCACAGCTGGGGTAGCCAGGCACCTACTCTTCTATCTTTTTCCCTTGTGGAGAAGTTACCACTGGCTAGTGGTTCAGCCCTATCTTGTGTGGCCTTTGTGGGAGGGGGTGACACTGACAGAGTTTCCCTTAGTCTCTTCAATGCATCCAAACTCATATTTTTCTTTTGCTCCAATGTTGTGCTGTTATCTTTGTTTGGAAGGACTGCACTTCTCCAATCTCTTTCTTGTCCATGAGGTTCAAGAAATATTTAACAAGTAGAACTTTTTAGACTTGTTAACAGGTGGGAGTGGGGGACCAAGTAAGAAGGAGGCATTAATGATAATACCCAGGATTTGAATGCCTGCAAAGGAATTCCTTTTATTGAAGATTCTGATGGAGAAGAAGTATTTAGGGTATCATTTCAAATTTAGACATGTTGAATAAGTAAGCACAATACTGGAGAAAAAATATAAGGCCAATATTGAGGGATTTGTTCCATTATTTTCAAATATCAGAGTTTTATTTGAAAACCTGATCAGAATTCACAAAATTAAAAAAAACACACAGTTAAATATATAATGCATTTCTAATGCAAAATGTGTATACATTACACAGTATCAAATAAAATGTGAGCTTATAAGTGTTAAATATGCCTTATCATTCTAATGTAAATTATTAGTCTGGAAAGCTCTTCCATTTCCTTCAACACCAATCCTTTAGCCCCAGAGCATCTTTTGAAATTTGTCTCTGATTGAGCAGATCCCTTTAAGTATCAGTATTGTCTTGTGCTTACCTCCTAGAGCTCTTTGCTCTCATCTTATATTGCAGGAATTTTACTTGTCTTCTTTCAGCATTGTTCTGATCAAAGTCTAAAACTTCTTCCTTAGCTGAGTGATTCTCCCACATCAGATGACATTCTCAGTCCTTACTGGGTCTTTTTTCTTTAGTGGGGATGGGGTAGGAAGAGCAAAAGGAGGGTAGAGGAGTGAGTAAGGGGATATTGAAACTGTGTAGTCAAGAGGGCCTGGTAGGATTTGTTGTAGGGATGTTCAAGATGGGGGCAAGAGGAAGGAAGTAGAGGATTTGTCTGAAGAAAATCCACCCTCTTCTTTTCTTCAGCCTTCTATTAGTTTTCACTGTTTGAGACTTTTAGAATTCCTTTTGGGTCTTTGGATCACAGTTTCTAAATTAACGTTTTTTTTTTTCTGTTTCAACGGAAATCTGAATCCAATGTCAATGGACTTCTTTCAGTAAATGAACAAAAATAGGTTTTGAGAAATCTCTCTTAGTAAGAATTCCAGGTCAATATGAGAACTAGAGTGGAACAGAAAGAAGTTACCCTTTATTGATATCAATAGCATCATTACTCATTGGGTTTTCCATGAGCCTTTGTAACATTTTTCTTTTGAGAAGTAACTCAATGAATTAAATGAAGGAACTATACGATCAATGAAGACACAGAGATTACACAATATTTCTTGGACACAAAGATAATATTTTAATGTGAGATCCAAAGGAAGATTGAAAAAAATGCTATCCAAACATGGAGAAAATGCAGATCAGTGAAAGAGAAAGAGAAAAAAAGAGGAAAACAGACAGACAGAATGTGACCTTATACTAATCACATGTATTTTCCAGACTCCCTTCTTGATATCCAGAGATTGCCCTGGCATAAGAATGGATTGTCTTCCAAATGTTCTTTTGTGTTCTTTTGCTTAGGTGTTAGAACAGTGTTGTTAGGCTAGTAGTGACCTCAAGCATCAGTAATAACCAGTTTCTCCATGGAAACACTTATGGGGAATGCTGTGCACACTTGCCACACCACCCTGCTGTGACACCGGAGTTGGCACATCTTTAATCTTCCAGTTTACTAAAGCATATTAAAATGAAAGTTAATGAGAATGACATAGCATAGAACAGTGGTTCTCAGTTAAGGGTGGATTCATCTTCCAGGGACATCTGTCAATATCTGAAGGCATTTTTGATTTTCACAACTACAGGGAGTTGTAGTGCTACTGACATTTAGTGGGACTAGGCCAGGGATATTGCTAAGCATCCTATAATGCTGAGGACAGCCTCCACAACAAAGAATCATCCATTCTGAAATGTCAGCGGTGGTGAGGTTGAGAAAGCATGGCATAGAATCACTCAGCTTAATGAAGCAAGAAACCAAAAGTGGGCCCCAGCATTTGTGGCTTAAGTAGTCTTCCAGGTGATTCTTAAGTCTGAGAACTATTGGTAGAGTGGTACCCTTGAATGGATTATAATTTTTAAGTGAAGTTTGCCAACCTCACTGCTTTGTTATATTCAATTTAGCCATATAATTATTTTTGAAGTGCTTCACAATTTAAAGGGACCATGACTGAGGGTAGCCGCTCAGTCTTACTTTTCAGAGGAGTGGTTGAGCTCATAGCTTCAGGTAATAGCAATAAACTGAAAAAAATGAGAAAAGGAATTTTTCTGATGACTGGACAACCTGTTGATGCTATGCATATTGTAAGGGAATCAATCATACTCAGGTGTAATGCCAGCAATTTCCTAAAGTGCTTAATTTGAATTTCTCAATAATGAAAAATGTCATAAAAATAAGATTGGTTAATCAGAGTATGTCACATAGACAGCCTGATGTGGTGACATCAATATAACCTGTGATACAGGGCAGATAAAGGATAAGTCTGAAGATTCAACCTACAAGACTTTGAAGACCTTTATATTGGACATTGAATATATATTGATGATGAAATGGTAAGGCTTTGAGTGAAGATAAAGGAAAATATGGGAATCCCTTCCAAAAGTAAACAAAACACACACTACTGAAAGTGTGACCTATGGATCAAAAGCGTTGCATTCGTTTGGGAGCTGTTTACAGTGCCGAATCTCAGGCTCCAGTGCAGACTCATTAAATCATAATCGATTGTATTTCTATACACCATGACCAGACAGAAGAAAGAGAAATTAAGGAATCAAGCCCATTTACAATTGCACCAAAACCATAAGATACCTAGGAATAAACCGATCCAAAGAAGCAAAGGATCTGTACTCAGAAAACTTTGGAATACTCATGAAAAAAATTGAGGATGCCACAAAGAAATGGAAAAACATTCCATGCTCATGGATTGGAAGAACAAAATATTGTCAAAATGTCTATGCTACCTAGATCAATCTACACATTAAATGCAATCACTACCAAAATACTATCAACTTTTTTTTCACAGAAATGGAACAAATAATCCTAAAATTTGTATGGAACCAGAAAACACCCTGAATAGCCAGAGGAATGTTAAAGAGAAAACCAAAGCTGGTGTCATCATAATTTCGGACTTCAAGCTCTATTACAAAGCTGTAATCATCAAAACAGTATGGTACTGGCACAAAAACAGACACCTAGATCAATGGAACAGAATAGAGAACTCAGAAATGAACCCTCGACTCTATGGCCAACTAATTTTCGACAAAGCAGGAAAGAATGTCCAATGGAAAAAAGACAGTCTCTTCAACAAATAGTGTTGGGAAAATTGGACAGCCATATGCAGAGGAATGAAACTGGACAATTTCCTTACATCGTACACAAAAATAGACTCAAAATGGATGAAAAACCTAAATATGGGACAGGAATCCATCAAAATCCTTGAGGAGAACACAGGCAGCAATCTCTTTGACCTCAGCCACAGCAACTTCTTGCTAGACATGTCACCAAAAGTAAGGGAAACAAAGGCCAAAAAAGGACTATTGGGACTTCATCAAGATAAAAAGCTTTTGCACAGCAAGGAAAACAGTCAACAAAACCAAAGACAACTGACAGAATGGGAGAAGATATTTGCAAATGACACATCAGATAAAGGGCTAGTATCCAAAATTTATAAATACCTTATCAAACTCAACACCCAAAGAACAAATAATCCAATCAAGAAATAGGCAGAAGACCTGAACAGACATTTCTGCAAAGAAGACATCCAGATGGCCAACAGACACATGGAAAAGTGCTCAACATCACTCGGCATCAGGGAAATACAAATGAAAACCACAGTGAGATATCACCACCTCACACAAGTCAGAATGGCTTAAATTAACAAGTCAGGAAATGACAGATGCTGGTGAGGATGCAGAGAAAGGGGAACCCTCCTACACTGTTGGAAATGCGAGCCGATGCAGCTACTCTGGAAAACAGTATGGCAATTCCTCAAATTTGAAATTAGAGCTACCCTATGACCTACCAATTGCACAACTGGGTATTTACCCTGAAGATACAAATGTAGTGATCCGAAAGGGCATGTACACCCAAATGTTTGTAGCAGCAATGGCCACAATAGCCAAACTATGGAAAGGGCTCAGATGTCCATTGACGAATGAATGGATAAAGATGTGGAATAGATATACAATGGAATATTTCACACCCATCAAAAATTGAAATCTTGCCTTTTGCAAAGACATGGATGGAACTAGAGGGTATTATGCTAAGCAAAATAAGTCAATCAGAGAAAGATAACTATCATATGATCTCACTGATATGTGGACTATGAGAAACAAGGCAGAGGATCATAGGGCAAGAGAGGAAAAAATGAAACAAGATGAAACCAAAGAGGGAGATAAACCATAAGAGACTCCTAATCTCAGGAAACAAACTGAGGGTTACTGGAGAGCTGGGGGTTGGGACAGATAGGGTGGACATTGGGGAGGGTATGTGCTATGGTGAGCACTGTGAATTGTGTAAGACTGATAATTCACAGACCCGTACCCCTGAAGCAAATAATACATTATATGTTAATAATAAAAAGAAAGAAGTACAAAGAAGGAAAATAAAGACAACAAACATTATCCTCTGCTATGCTTTTTCATTTAACCCTGGAAAACAATGCAAAGAATTATTCACAGATAAGTACACGTGGCTGAAAGTGATAACCTATGATCATATAGTTAGTCTGTTGCAGGTCTTGGATTTGCACTGAATCTGACTCCAAAATTCATCATGCTATTTTACTATTGCTAGGAGTTCTCTTTTAATACGTTTTTTTGGATTAAAGATCCAAATTTTAATCTGTATCATTTAAATCACAAATAGTATGAATGCCATAAATGTGAAAACACTAGCAAGTCATAATGCAACCTCAAATAAAGTACCCATTAAGGGGTACTTTAGTATTTGAAAGTTCTTTTATATACATTACCTCTTGCATTTCTCCTGGAAGTATGAGATGAATATTTTTATATCATCTCTTTTTAAAAAATGGACAAGTCAAGGTTTAGAGAGGAAACAGACTTGTGGGGGGTGGCACAGTGATGTTTGTGCCAGAATGTGAACCTGAGTCTTCTGGGTTCAAGTCCAGTATAGCTGCATTACTCTGCATTGTTCAGAGTTGTTTTGCTGAGGAAACATCTGTAACTTTTTCTTCCTGGGGGCGGACAGTCTGGAGAAGGACAACAAAGAGCATATATGCTTTTTCAGTTATCTTTGACAGCTGTTTCCTTACCCAAATGATTTCAAGAGTTGCAAGGACCTTATTCACTGAGAAGTTCAAACACAAACTGTTTGCACTGTGGATGCAAGAACCTTGCTACTATCTGGAGGGCCTAACTGTTGGCAAAAACTAGTCCCACTGGCTGCCATCTCTGCCAAAGGGGAGAAGGCTTTCTGTTCATATATCCATACATATGGGAGCTCTTCCTCTGCTTGGGTAACATTTTCTCTCAATTTCTTTGCAATATTAATGTCCAAATTCCTTTCCTTAGCAAGTAGGGACCTGATGGCTTTGCTTTTGGCTGGGGTTCTGAAAATGTGCACGGAGCTTGAGAATAACATGAAGCTTCACAGAGGAATGGATTGTAGAGCAAAGGGGAAACTGCAATCCAGAATCTTGGGGAAAGTGAAGTGGGGAGTCAAGCAGTCCAAATACAGAATTCTTTCTAAAGGGCAAGGGGACGAGTCATGGTAGAAAACCAATTCTTAGGCCAAGATGCCAGGTCCAAGGTGAGAAGGCAAGGGCTAGGCTCGAAAAACCTACAAGGACAGGGCATGAGTTTTCTTAAAGCTCTCTAGATAGAAGATCTTTTTTTTTTTTTTTAGAGTTCAGGAGCACGAACTTTTTTCTAATCTCTTTATTCTTCACTTAAAAATCTCAGTTCCAAGTGGGATGAAGGGAAGGCGGTCTCAAGAGCTTCAAGTCAGGCATTGAGAAATGGAAATTTACGCTGGTCTCAAAGGGCATTTGGGGACATATAAGAATACTAGCAAGACTTATACTTAAAAATATTAATTTTCATGACCCATGAACTAATATTTCAGTGCTACAAGAGCAGTTTCCTGTCTTCCTAGCTATTCTATTTCTTACTTAGTGCTTGAGTTCAAGTTTGACACTGAGCCTACAACTCCTTATTCTTTTTTTTCTCCCAAAATATGTTTATTTTAATTTTTCAGTGTTACATGATTGATTGTTCATGCACCACACCCAGTGCTCCATGCAATACGTGCCCTTCTCAATACCCACCACCAGGCTTGCCCAACCCCCCATCCTGCCCCTCCAAAACCCTCAGTTTTTTGCTCAGAGTCCACAGTCTCTCCTGGTTCATCACCCCCTCCGATTTCCCCCCATTCACACTTCCCTTCCTTCTCACGATGCCCTCCATGATTTTCTTTATACTCCACATGTGAGACCATAAGGTAATTGACTTTCTCCGCTTGACTTATTTCACTCTGCATAATCTCTTCCAGTCCTGTCCATGTTGATACAAAAGTTGGATATTCATCCTTTCTGATGGAGGCATAATATTCCATTGTATAGATGTACCACATCTTCCTTATCCATTCGTCTGTTGAAGGGCATTTTGGTTCTTTCCACAGTTTGG